>CM019717.1:65608277-66208277 GCA_009760885.1 Achatina immaculata | reverse complement strand
CCCATCTCTCTCTACGTACAATTTATGAGAGTAACTTAATAAATCAGCCTTTTTTGCTGCAAAATCCTCTGTGCTCACTTTCGTCTGCACGGATTATTGAGAGCTTTACTAAGAATGCCCCCCCCCCCGTTGTGGTGTGTGAGGAGAGGAATGCTCCCTTGTGTGATGGGGGGGGGGGAAGAGAAGAATGTGAGGGGAATAAATGAAGGGACTTATTATAATAGTATAGAGCTCTGATTTATATGTTAACGGTTGCCGAAGTGTTCTCCGTTGAATTTACTGTAGCCTTTATAGTTCTTTCATGTGATCATTAGGTTGACTTTCTCTCACTTCTATTTTAGGCTGTGACTGAGATAACTAAAGGGGACTAGGTGGACAGTGAAAGAAAAGGGGACTAGGTGGACAGTGAAAGAAAAGGGGACAGCGGGTGGGCATTACAAGAAAAGGGGACAGCGGGTGGGGCAGTGAAAGAAAAGAGGACAGCGGGCGGGCAGTGAAAGAAAAGGGGATTAGGTGGACAGTGAAAAGGGGACAGCGGGCGGACAGTGAAAGAAAAGGGGACAGCAGGCGACAGTGAAAGAAAAGGGGACAGCAGGTGGGCAGTGAAAGAAAAGGGGACAGCAGGTGGGCAGTGAAAGAAAAGGGGACAGCAGGTGGGCAGTGAAAGAAAAGGGGACAGCAGGTGGGCAGTGAAAGAAAAGGGGACAGCAGGTGGGCAATGAAAGAAAAGGGGACAGCGGGCGGGCAGTGAAAGAAAAAGGGACAGTGGGTGGGCAGTGAAAGAAAATGGGATAATGGGGTGGGGGGCACTGAGGGAAAACAAAGCACAACAGACAGGGACAGCAACACCTTCCTTCTTAGCACTTTTCAACCTGATATTGAGAAACTTGTGTCCCTACATGAAACTCATCCATCACATAAAAACAAATGCGTGAAAGTAATGTACTCCTTTATACTGTTAAATAAACTTGGTTGCTTGCTGAAGTTGTTAGCTGTAGGACACATATCCTAGTTTAACAGGTTATTGTGCGAGCAGTACATGGCCGGGAGGGATGGAGGGGCCGCTTTGAGGACGTGGTCTGGGAGGAAACAGAGTGGCAGCCCAAACAAACATGGGAAACAAAACATTCCAGCTTTACTAGTAAATTTCTCTCACCAGTTCGTCTTCCCTGAGCTGTATAAAGCCTTCTCCCAATATGTATAATTCTGTTTGTCTTCATGTGCCTCTTTTATCGCTTGTTATGCGAGGGTTTGTTCTGACGTCTCTCTACTATTCTTTCTTCATGACCTTGTCATTGTTATCTGTTGCTTTTCATTGGGTGAGATCTTGGCTTATTTTTCTATAAACTACACATTTCTCCGGTGGTTTATTCTCCAGAATCCAGCAAATATTCTCTGCTGGAATCAAAGATTATATTATACCAAGAATTAGAATCGCTGAACTTTGTTTTTTTTGTGGGCATGGAGGGTGAGGGAGAGAAAGAGAGAGTATGGGCTGAGGGGAAAAGAAAACAGGTGTATACAGCGAGGATGAGAAGAAAGTTTTGTTTGGGGATAAAGAGATGAGAAGGGGGTGGAAAGAAGGGAGATGATGAAAAGGGGAAAGAAAGAATAAAGACTGAATGATGAAAAAAAAAGAGAAAAATGGTTAATCTGATAAACAGCTGTTTTGATGTGCTCTTTAGCTGCACTGTTTATGTATAAATAAGATGAAGGCCTGTAGTTGGCTAACAGATAAAGCTGTTCTGATCTTTCTAGTCACCTGCCTTGCCATGTTTATATAGATGCTATGCCAAACTCCACCTTCCCTTCACCTGTTTCTCACATCTCATTGTGTACCATATGACTACCCATGAACTGTCCATACTTTCTTCTTCTGGCAAATTACAACCTCAAACCTCCACATTCAGGCAAATTACAACCTCAAACCTCCACATTCAGGCAAATTACAACCTCAAGCCTCCACATTCAGGCAAATTACAACCTCAAGCCTCCACATTCAGGCAAATTACAACCTCAAACCTCCACATTCAGGCAAATTACCACAACATAAAGTTAACACAAACTCCTACAACATTTGAAAAGAATTTTTAATAAGATCCAATCTGTAATGAAGGCAGGTAAGACAAAAGCTACAACCTCACTAGCTTGATACTTGAGAACACACGAAACAAACCACACTGGGCTGTAACCACTCCTTACTACAACTGCTTCCATGAAACATTTGATATGTTGAGCCATGCATACATCTTTCTCTTCCTAGTAACCATCTGGCTCTCATGTTATCATTACAAGCAGAAATCAGTGTCAATAATTTCTATATACAACATGAAGGATTTACATCTGCCAGTGTTAATATTATGGGATGAAGATAACTATACAAGCTTTAATGGCTCAATGGAAATATTTGCAAGATTTGTTTTTTTTTTTTTAATAAACATGATTCATATTATTATTAATTTAAAACTCATGAAAACATCACAAAAATAGTTTTTCAGGAATATGCATGTGTGAAAATTTACATAACACCTCTCTGTGTATGTTGAAACCTCATATAATGATATGATAACAGAAGAGGGATAGGTGACCGTGACATGATGGTCACAGCTAAGGTTACTCTATCCACCTCTGTCCCAGACAAATGCTACATTTGGGTGAATGTTATACTCTATTCTTTACAAATATTTCTATGATGGTAAAATAAGTATGGCAGACAGAAGTGAAGCAGGTTCCAACAAAAACAGCGAGGAAATAATGTGTAACAAGCACACTATAAACAGGCAGTAATCCTTGATTATCTTTGTAACATGTGTAACAAGCACACTATAAACAGGCAGTAATCCTTGATTATCTTTGTAATATGTGAATCATATCATCTGCCATCAGACAAGGTTATGTTAACTACAACTTTCACTAAAGCAGCGATCACCAAGATTCACAGTTTGTTAAGAAGGAATGAGACGTTCAGAACCATGTTTAAAATGACACTACTATACAATAAAAATCCTGCAGGAATTCATCCAGTAAGCCATGACACAAATCAGAAACAACTCAAACAAAAAATAAAAAAACTAACAATGGTAAATAAACCAGGATTAAATAACAACTCTATAAAAAGCTGCTTAACTAACTGGAAATATAAAATACAGAACTTGAAAAAACCAAGAAAACAAAAGGCAAACCTTTCTCTCAAACTTCAGTTCTACTATAAATTGATGTATACACATGAAATATGAACATATATACACAAACTATTATATTATCATCTCTTATATACAGGTACCTTTCTACCACACTCCCACACACAGAGAAAAGATCAATTATTCTCTCATGATCCCACTTTCCTCTCATAGAATGGTTGACAATGATACATGTAAAAGAGGTGCTGGCAGGAATCATGGGATAACAAGCAACACAATAAGATATGGATACAAGTAACAACCTTCATGAAGCGACTGTGTCAGATATCAAGTTGTCTTGGATTAAGACTGGGGCATCAGCGACTGTGTCAGATATCAAGTTGTCTTGGACTGACTGGGGCATCAGCAACTGTCAGATATCAAGTTGTCTTGGACTAAGACTGAGGCATCAGCGACTGTGTCAGATATCAAGTTGTCTTGGATTAAGACTGGGGCATCAGCGACTGTGTCAGATATCAAGTTGTCTTGGACTGACTGGGGCATCAGCAACTGTCAGATATCAAGTTGTCTTGGACTAAGACTGAGGCATCAGCGACTGTGTCAGATATCAAGTTGTCTTGGACTAAGACTGGGGCATCAGCGACTGTGTCAGATATCAAGTTGTCTTGGACTGACTGGGGCATCAGCAACTGTCAGATATCAAGTTGTCTTGGACTAAGACTGGGGCATCAGCAACTGTCAGATATCAAGTTGTCTTGGACTAAGACTGGGGCATCAGCAACTGTCAGATATCAAGTTGTCTTGGACTGACTGGGGCATCAGCAACTGTCAGATATCAAGTTGTCTTGGACTGACTGGGGCATCAGCAACTGTCAGATATCAAGTTGTCTTGGACTAAGACTGGGGCATCAGCAACTGTCAGATATCAAGTTGTCTTGGACTGACTGGGGCAGCAGCAACTGTCAGATATCAAGTTGTCTTGGATTAAGACTGGGGCATCAGCAACTGTGTCAGATATCAAGTTGTCTTGGACTGACTGGGGCATCAGCAACTGTCAGATATCAAGTTGTCTTGGATTAAGACTGGGGCATCAGCAACTGTCAGATATCAAGTTGTCTTGGACTAAGACTGGGGCATCAGCAACTGTCAAATATCAAGTTGTCTTGGACTGACTGGGGCATCAGCAACTGTCAGATATCAAGTTGTCTTGGATTAAGACTGGGGCATCAGCAACTGTCAGATATCAAGTTGTCTTGGACTGACTGGGGCATCAGCAACTGTCAGATACCAAGTTGTCTTGGATTAAGACTGGGGCATCAGCAACTGAAAAGTCAACTTTATAGCAAAAAAAAAATACAGAAGTCCATTCTGTTCTTGCAATGAAACAGACATTATCTACAAGACTGTGGCATGAATGAAGAATGGCTCTCAGCAATTTCATTAGGAAAAAAAAACGTTTCTCCAGACATCTGTCTAAAAACTGCAAAAACTGATATCTGAAAAGAAGATTAACATTTGAAGGAGAACAGAAAAGATGTCAAAGTCAACAGTGTAACTGTGGTAAATACAGACTGAACCAGCAGAAGTACAGAATACAGATAATGAAAAAGTTAATAGAAATGAGGATAGCAGGATGAGAACAGTTGCTAGAAGGATGAGACAGAACATGGGTATTGCTGACCAAAATGGTAAACAACACACAGAAATTCATTTCATTCATTTGCATGCCCTTTGCCTCCCTAGCATCGCTCCTGTAGGCATGTCAGCTGTCAGCAAGATGGCCTGTTGCTGATGCATCCATACACAAAACATCAACAATGTCTTGTTGCCATCTTCGCTTTAGTCTTCCTCTCTTTTTCCCAAATATATACCCTTCCAAGACTGTCTTCTCCTGCCTCTCATGATGTTTGATATGTCCCAAAATACAGTTTTCTCTGTTTAATCTTCTTTACTAACCAACCTTCCTCAATATTACATTCTTGTAACATACAGACTCTTCTATAGCTTTTAAACTGAACACAAAAATTAGGATTAAAAAAAAAAAAAACATGATTATTTTTGTGATATTAGATTTGCTCAGATCATTACATACACATACACTTATCTGTAGGTAGAAATTTAAGTCAGTTATCTGCAGAACTCGAGTAACAAGTCCACATATAAAATACATAGAAAAAATGGGAAACTTTGGTAAGATTACAGAAACTAGAACAGGACTTCAATTATTATTACACAATCTCACTACTATTCACAATGTTACACTACTGGACAAGTGACTGTAAACAATACTTTACTGTTATGTGTATGTTCACAATTCAAAACTAGCAGTCCTATTTCTGTTTGCTGTATTTCACTACGAAGTCTGTTCACTCTTTATCTGTTCAAAGTGCCCCATCACAAGGTGCTCCAGGTTTTTAGTTACAATAAAGTAAAAAAAAAAAGCGTAAACCAAAATCTGGCCTACAGATCCGTTATCCTATCATCTACATTGAAACAGCTTATTTAAAGCCTACTCTTTTGCTGTCCAATACAAAGACTTTCAAAAACTGACTCTAGAAACATGAAAGAGAAAAGATACCACTGATGTAACTACCATCACAACAACAAACTTGTCAGAAAAACTGCAACTATGTTGAACAGCAATTTTTAACTTTATGATCACATGACCTCCACAACTGCTTTCTCCACGACACATGGAAATCACAGGCCATACTTTCTGAAAGTCAGGTCCTGTTCTGAATGAACAACAACAAAAAAAGTTAAAACTTAAATAATATTTGCATGTTCCCCACATTCTCAGCTGCCAACATTGTTGGTGAAGCTTTTCTTATGTGTTGCCTGCTCAGCCCAAGTTTGTGTCTCATGAATGTTTTGGTGCTCCTGTCAGTGTTATGTTCGGCATGGTCAGTGATGGTCAACAAACTGGTGAAATTTAATGCAATCCACAGCAGATACAATGATTTGGGTTAGGAAATGACTCAATCCAGGGTCCAATTACAGTTCATGGATCCTAAAGTTGCATGTGTAGGTTACCAGACTACTTTAGTCTCTCAAGAGGTCACAAAATCTCGAGTTACTTATCTGCCAGTGAGACAAGTAATGTCACGCTTCCGAGTCAACCATACACTGGGAGACCATGAATTATCAAACTTCCATATTGTGTAGGACGCAAACATTGTCAAGCAAATCCAGAAACATCAAGTTTCTATGCAGGAAGGTTCCAAACTGAGTTTCTTTAATGCCTAGATGCAAGAAAGTCTGATAGCAGCGAGTTGGTGGTTCATAACATTTCAATGGTCGTCTACCAAGCAACAAGGAAGCCACATTCTGCAAGAATTCACTATGGCACGGCTGTTGATTCCTCCTTCGAGCTCTGCGGCTGATTTCTTCTGTGTTACTCATCTTCAGGATCATTTTCTCTCAAAACAGCAACTGCATCTTTGACTGCATGGTAGATGATGTTCTTCACCTTCACAGGGAAAATAAAAAAAAGGTGTTAACATTAAAAAAGAAGACAAAGAATATTTATATAACTAAGTCTGTGTGCTCAGAAAAATGATACATAGTTTTTACACAAAAGCTGGTGCGTTGTGATGGAGGAGGGACAGAAAAGTTTAGTCTAAGCTAGGACAGCATCCTTCACACAAATGTTTTTGCTGTTCTCTACATGTAGAGAAGAATAGGTCGAAATATATGAGATGTAAGTCCAAGAGACTCTTATGTCAATATTTTGAGACGTACAGTCAAATATTTTCTTTGTACATTAAATTACACCAAGGATTTGACATAAAGATTAGGCCGAGGGTTTGTGCTGCTGTAAAAAGCAGGAATATGGTTTATGGTCAAAGAAAGGTGACTCGTGTAAATCTTTTGAGTGAAATGAAATTATTATTGTTAATTAATTCCCTCGAACATTATTGATTTAGTTGAGAATGCATGTACCAGAACTTCTAGGAGGTACGGCCTATGGAAATACGAAAGAGCCAGTCCTGGAAATAATAATGAGGCGATTAAATTTTAGGGCAGTCAAGAGCTAGGTTCTAATGGGTTAGGACATGTTTTCATTAGTAATGTAACTGTAAAACTAGTGATTGTCAGTGTAATTATGTCTGCGATTGAGAGAGAAGTCTTGTTAGAAATTGTGGAATATTTTCATTCAGGATCCTGTGGCGGCTATCCTTTTTTGTGAGATGTAAGCCGCCTGGACTTTCCTTGTTACTTTATGCTGATCAGTTTGAGGTACGATATATATTTCACTAACGTGAATTTATTGGCCAGCATCGTCATCACACGGCGATAAATAAATGTATTTGTGTGATCGGCAAATGGACGCTTTGAGTCGTCGATTGATTTAGCACTGTGGTTGAAAGAATACTGGGTTGAAAGTTTTAAGTCAAAGGAGGAGCTATGTATGAATGGCCCACAAGTCTGAAGTACCATGGAGTACTGATAATTTGGATGCTTATTAATATATGCAGAAATAATTTAAAAACTATAAAAACTACAGCAGTGTGTTAGATTGTAGACTGGGACATTTCACTATGTACGCACTAAAAAAAATCTTCCTGTCCCCTGAAATTCTTTCTCACCTGCAACTTGTCTTCATGGTTGGAGTGTGTCTCTGACAGCTGACGAAACTCCTGTGTCAGGCGGAAGCAGTGATTCAGGTGCTCTGGAGAGACAAAGTCTTCAGCAACCTTGACACAACTGTGAAGGTTGCGGACCTATATTAAAAAAAAAAAAAAAGTGACAAAAATTACAGCTGTACAAGTGATGTGCAAGCTTACTCTTACTACTGTGAGCTTGTACCAATTCTTCAACAAAAAAATACTGGTTGATCATCATGGCACTCTGGACATGTCCATAGATGATCAGATTCCTCCCTCCCCCCTCCCAAATATACTCACCAGTGTCCTGTGGCTGATAGTGGCAGTTCTGTGTTGTAAACCAGAAGTCTTCTCATGTGCCTCATATGCCATTAATTCCTGGCTGTGCCAATGTGTTAATCTCAGCTCTCCCAGTCCAAGCAGTGGTGTAGATTCGCTTGATTGATAACATCAGCTCAATCCAGTGGTTATCCATCTGCAATGACTGCAGAGCCAGCCAAGCTATCAGCCTTTTCATTTCCCTGATGCCTGCATGCTCAGGGACATAGATGAAGGTGACTGTGAATCGTTGATCTCTGTAACAATTCAAGCCACTGCCTGCGTACAAAGCCTGCCCTCGACATTCTGATCACACTCACTGAATCCCTTAGCGCGCAGACATGGGCATAGTCTTGTGACTCCAGCCATATGAATGCTTTCATTATCGTCATCACCTCCATAGTCATGATACTTGTGGTCACAGCAAAGGCACCGGTGGCTTCCTAGACCATTCTACCTGCTGAGCATGCTGTGAATGCTCACACACTCCTTTGATGTTGTACAACAGATATCCATTTGATAGTAAATAACTGCATCTGCCTCACTGTAATTTTCAATGTTGAGGACGGTAACCTCTGCATTCACATTAAGCGCATACTGTGCCCGCCCCCCCCCCCTTCTTGTCAGACCTGACAATGCAACCAAAGAAGCCCTTGAATGCTGGAGGCACAAGTATCCATTTCTTGCTGGGACTGATGTTAAGTTCACAGACCTGGATGATAACGTCTGCACGATCCACCCACGGTCTGCCTCTCTTCAGGCCAATCACCCTTTTCTTCCTGGAGCTCTTGATGCAGTGGATGTTATCTGTGATTATTTTGAGGTATGCACATGCCCCTCAGATCTAGATCCTGTGATTCATAATAAACCTAGTTATATATATAGTTGACTTTCATCATCAGCATTTTGTGCCATCTCCCCAGAGAAGGCTGGGTGCAATGGTCCACCTGTCCCTTTATACCTAGCCAAGCTGATTGTTGTCAACTTATCTATATTACATCTATTCTCTTGCCATTTTCCCTGCAACTCTTCCCTGATGTGTGGTCTTCATTATTGTATTAGTCTTCTTAATATGACGGACATATTTTGAAAAATGACAGGACAAGTTTTTCATAGTCTGCATCTTCTTACATGAAATGTAAACACATATTCTACGTGGGCTGTTTAACTAAGGGTTAAATCAGTGACAAAAACCAGATGTTTTGATAAAACAGAAGAACTTGTACGCACTTGCTTCAGAGTTGTGACTAAAGTAACAGGGGAACTTGTATGAACTTGCTTCAGAGTTGTGACTAAAGTAACAGAGGAACTTGTGTGAACTTGCTTCAGAATTGTGACTAAAGTAATGGGGGAACTTGTATGAACTTGCATCAGAGTTGTGACTGCAGGAAAAAAAAAGTAATTAAACGCATGGCGTATGATTTTACTAACTTGATGTGGGGCTCCTGCAGGGATGAATACAGCATCTCCCAGACACTGCACAATTGTATAACCTTGAACTCCATATTCCTTCAGCAGTCTGTCACAAAGCTCTTTGTCCAAGTACCAACTCTGATCATGTATGGCATCATGGTCCTTCTCTATACTCTCACCACGCTCCTTCGCAACCTGGGAGAAGAAGTAACAGCTTTAAGGCTCTCTTCTGTGACATTAACCCCTGTAGCTTCTCTTCTGTGACATTAACCCCTAGATAGCTCATGTTTTCAAGCAAGCAACACTCATTCTAAAATGTATTAAGTCATGCG
This sequence comes from Achatina immaculata, assembly GCA_009760885.1. Lineage (NCBI taxonomy): Eukaryota > Metazoa > Mollusca > Gastropoda > Stylommatophora > Achatinidae > Lissachatina > Lissachatina immaculata. The sequence goes on along the minus strand of CM019717.1, from coordinate 66,198,467 downwards.
TGACTTACTGACAAATGAGTTATGACCGCTCAAATTTACTGCTGAGGTACTAGGGACCGTTTACTGTGCTGCAATCCATTTTATGATTATTTACAAATATCTGTTGTGCATCCATGGTAAATTCACCGAAAGAGAAGATGACGGACTAGCACACTGTATCATCGAGTGAGTACAAAATGTATGTACATGGCTGTAAGGGCTTGTATATACATTTTTTTGCGTTACTGAAAAGCCATTACATTAATATTCTTTATTTAATGCACTGTGATTCACATTTTCTGGTTATTCCCACAAGGTTACTTGCAATTTGCATTATGTTAATATTTTGAAGTGACGGTAAATATGTCTATTCATCTTGTAGCATGTTACAGTAGCAAACTGTACTCTGTCTGGCCTTCCCTTGTCCTAAATGTCAATGCATGACTGTGGCTCCACTACCATCGAAGTCATGACAACCCAACCCTGATGTCAAACTGAAGGCACACATCAAAACAGACACAGAAAACAGAATCTAGTCTGGCCAGCCCTGTCAATCTTAACCTACCTCTGTCAACAAAAGGAAAAAAGCCCACACTGAACAACAACATCAGAACTGTGTAAGACAAAGAAATAAAATAACCTTATTGAGGAAGTCCCTGATTTTATCTGCATCATGAGCATCATAGATGTGCCACAGTGCTCCTGGGATCTCATGCACCTCTCTCACTCTCTTCTTGGTGATGATGTCACAGCCAGCATCATCTATAGCTTTCAGTGCAGCTGCCAAGTGATCAAACAACGCACTTATCAGCAATGTATTCTTTTCTACATTTAATGAAGTCATTAATTAAAACCTGGAAATGCAACTGGCTATTAGATAAAATCTGAGAACAACACTTGGGTATGTCCTTTACAGGTTCAACAGGTAATCTTCTAATTAACATCTGTGTTTTTTTTTTAAACCCTAATAAAAGGGTTAAATGACACAAAAATATTTGAACAGCTCTACAAACAAAACTTGTGCTGACAAATTTCTGTAACACATACAGCAGCTCAATACTGTTATAGTTGGTATATTAATTATGTTAAATAACATACATTCTTCTATATGTGTGTATATGTCGATGGTAGTGGGTGTCATACCTTCCTCCTCAGATTTCCGGCCTCCTGGCCCATCACTGGGGACACCAACATAAACCATGACATTTACAGCATCAGAAATGTCCAAATGCAGATTTGTTGTGCCCTCCTTCGGGAAGTGCGAAGACCCATAGGCATTATACATCTTTGGTCCTAGATCAGGGCGTACAAGAAAGTCGGGAAGGCGCGAGGCAAGGTTCAGCTTCCCATTTCTCTGCGTGTACTCGGGGAGCGGCAGCGCTTGCATTAGGTCCTGGAACCTAGTAGGCATTAACTCGCTGAAGTCATCACCTGGTGGCCAGTCTTTCAGCTTCAGCAACATTGGCTCACCATAGCGATCTGTGGGGCGATCTGATTTAAAAAAAAAAACAAAACACGTTATTCTTTATCTTCTACTATCTCACTAACCTGTGTTACATGTGAACATAGCTAAACTTGTCCCTTATGTTTTGGATAATCAAGCCTGTAGTAGCAATCTACTAATTTTAATATATCCCTACTACAAGAACTTAATATTGAAGAAGGTGGCTAGTAAAAAGTATTAAACTGAGAAAACTTAATATTTTGGACACATTAAACGTCATGAGAATTTAGAGAAAACTGTCTTGGAAGAGTATATGATGGGAAAAAGAAAGAGAAGAAGACCAAGGTGAAGTTGGTTGCAAGACATCGTTGATGATCTGCAAATGGATGCATCTTGCTTACAACCAAGAGGCCTACAGGAGAGCTGTTAGGGAGGCAAAATTCCTTAAGGGACATGCGAATGACCGAACGAGTAGTAATCTTAGTACAGCAGGAATTTTGTTGCTCTATTTTAGGTTGCACGTCTCACACACTCCCCGGTGGAGCACCATTTCATCAGATCAATGTTATAATCTATGTTGTGCCATGTTGTATGTAACAATAACCAGCAGCTGAAAATCATCACAAACTAATACATTATGAGATAACATCAATACAGTCTATTTAAATTTTTTCCAGAAAAAAAAAAAATTAATTACTCCAGTTTGATTTCTGGTCCGATACCAAGAGGCTGTTGACCTGACTTTGATGTCTGCACAAGTTTTCAATATTAACAAAAATTATGACCAAAGGATGAAAAAAAAAACAACAATACACCACATTAAAATATGTGCATGTTCTCTGAACTATGAAAATTAATTACACATACCTAAAAAAAAAAATACTACAGAGAGAATGGACATGTGAAAATGTTTCTAGTACTTTTGATTCAGAACTGTAAAGTAGCCATATCCAGATATACCAGAGTTCAAAAAAATGTTTAGAAAAGTAGGCAATACTCACTTCCTTGACTTTCAAAACCATCCCAGAAATCCCCCATTGTGTGGCCAATAATGACATCCCCTGTGCGGCAGTTGACCACTTCATTTTCAATGTGCCCAAACTCCTTGGAGAACAGCTCAGGCTTCCACAAGTTGATGTTCATTTTATTATTGGCGCAGGAGACCAACACAGGCTGATGACACATTGAAAAATACATTAACAGAGGCAGTCATGATGTCGAGAGATAACTACTAAATTTGAAATGTTTGAAATGTGAGTCTGTGTACAGTACCGGGCGGTGTTCATCAATGCATATCATTCTGACAGACTTTAGCTGAGTATAGTAAAACGGCATTGCTGGCTGGGTTATAACCTGCTGCCATGATTTGTGCTTTTATCTGTCCGTCTTACTACTTGGCGCTCATTATTCTTACAGGGCAACAAAAACGAAAAGTTTTTTTTTTTCCCTTCAGTTTTTGATTTAATTTTTTGATACACTCACTGTCCACATTTCTGATACATACAAGACAGTGCTAAGCACAAAGGTCTGATAAATCAGAAGTTTTGCCTTCAGCGTTAATTTTTTAATGCCCTTTCTTAGTATGGCAGGTAACTTTCCCTCTCATGATCTGTTCGTCTAGCAAGAAAGTGTGGATTCAAGACGGACTCTTCTCACAGATGCTAGAATGCACAAATAAACCACTTTCACGCCATACACTTACTTGTCCTCTCGTCCACTGTTCCTGAAATATCTGCAGATTGCCCTTGTGATGAGCGTCATGAAGGCGCAGCAACCGCCCGTCACACAGCCACGAGTGAGGCACATCAGGGTACAGCACACTTGTCTCAGTCAAACTGTGTATCATAATGGGCAGTTCTCTCTTCCAGCCACCAAGTCGAGGAGTGTAGTGGAGAAATTTGAATGGGGCACCACCATCTGTACAGCTCTTCTCCACAACAGACTGAATGATATTGTCAAGTGTGCTCATCACACTGCTCTTTTTGGTTCTCTTCTCGTTAGCACCTTTAGGCTGTTTAAAAAAAAAAAAAAAGAGAAATTTAATTCTTTACATTAAATTCTTGTTACTGGACTTGAATTTCACATAAAAATCTTCACAGAAAAACAATGCTGTTGCTGAGTAAATATTTCTCCAACAATTAATTTTTAGTTTCCGCTAGTGATGGAACTGACATATATCAACTATGTCCTTGTTTAGATATGAAACTGAATGACAGTGTGAATCTGTTCTCACACTTCATCAGATGGGAAAAAAAAAAACCAGATTAATACTGTTCACCACTTTCAAACTTTCCACCGATGGGAATTCTGAGGTAACAGGCACTGGCCAGTCAGAAGTGGCATGCCTTTTTATTCTTAATAAACAGAATGTTGTAGTTCTACACTGGTACCCTCCAGTCAACCCAGCTGTAACAAAATAGATACCTGACACACTAGTGCCAAGGAAAACTGATCTGAATCCTCAGACAAAAGACTGTTAAGAAATGAAGAGAAAACAGAATATCATTCAAAAGTTTGTCTCATCCACAGACAAAAAAAAAAAAAAACTATTTTAAACTATAAATAAACAGAAAAAAAAAAAAAATCACCTTCCCAGCAGTCTTTGTCAGCAGCTCTCTCAGCGTTGAACAGCCAGATTTTTTCTCACTTTCCTCCGAGAGCTCATTTTCTGGGGCCACCGACTTATCCAGCTTTCTCTTTGCATCCGTCTTGTCTTTGCTTGAGTCGGGTTCCATGGCTGCAACTTCTGCCAGGATGCTCAGAGGGGAAGATGTGGTGTCTGGGCTGTAGGCATCAAAGTTCTTCAGAGGATTCGAGTCCTGGTTTTTCTTGGACTTGGAATGCTTGTTTGCATGCTCATCTGAGCTACAGCCGTTAGGGAGTTTGTGAGTGCTGACAGAGTTTACGATCTGCTAAGCAAAGAGAAAAGAAGAATTAATCAAAGGAATTTTATATTAAAATATTCTAATTTATCTGCTCATTTTTTGATTACTGTTAAAAAAAAAACATTACTATGTCAACTTGTATACTTCTGAGGTAGTTGGTGGTTAAAGGAGGGTGTGGACATCCCCATACAGTCTGTTTTGGACTGTAGTAATTAGTCATATTTGTCTTCTCTGTTGTTCATATAATAAGCGCTCCTGCAGTATGTGGTCAAATATTATTGGTGCCACGTGCTGATTCATCAGTTGATACTATCTTGAATTTGCTGTGCAGACAATATCTTAGCCTGCTGCATCCAGTATGTAGTCTCAGAATGATGGCTTGCTCTTCTCTGTTTAGCTGGTAGCGGGCATGTTGTGGCAGAAAATCAAAGATCACTGTTGAATACTTGGGATACCATCTCGGCTAAGAATTTTCTCACCTCGATACTGGACTATTTCTATGTTAACCAATAACCTACCTGCTTAATACCATTCTTGGAGGTGACTGTATTCTCCATGCTATTTCCACCACATGGACAGTTTGACGGGATGGACCACTTTATGCGGATGTCATGGATAAGTCTACCAAGTTCCCACAAAGCTGAAAAGAGAATGAGCAATCTGATAGTATTGTCTTAGTATAAAACATATAATTACAATGAATGACTTGGTTCATATAAAGAAAAAAAAAACCTAGGAACTCTGAGTAATTGTTGAATGCTTTTACATGACATGGAGCTTCTTACTCAGCTTGAACAAAAGCTGAACATTTGTTACAACTGTGCAAGTCGCAGCAGAAGGAGCTGCGTCAGATCATTTTGGTAGATATTTTAACAGCACATAAATGTTCATTCACTAAATGAAACTTTTCTTTCACATTTTTTTTGCCATTGCGGAATTAATATAGCTTTTAACATATGTATAATTAATTTTTTTTAATGCACCTCAGGATGCCTTTCTGCTACAAACAATCATATTTTCTAATTTATCCCGTCTGCTACAAACAATCATATTTTCTAATTTATCCCATTAATATATCCTGTCTGCAATCTCTAACAATTTTTTAAAAAAAAATTGTCTCTATCTGTGTAGCACAGAACCAACACAACCATTACTCGCACTATGGGAAGCAAGAACTGTCACACAGAATGTTTCCATTCTTAGTTCTGTATTTCATCATTCCTTGTGGAAATTTTAAGATTTTACTGTTTCCTCAGATAACCCATAAGGTCAGTTGGGTCAATTTATTAGTTAAAAACAGACATCGGCAGCCTAGTCTGCTGTTGGATATTGGTGAGTCATCTCTATCAACTTATGGCAGCCTAGTCTGCTGTTGGATATTGGTGAGTCATCTCTATCAACTTATGGCAGCCTAGTCTGCTGTTGGATATTGGTGAGTCATCTCTATCAACTTATGGCAGCCTAGTCTGCTGTTGGATATTGGTGAGTCATCTCTATCAACTTATGGCAGCCTAGTCTGCTGCTGGATGTTGGCGAGTCATCTCTATCAACTTATGGCAGCCTAGTCTGCTGTTGGATATTGGTGAGTCATCTCTATCAACTTATGGCAGCCTAGTCTGCTGTTGGATATTGGTGAGTCATCTCTATCAACTTATGGTAATCTGCATAAAAGAAAACCCACGCAGCACAGAATGGACTCGAGAAACACAACCACATCCGACAACAGGGTCTGAACCACAGTGACACAACGAACCTGCTGTGAAAACAGTGAAAACTATGGCGACGAGCTCCAAAATTTAGCACAAGCCAAAACATGAAATCTAAAGCCCAAGACAGATATTACAGATGCTTACCATCACTTGGAATAATCTGTGTAAGCATCATTTCGCTAGCTTTGTGTGCCTGTCTGTTTGAACTACATGTGAGCCACTTATCATCCATGAGAGGTTCTGTCAAGAAACATGGTAAAATAGTAAACCTTCATCATTCACACATTACAATCAACTGCTGCATTCACTGCCCTATTTTTACTTTATAAATGTAAATAGGCATGACACTGACTACATTACCCTCTAGTATGCCCACAGGTCAAGAAAAAATATGGGCATTCATCTGATGAAATATTTAGCTCATCTATGGTAGAAACAATACTCTCCAGCACTGCACAGAAGAGCAGACTATATAATGTCTTGTCAATAATATATAAGAATGTATTCTTTATGAGTCTTAATCAGTAAATGATCAAAATTGTGCTCAAATGCCTCAAATCAGTATAGCCAAACACGCAAAGTGAACATATAAATGATCACATTAACAGCTGAAAGAAAAACTATGGATGCTAAATACTTACTTTTGCCTTCTTTGATGCGGACGTGGTAACAGTCGAGGCAGACAACAAAACCACACTTCTGACACACCCAGTGCATGTTGAACAATGTAGTGTCGCACACATCACACATTTCCCGTACTCCTACGACAGCTCTTTTCCATACTACATTCACTGACATTTGGTAAGTAAACAAAAGTTTCTTAATACTCGGACAAAAACAAAGTTTATACATTTACAATTTTTATAATGAACTATGAACATAAATCACTCCTGATTTCACTGACTCCTGAAAACAAATAATTCTCATCTACAAGAGACTTTGCAAAAAGGCAAGGATTGTAGTTATGAAAGAGAGGAAGACCAAGGTGAAGATGGCTGACACTGTTGATGATCTGCAAATGGATGCATCAGCAGAAGGGCATCTTGCTCACAACCGAGAGTTGTTAGGGAAGCAAAGCTCTGCAAGGGACATGCAAATGAATGAATGAATGTAGTTATGTAAGGTCACTGCATGATATCAAGGTAGAAAAAAAGACATAGGGTCGAAGTAGAAAACAGTCACAGATTGTAGTTATGTAAGGTCACTGCATGATATCAAAGTAGAAAATAGTCATGGACTGTAGTTATGTAAGGTCATTGGATGATACCAAAGTAGCAAATAAACAGGATTGTAGTAATGTGAGGTCAATGCATGATCTCAGAGTAGCTACTTGCATAAAGTTTTTGCTCAGAGATGGGAGAAGATGCACAAGTTAGTTGATGGATCATCCTCACAGCACATTGGACAATTATTCTGTAAATGCTCCAATCCCATCTTCAATACGCCACCGGTTTTTGGTGGCTGACGATATCAGTTCTGTGTTAATTAACCAGTCTTCTTTGCTTCTCATTATAAAGCTCTTGATGCACAAGCTAACCATCAACAGCATCAAGACCATTTCTAAACCACTGGAGCTGAAGACATGGCATTCAACAACATTCACATTTGTGGAAATTTCTCCACAATATTTAAAAAAAAAAAAAAAATCAGTCACAGTAAAAGATGACCACAGTAGTTTAAACTTTTGTTTGTAATGTAGGGTAACTTCACACAACATACCATCATCTCCTGCCCAAGATTTAGCTCCCTTTTCCTGCTCCACAAGCTCACAAAACTTATCTCCCACTTTGGCAATGATAAACTTGGAATTCTCCACATCTAGTTCAGGTTCTTCCACTACACGACACAAACATAAAATTCTGTTAGCAACTATTTTTAAGACATAATTCAGTAACAAATGAACCTGTATTTTCATCACCCTTTGTTACCTTTCAAGAGAAGGTTACCTGCAAAAAAAAAATCTCAACTTTCTGTCTCCTGCTTTAAGCAGTCACTTGGAGAACTTGAGTCCTGCCCTATGTTATCTCTTGATGCTGCTCATGTGTTGTTCTGCTCCCTATCCCTGAGCTTTTCTCCCCGAGTAGTTTTCTCCATGCTCCCATGATTCCTGATGTATTCAGAGTATTTTAAATCTCTGGCTAATTTTTTTCTCTTTTCAATTTGTTTTAATGCCCCTTGATTTGTGTTCTTTTTCTACAAAGCACATAATACTTCCCAAGTTCATAAACTGAACTACATTTGTTTACTAATCAAATGGGCTTGTGACTGATATTTTTATGCATATTTTTCTCCCCTGGGAACACATTTATCTTAACATAGTCTTTGTGAGACAGGGAACATAGATCTGTTTGCTTAAAAACTCTGACATACCTCTGAAGCCTAGAAACCTGTAGCAATCTATGACAACTGTAATTATTTGTGTAAAATGTAATGTCAGGTTGGTGGACGGACGGGGACATGGAGATCGCTGGCAGGGATGAGGAAAATCTGGTGTGAAACCAATGAGTCCAGAACGTGACAAGCCTATGGGTCTTTACAACACTGGCTATCAGAATGATGTAAACAAAACAGAGCCAGCAGACTACAGGTGGTGGGGAATGAATATCGTTGAGGTACTCATCAGATTCCTCATACCAAAGTTGGAATGTCTATATGAAACTGTCTCAAAGCCGTCCGGCCAGTCAGCGTTGCATGATATCCAGAGGCTGGAAAACAAAGTTTTGGCCAGGCCAGCCTACACCACCGTATTCACGGTAGTCTGTGCAAGACCACAGTCTGTCCTAGAAAGTCTGCCCTAGCGAGGAAAGGTACTAAGTCGGGGGTACTCAGTCAAAAGGCACATCGCAAAAATCAGGGTACCATGCATATTTACCAATGTGCGTACGAAGAAGAAGAAGTGTATTTTTCAATAAGAAAATACATAATGTTGTCTTGGCTAGACTTGACACCCTGCCATGACAGTAGCAATATACTGGATTCATTCATCTCGGCTACCAAAAAAAAAACCAGAATAAACTAATAAAGAAAATTATTGACTGAAAATGCCCAAGTAATAAAAATCTTATGACTACAATATTTTGCCCAATTATTTTTTAAGCATTAGTGTCTTTCTGTGGGACAACATGAAAGGAATGACAAATTTCCTGAACATGTTAGAACTATATGAAGGACGGTACAGAATTTGCTATGTTTGTTTGGGAAACAAAATAAGACAGACAAGTAGCTGGAAAAAAAAAAATCCTCAACAATGATTTTAATAAAGGAAAGACATTAAAGTACTCTTTGAGATAAGTTTATTATATCTCAGTATTTGACCTGCCCCTTTTCTCTGTGTCGTTAGTTATCTCTGCTCAAACAAAAAATCCTGCAGCAATATCTTGAAATTAATCTGCCAGGTTGGCATGGTTCCGCCCACAGGCCTTATGGGTATTTTCAAAATGATTAAACAGCATGGCTTTTTTAACCGTTAACTAAATTATCAAAATATTTTGTTTTAAAAGAAAAAAATGTATAGCCTGAAGTAAGACCTATGCTAGCAGAAGACAAAATTTATCTGACAGTGTGAAAGAAAGCTAAAAAAATCTAGTTAAAAAAGTATGACTGGTCTGACAGATAACTGTGTTAATTTCATAAGTACCAAGCTATAAAAACTGACACCACTTACATTCAAAGCAAATCCTTATTTGTCTGTGACACATGACATTTTGTTAACAGAGGAATTTAGTAAAACTGAACAATTTCATCATTATTAATGCTCCTCTGGTTAAATAACATAGCACACTACAAAATCTATGAAAATTACATTTATTATTTATTGTACTTTTGTCTTTAGTGGAAATGCTTATCATCATGCTTACTGATGTTTTTCAAATATAATAAAAGACAAACAATTCACCTTCTGCTCATAAAGTATTCCTGGTTCCCTCCATTCTAGAAACAGAGTCCTTGAGAAAAACTATTCTGCAAAGAGTTTTGAGGCATACCCTACATTTTTCTATCTCTAAATGTGAACACCACAGGCACGTTAAAAACAAGAAGGAGACGGAAAGCAGGTTCACCTGTGCTAGCTTCTGGTGGCTTGCCAGGATTTTAAAGTGAACATTTCAAGACTTTAAACAGAAAACATGTGGCACTAATAAAGAGCATTCCTGTTAAAATACATCTTCAGCCTGTGAAGTTAATGACAGCAGTTAAGTCTTATCACAACAGAAAAGGAGGATGAGTGTTATTTTTGAGTTGAACTTTTGAGATATTTTTTCCTCTCTATTGTCACTGACTATGCACCGCTAAGATGATTAAAAAAAATTTTTTTTGTTATGATGCTAAAAATCTTTTGATATTCTGTTTTTTTTTGTTTCATTGTAGTATTTATGTCGTTTAAAAAAACATGCTTCAAATGGAATGGTCACATGGTCTGAAAAAACCACAACATTATTTATTGCTTAAACAGTTGTGTAATGGGCACTTGAAGGAAAGAAAAGATAGACCAGCTAAGAGCTACAGAAGCCAAGATGAAAAGTACCATACAGAAGATGGCTGCAGTTTATGCTGTGTCATAGTTATGCAGTTTTCAGCTTAGGACATACAACTCTGGCCTGATGCTTTTCCAGGACCTACTCTTCATCCCTCTGTGATCCCTATTAATTTTGCTGGACCAGTGTCTGAAGCACTGCTGGAAGGGTCTTGGTTTGCTATGGTCTGTCGACCCTGATGTAAGCAGTCGGCTATGGGTTGCTGGCTGCTACTTCATTCAGTCTGAGTATTGCATCCTGTGCCGCCCCCCCCCCCCCCACCCCACCCCAATATTCTTTAAGACTTTTAAACTAACTTGTATTTGGAAAAATATGGTGTCTATACCTGGGAATCGAGGAAGCCAAGGTTCAATATCATCTGGGTCGGCATCAGACAGCTCTGAGAATCCATGAATTGTAACAATCCCACGAGAATTATACTTCAATCTGGAAATAACACTGAAACATCTGTACAACCCATGCATTTTTTTTCTGTCAAATCTATTTACAAGCTCATGTTTACTCAGTGTAAACATGGCATCTCTTAAACAAATAAAACATAAGTTCCTGATTCTTAAACTTGTGACAGCATAAAAAAATATCTAATGCATGATCTAACCCTCTGATAGACAAAATGGTGCTGTATTAACATCACAGTGGTCACAATATGGGTGCCATTCTGGCTTGGGTTTTGTAGTAGTCAGCAATGTTCCCTCTAAGGGTTTGTGGTCTGTATTAAAAATGTTCAGCTCATGTGCAAAAAAATATTGTGTGCAAATGTGCGTAGTAACATGTGTGTATATACACATATAATATATATACATATACACGCTGTAAATCTACTATTAAAAAAATTAGAACGGCTCTAATGTTGGTGGTCACGACGTCTTGTGTTAGTTACCAAGATCAATTTGCATACCTGATCTGCTCAATGGACATTCTCCTTTTCCACGACACAATGGAAATTCATCTGCCCGTTTATTTTAATTACCCTCTATTCTCTGTGTGTCCACTTGCCTCGCCAAGATTCTGCTACAGTACTACCAAAACTACATGATAAAAGACCAGTTGAAATATCCGATTCGAAAAGCCATTTCTCAACAAGAAAGAAACAGTAAAGGAAAAACATGTACCATCTTTGTATTTTTCTTGATAGCAATTATAGCACACCTGAAAATTGGAAAATAAAAGTAGCAGTTTCATTTTTCTTTTTGTGTCCTGTATTTTTTCTGTGTGTGGCCGTGAAGCTTAGACAGTGGTAGTTCAGCTGATTTTCTGCATTATGCACCACTGTTAACTATTTATTTTACCAGAAAGTATACATTAAAGATAATACTGTATTACCAGTTTCTGATTTATGAACAGTGAGAATTTAGGCACAGCAAATAAATTTTCACTTGTCTTGTCTTCTTCTTCATACACCTTTCAGTACTGAGGGAACCAACTGATGTCTTGGTAGGGTTCAATGATTTGCTTCATATTGTGGGATATTTAAAGTTTCTGCAATATTCCTCCTTCCATCTCTTGTGCTGGCAGCCTCTTCTTCTGTTACCTACGATTCTAAGTGTAACTGTTTTTTATGGTAGCCATGTAGTGTGGCCAAACCATTTGACTTGCTTTCTGGATGTAGTGTAATACTAGTGCTACTCCAACCTTCACCCTGATGGTGGGATTTCTTATTACGCCTCTTCCTGTCACATTTAGAGACATATTCTCACAACAAGTCCATATCAGCTGATGCTTATGTGCACTTCATTGTCAACGATTTTATTTCTAGTTATGTTTCAGATCATTCTATTTAGTAATTTAGTCTCTCTGGATTCCATCTTTTACTTTCCTCAGGCACCTCATTTCACAAAATGATTTTAATTTCTCTTACACTAGCAGTGTCCCAAGTCCTGTAAACAATTTCATTTATCTTACCTTCGAAATGCATAAAATCTGCAGAAGATATTGGGCTGTTTTTTACTGCGCTGAACTGGAGTCATTTTACATTCTCTGCACTTGTTAAGTTTTGGAGTTATTTCACTACAAGGACCATCCTGAATAAATGGCATCATTGTCCTTTTGAGTATGGACACAGAAGTTTTTACTAAGGGTTTACTGAAAGAAGAATCTGCAACAAACAAAAGAACACTTGCTTTATTTTGTTCACAAGATGATGAAATAACTCAATACTATGTACAGTGCATTCAGAAAATAAGTGCACTAACCCAGTATCAACTCCGGTATCGTAGTGATATCTTAATGAATGTGGTATCCAGCCACATCTACCTGCGTACGTTAATGTGTAACATTCACTGTATTCAGTCTGTCTTTGTGTATTCAGTTGTTAAGCGCGAAGCAGTTGTCGAAGTGCACGACGAGTGAATTGTTTAATCAGTTTATTCATTTAGTTCTTTCACCAGAGGAGCGTATTTTTCTTGTTGAGCACGTATTTCGAGAAGGTAGTACATACACTGATTTAGTGCGGGAGCAGTTTGTTGAAAAATGTCCAGGAACACCAGTACAGCATCATAACGCAGTTTATAAACTTACTGAGAAGTTCTGTGAAACAGGCTCAGTGTCAGATGTACACCATAGCGGGAGACCATCTAAACTTCACAAGAAATTATCAAATATTTCTGACTCGTATGTTTTTGAGTCCATCAAAGGCTTTGCGAAAGTTGGCACAACAGGAAAGTATCGGGGTTGCAACAGCGTATAGAGCGGTCAGAGAAAATTTGAAACTCTTCCCACAGAAAGTAACAGCGGTCCAACAACTGCTGCTGGCGTATCATGAAGAACGGCTCTGTTACTGTGAATAGTTTACAAATTTCACTTGAACTAAAACTAGTGATATTCTTGATGTCACTTCTGTACAGACAAGACCTGGTTTCACCTCTTGGGCTAAGTTAATACACAAAATACATGACCTGAAGTTTGTCGAAATCGCCCATACTTAATACATTTCACCAGCAAAATTAAGAAAAGTATTTGTGAATAAAATTAAACGTGTTCAAGTATAGATGCACAAGGACATCGCTTTTGACATTTGTTTTATATAAGGTATGTGTCAGATTAGCTTATAATATGTAACATTTTAAAATCAGCATGCTTAATTGGTGACTCTGGCCATGGCAGGTAGATGTGGCTAGATACTGCAGACAGTAAGATATCACTACAATATCAGAATTGATATAAGGTTAGTGCAGTTACTTATGGAACACCCTGTATATGAAATCAAATACTGTAAAAATTCAATTGTGTTCTTTATATGTACACACTGAATAACAACTGTAACTGTGATAGTAACTTAATGTGATAGTTTAAATGAATTAATCACTGTGATATTTGTGCTTTCAAAAGAAATCTTCAAAAAAAAAAAAAAGGCTGAACTTATAGCGAAATTTATAGATATGAAGTGAATTCTGAGATTCAATGTACAATTTATATTAATGTAAGGTTTTATGAGACTCACTCTTCTTATTGTCCTTGGACTGCTCCTTATTCTGTCGTGTTGGCTTCTTTTTGTCCTTATTTTCTTTATTACCACTGATGCCTGTGTTGCTAGATGCATTTGTTGCATCAGGTGAAGCAGCAGATGCTGGAGATGCTTGGCTCTCTGATAATACTGGAGATGGGTTGGAGAGCTCTGTATGTGGAGACTGGGAAGATGATGATGTGGGGACAGACACTTTGTTGTTCCTCTCCTTGGCTCTGGACGGCTGTTTACTGATATTACTGGACTGCATGAATGAATTGTGCCAATTCTTCTCCTCTGCTGCCTGTGAATCACCCTAAAGGATGAGACAAAATTAGCTTGTTAATCTAAGACATCAAATCTGTTGACAGTCATTTACTGCATCTTACACAAGCTTTTTTTTTTTTAAAAAAAAAAAAAGGACAGTCAAGGAGTTGTTTATTTAGCCTCTGGAAATGTCCTCCTAGCACAACAAAAACTGGAAGTACATGGCACAGAAAAACTGCACTGAATATGAATGTCTAGAGCTACACTGATGAGCAACCCTACATGTGAAGATACCTGACTTCATGACAGAAAAATGCAAGTAATGAACAAAAAAAAAAAAAAAAACATTTTTGCTAATACTGTCAATTATGTCACAGAAAATGCAAATAATGAAACATATTTCCTGTCATGTAAACCCCAATCTTTTTCTATAAAAACCACCTTGGCTCCTATGGTTTGGGTTAAACCTTCAGGCTGAGCTCACCACTACCATTAAATTATTACAAATCAGTTGCCATCAGTACACTGCTTCGTAGCCTAATTTTATATCTTTTTTTTTTTCCTCCAGACACTGTGTTTATCTACTATAACATTTTGTTCTTTACTTTTGAGAAAGGATGAAACAACAGCTGAATATTAAAACCGAAAATCTACACGAAACCTGTAGATATGTATACAGACAAACATTAGAATAAAAATGAAGAGTGTTAACACTGTCATTCCCCTGAGAACAATTTTGTTTAGAACACACTTATCTTAATATAGTCTTTGTGAGAAGGGAACATAAATCTGTTTGCTTAAAAACTCTGACCTACTTCTGTAGCCCAGAAACCTGTAGCAATGAACACTAATTGTAATTGTTATTTTTGTAAAATGTAAGTGTCAGGTTGGTGGACGGATGGGGACATGGAGATCGCTGGCAGGGATAAGGAACATCTGGGTGTGAAACCAATGAATCCAGGACATGACAAGCCTATAGGTCTTTACAACAGTGACTATCAGAATGATGTAAAGAAAACAGAGCCAGCAGACTACAGCAGCAGGGAATGGATAATGTTGAGGCACTCATCAGACTGCTCATCCCAAAGTCGGGGTGTCTCTGCAGAACTGTCTCAAAGCTGTCTGGCCAGTCAGCGTTGCATGCTGGATCTGACATGGAGAAGGGACTTAAGTACAGCCACCAGAGGCTGGAAAACAAAGTTCTGGCCAGGCCAGCATACACCACTGTCTTCATGGCAGTCCGAGCAAGACCAGTCTGCCCTAGCAAGGAAAGATGCTAAAGTCAAAGATACCCAGGCAAAAGGCACATCACAAAAATCAGGGTACCATGCATCATCGCCAGCGTGCGTACGAAGAAGATCACTGTCACATTGCTTATTCCTTGCAGATAAGAGTCTGAGACTGAACATGTTGGAATTTGGTGAATGTTTCTATTGACCTGCCTGATGTTTTTGTTGAACTTTATGGTACATCTGGGAATGCTATTAATACATGAAAGTCTGTGATAACCGTGGCCAAGCCCTACAATACTGGAGCAAAACTCTACTGAGGGGAGGGCTGTTCATGGAAAATTCAGGTTTTTATTTTTTTTTCTCTCCAAAATATTCCTTGCCAAATTATCACTGATGTATCTTTCATGGCAGGAAATACAGTAATTTGTTATTTTTGGTCAGTTATGTCAATCATAATGCAAACACTAATAAAAGATAAGTTTTTAAGTAACGTGACGTTCAAGTTCTTCCATAAACCTCCTTCTAATCTTATCTTTTATGATAAATTGCAGCTTTGCTATTATTATTGTGATTAGTTTTTGGTAAAAAAAAATAACTGTAATATAAAGTACATAACACAGGTAATAATGCGCAAAATGCAAAATGAAATTGAGGAAAACTACTCTATGCTCTCATCCTCAAGTCTTGATATACCTCCACTGTGTATGATCAATGGCCCTCTACAGATAGCAGACTCCTATATGGTAATTCTTCATTTTTCATATACAGGGTATGTATATATATAATATATAACACACACACCAGCTGATTACCAGGGACTGCTCAGGAATTTATTAGTTAATAATACTGCAGAGTAGATCTGAGATGGCCATGTTTCTCCCATGGACAACCTGATGTTGCCTACTCAAGGGGTGGTTCACCCAAGAATTTATTTATTCTGGCTCCTGGAGGTGAAACTAAAAATATTGCATACATCAAATTTTGAGTTAAATTAATATTATAGTGAATCTGTAAAAGACTTTACTCTATAATGTGTAGACTGCCTCTGTGACTTGTTGATAGTGATCGAGAATGCAAGTCTAACTGGAAATTGCTATCTCCTAAAGTTAAAAGGGAGATACGTTGGAATGAGTGGTATCCATGGGATAAAAACTGCTTCACCCTCTTCCTGTCCTATAGTCGCTTCAAATACATTGCCCAGCATCCTCTTTACACACAGCACCGTGCCATTGCAAAGTTTTGGCGGGTCGAGGTTCTGTAGTAAAATAATTGGAGATCTCACCCTAATTTTCACACCCCCCCCAATGCAGATGGAGGCTGAACTTGGATGTAAATGGCATCAGGAATGTCACTACTCTTCTCAGTGACCCTGAAAATTATGGATTCGACACTAATATCGGTCATTTTCGATTATTTTTACATGTCACCCTCATCACAACCCCACCCCAAGACCCCCCTAGGGGTGCTATGGATGTGTTACCCCCACAGTGCTTTTCTCTCCAGACTGTAAATTATGTGTACCAAGTTTGGTTGAAGTTTCTCCAGGCGTTCGAGTTATGCTGCCTCCTCTCCCCCCCTCTCTTCAAGCATCTTGATATTCTACTCCTCAAGAAGAGATTTCTTTTCAACAAGGGCAAGTTAATTCAATGCTTAAGCAATTGTATTCTTCCAAAATCAAGGGCTGACATGTTTAGAAAAAGCTTCTCTTACTCAGCTGACCACCTTTGGAATGCCCTACCAATTCATGTAAAACTTATAAGTAATATTTGTTCTTATAACTTTAAACTTTGTCAACATCTGTGTGATATGGACTATATGCCTCCTTAAGCATACCTTAAAGTAGTTTAAAGAATGGCTTGATTATTGAATTTTTAAAAAATACTGCTTTTTAAAAAATAAATTTGTTAGTTTTGAATGAATGTATGAATGCAAGTTTATTTCATGTTGTTGCATAAATCAGAGTGTAGAGTGTATGGACATGAGATAAGTTTATTATTTATTTATGTAATCATTCAATGTGTCTTCATGAAGGTGCTGTAAAACTGAAAATACATTTGCACGAGTTAAAAGCAAGAAAAGTTCACAATGTTGACAGAATATTAATCTATGTTCAATATTACTTTGTGTTCCACAGGCTACTGCCGGTGCTACTATGCTCATTCTCTTTGTTCAACATAGAGAACAAAAAAAAAACCCCAAAGAAAACAGAAGCACTCTGATGAACAAAGAAAACAGAAGCACGCTGATGAACAAAGAAAACAGAAGCACTCTGATGAACAAAGAAATCAGAAGCGCGCCCCGTGCTGACGAACAAAGAAAACAGAAGCACGCTGACGAACAAAGAAAACAGAAGCACGCTGATGAACAAAGAAAACAGAAGCACTCTGATGAACAAAGAAAACAGAAGCACGCTGATGAACAAAGAAAACAGAAGCACGCTGACGAACAAAGAAAACAGAAGCACGCTGACGAACAAAGAAAACAGAAGCACGCCGATGAACAAAGAAAATAGAAGCATGTTGATGAACAAAGAACACAGAAGCACGCTGACGAACAAAGAAAACAGAAGCAGTATGCTGAATGAAAACAGAAAAACAGAATCCCCATGCTAAATAACAAAAACAAGTTATATATTGAACATGAAAAACAGATGAAGTCATAGCAAGAAATAACATGGAAATATTGAAGCTCTGTGATGAAAAGTAGATACTGAGAAAAAGTCTGAATGTAATAAGGCCAACAAAATGCAAAAAAACCACAAAAAACTAATCAATATGCATGGGTTAGCAAGGAGAGTGATTGGTGTGAGCCTGGTGTACTGTGATAAGTACAGGCTATGTGTCAATGAACTAAACTCGATAAGTACAGGCTATGTGTCAATGAACTAAGTACAGGCTATGTGTCAATGAACTAAACTGACATTTTGATTATGTGAACTTCATTATAAGAAAAGAGAAAAAAGAAAAGAGTTAAAAAACAACTGACAACTAGAAGCCTAAAATCAAACCGAACTATTTTCTATTAGTCTCAATTGACATGCCAGGAATAAAACGTGTATTACAAGATGAAACAACAGTACGAGAAGTTCTGAACAGTTCAAGATGGTTTTGTGTGTGATGGGGGGGAGGAGCTGACTACATAATATAGTATCACCAGCTGCAGCATTTAGAACACAAAACAATACTGAACATAAATGACTATTATTTGTCAACAACTTTTCTTGTCTTTGAATGATTCAAATCTATCTTAAGTTTTACAACACATACTTTACTAACATGTACAAAGATGACAAAAATGAATGATAATATGTTATGAACAAACAAGACAGACCATCCTGCAGTGTATTAAATAACTGGAAAGGATAGGAATGAGTTGGACTAGAAAAAAAAGACTAAGTAATAAGACAAATGCAGCATGAAACTAAGTCATAAACATTGATGTATATACAAGAATTGGCAGACAAAGCTATCTGTGACATGAAAACATCCTTATACACTTTAATGGAATCTTGTCACTCTTATGGCTGGTGTTAAAGCTAAGTGCTGGCTGGCTACACCTTCAAACTTTGAAGAAAATCATACTAAAGGAATATTTGTATGTAAGATAAGAACACTGAAGTAGTAATGACAAAGTGAAAAAAAAAGAGAAACATATTAACAGTACTATAAAAAAACAATAGTTTTGGATTGCATTTGATCTAGCATTTAAGTAGAATTTGCATCCACTTCTCCTGGCTACATTAGAATCATTTCTCTAAAACCACTGAAGGACATGCTGATGTCAAAAGCCAAACACATATGGACATGCCTCGAGGATAATGAGGCTGCTCCTTAGGACAAGCAACAGAGCTAGCCCCTTTTTACAGTTACAGTGCAAAAAAAAAACCAAAAAACACAGATGAAATGACAAAAGTCACAGATGAGAATTAGAGAAGAAAGTGCAGCAAGATATACCCTGAACACTGTTCCATGTCATTTATGGACATGAGGAATCAGACATTAGTGACTAATTTTTCTTGACCTACTGACATCCCATAGGGTTAATGTGATCATTATTTAACTTCTCAAAGAAACAAGTTTAATGAATATGAAACACCAAGGCTTGCACATAGTAATGTGGTAGAGTACCATTTTGTATGCATAACCACACAGTTTCTCACAAAGACAGAATGAGGAAGTCATTTCTATAACTAGGTTAACCCTTATATTTTTAAGAAAAAAGCACTCTGATGAATTCTAGTAATTAGCTAAGAAGACAGATAAATACTTCTGGCTATACATTATCCCTCAAAAGTAACAACTTAGAAAAGATATGGCAATAATTTTAACAGATAAAATGACCACCGTCAATGATATGGAAACTAAAGAACGTTCTAAAGAACTCCTTTAAATGTGAAATTTAGTACACCTCTCTGATAGGTGACAGAATGCATGTATAACAACAGGTGACAACGCTGTGTACAAAAATTTTATAAAAAGTATTCTAGCTAAACAATGTATCACATGGGTCTTAAGCTGCTAGCTACCTCTGATCTTGTATCTCTGTGTACTGACATCTTCCTTACAAGATCAAAGTCATTTTGAAGGATGAATCCATATCAAATCAACTTAGACACACAAAGATCATTAATCATTATTTAACTTAATTTCCTAGCTGAATGCAATCAATGCTTGATGTGGCTACATCATATGAGATGTCTCAAAGCTTTTATTTTTCAATTCTCTGTCTCAGGCATCAATAATAAACAACACCAGACAACTAAAGAAACAAGAAAACCAAGAGAGATGTTTTACATCTAAAATTTAAAGGATGAGGAAGTAGGGTTTACTGATGTGGTTGTGGATAAAATAAAACATAATTAGACAGGTGAGAAATGCAGAAAAATATAAAACCTGTGTTTCTGGGGTTTCTTTCCTGGGAAAACAATCCAATCATACACTGAATAAGTTTGTTGTTTTTGGGGTGTGGGTAGGGTGTGTAGTGTGTGTGAGAGAGAGAAGAATAAAAAGGTAGAACAATTTTACTAAATTCTAGATCAAATTAGCCATTTCCTGTTTTTGTGAAAAATTCAGCATTTTCTATATAACATTATTTCATGTACAACTTTCATTAAATATTTTCTATGTATCATCTAAAAAATTTCTCTGTACATATCTGATGTCAGCAAAACTGTGAAGATTTGTGTTTTAAGAGTATAAACCATCATTTGTATCTGAAGTAAACGAGTTTATCACTTTTTTTTCTTCTTTCTTTTGCTATGTAGTTCATGGAAGTTTTTTAACATTTAGATTATCAAAGGATCTGTAAAACTTGAAAGAAATAAAGAAATCCTTACCTCCATCTCTGCTTCTGATGCCGATGAGGTAGATTCATAATTACTGTGGCAAAGATTTTTAATGTTGCCGTTGGACAGAGTGACAACAATATCAGCAGGGGATGACCTGTTGCTCTCCTGTCCTTGTTCAACAATGGCAGCAGAAGAGTTCTCAACACAGCTACTTATATCCCTGGTATGGCCAAGACTGGAATTTGAATCCTCTTCGCCGTGTGTTGGAACCGGTGTTTCAGACTTCTTATCCTCATCATGCCTCTGAAGCCATGCCTTCTTCATGTGGTGGGGGTGTCCAGAATTGCCACTTTTGCCAAGAGGGGAGTTTGTGTCTGAAGGTTTGATCTGTGGTGGTGGACTTGAGGCACTAAGTGTATCAGAGTCTGTATCGACCTGATTATTTGCTACTCGATTGATTGTGTCCATAATTCGACTGCTGTAAGCATCATGCATGCCGTGCTGAGGCACATCCTGTTGATAAGGGGCAGGTGAGGCTGTTGTGTATGAACCAGCAGGTAAAGGCTGGTTATTAGAGTCAAGTTTACTGTCGTGAAAATGCGAGTCAGCTTTAACAGGAAAAGATGATGTTCGTTCCCTTTCTTCTTTCTCCTGCATCTTCTTCTCATCCTGGAAGTATGCAGTCTGAACTGTGTTTTCCACAAATGATTTAAAGCTATTAATAAAGCCAGTGTCTACATTTGAGTGGCTGGTGCCTATTAATGAAGGTGAAGATGAAGAAGTCAAAGAACTGACTCCAGGTTTTGTGAATGCACTATTACCACTTGTAACTGTATATGGTGATGGATTTGTAATGATCTGAGGTGTGCTTTGTGGAATGGATACATGCTGATTTGAACAAGAAATTTCTGCCTGTCCTTTTGACTTTTTTCTATTATAAGCATTATTATCTTTGCTGCCAGTTTTTCTTTTGTTCCCAGATGGGCTAAGCTGTGCATGCTTAGATTCCAGTGCTAAATTTGGTGATGATGCACCCGGTGTACGAGAACCTTGACTCGTGAGATGGGATGGGCCAGATGGATGTGGATTCCCTATACTGCTGTAGATAGGGTTGGGTACTAGACCTTGCTGAATTAGGCTGTAGCTGTAAGCAGATGAGTCAGGCAATGAGACAGGTGCCTGGGCCACAGAAGAATAGCCCTGGGTGACAGATGTAATCTGCTGCTGTTCTTTTAGTTTGCTAGCACTGGATTTACAAAAGTTCAACGGCTGATGCTGTGACTGACTAGCTGCCGGTTTGTATGGGCTCTGAGATGTGGGATGTGCATGGGTATCAATGGTGTGAAAGGCTGTGTTGGGAGATGGAAGCGGGTGGTTTGAGCTAGGAGGGACTGGGTTGGAATGATGTAAAAGAAGGGTGTGCATGCCTGAAGCAGGACTAGCAGATGATGGAAGTGGTCGGTCTGGCCTATGCTCTGGGGTGTGCGCTGGTCTAGGGTGTTGAGGTCGTGGTGACGATGATGACGATGGATAGCTGTGATGTGAGTGTGCTGTTACAGGATTCTCCATTTTCAGTGGATTTGATTCTCTCTTAACTATTACCGAGTTATGCGGCTCTCGCTTAACATCCTTTGAAGAAAATGCTTGGCTGATGTGAACTGGGCTGGGTGTGTGAGGAGAAACTGAAGAATATGGGTGCTTTTTATCAGAAAACTCTTCCTTAACCTGCTTAAGCTCGGGATTGAGACCTCTTTGCTTGAGCTGCTCTGGGGTGATAGTGGAGTGAGAAGATGGGTAACCATACAAGTTGAAGAATGGTTTTTGACTTGGCTGGGGCAAACTTGTACTGGTATGGTAGCCACCTACACCATATGCATAGCCTGGAAACACAGTGTTCTTCTCTGTGTCTAGCTTGTTAATATAATGCTTATCATCTGGAAGTGGCTCCAACTCCTGAAGATATAAATTCAAATAAAAATAGTGAGCTAAAACATCACACTGACAGCATATATATATATATATAAAGAGATTGGTGATTTATTTTATTTCTCTTATTCTGGCCCATAATTCATTACCAAAAACTTTATTTAGACCTACCTGTATTTACAGTTTTCAGAAATTTTTACATGAAAAAAAACAAAAACATGAAGGAATATTATGCTCTCAATATGTTTAATTTTCTAACATTTCTTCGTATCTCCTAACCTGCAACAGATCTCATATCTTATGTCTGAGTCAGTAACAACGAATGCTGACATTTTACAAGACACTGACAAAATCTGCAATAAATTTTAGAGGTGAGCTTTTTTATTAACATAAATAAACAAAAATACAAGTTCTCACTAAACATCAACCAAAAGCAGACTAACATAAACCAGTACTTGGTCAGTACTTATAAAAACAACCAAAACGAGACTAAAATAAACCAACTACTATACAATCAGCTTAAAGGGATACCAAAATAAATAAACCAACACCTCACTGGTTCTACTAAAACGTACTGGAGTTTATTACTTAAAGTGAAATTTTCCCTACTGAAATCTCACATCTACTCTGCGGTGTGATACAGTGAAACAAACATTTGTCATTTATCTTCTAACTCATCCAATGTTATCTGGACAAAAGAATTAGAAAATGAATGCAATACTACCCAAGTGCTGTTCTAGAAGGCAAAGAACTTCTTCAATAAAGATGCTGATTGTACAGCTGCTAGCTACAGAAATGTTTCTAAAGAAGAAACAGTCCTACCTTCTTGACTTGGTCCTCTGTCCTGTGTTCAAACAACTTCTTTTCATGATAGGACAGACCATGAGGGGGTAGGCCTAGATGAGACTCAGCTTTGGGAATCAAACCTCTGCCACGTGCAACAGAAGGAAACATAGTGATGCCCTGCTGCTGTAAAAAAATTTGTGTTCAGACTTTAATACTGTAAATTAACAGTAAAAAAACTTGAAAATAGGATTTAAAAATACCCCATTTGGGTGTTATTTTAATCAGACCATGCAAAAAAACTCATAGCAGACATAACTGCCATGTTATTTATAGACTTCTGGCACATGATAAAGAATGATGAAGGTGACTGTGATGAATATAAACAATACAAAAACACAAGATTAATAAAAGCACTTATATTTCAAAAAGGATTTTAAATGGAACAAGACAAAACTGCTGTCATGGTTGCACACATACCTATGAAAAAATTACTATTTTTTTTTAAAATGAATTTTCCTCATATAATGATACATTTTGAAAGTATCTGTTATGTAAAAGATATTTTTGAAATGTATCATTATAACTGATAATTAGTTCTGACAACATTAATATACAAGCACATGTAAAATAAGAGAAATATTTGTATATGGGGAGTCACAGAGATGCATTATCATACACAGCTCTTCATAGTACTATCTTATGCCAAGTGCCTCACTATAAAATGGAACTTCCAGTAAACATCCTTGCTAAATGTTGGCCAACAACATACACGACAACATCAGGTTAAAACACCAGCGCTCTTGGTACTACCAACAGCACAGAGACAGGCTGCTTAAATGTGCCGATCAATATAATCAATACTGGAAATAGCAAGTGGCCCTGAGATCAACAACGTAACAGCTCGCTCTGGTATATGCAGCCAGTGCAGGCCGGTCGAGACAGCGGGCTATGTCTGGGGAACACAGGAAACAAAAAAAAAAAAAACGGTGACTGGTATGGGGTGTGATTCCCAAGTCGATATTCATGCTCACTAGATGAATTTTCTTGCCAATTCTCCGCTTAATGGAAACCGTCTCATACACACGCCCGCGCGCCATCACGGTGACAGGAGATCAATAGCATATTTGTATCTCTCTACTTAGGCGCTTATATCTTCAATCTTTGCCGCCCCTTTGGGTAAAAACCACGCCTGACAATGAACACCAGGCCTGTGATTACGATATGGACACTCAAGTAAAAAAAAATATATATATTCCTGATGGTAACACGGCCATCTCCCCTTTCTATTAAAACCAAAAAAAAAAAAATCGTCGCTGAACGGCGAATGTGCGCGCATCAGACAGAGATGAGTAATGACAGCTTATCTGAGTTATTTCTAACTGCGCGTTAGAGGAACAAAGTACGTCAGAAATGTAAAGCCGTGCTGTGGCTTACAATGTAATGTCAGTATGCTACACTATTTAACCCAGGATAATTGTTATTAACTGTCGGTTGCGTCTTTCTCGGCAATTAACTGCCTGTTTATACCAGCTCCCCCTAGTTCCGGCATGTAGTAAACCAGGCCAGCTTGGAAGTACTTGAAGGACTGAACCGAGTCTCTAGCAACGCACTATGATTCCACTGCTTGAATCGTCCAATCATCTTGGTCTTTCTGTGGCGGGTCACGATCAGGTCAATTCAGCGTGTGAAGCGAGTGTTTGACATTGTGTCACGTGATGTTTACTACACACCCGAACGATTTCCTTCATCGATGGAACGAGCACGGCTGGTGGACGGTAATATTGTGTGTAATTCCCCCCCCCCCATCCCGATATAATGCATAATTAAAAAAAAAAAACGAGGGCACCAAGTAGCGAGTCTGGATTATGTTTAAAAATGAAAACTAAGTGGGGGTAAGGTGGTACATTCACAAGCAATGTCTCTACCAGTCACGTGGTCTGGGAAGAAAATGACTAGTGACTAACGTGTGGAGAGCGGCCTGACATTCGAGAAGGGAACAGGGGCCGAACTTTTACAGGAGCGGCATGCGCAAAGAGACCATGGAGCAGAAAAACATCGGCAGGAGGGTGTGGTGGCACTGGTGATACTTTATGTTCACTGACAGAAGAGTGGGGTGGTACCTGGTGATATCTTAGGTTCACTGACAGAAGAGTGGGGTGGTACTAGTGATACTTTATGTTCACTGACAGAAGAGTGGGGTGGTACTTTATGTTCACTGACAGAAAGGTGGGGTGGTACTGATATCTTAGGTTCACTGAAAGAAGAGTAGGGTGGTACTGATATCTTAGGTTCAATGACAGAAGAGTGGGGTGGTACTGATGATATCTTAGGTTCACTGACAGAAAAGTAGGGTGGTACTGATATCTTAGGTTCAATGACAGAAGAGTGGGGTGGTACTGATGATATCTTAGGTTCACTGACAGAAGAGACCTACAATGAAATTTGAATGCTATACAAAATTCAACACATGAGGTTTTGACTCAACGAATTTCACGCATAAAATGGTACATGTTTGGGGACTTACCAAATACTGCATTGTTTCAGAAAATAAACTGCATTCTTACTTGTGTACAGTACTGCTAAAGTTTTGCATACAAGCTGGATGCCACCACCAACACATGGACTTTCCCTTCACAAACACAGATAGAACACACTTGACTGTACACAAAGAAAGCAAACACAAAGCACCAACCTGCTGACATGCAAGCCTGGTTAAAGACTCGGCAAAGTGCTGGTCCACTGCGGCTTCTGTGTCCAGGATCCGCTCCTGGTTATGTTTGTGCTGTCCCCACTCCAGACGCTCTCGTTCTTTCTCAAGTCGTTCTCGCTCCACTCTTTCTGCCTTCTCCTTTTCTTGTCGCTCTCTGTACAGTCAAGCAAAACAAAGTAAAATTACTAATATGTCAGCTCTATATCATTTCTAATGAACAAAAAAATGTGGCCCGGTTTTGCCATACCAAAGACTGTATATGGTTTTGGTGGCCATATTTTCCTTGAGCTGTGGAGAGAGTAATTGCGGGTCAGGGTCACGACCGACTGGCTCTCCTTCCCTAGCTCCAGAAAGAGCGGACTAGTGACAGGTGCGCTTCCAGTCCGACCCCGCCCTCAGATGACACGCATTAACCACTACGCCACCCAAGGGTCAAGTCTCTGGGAATTTTCACCATAACTCCGAATTTAATCCGGCGGGTATAAGCAGAAATCTTACTGTAAATGCCAGCACAAAGCTTCAGTCCTGTTTTATTTTACAAACCAAGTGCTGAGTACAACAGAATTGTTACCAGCTCTGTATAAAATGAAAAACTAAAACCTACCACACGCAAGCACAATGTAATATAAGTGACTACAACGATGTTCAAACTACAGCGATATGGCAGGCAGGTAAAGATGTACCATCACCCACAAGTTTCCTCTTTAATCTTGGCGGACGTTGTTACATCATAAAAGTGTGGTTCGTGTTTGCTTCTGCGGGTATGTGTGGTGGTGTTATCAGTTCTTCTTGCCAGACAAATCCTCTGCCAACTGTGCCCCAAATCAAGCGCCGTGAACAACTGGCTTGATGAGAGAGGTTTGGTTCATTCCAACAAAGGTAGCTCTGTGTGTGCTACATGCAGTGTGAGGAAGAAAGATGTGTACCTGGGTATCAGCACATCGACACAATTCTCCCTCTATCAAACTAAGACCTTTAAACTGGTTGTGAATACTCTTTTTCAGCTTAAGCGTAAATGACTATACCGCGTTATAAATAGAAAGAGTACCCGGCTATCGTTATTAAAGGGAAAAATAGTGGAAAAGGAGGGGGGGGGGGGGGGAGAGAAAGAGCGCCTGACCTCTCCACTAGGCCTACCCAGATAAAGCGACATGTTTACAGGCCTCAGTTATCAGTTCCCTGAAACATGTGCTTTCACACGTACGCTGCCAGTATCGTAGCTATTTCCGCTGTGCTATTTCACCATCAACATTTCCTACTCCTTACTTTTTTAATGGTTGTACGCGGTCAAAAACTACACTGAAATTATACGCAGTCAAAAACTACACTGAAATTATACGAGTTCTGAAGACTGAAGTGCAACATGAAACGCGATCGGTACACCTCGTTCCTCTGCGAAACAAAGAAAAGTGAGAATCTCTCTTTAAGCACATTAAAAAAAAAGTCTACATGCGTACCCCGGGACCTAGGTACACAGTCGCGTCCTAGAGACCGAAACAACTACATAAATCATAAGAATCGTTAACAACAACAAAAGTTAGCCTTCAACAGATGTGTTGATATTACACCTGAACTGTGAGTTCGCCTGTCGTGTCTTTATTCTCTGGATAAAACGCACCTGCTGAAAAATCAACAACTGTAACATACTTTACGTACCCAATGTATACAGAAGTCAAAAGATGCGATATTTCTGATCATATTCCTTACCTACAGGATCACCTGCCCTCGACAAAGAACACGTAGCTAACTTTAAACTGCCTGGTCGTGTTTAGTGCACCGTACTGTGTGCTTCACTTCCCGCCCCATACAATACAATTCAAGATGGCCGCTGACCCACTTAGCAGCTTGTACTGTAGCTGCAGCACTGTGCTAGCAGGCGGTTGGCACGCATACAACGTCCGTAAACATGTCCAAATGGAGGTTACACCCCACCGATACACATCAGTGCGTAGGGGCTAACTTGTGATACCAGTGACCGCCACTAGCAGAAACCAATACCTGAAAGCTGATTTTGATTACATAATGTACCGAGTTTCACTGCTGTGTAGAACTAAGTAAGGAGGCCCAGACTAAAGTAATCAATATTATCGTGTAAGGCAGCGGTTCTCAAACTTTTCTGGGCGCGAGCTTGAACCAGAAATGGTACATGTATGACAACCAATTACAAGGATGACAGTAATGACACTGAATATATAATATACATCTTCTCGCGACCCTATCCCCTAGACACCCCCCGTCACCCTAATCTGGGTCTCGACCTGGGGTTACGAAGCCACTGATGTAGGGGAACATAGAAGCTTTCCACAGTCCATTACTTAAATGATATGAACGAGTTCCTCCCTGGTTTGCTCTCCCACGTGTACTAGGACGAAAAGAAAGCTTAAAAAAGCCTCATGTCAATCTCTCACATAATTAATGTGTGAGTTTTTATTTGTATTCTTGGTGGGGACAGACAGAAAAGGAGGGAGCGAGCGAGTAAGAGTGAGAGTAGACAAAGAGCGACAGAAAAAAGAGACAAGATACACAGATACGGTGCGAAAGAATGACAGAGACAGCCAAAAAAAAAAAAAGAGAGAGAGAGACAAGACACATGGAGCGAGAGACAGAAAGAGCGATAGAATGAGAGAGGACAGAGCCTCAAACAAAGCGAAAAAGTTGGAGGGAGACAGACAGAAGGAGTGAAAAAGAGAGACAGAGAAAAGGTGAGACAAACCGAGAAAGAAAGACAGACAGAATGAGAGAGGACAGAGGCTCACACAGAGCGAAAAAAGTGAGAGGGAGACAGCCCGAGAGAGTGAAAAAGAGAGGCAGAATGAGAGAGTAGACAGAGAAGCTCAAGCAAAGCGAAAAAGTGAGAGACAGACAGACTGAAAAGAGAGGCACAGAAAAAGTGAGAAAGACAGAAAGCGAGACAAGACACAGAGAGAGACACAAAGCGAAAGAGAGAGAGAACGACAGAGGAAAAAAGAGAGACAAGACACAAAGACACATACACAGAGGATGGGAGAGAGGCTGGATATTGCTGTGACTGTCGCTCTGAACCTGAGAAGGTTATGTGAAACAAAACTCGACAACGCCCCCCCCCCCCCCAAATTTTTTTTTTTTTGTAAGGGCATAACGTAAAAGGTGAAATTCCCGTTTCCGTGTCATTAAGTCATATTGTGGATAAGGTGATTAGGCCCGCATTTCCACGACCTTCTGCACATGAAAATGAGATCACTCCTGGCCGCACATACCTTCTCAGATACCTTATTTGCAGAGCCTGGCTGGATCCCGGGGCCCATTTGGTATGTAAAAAAAAAAAAAACTCCCTCTTCTGGGACTTGAAAGCGCCTAACCTGCTGGGTATGAGTTTTTGAAAACAATACACAAAGACTGCTAAAACCCACACAAGATACTCAAACTATAAGAACTCAATTTAAAGCAGTGACTAAACTGACGTCCGCGACGAGCCACATGGAAGCTGGCGTAACTAACATCTCAAACTACATACAGTATACTAGAAACATGTCAAAGAGTGGACGCAGGAGACTGTATGATGTTGAGGGGATGGCAGAAGAAGAAGAAGAGAGAGAGAGAGAAACAGAAGGAAAAGAGATTATCACTGAGTTTAGGGACGGGAGACCTTTAACTGACAACACTTACATAAACAAGGATGGCGCCACGGTAACAGTGAAACCTGGCCTAATATGCGATGTGTGTGCTTAAAGAGTTTACACATTGTTCTGCACAAAAAATAAAATATTTCGAGACAAGGTGAGCAAGAAAATGTACTCATATAGAAATATTTCAGCACAGAAAATATTTTTCCTTAAATCTTCAATGTTTGCAAATCTTCTTCTTCTTCTTCTTCGTTCGCTTCTACCACCAAAACCGCACTGTGATCCTACTGAATTTATGCCTCTGGTCCTCGTTAGGTCCTGTGTGGTCCCCTCACGAGATCCACGTGAGGACCACAAGGGGTTCAGAGTATCACAAGGCTTTAGACTGTATTCTTGGTGGGTCTCAGAAGCGGGATTGCGTGACACCGTGGTTTTCATTGCACCAGTTTAGTCTAGGGTTGGACTTTCTCACCGGAAGACCTCGACGTGTTTAGGATATCAGTGCATCCCCGCTGGGTGAGAGGCGGTAGCCCACCCAGGCCAATGTTTGCAAATAAATTTAGATCGCCAAAGTTGCTAATTTGCTCCTCTCTATGTGCCCACTGTTTGATTATGTGCTCAAAAGCATGAAAACTACGCTTGTTTCACAATTTGCTCTTTCACCGAAGAAAGAAGGAAAGAAAGAAGGAAAGAAAGAAAGAGCCAGGATAAATTACCTTTCAAGAATCTCTTTGCGTTCCTTTTCTCTGATCTCCTGTTCCAATCTCTCTCTGCGCTCCTTGTCTTTTCGGTCTAGCTCTCTTCTATCGCGGTCCATCTGAAGCTGTAGATGCTCCCTGTGAAGTACTGAAGCTAAATCCGCAGGCAAGATGGCGTCCGTACTCTTTTGCAGCATGTAAGGGGTTGTAAGAGGTGTGGTCGGGAACTTGTGCTGCCATAAAGCTTCCAAAGTTGACAGCCCTGGAGCGGAACTCAGCGTGTAGTTCATCAAGTGCTGCTGCTGCTGTTGTTGCAGAGCCGCGATCTGCTGTGCCCTGACCACTGCGTCCATAGAGTAAGCATGGGGAAGAGCGAGATGATGAGACAAGGAAGATGACAACTGATGTGAGTTCGCGTAAGGAAGCGTGCTGGGTAATGTGCTGAGAAGGGTGCGGGCTGGATGTGTCTGAGCACCCGCAAAACCTGCAATTGTCTGTGACGGAGCGGTGGCTCCTGGGAAAGGTACATGTGCTGAAGGATATGCAGGCTTGCTCATAATGTGCTGGGCAGCCAGAATGTTCTGAACGTTACTCTGAACGGGATTTTGGCGCATCAGTTCAGGGTCACGATATGGATTGATGGCCTCATGTCTGTCAATTACTAATGGACTAGTCCCAGGGCTACTTCTGACGCTACGTATATCGTCAAATCGCGATCCCAGCTTATCTTCTGTTACATGAGCTGAGAGCTGGCCGTCGCTGGCTCTCGAGTCAGCTCGGTCTACAGCTGCAGGTGTTGCAGGATTGCTTCTGGATACACTAGTAAATGCACTATGTCTGTTCCCAAGAAAATCATGACCTCTCATGAAAGAGCTGCTTTCCTGCTCGATCTGTCGATGAGACAACGATGACAGAGTGTCAGTAA
Organism: Achatina immaculata; assembly: GCA_009760885.1. Taxonomy (NCBI): domain Eukaryota; kingdom Metazoa; phylum Mollusca; class Gastropoda; order Stylommatophora; family Achatinidae; genus Lissachatina; species Lissachatina immaculata. The sequence continues at coordinate 66,167,043 of CM019717.1, read as the reverse complement.
CGTCTACACGTTCAGGTGTGCATTTTCCTTCTCCGTTCTCATTAAACTTATCACCGGTTTTTATTTTCGGCAGCTGCTCGGTTGGCGATCGACTCACATCAACACCTGAAGAAAGTGAAGCTGACTGGACATTCAGTGATGGATTGATGTTACTGCCAGCCCTTAAGATCTGTTTTTTGTAGTGCATGTCCTCGTCAGATTTTGTGTCTGACCTGAGTGTACTAAGATCTGGGCTCGTTTTGTCTTGTGGTACTTCTCCAGAGGTGTGGCTTTTCGAGTTTTCATTTACAAAGTCATTTTGTGTCTCCTTAACCTTTAACGTCGACTGTTTACCAGTATCTTCTTTTGTGCTACAGCCAAGAGACTCTGTGCTTGTATGATATGCACAACTTGGAGCAGATGTGGAATTTAAACAACCATTGCTTACAACACTTGCTAACGAAGCTGCACCGGAGAACTGCTTGCTATTATCACAGAGATGATTAATAACATCGCCTTCAGCATTCCTTGGCGACAACTCAGTCTTTGCCGCGCTCAACTGTAGTTGCTTTTCACTATCTTCTGTGGATACATTTGCTGCCTTTTTGCGTGAAGTAGCTTTCACTTCTTCTTCTCCATCATCTGTCTCGACCACATCGCCGTTATGTCTTTGCTTACTACCACCGACGCTGATAGCAAGCGACCCTTCTATGTTACTTCTCGAACTATTCACCGGGTTTAAGCTCGCCTTTACAAGCTCATCGCTGGTGTTTTCATCGCGATCTGGCTGCTTTCTATTTTGTGTCTGCTTCTCTCTCAGTCTAGGAGCTTTAGACTTGGGTTTGTCTTTGCACAGAGCACTTCTGTGTGTCTCTTCTTCTATCCTCTTCACAACTACGTTACACGTTTGTTTACAAACAGAGGAACTGCCTTCAAGATTTTCCTCGCTGGATGACTTTTTAATCTTTTTACAGGCACTGGGCTTTCTGGCTGCCTTAGCTCTGGGGTCAGACTTCCGTTTCGGGGTCTGCTTTTGATTCTTCTGTTGAGTGTGTCCTACTGAAAAACAAAATACGTAAGACAATCAGCTTTATAAGATCATAACACTTGTACAAATCAGCTTTACAAGATCATAAAAAAGTAAGGTAAAGGAAATCCTGTCATGCCTTAGAGGCACATAGGGATATGGTGTTAGTGACAAGAACATACCACTTGTACAAATCAGTGGTATGTTTTCTCTAGCCTATGGTAATAAACACGTACTGCGTGCTGTTACTGTGGTCATTTATGCAAATCAAACAACAAAGGTAGCCAGCCATGAGAGGAGAAGCTTAGTAAGAGGGTTCACAGAAACAGCTGATATCTGTTTCAAGGCCATCTTCTTACACGACAAAACCTCGTCAATAATGGCAACGGCACAAACTGAACATTCACAGCTGGATAAAAGAACACTGGGAGAATTTAGGTTTCAAAACAGTGAGTTTAGTTCTCCATCGACACACGAGGGCTGGAAAAGACAAAACTGAGAATAAACAGAAAGAAACACTTGATTACAAAGCTGCACAAACCACTGTCAGCAAAGAAGACAAAACAGAATATCACATAAAGTCAGACTCATGATTGTAGGACTTGAGTAGAGTTCACTGAAAGGACGATACTTTAAAAAATAGAACCACCTGCAGCTGTGTGCCTTTTTTAAATGCAGTAATACAGGAATTACCGTCACACAGAACAGGTTATGTATAAGGAAGAGCGAGGATTAAAAAACAATCTATTTATAACCGAATGAAATACGGCCGGGAAAACCGGTATTCATGAGGCAAGCCTGGTGTGACTTGCTTGTCACAGCACAGTAATAATGTATAAAACAACAACAACAAGCCGACACTAAAGAAGAGATGTGTCAAAGAACAGACGCGTGGATGACTGCCATAATGTAAACTAAATTCGTGGGACTGGAGTTTTGTTACAATATGTAACTTATCTGTTGCCAACTTTGATTTCTGTGAATGAAAAATTAAAAAAAAAAAGATTTTTTAACGCTTCACTAGAGAGAGAGAGAGATTCACTGCACAAATATGAACAATTCCCATCCTACCGTTCTTACACATTATATTACTGTACTCAGTAACCCGTTTTGTTACATTTACCTGCTCCATGTTAGTTATAAAGAAAACAGTGGGTTTCTTTCTATCTAGCCCCACGTGTGTGTATTCTATAACGTTATCTACAAGCACGTACAACACTTAATGTAAGACTTGGGAATCTCAGATTTCTCCTGGCCTTCTTATCTTTACATGGATGGGTTCAGTCTACGCTCTAAACAACCAGCTTATAAACAAAAGCAACATCCTATGCGTGACACAGGTATGAACGTAAATGTCTGAAGTGCTGTGGAAGAGCACAGCCATTCCTGTGCATCCCTGCAGTTGTAAACTTATTCAAACCCACAGCTTGTTGTAAACTATAAACTGAAAACGATGGGAAGACGGCAGATACGAAACAAATTATTACTATATAGCTGTAACAACATGGAGATCACATGTGAAAAGATGCGACTGTGAGATCTGCGCTGTGCACTTGAAATCACTGCAAGCCACATGGGGAGTGTCGAACATGCACTTGGCACCCTCACGTGCTCGGTAGCAAATATGAAAACATGCTCTCTCTCTCTCTCCAACTCAAAAACAAATGTTTACACATATGGGCACATGATCAGCTGCACTGATTTTATTGCTGGCCCTCTCCAAATCTCGCTGTTGATCACCTCCTCTATTCCATTATAAAGTTTACTTTACAAATTCAGACCAACCTGTATAGTGATACTGACAAGATAAAGGTGAACATAACAATTGTTAACACTATATCTCTTCTTTGCGCTAGTTTATGCGATCAGTTAAACACTAATAAGTTGATCGCTACCAGCTAACCTCCAACTCCCGATAAAAAAGGCTTATGAAAGATACCAAAAGAAAGAAAACTGTAAACAAGGCTATGAAAGATGTTAAATGAAAGAACACTGTAAACATAAGGATTATGAAAGATGGCAACAAAAAACCCCTGTAAACATAGTATATGTTTATATATTCATAAATTCAGGACGTAGACAGACACGCACAATCGACGAGTGGCGCAACAGTTGGCCAGGACTGCCCTGCAAGCCTGGAGCGATCATCATCATCATCATCATGGAGCGTTGTAAATGTCCAAGAAGAAGAAGACGAAATAATCAGATCTTTCAGTTACTTCAAGCTGACAGAAACGAGACTTGTTGGTGTAGACGTAATTAATCATATCCAGCACACAAGAAACGAGACTTGTTGGTGTAGACGTAATTAATCATATCCAGCACACAAGAAACGAGACTTGTTGGTGTAGACGTAATTAATCATATCCAGCACACAAGAAACAAGACCGCGGCGTAAAAGAAGTACATAAACTTACAAGCTGGGCTCTGTCATAGTGTGAACATTTATGTGACTGACTGAAAGATAATACATCCTTACTGTCTGGTGATTCTGTGAAGAAAAACTGAAGAATGTAACGATGTATGATAGGGCGTGTTCAGTGATTTTCATCACTTTCATACAAGTTGACCAGCATGGAGACAACCACCACCAACTATGTTAGGACGTACGAGCACTGGGTAGAGTGTTACCTCAGACCCTGGGGCAGATGCTCCCACTGACTCTTACAACATGAGATCAACTTGTTATTTCCCTGAAACCGCACGCTGCTGTTCTTGTAACCGACCTCACGATAACACTGAACCAGTAAGAATGATGTCAGATTGGGGGGGGGGGGGAGTTGATTACATGTGATTTGCTTGAGTACCTAGAATGGGCAGACATGGGATCCGTGACTGTTATTACGACCACGTGCATCAGTCTAACAGTGTGGAACAGCGTCTTGGTTATCTCATCGGCCCCGACAATCACACTATCACAACAGCACAGCCATCAATAGATTCGTATACACCGTTTACTGGGTGACGCTGACTACACACAGAATATTTTACAACGTGATCTTTGTACGAACTGGTGCTTACTTACATTGTTTTGTGTTTTATCTGGTGTTACAGTAATGCCTGTCTACTACTTCTCACAGAGATCCCTGGAAAACATGAGCCCAGCCAGCATAAAGTACAAAGGGCACAGGACGAAACGAACACACAACTGATAAAGCAGCGTAACAAAGTGCAGTGTGTTGGAGTGACCACGTTTCGTGTCAACTCTTCACTCAGCTCTTAAGTGATTTCCCCCCACTCCGAACTCCCCAGGAGCAGCTGTTTAAGAAGTAAACCAACTCGCATACCTCGCCAGCTCAGACCAGGATGGTGACACCAGAAAGGAAATAAGAATTGCAAAGGCAGCACTGACTTTCACGAATCTTGAGAACATATGGCACTCAAAAGTTACAAGTTTACATGTCAGCGGTTGATGCTATGGTTTCACTATAAACCATACACGTTCAATCATACGATATCCTACGAGTACATGGTACCTGTTAGACGATATCCTACGAGTACATGGTACCTGTTAGACGATATCCTACGAGTACATGGTACCTGTTAGACGATATCCTACGAGTACATGGTACCTGTTAGACGATATCCTACGAGTACATGGTACCTGTTAGACTACCTAGTTCATGTTTCACCTCCCAGAAACTTCAAGAGTTGAAGAGATTGAGTTAAACAGAAACGTCACTTTGAAATGGAAGTGAGTGGACCCAAAAAGCAATCTTAGTAGGCTCCACTACGAGTCATGGCGAGCTCTGTCCCACTGGCCACGTCACAAGGACCAATAAAAGATAGGTGGGTCAAGGATCTGGTTAGCTGGTTCTATTAGTCACATTTGCTCCAATACGATTCAGGCAGCACACGCTTTTTTAGTGTCGCCATGTCCATGGAAAGGAAGATGGATGTATCATTAAAGATGTTCGCAGAGAACTAGCAAGCTCCGCAACATTTTGATGCCCAAAACTGCGGTTCAGAGGTGAACCAAGATAGAACGGTGTGAGGAAGAGATTCAACGTCTTTGTAAGTTGATGTTAATCGTTCCAAGGGAAGTGTACCTAGAGTCATCAATTCGTGGAGAGAGAGAAAGAGAGGAGGGGCGGGGGGCGGGGAAGAGAACTCCCTCAGCTGAAAGGAGAGAAGAAATTTCTGCAACAGGAACCGGAGGAAAAAAAAATAAAACGCCAGTGTGATGTACTGAAAGAGTGACCATGCTCTAACGGTGCATCAAACCATGCTCAGTAAAGACCAAAAAGAAGTGCCTGAGATGCCTGAAGTCAAGAGATATCACTATATGAGATGCCTGAAATCATGACATATCACTATATGAGATGCCTGAAATCATGATATATCACTATATGAGATGCCTGAATTCATGACATATCATTATATGAGATGCCTGAAATCATGAGATATAATTATATGAGATGCCTGAAATCATGAGATATCACTATATGAGATGCCTGAATTCATAAGATATCACTATATGAGATGCCTGAAATCATGAGATGTCACTATCGGACACTGACAACGGCAATTATTAGTTCTAACAATGTCATTACCTAACTGTAACAATCTTATCTTATATCTTATATCCTTCCCGTGCCGTTAGACGTCACATAGGGCTCGCAAAGTAGTTCGCCAATATTTCCTGTCTTCGGCGAGTCTTTCAACCTCAACAAAGGATTTTATGCCTGTTAACTTGGCCTCTCTTAATAATGTTCTCTTCAGAGTTTCACGCGGTCTGCCCCTTTTTCTTCGGCCTGTTATGTTCCACTTGATAGCTTGTTCCACACTGAACTGTAACAATACTAACATAAAATACACTTAGTTTCAAATTAACATCCAAGGAAGAAAAGTTCTGTTCTATCTTGTGGCGCTCTAAACAACCAAGAAAAAGGCCATATTCGTAAGAACATAAACATCTTCAGCAATAATATTTTAGAGCAATCCTTTCTTCACAAGCCAAGCACTCGTCCCTCACTAAAAAAATCAACACACACACCATTCTGATGGCAAACAAAACAGGTACTACAGTACAACTGTATACAGCTTATGTGATACTGCAAAAACTACTTGAGGATAAAACGCCATCTACAAAATGTCCGCGATGAAAGTCGTTTATGTGACGCTGACATAGCAAATCCTGGAACACAATACACATCTGTAATACAGATACACTGTCTATCACATGATCACTGCTGTGACACTAAGATAACTAATCGGCGTAGATTATCCTTAATCACATGAACTCACCGATATTATAACGTTGATACCGTTTATCCGCGTGGTGGCATGGATCTACAGTATGACAAGATTAATCTTTATGATATTTTATTGTTTACGCAAAACATAAACCGGTTGTTGTGCTGCACATTAACATTCATAACGAACGTAGCGGAAAAAAATAAATATTCTGCTTATCTGAGAAATTCTTGTCAGTGCTGGTTGTTTTAAATAAGCGGAATCCTATTTTAGCATATACATAATCTAGTCCTTCCTACTTTATATAGTCTATGCTTCTCTCAGTTCTTCTTTTACATAAAATACACTTCTTGAGCCCTACTTTTTAAAAAATTTATACTTCATGGGGACTATTTTATTTTAAATTTGTACCAGAATCTTTATTTTATATAAAATGTACACATCTGGAGTACGATTTTATATAAAATTTACACATCCGGAGTCCTATTTTATATAAAATGTACACATCTGGAGGTCTATTTATATAAAATGTACACATCTGGAGTTCTATTTATATAAAATGTACACATCTGGAGTTCTATTTATATAAAATGTACACATCTGGAGTACTATTTTATATAAATGTATACGTCTGGCGGACATTTTACGTTGTATTTTACATAAAACTATACACTTCCTCTGAATACTGTATATAAACTCTGCACTTTTTAGACTCAACTTTATATAAATATCATTGTAGCGAACTACAAACATTAACATATTAACACTGTAACGAGCTACAAACATTAACATATTACACTGTAATGAGCTACAAACATTAACAACCTAGTGTATATAAACTCCTAGCCCCTACTTGATATAAATACTACACTGTAGCGAGCTACAAACATTAACAACCTTTTATTCGGTTGTTTACAGACTGTGACGTGGAGGCGGTTTCTTTACACTTCCGTGCGAGTTATATGAAACTGACAGTACCGAGTCATTGTTCACACAGACACAGCTGTGCTGCACTGTATATCAAGTTTACTGTACTTGACACAGCTGGGCTCATACAGCAACAAAATTCTGTTACATGCAAAGTTGACGGATTTTTTTTTGGGGGGGGGGGAGAAGGAGGGGGAGACATTAATGAAAACTATATTCACTGTCATGAAACAATGCGATGAATTTACATGCTGACACATGAATATACGTGAAAGCTGTCATTATTCGTGTATTATATCTCGCTTCTGAAAACTGAACGATAAAGGAATTGATATGAGATCAATAAAGCATTTTACAGGATGTTAGTAATCCCTTTCTGTTTTATAACAACGGTTTTGAAGAAAGTAGATGTGACAGTTTGTCAAGCATTAATTTTACTGAGTGGTTTCTCTCCTGGCAAATTCTACCGACATTGGAATTTTAGAACGTAATTCTTTTCTAAGACACTAATTCACCTGTGACATATGGAATATTTATTAATAATGGTAGCAGTAATATTAGCCATATCTCTGAAAAATAGAACAAAAAAAGCATAACGTAAACTATCCAGGCATTACTGACATACTAGTTACAACTGTCACATAACTCTGCCCTTGGAACCAAATTCAGGCAATGCTGACATACCAGTTACAACTGTCACATAACTTCCCACTGTGCTCAGACACCTCATAGAATTGAACACTTCCCCAAAACTTCACTAACTACAAGACAGCTGCTGTCTCAAGGAAAGAACACAGGAAACCCAAAGTCTAAAACTCTACACCGAATTACAAAAAGAAAAAAACTACCAATCCAACTGACTCAAGAGCTGTTAATTGGATATAAAAAAACACACACACACACTCTCTCTCTCAATGATGGTGACAGCAGATCTATCTACTGCTGCGAGCTAAAATTACATGTGGATGATGACATATCTGTCTGTTTTGGGTTAAGATAAGTTTTTATTGTTGAGCGACTTGTAATTAGTTTTACTCCTAAGTCATTTTGTTTTAGGTAGAAAATGTTGAACCGTTTCCTCTCCAGATTATAAGTGTGTGAAATATGGGCTGTTGTGTTTTCTCGTTTTGATTAGACATTGAAGATGGTGCACGTGACCTGAAAATAGTGCTTCTATTTTGTCTGTTCAAACGATGTATGTCTGATCTGTTCATGTAGGAGCTACGTGCTCCCTCTTGCCCGGTGATCCAGTTTTTCCTCTGACAGTACCTCGCCGGAGCTGATTGACTGAGTAGGTTGGGAAATATTTTGGAAAAAACACAGAAAGACTAAGATAAAAAGTGATCACTTGCTAATGAACATATGAAATTCAACCACATAAACTTCTACCAACTCTTCATTATTAAAAAAAATACATAAACCTGGTTCTAAAAGAGGAAACAAAAGACACGAAGAAGCTCGGACACAACCTACCTTTTGTGCTGGATGTTTCAGGGCCGCCTGAGCATGGGGAGCTATTTATATCCGCTGCCAATGTTTCCCGTGATTTTGCGTGGCCGCTTCTGTTGGCTGCATTCACAGGCGATGAAGTGCTGCTGGTGATATTGCTGCTAGAATGAGTGACAGTGTAACTGTTGCTGCCTGGCTGATAGCTTGCTGCTGAGCGACCGATGCTTATAATCTGTAGCAAGAAACAACGAGAAACCAATGAATGGCTTCATTCACGCACGATACTCGCCAGTAAAACGATCATGAATACAACAAACATTAGGAGAGCACATTAATGTCCACGCCATTAAACTGATCGGTGTTTCTGTATAAGCTGTCATTATAAGCACACAACTTGTATGTGATGAAACGTTGTACCAAGCTGGCGTTCTCTGTTTAACTGTTATAGTCAGAAACATCAGTCTGATGAACTGACACTATACTCCTTAGTTACGTTCAGAAACATCAGTCTGATGAACTGACACTATACTCCTTAGTTACGTTCAGAAACATCAGTCTGATGAACTGACACTATACTCCTTAGTTACGTTCAGAAACATCAGTCTGATGAACTGACACTATACTCCCTGGTTACGTTCAGAAACATCAGTCTGATGAACTGACACTATACTCCTTAGTTACGTTCAGAAACATCAGTCTGATGAACTGACACTATACTCCTTAGTTACGTTCAGAAACATCAGTGATGAACTGACACTATACTCCTTAGTTACGTTCAGAAACATCAGTCTGATGAACTGACACTATACTCCTTAGTTACGTTCAGAAACATCAGTCTGATGAACTGACACTATACTCCCTGGTTAACTTCATGAACAGTGTGACCAGCTGGCACTACACACTTTTAAGTATACCAAGAAACATGAGTGTGACGAATTGCCATTTCCGGAGCACAAGTTGAGAATACAATGGAGCTAGGTTACATCACAAGTGTTCGGGGTCAAAGTATACCGTGACCGGGAGTTAAGCTTCTAGAGCAGACTTGGGAGCAGATGCTATCAATATGTAATAACAAAAAACAAAACACACATACAGCATGAACTCAAGGATGTAAAGAAATATAACCAGGAAAACTGAAAGTAAACTTAGAACCTTCCATCTGATGTCAACTTCTGTAACTCCTGGGCACAGAAGAAATCAAAGACCTTCCCTATATATGTAGTCTTCCTTCACGAGTTCACAATAAGCTTTATACTGTAGCAGACTAGGTTTTCACAATAAGCTTTATACTGTAGCAGGCTAGGTTTTCACAATAAGCTTTATATTGTAGCAGACTAGGTTTTCACAATAAGCTTTATACTGTAGCAGGCTAGGTTTTCACAATAAGCTTTATACTGTAGCAGGCTAGGTTTTCACAATAAGCTTTATACTGTAGCAGACTAGGTTTTCACAATAAGCTTTATACTGTAGCAGACTAGGTTTTCACAATAAGCTTTATACTGTAGAAGACTAGGTTTTTGCTTGTAATAAGACTTTACGTTAAGACAGTTAACGCCTGTCTGTATGTTAAGACAGTTGACGCCTGTCTGTATGTTAAGACAGTTAACGCCTGTCTGTATGTTAAGACAGTTAACGCCTGTCTGTATGTTAAGACAGTTGACGCCTGTCTGTATGTTAAGACAGTTAACGCCTGTCTGTATGTTAAGACAGTTAACGCCTGTCTGTATGTTAAGACAGTTGACGCCTGTCTGTATGTTAAGACAGTTGACGCCTGTCTGTATGTTAAGACAGTTAACGCCTGTCTGTATGTTAAGACAGTTGACGCCTGTCTGTATGTTAAGACAGTTGACGCCTGTCTGTAAGTTTTAAATGTGCTTCTATCCACTTCCTCACCTCGCAGAGCGCCTGGTATATTCATATATCTCCGCCCTCCTCCTCCCCCCCCCCCCCCCTTTTCCAGCGAGCACTTCGGTGTATTTCTTAACCTCTTCTCTATCATACACAAAGAAGGGAAAAAAGGTGGGGAGAGAGAGAGAGGGTGAGAGAGAGAGAGGGAGGGAGGGAGAGGGACTGAGTGTCCAACTTCAGCTCAATGTTTACTAATCAGTTTGTAAAAATACACAAATATTCATTAGTCTAATCAGGATATTTAAGAGTAATGTAAGAGTAATGTTCTAAGTGTACTACTCTATGGAAGTGAATGCTGGAAAATCACCAAAACCATAGAAAACAAGTTGAATTCTTTCCAGACTAAATGTTTACGTAGAATTAAAAAAATATTTTGGCCAAACACCATATGAAATAACATCTTATTGGCAGAAATGCAGATGAAACCACTGATAACAATTATTGAGGAAAGACGCTGGCGATGGTTGGGACATGTGCTCCGAATGACTGACAACTCACTACCAAAAATAGCACTAAGATGGACACCACAGGGGAGCAGATGTAAGGGTAGACCAAAAGAGACATGGAGAAGAACAACAGAAAGGATGTTGAGCAATAGAGGGCTTACCTGGGCAAGAGCAGAAAAAAAAGGCGAAAGACAGGCATTTGTGGAAAACCCTTGCGGAAGCCCCATGTGCCCTGGGCACTTAAGGTTCAGAGAGAGAGATTCATTAGTCTCAAACATCTTTCTACTCTTCCCACAAACTCCTTAAACAGCAACATCCCCTCCTAGTCATCAAGCACACACAGTAATAAATCATCCACACAGCCACGAATAAAAACATCAAAGATGACTGGCTACCTGTCATGTTACATCAAATCCCTCACCTGACACACCACCTGAATAAAAGGTCAAAATATCTACAAACCAGAAGCCTTAAAAACGTGTATATTGGGAGGGGGTGGGGAGAAAGTGCGAGCGAGCGAATGAGAGAGAGAGATAAAGGAGAAAGAATGAGGTAATGTGTTTGTGTGTGTGAAAGAGAGAGAGAACAAACGTTATTTTCATGGGATGAAAAATGGGGCGCGCTGGCCGGCCTAACATTCATCACACAACGTTCACTCAGTCACAGACATTTATTTAACAACATGAAGCAAACTTCTCACATTCATTCTCAACTACCAAATTTATAGAGAAGCACTATAATAAATACATCAATCAAGCCATACTTTACAATTAACTGCTTTACACTTCGACATTACATACACCTATACTCTTCATATACCTACATACATACAGATACATATGAATATATCTTACTAAATGAACCACACCCTGAACAAAGAACACAGCGAAATAGCTAGTATATATATATATATATATATAATGTGTACACTTTATTAAGTCGAGCTTGTGGGAAGAATGAAAGACACAGTGATAAAGGACAGAATGTGAGACAGGTCTGCAAGTCCAGTTCTTCACACTTTTAAAATAAAGTAGCTCTCTCTCATGCTCATGCTATTCAGCACTTGATCGTGACAGCTGTGGCAAGAAACCCTGAACGGTAACAGGCGAGTGTAAAGTGTTACTGCCTGGAGGTATTTACATGAGCAATTACCACAGCTGATGTTTGGAATCTGATACAGCTGACAGCATCTATATGAGGAAACATACAAGCATACGGGTAAAGTTAGTATGCTGTAGTGTTGCTGATACTTTCAGGTGGATGTTACGTCTCAAGCTAGAGGCCAACAGCACAGACAGCACAAAAGAAAATCACCAGCTGAAGTAATGGAAACTACCAAGAATAAAGATCTGTGAACAAGCATGACAATCGAGGCCAGGCACCTGGTGAGGATTATGATCTTACCCCCCCCCCCCCAGTGTATCTTTCAAATAAAGCGCCCCCCCCCCCCAAAAAAAAAAAAAACAACAACAGATATCTGGTTGAACTATTATACATTTATTATGGGCCATAGCATTATCTTACCGGAACTCATGTACACAGCCAAACTGTTTATTTTTGTATCCGGAGGTTGGTGCCAGTAAAGCGTTTTCTTGTATCTAACCAGATATTTTTGGCAGGAGTTATAGTTCCTATTTTCAATGGGTCCCGTCAGTTTGCTGAACTCATCATCATCATCCTGTGCCGTCTTCTAAGTTAATGTTGGCGCGTTTCTAGTCTGAATGTAACACTTGGGTAAGGTGTTTTCCTGTCAGTCTCTTGTTGACCCTGCCCATGTGCTATTCTTCTCATAGCCCCCCCCCCCCCAAATTAATTCACAAGTTCATGTTTAGACCTGACAAGAAAGCAGCGCGAGTGCTAAAGAGAGAACGTGAGATCAGAAGCTGGCATGTGGCAGTATCTGAACTCAGCTGTACGTGGACACACAACATTCTGATAACACGTAGTAACAGCCCTCGCTTACTGCGCTGACAAGTATCTACAACTAAAACTGACGATGTCCTGCTAACTCTGGAAATATACATCATCTGTCAAGTTGATCATTAAAAGCTAACAGATTAACAGCAGTCATTTTTATATGACACCGTAACCACTAGATACATGAGTTGTGGACTGGTAAAATAAGGCAACATTAGCCACGGTGGAGTTTGAAGAAAAAAAAAAGGAAGAACGTACGTGTGGCTATAAAATCCTGAATCAGTGAATTCTGCCTGAAGGAAATCATCCCCGCTGGGAACACAAAGGAGTGACCGTCATGTCTCCCCTGCACGTCCACACAGGCGTCATTTCTGGTGAGAATGTTCCTCTGTTGCGCGGAATGCCAGAGAGGCAGATGGCAAGATGTAGTTAACACTGGGAGGAAAAGAATATCGTGATTCACTCTCTGGGGCACACAGATCTGACGAACTGATTCGGCGATCAAACAATGAAACTGTCAGTCCAACTTCCCGGCACACACGTGACCTTCAAACCTGTTTGGCGGGCCGGTGGGGTTGTCCTACCAGGAATGTCAAACATTGGGAAATGAATCCTTCTGGCTTATCTAAACTTGTCAGTGGCCTGGCTGGCCGCCAACCCACGCTTGCTTGTTGGGGGGGGGGGGGGGTGTTGTCAACAAAATAACAGCTGCTGTTTTCGATTTACTCTCCTTACAATCTCGCACACATACAAATGATTCCATTACAACCTGCAGCAATGTAACCACAAGCCCACTCAACCAGCAGTCGGGTCCTACCTTTCCATGGGAAAGTAAATAGAACACGATCAACATCTACACCCTTCATTGAATATGCTGGTCTGGGTCTTTCTTGTCTAACAAATGTACACAACAGTACTTTTCTTCATATGCCACAGAACATGGCTTCTTTCTCCCACGTGTGCCGGAACGACTCCACCTGACTTTCTCAAAAAATGCTCCTTCGATACAGACTGAGTAACACAACATGGGAATGAGACATAATGGGCATAATCCACAGAGTGGTGGATTCTGTTAAGAAATTGGGCACTGCTAATGGTCAGAGGACATATATCAACCTTTTATTTTAAAAAAATCCAACCACCTTGTTGCCATCACCATCATCATATAAAAGAGTGAAACATTCTGGCCTAATCATTGTGAACAGAAACATTTACCTCATTACAGCTAAGTCACTGATATATCCTCGCCTGCAGGTTATAGATATTAAAACCGTCCAGGATATAATGATTGTTACTATTTCCAGACAGCCAGGCATATTTACCTATCTGAAAGTTTCATGTACGCGCACGTGTACAGAGATTTATTCAAGCAAGAATTACGACATACAGGCACAGCTCCTAACATCAAATTCACGTCTAGTCTAAAAACGGATTTAGTCAATCGATCAACTTCAACTTGTGAGAACTCATTTTTAAAACAGCCACAGGCGAGCAATTAATTCTCTTCTCTTCTCCCTTCGACTCTCAAAAATAAATGCCGTTGTTGTCAAGTTGATGACAGCAAATAAATATGTTTCTCAGATACAGAGTTGTATTTCAAACGCACTTTAGTGCTGGTAGTAACTAAGTATATTCTATGTGTTATATAGCAAGCACACTGTGCTATATTTTCTAAGTCTCTGTCTTCTACAACTTATAACAAGTGGTTATATGTTTCACTGTCTTCTATAACTTACAACAAGCGGTTATGTTTTTCGGAGTCTCTACAACTTACAACAGGCTGCTACATTTTTCTAACTGGATGACGCTCTAAAATCTATGTCCAACTTTGGTATCCGCGGTGACAGTTAGCACAATCGCACGTTTCTCTGAGTCACATTAGTCCCACATCCACCCACTAGATGCACACCACCATCACCTATTTACTTACTCTTCAAAATAACAAACAGAAAGTAACAACGCACAAACGTGTTATCTTGAAGAAACAGCCCTGTCAGCATAGTCCGCTTGACACTGATATAAAGTAGAAACAATACAAGCACTGAACGTGTAGTCTGTCCTAAGTGCACTACAGTACAACCAGGGTTTAAAAATGTTTATATAAACAAAAGTTAATTAACATTCACCAGGGCTGATTCTTGTAAATGTGTGTCACAGCCGCGTGATTTCGCAGACAGACAGGCAGGCAGACAGACAGACTGTGAAACATGTGGCCTACTCTTCCTCCACCCCTCTCTGTATATAAGCATGTCACATGTGCTGGCATCACCTCCGTTATACAGCCCACGCCTAGAAACGCAACCACTGTAGGTTAGAAGATGGACTACTGCAGCTTTAACTCCCAGAACTGATTCAGGTTCCTGGACAGGCTCCACCAGAGGCAACACGCCGACCCCCTACCCGCTGAAGTAATCTACTAGTTTGTGTCCATGCATGGTTTGGTTGATGCAGAACATGGTGCTGACCAGCCCTGACCTTTCACGCTCGTCCCTCTATCACTGACTCTATCACCCTCTATCTTGGCTCCCACGTGAGAGAGATCCTGTCAGTGGATGATAATGGCTGAAACAAAATATGGTCACTGTAGCAAGTTCACCAATCAGACGGCACGAGAAGTGATAAAGCTTGCTCGCAACAGGGCATATATTGTGTATGAAATGAAGACTGGTCGCAACAGGGCATATATTGTGTATGAAATGAAGACTGGTCGCAACAGGGCATATATTGTGTATGAAATGAAGACTGGTCGCGACAGGGCATATATTGTGTATGAAATGAAGACTGGTCGCGACAGGGCATATATTGTGTATGAAATGAAGACTGGTCGCGACAGGGCATATATTGTGTATGAAATGAAGACTGGTCGCGACAGGGCATATATTGTGTATGAAATGAAGACTGGTCGCGACAGGGCATATATTGTGTATGAAATGAAGACTGGTCGCGACAGGGCATATATTGTGTATGAAATGAAGACTGGTCGCGACAGGGCATATATTGTGTATGAAATGAAGACTGGTCGCGACAGGGCATATATTGTGTATGAAATGAAGACTGGTCGCGACAGGGCATATATTGTGTATGAAATGAAGACTGGTCGCGACAGGGCATATGTTTCAGGATTAATTTGTGACATGGGCAAAGTTAAAAGCAAACCCGTTTCCTCTCTCCGGACGACGGTTGCAGCATATAAGTACTGTACATCGGGGCTTTTCATGTCACAAATGTTTCAGCCTTGCTATAAGGAAGAGAATGTCATCACTGTCTTACTAGTCTACCTGTATACAATCAACTGAGCGCAAGTGCTACAAACACTGCCGCTGTTTCTTGTTTACAAGGACAGGTATGTGGGAAGAATAATCATTACATGTAAGAAAGTTTTCATTCACTGACTACTTGTCATGCTCTTCAGCGTGAATGTTTTGGTGCAAAGCAAAATCCGTACATCAAATATGAGAAACAAGAAGAATACTGTCTATTAGGAGGGTATCCAGCCCATGCACATCTATGTGCCCTGATATAAGATCTGGGTCTTTGGTAGATGCTATGGATACTGCTGCAAGAACAGAAATCTAAACTTTGCCCTAAATGTAAAAGCTGAAGAAGAAGATGATGATGATGATGACGGAGCAGAGGTCGGATAGAAAGAAAACGAAGATCACATAAACAGGCTTTTTTTCCGGTTCATTAAAGAAACATCAGCAGGAACTTATGTACAAGAGGGGGTGGGTGCCTCGACAGGTAGTTCATCTTTGTTTCTTAAATATAAACGACATGTTTTTGGTATGAGGTCTGGCTGGGTGATGTTTGGGGGGGGGGGGGGGGGCCGCCTGAAAACAATTAAGGTGAAAGAACGGAGGCAGGACAGGTAGAGAGCCAGGAGATGAGAGATCACTGAGAATAAGAGAAGACAGCGCGTATAATCAAGGAACAAGAGTCTAAGACATGGCACTTATATACTCTTCAACAAAGTGCTTGAAGACGAGTCCAAGTATCTGTCATGTCAGCCAAGATACAACATGTTCAGTGCCACATATTTCACAACAGACCCACATGTGGCTAAGTGGGTGTGTGGAGCAGCGACAGCAAACAAAATACGCACTGTAACAAAACAGTGAAGAGGAAGAGGAAAGGGCCAAGTGAACAACACGAGAAATCATTGAAAGTAACTGCTACATGATTAGAATGTTCCATGAGACAACAACTTCTGCCCGGCTAGAACGAGTTCAAATGTCACCATCAAGTTTTTATGTGCAACTAAAACAAGAACTGGGCCAGGAGAAACTTCATTCAGGAAGTGAACAGTCTTGGCATACGTATCAAGGATTACTAAAACCACTTTTCACGAGCCCTTAAAAACCTGACAAACTTCTGTGGCGAGATAAACGTAAAACTTTCACTTGACATTTCCTCATTAATTGCTTTTCTTTTAGCAGCCTCTGAAAACTGTTTATTAACAGCCCTACACCGCTCCTCAGAAAATGAACCATCCCTTCAAAGCATCCATAAAACTGAACATCTTGACATCAGACGTAAAAGTATGGCCTTTTTTATGCATGTGTGCCGCCCCCCCCCCCCGGGAGAATACTGTAATGAGGATGGTGGAGTTATTTGCTGGCCCGTCTGGACATACTGCACTATCTGGGCGAGCTACTCATTTGTTCTCATGAAGGAAGACCCTAGTGCATGCGGTGCAGGGAACTTTTCGGGAAATTGGAGGAAAAAAAAAACCAAACAAACCATCCCCCTAATCTACGGGGGATCTCTCTCAACGTTTTTTCTGTGTGTGTGTGTGTGTGTGTGCGTTTGAGCGGTTACTCCTTTGTCCTTGCACATGTTTAAAAGCAACATTAAAACACACATGGCAAGTCCTGACACCGCTTCTAGACTACTCGGAACAAGCTGACACTGGTATACAAGCCATGCTATAAGACTGAATGTTACAGCATGTTCACTGCCATTAAAACAACAGAACTTTAGACACAGGCTTCAACTGTTTTCCAGGAGGTTCGCGCTTTACGGTAAAGGTCAACGTGGCTTTTCATCCATCCTCTAGCTCAAGAAAAGCTTTACAAAACGATTTTCTATAGCGCAAGACCTGAACTACTGTCTGCAGTACATTCTCTCCACTCCCATCCCACTTTTTTTTCCAGGTGAATTGCAACGGTGTAATGCTAGCAGTAAAGCTATCAAGTGGAACACAACAGGCCAAAGAAAAAGAGTCAGACCGCGTGAAACTCTGAAGACGACACTGTTAATAGAGACCAAATTAACAGACATAAAATCCTTCGATGAGGTTGAAAGACTCGCCGAAGACAGGAAAAATTGGCGAACTACTTTGCGAGCCCTATGTGACGTTTAACTGCACGGGAAGGATAAGATAAGAATGCTAGCAGTACAGGACCCACGGTAGATTTGTAGAGATCTATTTCTAACAACGGATAAAATCTACATACTAGGAGAGGCTGTGAAGATTGTCGGTGAATGAAAGGAAATAACAGACACCACACGAAGGACATCCCCGCTTCATTCTAGTCTACAGAGGTGAAAGAAGAAACCGAATACCGGATAGTATTTGTAATTCTCATACATCTGCATACACAAGACTAATCCTTTAGAAAGTCGCTTCTGTTGCTTTCTCGAGCTTAATAATCAAATTACTTGTCGCACAGCATGCTTTCTGTGAATTATTTATAGAAATAGCGCAGACCAGACATAACTAACATAAAGAAATATCTTGAACATGAGATGCCATTAAAAAGAAGGGAGAAACAGAAAGCAAGCCTTCTAATTTTGTCCAGGCCAGTCGTTTCCGCTGTTCACCAAGGACAGCGGGTTCCAAGAATATGGCAGTGTAGTCTCCTGTGCTATACTGGTCTAGACGGATGTCAGTCTGCTCGCTGATTTCCCCGTACCCCTCCACCTGTCCTACACCCCGCCCAAATGAGATACATCAACGGGTCGCCAACTGGTACACACAACACCATGATTAACTGGAAGGAGGAGGATTGGTTGTGGGGTTTCGTTTCACTGTAATCTCGTTATCTAAAGTTCAGAGAACTTCACCAAACCCCCGGGGCTATATATACTTTGTCATGAAAGCCATTCGTTTGATTTCTAAAAGTTTACCTTCCGCTTCACTGCCCACTAACCAATCACCCTAGCCTGCATTGCTCCACAACAGCCGGAACTAAAGCAATATTTCTACCAGCACGAGTTTTGGAAGAACTATTCTCATCAATGTGGCACAAGCAACATTTCTTGTCTTGGTGGTGAAGTTTAGCAGGTCTAAAAAAAAAAAAAACAGAATTTTCAGAAAAATTCCATCAGAACAAGACTGTTCTCAAACGAGTTCCACCAGATCTTCGAAACAAGACTCTCTTTAAAGAGAAGAAAATTAGTATAAAACTATAGATGGAAACCCAACCCTGAGATGGCAACAATAACATTAACAATACAAACAGACCTAAAACTATAGCTCGAAACCCAACCCTGAGATGGCAACAATAACATTAACAATACAAACAGACAGAATAAATTAAACGTCAACGCAATCTGTGTTGGTGACGCCATGTTTATGTTAAGTGACCCTACGCCAAAAATATTTTTTTCAAGGGTACAACAAAATAAATACTGAGAGAACTTGTTATAAATACAGGCTAAATCTGAACTGGTGCATCATAAGAGGTGGTCTAAAACATTCTTATGTTCATTACAGCTGTGCAGCATCCTCCAACATTTGTGAGAAACTAACACATCTAGTCCTCATTACTACAATCATGCTTTCCTTCACTTCTCCAAATACATCCGCCATTTCATGGGGTCTGGCCGTTATACCAGCTATTCTAACACTACCTGCTTTAGTAAATGGGTTTAACAACAACTTTTTAATAAAAAAATCTGCCCCAATTCTAGGCGCCTTATTATACACGCTAATTCTGCCATGGCATCACTCTGTGACAACACTATCTCATCCAACAACTACAAGTATCCTTCGGAAATATTCATACACTACTGTATTACTTCATTCAAGCTCTAAAGACTCCACACAGTCTCGTATTATTAATACACTACTATATTACTTCATTCAAGCTCTAAAGACTCCACACAGTCTCCTATTATTAATACACTACTATATTACTTCATTCAAGCTCTAAAGACTCCACACAGTCTCGTATTATTAATACACTATATTACTTCATTCAAGCTCTAAAGACTCCACACAGTCTCGTATTATTAATACACTACTATATTACTTCATTCAAGCTCTAAAGACTCCACACAGTCTCGTATTATTAATACACTACTATATTACTTCATTCAAGCTCTAAAGACTCCACACAGTCTCCTATTATTAATACACTACTATATTACTTCATTCAAGCTCTAAAGACTCCACACAGTCTCCTATTATTAATACACTACTATATTACTTCATTCAAGCTCTAAAGACTCCACACAGTCTCGTATTATTAATACACTACTGTATTACTTCATTCAAGCTCTAAAGACTCCACACAGTCTCGTATTATTAATACACTACTATATTACTTCATTCAAGCTCTAAAGACTCCACACAGTCTCCTATTATTAATACACTACTATATTACTTCATTCAAGCTCTAAAGACTCCACACAGTCTCGTATTATTAATACACTACTGTATTACTCCATTCAAGCTCTAAAGACTCCACACAGTCTCGTATTATTAATACACTACTGTATTATTTAATTCAAGCTCTAAAGACTCCACACAGTCTCGTATTTCGCTAGAATACCAACCACAGCCCAGGGATAAAAAAAAAAGCCACCGAAAGCCGGCAGCGAACACTGCAGAAACCCCAGCTAATCAGTTATACAGCACTAAAATCAGTGGTCTGTGTGTGTTTAAAGGTACCACATTATGTTCTTCTTGAACAGCGAATGCCAAAAACGACATCCGAGAACCTCTAATCATGGCGGTGGTCTGGTGATATACTGATTACTTTTCTCCTTTGGCGTCCTCTTGTGAGGTGAACAATTGCTATTATAATATCAGCGTATAAGAACTGCACTGAGCTCCTTCTACCTCCAATGTCGATACACTATCTTGCCCAGCATCAGAAATGAGCAGGTAAAACAGACATGATATTTCAGATATGAGACTCTCTCTCTCTCTCTAGTGGACCTTCCCCCTCGCTTGTAAAGTACGGCAGCGATGCTATAAGTGGAAACAGTATTATAATATAAACCAGCAGCTTTCTCTTGTACAGATGCCCTCTTCTGGAAGATATACAAGAAGAATTTTTGTTTCCTTTTACATGTTTTTATCTGTGACTCGTAATGTGGTGGTGACCACGTTTTTATCTGTCACTCGTAATGTGGTGGTGACCACGTTTTTATCTGTCACTCGTAATGTGGTGGTGACCACGTTTTTATCTGTCACTCGTAATGTGATTGAATGCATTGATTACAATGCAAAAACAAAATTTGAATCTCATACTGACAGTAATATAAAACTTTGGTATATGTGTGTGTTTCAGCGTGCTGTAATACATAAGTTAACTTATTCTAGTATGTGGGTGTCGATGTGTTGTAATACACATAAATTAACAGTCTAGTATATGTTTCAGTTGTATGTGTGTTTCAGTGTGAAAGTTAATATAGTCTAGTATATGGATGTTTCAGAGTGCTGTAACATACAGAAGTTAACTAACACAAGACTACCGCCTGTGACAAATACACTGATATCATATCATCACTATTTTTCTTCCTATGACAAACTGGCCCGACAAGAAAGTGTCATATTCGACTTACAACACTCAAAAGTTAATTTACAAAACCCTCAAACTAATTTAACAACGTTACTTCACAAAACATCCAGACTAATGTAGCAATGTTAATTCATGAAACTTCCAATCTGATCTAACACAGACACGACTAAGTTTATTATTCTGCATATAGCAAGTACACTGCAACGAATAAAAGCAGCAGGTAAGAACCGAACAGGTAGTGTAACAATAAGCGAGTTGAAGACAGATTTCTGTTTGTTGAACTTACCGATGATGAATCTTTGCTGCTCTGCCTGGTGACAGTACTTCGTGGTCTCCTGCGCTGGGCCAAGCCGACGTCAACTCCGTTGAGAATGGAATCCACAACTGGAGAGAAAAGAAACAAGGCTGCTTTGAGCTCGTCCTCTGTTAGCGTCAGCACGCTCATGTCCGCACGTGCACGAGGAAAAGCGATAACAAACACCGAAATGGGTGATAATCATTTCACCTTTATATGCATCGCACGAGAAAATCGATTGCTAAACCAAGTGCAAACAATATGGCGATATTTCTCATACACATCCACGTCAAAAGGAAGCAAGTATCGAATAAGTAATAATGAAGCTGACGGTTTACTCCCAACTAGCTAACTCCAACAAGTGTAAACGAACAGCGACACCGAGAGAAAGAAAAAAAATATATATATCTTCTCTTTATTGACTTTGGCTAGGAATCTATGAAAGACGTCTAGTAACAGGGTGAAAGAGAAGTCACTGATACGTGAGAACAGACCACGTATAACGGAATGAGAGTGCTGCGGAAACAACACTACACTTAAAAAGGCAAATAAAAAAAAACTGAACATGTGAAACGGGATTGTCAGCTAGTGACGTATCAACTATATTAATCTAGCAATCGCTGGAGGAGGAAACGTTTGGGATGGGACTGAGTGTATGTGTACCAGCCCCCCTAACTGCACCTGAGTTGTATTATCACAGCGCGGCACGACCGACGAACATCCTTGCCTGCCCTGTATAATCACGCCTTTGGTATGTAAGCAGTAAGCACCTTCTTTATTCATGAATCCTATTTTTGTTCTTTTTTTCTGGCCGTGTGATGTGTTTATACTCTTCGCCATGCATTTTATTACAAAAAGCCGCCTTCCTGTACCGTGGTCCGCGTACTGCTATCTTTAAACATGCCTCGCCGGCTCCCCTTTCCTCTTAGCTTTTATGTTATTTATTTTCCAGGTTTGCTCGGGTCTGGCCGGCCATGAATGTCCTCTAGTCTCGTCCTATCAGCACTTGAAACTTGTTTAGCTAGTGCCTCAACTCGTGTTGTATCTAAGCTACCGGCAACAGATAAGCTGCTTTCTAACAGGTGACGTGTCTACACACTCTCTATCTGGAACAAACAAAAAACCCAAGCGGAATATTCTCACCACGTTATAAAAATGTATGCTATTTGTGTGAATGTCTCAGTGATTATAATCTTTCTCTGTTGTGTGAATGTCTCAGTGATTATAATCTTTCTCTGTTGTGTGGATGTCTCATTGATTATACTCTTTCTCTGTTGTGTGGATGTCTCATTGATTATACTCTTTCTCTGTTGTGTGGATGTCTCATTGATTATACTCTTTCTCTGTTGTGTGGATGTCTCATTGATTATAATCTTTCTCTGTTGTGTGGATGTCTCATTGATTATACTCTTTCTCTGTTGTGTGGATGTCTCATTGATTATAATCTTTCTCTGCCATCAACTCAACCTGTTCTGTATGTTGTCATCAGGACAGACCTGACTAGAGCCAAAACCCTACCCCACCTTACTACCAAGGCGTCATGGCCTGGTGGATGTAAAATGTTGTAAACCACTTCTACAGACAAGTGACTGAACCTATCCTTTCTAATACAGAAATTGCTTCTATAGACAAGTGACTGAACCTATCCTTTCTAATACAGAAATTGCTTCTATAGACAAGTGACTGAACCTATCCTTTCTAATACAGAAATTGCTTCTACAGACAAGTGACTGAACCTATCCTTTCTAATACAGAAATTGCTTCTACAGACAAGTGACTGAACCTATCCTTTCTAATACAGAAATTGCTTCTACAGACAAGTGACTGAACCTATCCTTTCTAATACAGAAATTGCTTCTATAGACAAGTGACTGAACCCATCCTTTCTAATACAGAAATTGCTTCTATAGACAAGTGACTGAACCTATCCTTTCTAATACAGAAATTGCTTCTACAGACAAGTGACTGAACCTATCCTTTCTAATACAGAAATTGCTTCTATAGACAAGTGACTGAACCCATCCTTTCTAATACAGAAATTGCTTCTATAGACAAGTGACTGAACCTATCCTTTCTAATACAGAAATTGCTTCTATAGACAAGTGACTGAACCTATCCTTTCTAATACAGAAATTGCTTCTATAGACAAGTGACTGAACCTATCCTTTCTAATACAGAAATTGCTTCTATAGACAAGTGACTGAACCTATCCTTTCTAATACAGAAATTGCTTCTATAGACAAGTGACTGAACCTATCCTTTCTAATACAGAAATTGCTTCTCATAAGCCAACTGCTGAGTGTTATCCTGACCTATCTCGACTGTTAAGAAAATCGATTGCTAAACCAAGTGCAAACAATATGGCGATATTTCTCATACACATCCACGTCAAAAGGAAGCAAGTATCGAATAAGTAATAATGAAGCTGACGGTTTACTCCCAACTAGCTAACTCCAACAAGTGTAAACGAACAGCGACACCGAGAGAAAGAAAAAAATATATATCTTCTCTGCTTTATGACTTTGGCTAGGAATCTATGAAAGACGTCTAGTAACAGGGTGAAAGAGAAGTCACTGATACGTGAGAACAGACCACGTATAACGAATGAGAGTGCTGCGGAAACAACACTACACTTAAAAAGGCAAATAAAAAAAAAACTGAACATGTGAAACGGGATTGTCAGCTAGTGACGTATCACACTATTAATCTAGCAATCGTGGAGGAGGAAACGTTTGGGATGGGACTGAGTGTATGTGTACCAGCCCCCTAACTGCACCTGAGTTGTATTATCACAGCGCGGCACGACCGACGAACATCCTTGCCTGCCCTGTATAATCACGCCTTTGGTATGTAAGCAGTAAGCACCTTCTTTATTCATGAATCCTTTTTGTTCTTTTTTTCTGGCCGTGTGATGTGTTTATACTCTTCGCCATGCATTTATTACAAAAAGCCGCCTTCCTGTACCGTGGTCCGCGTACTGCTATCTTTAAACATGCCTCGCCGGCTCCCCTTTCCTCTTAGCTTTTATGTTATTTATTTTCCAGGTTTGCTCGGGTCTGGCCGGCCATGAATGTCCTCTAGTCTCGTCCTATCAGCACTTGAAACTTGTTTAGCTAGTGCCTCAACTCGTGTTGTATCTAAGCTACCGGCAACAGATAAGCTGCTTTCTAACAGGTGACGTGTCTACACACTCTCTATCTGGAACAAACAAAAAACCCAAGCGGAATATTCTCACCACGTTATAAAAATGTATGCTATTTGTGTGAATGTCTCAGTGATTATAATCTTTCTCTGTTGTGTGAATGTCTCAGTGATTATAATCTTTCTCTGTTGTGTGGATGTCTCATTGATTATACTCTTTCTCTGTTGTGTGGATGTCTCATTGATTATACTCTTTCTCTGTTGTGTGGATGTCTCATTGATTATACTCTTTCTCTGTTGTGTGGATGTCTCATTGATTATAATCTTTCTCTGTTGTGTGGATGTCTCATTGATTATACTCTTTCTCTGTTGTGTGGATGTCTCATTGATTATAATCTTTCTCTGCCATCAACTCAACCTGTTCTGTATGTTGTCATCAGGACAGACCTGACTAGAGCCAAAACCCTACCCCACCTTACTACCAAGGCGTCATGGCCTGGTGGATGTAAAATGTTGTAAACCACTTCTACAGACAAGTGACTGAACCTATCCTTTCTAATACAGAAATTGCTTCTATAGACAAGTGACTGAACCTATCCTTTCTAATACAGAATTGCTTCTATAGACAAGTGACTGAACCTATCCTTCTAATACAGAAATTGCTTCTATAGACAAGTGACTGAACCTATCCTTTCTAATACAGAAACTGCTTCTATAGACAAGTGACTGAACCTATCCTTTCTAATACAGAAATTGCTTCTATAGACAAGTGACTGAACCTATCCTTTCTAATACAGAAATTGCTTCTATAGACAAGTGACTGAACCTATCCTTTCTAATACAGAAATTGCTTCTATAGACAAGTGACTGAACCTATCCTTTCTAATACAGAAACTGCTTCTACAGACAAGTGACTGAACCCATCCTTTCTAATACAGAAACCGCTTCTATAGACAAGTGACTGAACCTATCCTTTCTAATACAGAAATTGCTTCTATAGACAAGTGACTGAACCTATCCTTTCTAATACAGAAATTGCTTCTATAGACAAGTGACTGAACCTATCCTTTCTAATACAGAAATTGCTTCTATAGACAAGTGACTGAACCTATCCTTTCTAATACAGAAACTGCTTCTATAGACAAGTGACTGAACCTATCCTTTCTAATACAGAAACTGCTTCTATAGACAAGTGACTGAACCTATCCTTTCTAATACAGAAATTGCTTCTATAGACAAGTGACTGAACCTATCCTTTCTAATACAGAAACTGCTTCTATAGACAAGTGACTGAACCCATCCTTTCTAATACAGAAATTGCTTCTATAGACAAGTGACTGAACCCATCCTTTCTAATACAGAAACTGCTTCTATAGACAAGTGACTGAACCTATCCTTTCTAATACAGAAACTGCTTCTATAGACAAGTGACTGAACCTATCCTTTCTAATACAGAAACTGCTTCTATAGACAAGTGACTGAACCTATCCTTTCTAATACAGAATTGCTTCTATAGACAGTGACTGAACCTATCCTTTCTAATACAGAAACTGCTTCTACAGACAAGTGACTGAACCTATCCTTTCTAATACAGAAATTGCTTCTATAGACAAGTGACTGAACCTATCCTTTCTAATACAGAAACTGCTTCTACAGACAAGTGACTGAACCTATCCTTTCTAATACAGAAACTGCTTCTACAGACAAGTGACTGAACCTATCCTTTCTAATACAGAAACTGCTTCTATAGACAAGTGACTGAACCTATCCTTTCTAATACAGAAACTGCTTCTATAGACAAGTGACTGAACCTATCCTTTCTAATACAGAAACTGCTTCTATAGACAAGTGACTGAACCTATCCTTTCTAATACAGAAACTGCTTCTATAGACAAGTGACTGAACCCATCCTTTCTAATACAGAAATTGCTTCTATAGACAAGTGACTGAACCCATCCTTTCTAATACAGAAATTGCTTCTATAGACAAGTAACTGAACCTATCCGTTCTAATATAGAAACTGCTTCTATAGACAAGTGACTGAACCTATCCTTTCTAATACAGAAACTGCTTCTATAGACAAGTGACTGAACCCATCCTTTCTAATACAGAAATTGCTTCTATAGACAAGTGACTGAACCCATCCTTTCTAATACAGAAATTGCTTCTATAGACAAGTAACTGAACCTATCCGTTCTAATATAGAAACTGCTTCTATAGACAAGTGACTGAACCCATCCTTTCTAATACAGAAACCACTTCTTTCAACAAATGACTGAACCCATTCGTTCTAATAAAGAAACCACTTCTGTAGACAAGTGACTGAATTCATTCTTTCTAATACAAACTCTTTATTACAAAGTTCCTCAGGCAGCAGAATCAGCTTGTCAACTGTTCCTTGTTACTGCAAATGGGGAATTCTAAATGTGACTTCAAAAGTGTGCTTTTTTCCAAAGTTTTCACTGAACATAAAACACCCGTTTCAGATTGTCTGTCCAAAACTTTCACAATGAAGCCACTGTTACATCGGAGCTAAGGCACGCCACGTGTGGCCGTTCTGTCTTTTCCTTCATCTATTTTATCACCACAGTTTCAGTTACACATTCTCACAGCCCCTCCTTCTGCTGGCTCGCTATACTGACATCAGTTCTAACTATATCTAGCAAAAGCCCTCAGCCCAATCAATTATTTTTGGCAGCTCAGACAACTTGGGAGAATTTCTTGTCAAACCAGCCACCCTTTGCATGTATTTTAATCTGTTCTCGTCTATTTTATGCTGAAACCAAGTTTCTTCCCCTTGAGTGCAGACATTCTGCTTCACATAATGTAACACAAACACTGTGTGCTGAACTGTGAACAGCTTTGTGACTAGCGTCGCTACACTGTATTTATTTGGCTTCTAAACACGAATACTGACTGTGGCACGTCTCTATAAAAAAGAGAGAATGGGATAAACAACCCAACTCTGTACATCACTGTGCACAATGTAAAACACTTTCAACTTTCAATAAAACATTTACAGAACATCAATCATAATATAACATTTCTATTGTGACAGCCCAAAGACTATAAAACAATGCTAAGAGTTTACGGCATACAATACAATGTAACCTTACCGCCAATATTTCATGCACTGAGACAGTTTCTGCGTGTATACGTTTAGCCCAGGCTGACGTCAGCTTGTATAACAAACAGGCTAGTCTCTACAGGAGAAAGGGACGAACACACACCACAGATACTGCACGCCACACACACACACACACACAAATTGCCAGGCACCTGATACCGTATACGCTGTATTAAATCACTTCTGCTTTTTCCTTCACAATATAGACAACACAAGGTTATACACACACACACACGGAAAAAAGGGGGTGGGGAGAGAGAGAGAGAGAATGTAATAAGGGATATCAAAGAAGTTAACATATCACAGATGTGTTTATCATGACAGGGGTCAGCAAGGTCAGTCAGAATGATTTGTGTGTGTGTGTGTGTGTGAGAGAGAGAGAGAGAGAGAGAAGAGAGAGAGAGAGGAGAGAGAATGTAATAATGGATATCAAAGAAGCCAATAAATCACAGATGTGTTTATCATGACAGGGATCAGCAAGGTCAGTCAGAATGATTTGTGTGTGTGTCTGTGTGTGTGTGTGTGTGTGAGAGAGAGAGAGAGAGAGAGAATGTAACAAGGGATATATCAAAGAAGCCAATAAATCACATATGTGTTTATCATGGCAGAGATATGCAAGGTCTGTCAGAATGATCTCTGTGTGTCTGAGAGAGAGAGAGGAGAGAGAGACAGAGAGAGACAGAGAGCGAGGCACAGTGAGAGAGAGTGAGAGAGAGAGGCAGAGAGAGTGAGACAGAGAGCGAGGCAGAGAGAGAGAGAGTGAGAGAGATACGGTATGGACAGATGGCGGACGAATAAATTTGCAGACACAAACTACAGACAGACAGACGGACAGATAAATAGACTGACAGATAGACAGATACTAACGAGTAAGGAAAAACGGGGAGATTCCGGAACATAAAACAGCCAACATGATTAATGGAGCAGGCAGAGATTCCAAAACAGCCATGTCACACAGCCAAGTCGGACAACAAAAAACAACAAACCATGGCCTGCCCCGGGCGAACCCATGGCGGTACATTACATGTAAGGATAAATAACTTTATCATGCAGGCTTCGTCAACATGCTTAGGGAAGACGGGATGCAACTGATCTCATGCTTACTCGCCTGCTGTCACAGGTTACCTAGTCAAGCCCAGTCCGTCTTCCTATTGATGTAGTCCCTCATTCATATCGCTCTTGTCCTCTTCCTTCAATTTTCTGCCAAATATGGTTTTCCTTACTAATACATGTTGCAACAATTTAACTGTCTAGTTCTCATGTTTTTCATTAGTTCCCTTTTCAATTTCAACTGATTTAGTACTTTACTCATCTGACTACATCCACTTCTTCTGTACATCCACATCTGAAGAACCTCATTTTTCTTTCTATAATTACAAAAACGTTACAATATCTTGGAACCTATAGCGTCTACGCACACGAAAATACAAGGAATTCCCAATGGCCGATTTTGTGCAGTCAGAGGTTATTACCACCCAAACTGGGCGCTGTATAATAAATCCAGCTTATCTGGACACAAATAAATCATATCTCAGAGTGCTGCTTTAAGGATGGCCGCGGAAGAGACATTACAGAACATAACCAGCGGCAGGTTCGAATGGTATTCACCAAGCAAGATTTTGAACTGCAGGGCTCATTTCCATACAGACAGTGAATCAGAAAGGCGTTAGGCTAGTATCACATTCATGCCAGCCAACAGATGAATGCATACAAGTGTGACGACCAGATCTGCCACATGCTTTAATCAAAGAATCTGGGAGTGCACTTTTGTTTACAAGCTTAGAGATGTGGCATAGCGGGACCGTGTGTCAATTACGGCTCACCTCAAAAGAGGGGGGGGGGTGGGTGGGTGTTATGTGTGTGTGTAGATGAAAAATGGACAGTATGATCTGATGTTCTGTCACTGATTTTTTTTTTTTTGGTTTGGGGGGGGGGGAGGTAGAGAGGAAGGAAGGAAAGAAAAGAAAAAAAATAAAGACTGACATACGGTATGGACTGATGACATATAAATAAATATGCAGACAGGCAGATCGACGGTGCGCTTTGAGGTAATGGAAATTATGCAAAACAATCTCTGTGACCATCATACTCTACTAAGCCCTGCAACATTTAGCTGGTATCTGTGTATTTTTCTGTTCTATTTTCTGCCATGTAAAGATCCGGGGGTCTCTACGTCCTGTTTCAAGTCTTTACTTGGCAAGTAATATTTAATTAGGCTTAGACTATATTATGATTTATTCATACCTTTAACAATAAGGCTGGATTGTTGGACTTGTTGATACAACTTAACAGTGACCAGAACATCTTTCCCCCCCCCCCCTTTCTTTTCAAATATTGCAGGACTCAATTAAAAGTCTTCTGGTCGCCATTAATAGCGAGGGAACCTTAACTCTTCCTGGTCTCCTGCTACAAATAGGAATGATTGGAATCACGACAATGAGTTTTGCGCGATATCTCATTTTCCCCTTCATATGCTGACAGCCTTCTGTGCAGTGTAATCCAGTGCGCCGCGCCGTGCAGACAGATATTCACCGGTCCTCGGAATCATGAATATAAATAAGACTTACAATCAGTGACGCACATGCGAGCTCAGACACAGTAGGTTCTTGTCGGAAGTCTCGTACGAGTATAATAAATTACTTTCATAATGTATAGTTCTATATGACGGCAAGAACGAAACACAGAAAGCGGATGTGTTTAGTATTTATAACAACGGCAATGAACAAATGAAGTGAAAATTATGAACAAATCAACATGTATGAAGAATAATTCCTCTATGGGGATCTTTAAAGTTCTGCTATATTGCAGCTTGCTGTTTATATCTTTAGACTGTATTCCACTCTTCCCTGCGACCAGCGAGGACTTGTATGACAAATACACTCTGATTAACCAGCTCCGATTTATTAACATTCTAGAGTCTAGACTTCCCACACCTTCTGATTAACATTCTAACTTTTTTTTTTCAAAACCTCCATTTGTCCCAGGTGAGGGATTAGCCGTGCACAGAGCTCGTGGTACGCTGTACCACCGGTCCAGGATAGTCTGGCCAAGAACTATTTTTATAGCGTTGCGAACTGTCTTCCATGTCAGCACGCATTCACAAGATCTATCATGCAGTTTTGTTTTTAAATTTAGCGAGTACCCTGGAAATGAAACAACTTTAAATCTATTCATATACACTCACTCATTCATTTGCATGTCCCTTGCGGAACTTTGCCTCCCTAACAGCACTCCTGTAGGCCTCTCGGTTGTGAGCAAGATGGCCTGCCGCTGATGCATCCATTTGCAGATCATCAACGATGTCTTGCAGCCTTGGTCTTGTCTTCCTCTCTTTCTTTTCCCCATTATGCACCCTTCAAGACGGTTTTCTCTAGATTATCATGACGTTTAATGTGTCCAAAATATTTAAGTTTTCTCTCTTTAATCCTCTTTACTTGCCAGCCTTTTTCAATATTAAGTTCTTGTAGTATGGATAAATTTGTTCTTTTTTGTGTCCACGATATTTGAAGAACTCATCTGTAGCATTTACATTCAAAGGCATTTATGTGTTTCTCAGCTGTTTTGTTAAGTGTCCAGGTCTCACAGGTATATGTTGTGATGGGAAAGATGTATGCCCTTAAAAATCTTAATTTTGTAGTTCTGTCTGTTCCTCTCCATAGATTCTTTAGTTGTTTTATTGTCTGAAGAGCGATAGATGTCCTCCTTTTAATTTCCCTCATTGTATCTCAATTTATTAGTTAGCTGTGATCCAAGATATTCAAAACTCTCCACTTCTTCCAGTTTCTAAACACGGATACATATATCAGCTGCCTTGTTTGTTTTGTCAGTTGTCAGCAATTTAGTTTTCTTCGCATTAAGATAGAGGTTTAGCTCTTCGCTGTTCTTACGGACTAACATAATTAGTTTTTTCATTCCTTTTTTGTGTTGTGGACAGTAATACTGTGCATCAGCATATCTAATCTCTAGTATTTCATAACCTCCAATTGTTATGGCATCATAATAATCTTTGTCTACATCTTCTCTAACATTCCTCATTATATTTTCAGTATACAAGTTAAATAAGTAAGGCAACAATATGCACCAATGATGGACCCCTTGTTTTATGTCAAACCAAGTTGTTTCACCATTTATTCTTACTGCTACCTGTTGGTCTAGATAAACCAGTGATGTTAATTGTATCAAATGTGTTGGAAATCCCATTTTTTCCATTATTTCCCAAAGTTTCTGGTGTTGTACACAATCAAATGCCTCTGAGCAGTCTATAAAGGCTAAATATAGATTCACATTAAACTCTCTGTATTTCTCTACTATTAATTTTATATTGAATATATGACCTCCTGATCCTCTTCCTTGCCTGAAACCAGCTTGGACCATATTGACCTCTTCTTCTATTTTCTTATGAAGTCTACGGATTATGTTTTTTAACAGAAATTTATTGGCATGACTAATCAGGGCAACAGTTCTGTAGTTTGTGCATAATTTCAAGTTACCATTTTTTGGCAGTGGTATGAATATAGTTATTTTCCACTCTTTTGGCCAAATATCTGAATGACATATCTTTTTACATAGTGCATGATAGATTGTTGCACATTTCTTTCCTCCTGCTTTAATAAGTTCAGCTGTTATATCATCACATCCTGGTGATTTACCATTTTTCAGACTCTTTATTGCCCATCAAACTTCTTTTATTGTCGGTTCAGGTTCTTTCTCCTCCAAAAATAATTCACACTGTTGATTTCTGCTTTCACAGTAAGTTGTTTCTTACACTCCTCTGCAATGTTCCTTCCATCTTTCTAGAATTTCCTCTGTCTTTGTCAAGGTATTCCCCATCTTGTCACAAATTACATTTAGCTTAGGTGTGAAATTTCTCATCAATGTCTTCATTTCTTTAAACATTTCACTACCTCTTCCACACTTCTGATGTCCTTCTATTCTTTCACAACAATCTTGTATGTATTGTTTTTTGTCTTTTCTTATGTTTCTTCGTACTTCTTTTGTTAAAGATTTATATTTCTCTTTGTTGTTATTTGTCACTTTCCATTGCGTCTTCATTTCTCTACGTTGTTTTATCAGTTCTAGTGTGCCTGCTGTAATCCATCTAGTCTTTTGTGTTTTCTTTACTGGAACCATGCCTTTAGCTTTTGTTATTAAGATATATCAGGCCTGTGTAGCCAAATCATCTGGTGTCATCTCCTCCTGTACAGCCATCAGGATTTCGAAACGGTTCTTCACTTCTATATCATATTGTTCTGGTATTTTTGTAAGATCAAAGCGGGGTGTCTTGATCCTGCAACATGTACACTAAAATTCCTTTATTAGTGCCGTTCTGCAGCGGTCTACGTGCACAGAAATCTGGCTGGGAAGTTCCCAGCCGCGGAGTACAGGAACAGTCATATAGTCCATGCAGCAACTGCACACTATGCTGAGCTATGACCGCTATAACTTCTGACAATAAAGCTATTTAAAGAAGAAAAGACCTGGGACCTGCTAGACTGAAAGACAAGAGTCGGCCGCTCCTACCTGCAGAAGAACCCAACCCCCCCCCCCCCCCCCCCCCCCCCACAGATTGCTCTAGGATTTTTTGAAAACGGTTTCAACAGATGTTCGTGTCTTTCACCTTCCCTAAAGTACTTTCCGAAATACCAGTTCTCTCAATACAACATTCAGCACTTATATAAATGTAAAATTCAACACTTTACAGATGTGAGTGGACAGCAAATGTTTGTGTGAAGTTATTATTTTTTCCCTTATTTTATTTGCGCCGAGATTTAAACTTTACAAAATGTTCACCTGCTGAACCAACGTCAAAATGGCTGACTCTCATCTATGCAAATTTAGCATCATCAGTTTCCTGACCCGAATATTCTCCAACCAATTTTGCCAGTGTTTTTTTTAAATATATATATAAAAAATACTATAAACCGATCATGGCAACCGACAATCTCCAAAAGTTTCGGTTCTTCTGGTTATTAATCGGCAAGTGAACGGTAATTGCTGGTTCACGCGATCACTAACCCCGCTCCACGAGTGTTCTGTCAGAAGCCAGCTTCATGTCTATCTGTAAGCATGATGTCCGTGCAGGCACAATGTTCCTGCTGTTGTCACTCTATGATGTCCATACAGATGTTCAAGAACTCTCCTATGTTCTTACGCACTGCCTTGCTGCATACTGTCTGAGCACTGGATTGTTTTGATTCAGCTGGGACACGGGAGCAAGCGACTAGCTACCACACAGCTACTGTCGTCTCTAGAGATAAGATAACCCACACAACTCAACAACACACGTTAAATCTGCTTTACGCTGTCAATCAGGCGTAGGTTCTCCTTGCACACCCCCCCCCCCCCCACAACAGCGACGCCTGCTTCATTTATTTGAAATTCTCAGATAATTCCAACAACAACAAAACTATATCAATATATACATGCACGCCAAGCCTGCTGTTTCTTTCTTGCTAGTCAGTTTCTTCTAAATCTTCTACTTCTGAGCTGACACAAGAAAACATGAAGCACATGCCACAGAACAAGACAAGTAAATGAGGGGAAGCAGATACTTACCACCGTCACCAATTAAGTGCATCTGTATGAGGGCAGGGTCCTCATTATGTTCTTCTAGAACTGTATCATCGGTCAAGGTCAAGCTCTGAAATACGTCAAAGTTCTTGTCAAAATATTTCACTAACCGTGTTATAGTTACAGGACAGGAATAATGATAAAATGTTGACTGCATACACATTTTAGGCACTGCACATACACTGACGCATTAAGAACACGCGTTTTAACACTGCTATATTGTGCCAAACAGAAAAAAAACTGCCACAAAGCAGGAGGAATACTTATTTTAAACCCATCATCATCATGTGATGCCTACATCTCAGACATCTGTGATTTAGTTCTCCATTTATGGCAGTATAAACTCTTTCCGCCCCCCCCCCCCCGCCCCGAAGTAATAAAGCCAATGTCAGTGCCTCCATGTCTTGTTCTCCTTCGCTTACAAATCCCGATCTCAAAGACGTAACCATCCGGCTTTTGGCCAAATAAAGACTCTTTCTGTCTCAGAAGATGGTTTTGTTGCAGGTGCATTCTGTTGACTGTTTCCTCCAGACAAATGCTATGAAGAAAATGGCTTGCTGGTTTGCACAAAGTGGCTTGTGATTCTGGCTCACAGCTAGAAAGTATAGATACAGGGTTGTATGGTAAGGAATGAGACAAGCAGGAAACAGCCTAGTCATACCCTTGCTTAAAGATTTTCCTTCCACATTTTGCTATCAGGGACCGTAACCTCTGACTTCCCTAGCCGCACTCAACTAAAAAAAAACTTGAAAGTCACAGGTACTTTGTCACAAAGTAGCAGGACAACCTGACCTGATTTTTATTATATATTACGTAGTTTTCTCATTGTATTTCCTGTAATGACCTCATAGCTTGTGTACCATATATATCACGCCTAACTACAAACATATGTACAGTGTTCATTCCTATACAAAACAGAACACGCTGTACGCTACATAATCTTTTTTTCCAAAACAGGCTGTACGTTATATAACGCTGTTTGCCATTTGCAATAAATCAGTCAAGACAGATTTAGAATTTATGTACCTTGCGGTTTATCTTACTAACAAATCCAATATGTACCAAACATGTCTACGGAACACACGCTGAATTTAGTATTTGGTTCATGTTACATTTTGCAAACAGATTTTGTAAATACAACGACGAGGGGTAAATGTTGCTATTTATAAAGGGAAGCAAACTGTAAGAGACCGGTCTGTTGCTTGATGAATTGCTGTGTGGGTTGGACATGCGTTACGAGCTCATAAGACCGTGCGAAGAAAAACTCGGACAGGAACACAATATAAAAGTAATTTGAAACTACTATTTCTGCACTATCACTATCTCATACAGATGCACACTCTGCCGTCCCCATCTTTTCAAGAAACACACACATGTGTGTGTGTGTGTGAGAGAGAGAGAGAGAGAGAGAGAGAGAGAAAGTTACTAGAATGATGTGGACTGGAACTTTGCGCTGGGGGTTGGGGCAACACCTGAAAATCGATGATCTCATCTCTCCCAGGCTGTGTGTACCCAATCAATGCGGCCGTGGTCCCAGTGAAATAACAGCCCAGTCACAGATGCCCCGACCCGTCTCGTCCATGGACGCGTCTGTTTGTTTTATATTGATCCTTGTCCGAGATTTCTCCGTGGGATGTATGCGGCTACTTTTATCTACGTCTCATGAAAAACTCATCAGTTGCTCCATCGCATTCACATCAGTGGTCGCTTTCTTACATACGTCTATTTAAACGAGGCACCAGAAACTTTGGGCTTCAATTTTATGTCCTGGTTAAACGAGAACAAAATTGGAGACACATTGGGGGGGGGGGGGGAGAAGAGAGAGAGAGAGAGAAAAGAAGAAGAGTGAGATGGGGAGAGAGCGAGAGAGATGGGGGAGAGAGAGAGAGAGCCTAAATATAATTTATCCAACAATATATATTCTCTCGGGGAAACATCAAGAGTGATACGCGGGAAAGAGAGCCAGGATAACGAAATACAAATACACAAATAACAACAAATTGTATA
The DNA here is from genome assembly GCA_009760885.1 of Achatina immaculata. Classification (NCBI taxonomy): domain Eukaryota; kingdom Metazoa; phylum Mollusca; class Gastropoda; order Stylommatophora; family Achatinidae; genus Lissachatina; species Lissachatina immaculata. The sequence continues at coordinate 66,130,301 of CM019717.1, read as the reverse complement.
AATAAACAAACATACAGGAACGTAGAAATTAGGACGAATCATTTTAAACAGTTTCGGTTTGTTTGGTTGGTTTTTTTTTTACTATTAATCCTAACCATTAGAAAAACATAAAAGGAGGAGAAATGTTCTCAGTTTATACATAACAACTACAACTGAAGATAAAATTAATGAAACATGCAGAAGCAAACACGTGAAGCATTACCGATATATTAAGAATCGAAACAATATTCCATTATACCCATAAGGTACACTGAAGTGTAGGGCTGACCTTTAAAAAAAAATCGTGAGGAAAATGGGCCGGAATGAGTGACGGAAAATGAGTAGGCATAAATGAATAACAAAACAACCCAACATGTGCTGTGCAAATCTCCTTTTTCCAGGACTATATTGAAAAAAAATAAGCCAAACCACAACACACACGATACATAAAAAGACGAAAAACAGATGAAAAAATGATGCAGTTTGATCTTTTGGTAAGAGCTTTCCTAGTAAGAAAGAGTGGCACAAAATGCGTCCTAGTAGATGTAAGTTATACTGAAGGGAGGCATCTGGAGAAGAGTACATCCACGATAGCGGGTCATGACAAACAGACCACTGTGACTTCCAGGCAAGGAGATTCACAGTTCCAAATGCTGCCAAACTTCAATTCATCGTTATCATCATGTTCTCTGCTATCAGATGTTAGCAGCCACGTTTCTCCACTGAACACGAACCCTCATATCACCTCAGTTAATGATCTTTTATTCTATCCAGCCACTGCGTCAATAATCTCCCTTTTGCCTTACTCGTCCTCTCTTCTCAGTGCTCTTTCCTGTGTGGATGATGTCTTCAAGCCTTGCCAACATGCGGCTAGTAAGTGCTGACTGTAGTTTTCTAATGGAGTCCCCTTTTTTTTCGTTAGCTTTTGCTTAACTTCCCTGTTTTGCCATGTTAGCCGCCCATAGAACACAGAGTGACCTCAGTGCTGAAATAATGTGCTCCAGACACAACAACACCCACTTCACCACCAAGCAGCAACACTTTCGCTACGTATGTACGTATGTTTACTTACGCGTTCTTGTCAACGTGACGTCTGAACCTGTAAACGTTCAACACGATCTCGTCCCGTAAACACGGAACTGCTACCAAGGGTTGTGTAAAACCTACTACATTAATTCCTATACTATTCAGTAGCCCAAATGCAATCCTTTTAAATGATGCTATTAGATTTCAATGAATATTTCTGGCAAATGTGTTGTTAAATCCCGACTCTCATTTTATTATTATTAAAATCAATCTGAAGTGCGTGCTATAAACAAGACATCATTCGGTGGCAGTGGCTGTCAACTTAAACGCTACGAGAACATCTCGAAAGTGTGGAAGGCTAAATAATCACAAGAAAAATGCAGAAAATGAGTGTCGATGACAGCACTTAGGAAATATTGCCCTCCCTGACCTCAGTCATCTAGAACACTGGTACAAAAACTCGAGTCCGCGAAGGATCGCGTAAGTGCCCGCCCTAGACTCTAGACAGTTGAGATTACTTACACATGCAGTAAACTGGAAACAACAAGGCTTATGCATAGCGCACGGACATCATGCACAATATCTACGAGTAGTCTCGAAGAATAGACCAAGATTTAGATGTCCGAGAATGACCGTCCTCAAACTGGAACTATGGAGGCTGGGTAGTACGGGTCGCAAGAGGGCAACCACTGTCAATTAAGCAGAACTTCCGAAACGCGTGAAGGATTTTAACAAAGAGCAAATAGGGGGGGGGGGGGGGGGGGGGGGGGGGGGGGGGAGGAGAGAGAGAGAGAGAAGGGGGAAGAGAAAAAGAATGTATGCGTTTTTCAAATAATCAGCAATCTAAACAGGGCTGGGAACTATTAACTGGTAAATTTCCAACTGTGCGAAACCCCCCCCCCCACCCAATGCTAGTAAACAGTCCGGCCCGGGGGGGGGGGGGGGGGGGTTGGGGTTGGGGGGTTAGTGCAACTTGGGAATGTTGTTTTCTACGTATCACTTGAGCTAGCCAACCAGGAAGCAGACATCCGCAGGCAAGAGAGAGAGAGAGAGAGAAAAAAGACATGCTGCGTTTAAAAACGTTGTAGTCGGAGAAGGTTCAAGTTGAAGTTAACACGGGTTTACTGAAGAAGAAAAAAGCTGCTCTAACAAAGGACTGGCACCGACACGAAAAGACTTCCAGAATATTTCAAAAGCAGACATCCTTCCCGTGCATGATTTCCACTGTTTAGATTGTGTTTCTGTCACTGCGGGACAGGCAAGGGAATCTTGTATTTCCTGTACTCAGTCAACTTTTACGCTGGTACCTGGCTGCTTGTGATAACCTCCAGCAGCAGCTGCTCTTATTTTATTTATTTTTCTTTTACTTAGCCAATCCTTTAAATGGCGCTAACAAAATGTCTTTGTTATCTACCCACCGGCAAACGAGATTCTTAATCTTCACTGATATATATTATGAGCCTCAGTCAATCTGCTATTTTTTTTTTAACATTTCTTTTATGACATGAAAATAAAGCATGGAAATTCTTCATGGAAAGTAAAAGAGCCTGTAGGTTCTTTCATGTTTTCTCACAACAGTGTTCAGGACTTGTCTGAACGTAGAAACTAAGAGATGGGTTGTCTTTCTTGCAATGAGACGGTAATGAAAGGGAGAGCGGAGAGGAGAGCAACATGCACTAGAAGATTTTCCTTTAATGAGTGCCTGCACTGTATGTGTCTGTGATTCTAAATGTCTGCCATTAGGGTCAGTCGATACATCTCACGTGCACGCTGAGTGCTCTCACGTAAACGCTGGAACACAAGCTAGAAGATATAAGCAGATACTCAACTCAACGCTCTGCACGACCTCCAAACATTCTAAAGCAATTTTTCTTTCGCACTATCTTTCATGCACTCCCCCCCCCTTTTCCACTATGATATATGGCTAACCGGGTAACGGTCTTGTGTGGTCTCTTCTTTCATTTAGCTTCATCTTGCATGTGTGTGTGTGTATACTTTATTAAATTAAAATCAAATCATTCATTCATTCTTTCCTATATCAGTTTTAACTGTTTATTAGGCACAAACCAGTTCACCGATGGCTAACATTGCAACAATACTGTTAACTCATGCCTGATCTCGACTCTCTTCGCCGTTACATCACAGTAAACCCACTTGTCACATTGGTGTTTTCTTACAAATTAAATGCAATCTCTAACTGAATCACTAGTGGATGATCCCAAAATGCTATCTCCTTTCTTTTTTCATTAAACAGATATCTGCGTGATTGAAGTACAATATGTTGTTCATGTTTCCCCCCCCCCCCCCCCCCCCCCCCCCCCCCCAGAGACGTCGGCCTTACACTCCACTCTGGCAACGCACCTGAAATAACAGCAACTCCTGTCAAGATAATCTGTATGATAATGGCTGAAAGACAAAGATGAGAGCAAGGCGCCCCCCCCCCCAGGAAAAAAAGGGTGGAATCTGGCATTATGTTGAGGCTAATCCATAAAGCAGGATCGCTGGCCCAGTATCTGGTCTTGGCAGCATTCATGGCATGACGTGTACAAACGCGCAGTAACACATGTTGAATCTGCTGTGCTGGGAGAATGTTAAAATCAGAAGGAATCCCTCTCTTTCTCCTAGTCGGCCTGGTGTCAAAGCCAGTTATAATGCACTCTTAGATGGCCATGATCAGATCCTGTCTTAGTTCCTCTATTCTGTCACTAGTAAAAGCACACGCCTCACCGCGTGTTTACATCCAAGCAAATTGTCGCCTAACATGTCTGACAAGGTTGTAAGAAGAGTAAGTGCTGGGTGCATACATGTTTACCAGCAAACCTGCAAAGTTAACAGAACATCTAGCAGACACAACAAGCAACTAACATTACTTCACCACAACGCCAGAATAATACATAAAGCGCTTCAACACTGTATAATTATGTATTAGGTCAAACGCGGCTTTTCCTTGATAGAACTAAACGACTGAGACGCCGTACTGCTCGAAGTTACAACTGCCTTCATGACTTACCACATCACTCCGGTACAACGGGCAAGACTTTCACTGTGTCGGATAATGTCTAAATATCTGGCTGTTTATTAACTAACAAAATAAGACACCGTGCGTATTATAACGAATGCTGTTATACTAACTTACTATATACATTTATAAGACTCTTGTTATTCCTATACACTCTTAAATTACCACTGTCAATTAAAACAAGTTGTTGTTCCTTAGCTAATAATCTGTTAGGACGAGAGAGAGAGAGAGAGAGAGAGAAAATGTTATACATTGTAACGGATATTACACGATATGCAGCATTGATCAGATATAATCCACTGTAACTTACACTAACACATTAATGACCACACAATCAAGTTAACTCTGGCTGTTAATCCACTGTAACTTACACTAACACATTAATGACCACACAATCATGCAGTGTTGCCAACTACATTCTCAAAAAAAAAAAAACTATAATTATCTAATTAAAAAAATATCTAAAACTGACGGGGTAGGAAATAGGTATTTTACTACATAAAATAATGTGTAAGTGAAAACTGATGAGTAATTTTAATAAAAGTAATACTAATATGCCATTAATGACAATATTACTTTACCTGATTAACTCACAAAAAAGTGAATATCACCATTACTTGAGGGAGGTGGTTGATAATATGATGTGGAGGCTCCATCCACTTGCAGACTTTTTTAAAGCAGCTATGAATCACTTATCTATTATACGTTTGAGTGGAAATTTATAACAACAGTAGCAGCAGCACTTTCCATGTTTTCATAAGCTGAATCTGGCCATTAAAACAGCAGCAGCACTTTCCATGTTTTCATAAGCTGAATCTGGCCATTAAAACAGTAGGAATAAGTTCATTTTACTTCTAGACAGGATTCATGGTAAAAAAGGACAATTCTCAGTGTCAGCATCTAAATGTGGTAGTATCAGAGCCGAGGAGAAACACTTCAAAGTTCTTAACATGGACTATATCTTGTGACATTTCTGTACCGGTTTACTCAACTTTTGAAGACTGCTGCATCTTGTTTATTAGTCCAGACAACTACTTTGATCCTTTTCAACCGGTACTCTGCTTCAGTTATTGAATTTTCATATATATTTAAATATGACATATTGATTGCATAATATGATTTACAGAGAGGAGAAAGAAATTCTTCAAATTTTCCACATTGTAAAGAAGTTTCCATCTGAAATGTATACTGACACTGATCTCTTCTCCATATTTTTAATATATTTTAACTATTTCAATTTACAACTTTTTATAATTTTTAAAAATTTTGATCAGTTGCTTAAAAATGTTTGTTTTAAATGTAAATTGTGCGTTTTTTCCTCTTCTTTTGGATGGATGGTAATAAAATTATCCAGAACTATCCCGATTCAATCAAAAATTATCTAGATGTACACTAATATCTAGATGGTAGCAAAATGATATTGATCTAGATATAAAATATGTAGATTGGCAACCATGCAATCATGTTACTGCTAACTCACTGTAACTTATAGTAACACAATAATGACTGCACAATCACGTTAACTCTGACTGGTAATCCGATGTAACTTACACATTAATGACCGCATAATCACGTTGGTAATTCGATGTAACTTACACATTAATGACCACATAATCACGTTAACTCTGACTGGTAATCCTGTGTAACTTACACATTAATGACCACACGGTAACATAGTTCTGCTAATCCACTGTAACTTACACATAAATGGCCATACAATCACGTAACTATAACTGTTAATCCGAAGCAACTAACTTACACTAATGCATTAATGATCACACAATCACGTAACTTTGTTAATCCACTGTAACTAACTTACACTAACAAGTCGGTCAAGATCCACGCTCACTGCTACACTAATGAGACCGCATTATAACTCTGCGAGTGGTTTAACAGCAACAGCTGGCTCGGGATCAGATTACATGTAGCTGTGGTTGAAGTGCAGCATATCACAAGCCACTTGTATGCCCACATAGGCCAGCTACTGATGGGGAGTTTCCACTGCACAAAGCACTTTTTTTGCTGGCTTATTTTATCAGGAGCCGCCACGCGCACAGACCGCCCTTTGCTCCAGAGAAAAAAGACAAGCTGAGAGACCAAGGTTGTTTTTATTCTCCAAATGTTATAGCGTCCTGCCTTTCTCTAAATGTCTGGCCTATCTTGTCTCCCTTTCCCTTGCTTCTCTTAACCTCGTTATGTTTTTACATGATAAGATAACAAAGTACAATCGTAACTATTCTCACAACAAAGTACAATCGTAACTATTCTCACAACAAAGTACAATCGTAACTATTCTCACAACAAAGTATAATCGTAACTATTCTCACAACAAAGTACAATCGTAACTATTCTCACAACAAAGTACAATCGTAACTATTCTCACAACAAAGTATAATCGTAACTATTCTCACAACAAAGTACAATCGTAACTATTCTCACAACAAAGTATAATCGTAACTATTCTCACAACAAAGTATAATCGTAACTATTCTCACAACAAAGTATAATCGTAACTATTCTCACAACAAAGTATAATCGTAACTATACACGAAGCACTGCAGTAAAGATGTGATACCAAAATGTATCTACTATGGTAACTATTCTATACTTGACTATCACCGTAGAAAACTCATCCTAATTTACTTTCACCTACCACAGTTGTTAACTGTTCTGATCTCGTTTATGCTCACCCAGTAAGTTATATATATATATATATACAGAAAGTTTTTGCCTTTGTCATCACTTGTTGTTTTATATAGTTTTTAAAAAATCTTTTCTCTAAGGAACAAGTATTTTCATAAATGGGAACAATTTTGTTAAAAACACAGATGACTGCTGACTGTAGCTACAAACAACTAACGATACCGGGAAAAAATTAATTTGTATTCTTTGTCCAAAACCACTTTCTGGGGTGTATGCGTGGTTGGCTGAGTGGTTAGACGCTCGGTTTACTAATTCGGTGGTACCGGGTTCAAGTCCCTGCTGCGGGATTTTTGTTCCTGGTAGCAGGGCGGCAAAACGGCCCCAGGTCCAGCCAGCCTCCGAGCAGCACATAAATCTTGGAAGATTAATACGACCAGGCATGACACACTTTCTATGTGGCGATGTCTTGGAAACACCAATCTCTAATATGCCTTAATGGCGTCAAGACGGGAAGTTTACATTTTACTTTAGCTTACGGCTGAGAAGACGGTGGGTGAGAAAATAATAAGGAAAAAATAATGAACAGTAGCTGAAGAATGAACGACATTGAAGATAACATTCAACGCTCTCCGATCTGAAAGAAAATTCTGAATTAAAGACAAGGCCCACCAGTGCATTTCTCAGAAAAATATCGAAATGATGACAGCCGGCAACGCTGAACATAAAAACTTGAACAAACAAAAGTGAGGGCCGGGGGGAGAGAGAAATCATTACACGGACAGAATCAATGAAATACCGCGGGATACAAAAGAAAACAATGGTGGCTCACGGTGGAGAAATGTGGGACAGTAAACAGCAACTAGATGAAGCTACGGAAAGCGCGACTGTGCAACCTGCGGTTTAAAGAGGAAGCAGAAAATCTCACACTGGAGGGAGACGAGAGCGGTTTCTTTTCAGATGATGGAGGGTGGGTGCAGGAAGTGAAGCACAACCCAGGGCACCGAGGCAGACACCTCCCAACAGATGCTTCTCATTATGAACAGATTCAAAGCCGACAAAGAAGCGCACACCAGGAAAGGATAGAGATGCACTTCCTGTTTCCCCGTACTAAGCTTGACACTCCACCCACCATCATGCCAGTCGTCAACTTCATTCTCTTCGGCCTGTCTTTCCCTCTCTCCTCCCAGAAAGAAAGACAAATAAAATCTGATAGTATGAAGTACGTACTACGGATAGAACGAAGCCATTTTGTGTGATATAACCTGGACACAGTGAGACAGTATCTGGAGCCTGGAACTGACAACAAACACTGAACACAAGTTAACAACCTTCACATGTTGTCAGTATGGCCATGAAACACAGGACTCTACCTGAGCACGATTTAAAGTCACTAACTACCCATAGCTCGTCTGGCTGATAATAAACATAATAAAAACTATCTCCAAGTTTCACGAACAAAAGTGAGAGAGAGAGAGTGAGAGTGAGAGAGTAGAAACAATCCTAGCGTGAACTTATTTATAGATCTCTCGTCTTTAGAGCCATATTTACTGCCATATTTTAAACACAGTCATAGACAATTCTCCTCTCTCCCTAACCCTTCTCCCACCCCCCCCCCCATTCCCGTAAATGACGCCAGGTGATTAATGGTGTTTCTAGTTATTGTTTAAGGTCTTTGTGAAAAGTTGCCCCCCCCCCCCCCAATGTCAAGAAAGAACTGGCGGGAAAATGTTAGTGAACTTTCTCTCTCCCCTTTCTACCCCAATGGTTTCACATAAGCAGGACGTCTTGTTTAAACAAAGAGTTCAGAGTGTGTAAGGCCATCTGAGAGAAACTTTCTGACTGCGCAGCCTACAACACGTACAAGATGACCGGCCTTATCTGACAAACACGATATTGAGAAAACAACACCTGGCGGGATAACAGCGGACACCAGTGATCTGACTCACCTGCTGCACTTCATGTCAGAGGTCAGGCAAAAGGATAAGTCACGTGGTTATGGCAATATTTTAGAGGTTCCTTTCAGCTAATTCCTTCCCTGTTTTCTATAATACCACTGCTTGAAACTCCTCACAGCTGATGCTCTGGGCATCTTCTGACTGACACAGCACCGAGAAGTCTGGTTTGTCACATAATAACTACACAAAGTCTGGGTATACACACGATCAGCGTCTAGATAACTAGTCTAGAGTTGTGCTACAAGAGTCAGTGGTGTGCGGTGAAACTATTATGCTACAAGAGTCAGTGGTGTGCGGTGAAACTATTATGCTACAAGAGCCAGTGGTGTGCGGTGAAACTATTATGCTACAGGAGTCAGTGGTGTGCGGTGAAACTATTATGGTACAGGAGTCAGTGGTGTGCGGTGAAACTATTATGGTACAGGAGTCAGTGGTGTGCGGTGAAACTATTATGGTAAAATAAGTTTAAACTGCAGCTATAGTTCATTGTCACGCTTTGTTTCCCTCCCAGCCAAATAACAGCAAGGATGAGAGGTCCAGCGACTGTTTAAAAAGTCTGCCAGCAAAGTGTAAATATTTATTCTGCTGCTGCTTACATCAAGTACACAATGTTCACCTGTACATGCTTGTTACCAGATGTGGGTGCCTGACATGAACTAATATTCACATCATGGTCCAGAACAAAAACCTTCCCTGGAGAACTGGATCGTCGGATATAGAGCGCCACTGCTGAGATGTGAGGACAAAACATCATTACAAGACAATTCCCTCCCCCCCCCCCTCATTCCATCCTTCACCCTACCATGAAAAAAAGAGAAAAAAAAACTGAATAAAACGAGAGGAGATTTAAACACAGAAGCAACGGTCTGAAATGATCTGCTCTGAATGTTACGACCACTTCTGCACGAGAATTTTAAGTATTACTGAAGAAATAAACAGCAGAAAAATCCTTCATTAAAAAAAAATGTTTTTGGGGACGAATACAAGGTCAAATTTTCGAGGTTATCCCCTATATACATGCCAAGACGACACATGTCATGACCTTGACACGTAACCTCAATAACGCTTACAAGCAGGCGTTAAGTTCCCTCCCACACTTGATATATACAGACTATATTCTATAGACAACAATTATTGAGGAAAGACGATGGCGATGGTTGGGACATGTGCTCAGAATGACTGACAACTCACTACCAAAAACAGCACTAAGATGGACACCACAGGGGAACAGAAGTAAGGGTAGACCAAAAGAGACATGGAGAAGAACGACAGAAAGGATGTTGAGCAATAGAGGGCTCACCTGGGCAAGAGCAGAAAAAAAGGCGAAAGACAGGCATTTGTGGAAAACCCTTGCGGAAGCCCCATGTGCCCTGGGCACTTAAGGTTCAGAGAGAGAGAGAGAGAGAGATATTCTATAGGTTTTCTGCGTAAACAATGGCCAGTAGTCCCATCTTGCTAGCAGAAATGCAGATGAAGCCACTGACAGCAATTATCGAGGAAAGACGTTGGGGATGGTTGGGACATGTGCTCCGAATGACTGACAACTCACTACCAAAAATAGCACTAAGATGGACACCACAGGGGAGCAGAAGTAAGGGTAGACCAAAAGAGACATGGAGAAGAACAACAGAAAGGATGTTGAGCAACATAGGGCTCACTGGGCGAGAGGAGAAAAAAAGGCAGAGGACAGGCATTTGAGGAAAACCCTTGCGGAAGCTCCCTCCCGCCAGTAAGTTTAAAGACTCGTAAGTCATATACAGAATCAGTACCACATACGCCACCTCAAAATGACTGTACCTAATTTAGAGTTGCCAATTTTGATATATTTTTTTTTAAATCTAGATCTAAATAATTTGAGTCCTGCCTAGACAATGAAAGTAGTCATCTAGATGTCAGCTATAAATCTAGATAATTATAAATGAAATCTAGATAAGTTTAGATGGATTCTAAGGACTGTAATAGCCGGGGATAAGTTCTCCACTTCAATGAAATGCCTCCAAGGCATGAGTCTCTGACAGTCAAGTCCAGCTCTTGGCCTTCTCCTGGCAGAATTGTTTAACTGACAGGAGAAGGGGCGAAAGGCCAGTATCCGGCGCCTGAAAACCATACGCTTCCGGTAGATGAGACTCGTTAGTCTTGGTTGGTAGCTCATCTAGGAGAAGGAAAGCTCTGATTTCAAACCCCCTGCTGCCTTGTAGGGTAGGCTCTGGCCTAGAAGACCAGAAGAGTAAACCATAAACAAACCGGTGGAAGGCAAGGGGAAACCAACACTGCACATTCCCAAGAACAATCATGACAATCCACAATTATATGAATCATAACGGTGTTAATGGGGGTTACAGTGGGACCACCACGTGCGACAGGTGATACCAGATCGTCATATTGTACGCAAAGAAAACAAAAGCAACACCACAGTTTGGAGTTTGGTTCTTTTTTTTTTTTAAAGCATTTTTTTTAAAAATCAATCTTCCATAGTTAGCCCTTCTCCGTATATAAAATCTCTGTTTCAGTGTTTAAAGTTTTGCAAATTGGCAACACTCTGTCTTGTATAAGATAATAGGCAAAAACTAATCAGATCACTACAGTCCTCTAACTCTGGAATGACAGTCAAAATATCAGCACGGCGAGAGATGTTATTATATAATTATGGGAAAGAACGGATCACAAACTAAGGGTCTGAGGGTCTTGGGAGAAATGTCATCTCTGCTAGTGAGGGCAGCTTTTTTTTTTTTTTGAGACATCCACTTTTAGTTTGGCCCATTCTGTTATATGGAGGACACCAGTCTCAATCTAAACTGTTTGGCTAGTATTTTAGAGAATGAGTCGGTGAAGCAGAGTCACAAAATTATTCTAGTTAGGATAATCTAACATTCTGGAAACTTTGTTCAACAGTTCTATTGCTCTCAGCGCTAAGTGTGTTTAAGTGTGTGAATATGTTTACTGGAATTATTTCTTCTTACCATCTCTCTGAAAATGCCAAAATTAAAAAAAAATATATATATACATAAAAAATAATCGAAGGATGAATTGTTTGCAAAATGGATAATGATAGCTAATGGAAATGATACCAAAGCTCAGTGTAAATACTGCAAGTGTGACATTAAACCATGATTTGAAAATGCATGAAACTAAGAAACACATAAGTGCAGTGCCATTTACAGCTCAAGAACCTTTGACCTCTACGTGCTTATAATGAATCTTCTAGTCTTGAGAGATCAGTTACCATGTTTATGAGTTGCTACTGTAAACTGTGAGGATCTTGCTGAGTTTGCAAGTCCAACGTTACTGACATTAAAACTGCAACAAAATCAAGCTGAAACTTCTTCATGTTATTTTAATGGTCAAACCCAGCTTATCGGGACATAGGAAATCCTGCTGCACTTATCAACTTCCCCCTGAAGTTAAAAAAGCTATAGGATAGCAGCATATCAACAACAAAACATCTGCAAGAGATGGTGCTTCTATATCATCTTTCCAAGCAGGTCCTTCAGATGATGAAGCTGATGATGATGATCTTCATCTTTTGTGACGGTGTCAATGAACGACGGTCATACTGAAAGTCGTGAGCAATTTTTTTAAAAAAATCAGAAGTTAAAGGTAAAGAAAATATAAATGTATCACCTTAACTGCATCCTTTTCTTCACTTTTCAACATAATCTCCATTTTTCTGCACATATTTTTCCCATCCCTCTGCAAGTTTGAAAATACCCTCCGCGTAGAACTTCGTTCCAGCTGACCGACGGCACAGACGCACTGCTTTCTGGACGTTCTCTCATATGAGACCCAGCTGGCACAAACTTTGCTATGACCTACGGTTTCAATCATTTCATGTACTGCATTGTTTCCTATTCCATGATTTACAGTAATTTCAGATACTGTGACACGTCTGTCTTCTTTAATGATGGCGTCAACCCTTTGCACGTTGCGTTCAGTGGAGGTAGTGAGAGGGCGACCGCTGCAAAGGATATGTTGGATGCTCGTGTTTCCATCTCTGAAATGATTCACCCACCTCCTTGTTCTGCTAGCGCCCATACACACTTCTCCATAAGCAAGTTGAAGTCTGCGGTGAATTTCAGCAGCAGGGATTTCATTTTTAACGAGGAATCAATAACAGCACATTGACGAAACGAAATTTCAGCACCAGCCATTTTGTTTATGCTCTGCGTGGTCACGTGACACATGATGACAATGTCATATGACTTCTACATGAAGTGCAAAGGATGCAGTTAAGGTGATATATTTATATTTTCTCTATAAATTCTGATTTTATTTTTTAAAAAATGTGGTCACGACTTTCAGTTATGTCCCTCGTAATTATTAACAATCATGACATATTAGTTTCAACAGCATATTAGCATCACTTTCAATAATATTTCTCATATTAATTTTCACTTATACATTGTTTTAAAAGACAAAATATTTCCTAGACACTTTTCGGATAAATACTTTTAAACAATCTAGATAATTCTATATATATTTTAAGGCAGTTCTAGAAATATTTATAGAAACAAAGATTAGCAACACTTGTGACTATCTATCTGGCCTCTCTTCAAATAACTTGTAGTTAGACTAGACTATTTATATGTTTGCGTATCTGTGTCCAGGTTCTGTGCACAGTCTAGAGAAGAATGCAAAGTGAGGTACACAAGCGCGCGCGCACGCACGCAAACACAAAGTGCTTTTAGGCTGGTATTTGCTTAAGCTGAGCAGGTCGCGACTTTTAAAATGTGAAAGACAGGCAGACATCATTCCTGACTGGCGCTTCATTAGATCAAGCACAAGTACCTGCTATTTTCGAGGCAAGCATGTGTAAGATTTTAGTGACTCGTACTATTCCTCATTCCTCGCTATCCACCGTCCAACTATCATGCTGGTACCCCTCACTGACTGCCGCCTACACTCATACTATTCCTCATTCCTCGGTATCCACCGTCCAACTATCATGCTGGTACCCCTCACTGGCTGCCGCCTACACTCATACTATTCCTCATTCCTCGGTATCCACCGTCCAACTATCATGCTGGTACCCCTCACTGACTGCCGCATACACTCATACTATTCCTCATTCCTCGGTATCTACCGTCCAACTATCATGCTGGTACCCCTCACTGACTGCCTACACTAGTTAAGAGCCTCGCTACTGTAAGGTCTATACTATGACACTTTTAAACATACAAGACGACATTGAAGCAGGCAAATATCAGCTGTTTGTTGAGTTTGTTCAGCATCATTTAACAACATGGCGTATTCAACAAATGGTCAGTAACAGTCCACACGCTTGTTTTGGAAGATTCAGCCTGCTTCTTTTACCTTCTCTGTGATTCACAATCACAATAACAATTATCGTGTACGTCGCGCCAATCTCTATGTGCAAAGCATTTCATTCTTGTATTGTTTATAATACTTGGATTTCGAAAAGTTTGCAGTTAATGCTTCACATATAAATGAAAGAGTTTTAAACGCACCCATACGAGGGGTGATTGATAAGTTCCCGGCATAAGGTACAAATACTTGAAACACACAGTTGATATTACTTGCATTTGTAGATAATGTAAGATTAAACACCAAGTGTCAAGAAAGTAACTGCAACCAATTTTTTTAAACAGGCTACTGAAGTGGTAAGGAGTGGCAGAAATTGAGAAAATGGATAAAATTTCTCATCGAGCACTCATTTGCTACCTCTGCATCAAGGGCTTATCATAGAATGAGATCCATAAGGATATGTGAAGATTCTAGGGGAGAGCGCCCCTTCTTACAGCACAGTGAAGAAATGGGCAGGTCAATTCAAACATGGAAGGGAGAGGTTGGAAGATAATCCTAGTCCAGGAAGACCAAGAACGGTAACCATCGATGAAACCATCGCCAGAATCCATGACATGATAATGAAGGATCGACGACTAACTGAGCTACTGAGTTGGACATCTTCCAGGAACGTGTTCATGCCATTATTCACAATGATCTTTAAACGACAAAGGTCTCTGCTCGATGGGTCCCGAAATTTCTTGGAACTGATTACAAACGACAGCGTCTGAACATGTCAAGAGACAATCTTGGCCATGTTTTCTGCAGATCCTGAAAGGTTTCTTCAGCAATTTGTGACTATAGATGAGACTTGAGTTCATCATTTTCAACAAGAAACCAAAGAACAATCAAAGCTGTGGAAACATCATGGATCCCCACATCCAAAGAAAACAAGGATAGTTCTGTCTGCAGGCAAAGTGATGGCTTCCATCTTTTGGGTTTCAGAAGGTGTGCTACTGGTAGACTACTATTGGTCTTCAAAAGGGCAGAACGGTCACCGGGGCCTATTATGCTAATCTTGTGAAGCAACTGGTGGTCAAATTGAAGGAAAAGCGTCGAAGGAAATTGACGAGAGGAGTCATCTTTCATCAAGACAATGCTCCAGTTCACATGTCGGCGGTGGCAATGGCTGCCATTCATGAACATCCTCCTTATTCCCCAGATTTTGGCCCATTCGGAATACTACCTGTTTACCAAACTCAAAAAAGGAGCTCAGTGATCCCAAATTTGCTTCAGATGATGACGTCATTCATGATGTAGACCACTTTCTTCTGGCACAAGATGCTGACTTTTACAAAGAAGGGATCTGTATGCTCCAGGATAGTTGGGCTAAGTGCATAAACTTGCAAGGGAACTATATTCAGAAATAACTCAAAAAATTTGTCCACAAATAATCCGTTGTACCTTATGCCGAGAACTTATCATCACCCCTCGTATCTGAACAGATTAAGTTATCGCCTAAACAAAGTTTCCTTCGTGATAATGTAGCTGAGTCTCACTTAAAGCTCTACCGATAATCTAGGCCACTGTGCGGTTGTTGTGCTCTCGACAATAGTAAGTTTCCTACCTCATGCCAGTTATAAGAACAGCTGTGTACGTTAGGAGGTAATATCACTAAATGCATCTAAGACTGCCCTGAACTAGAACTGGCGACTCTGTTCACTGATATTGGATCGTAGTGTGAACTAGAACTGGCGACTCTGTTCACTGATAATGGATCGCAGTGTATCTTCGAACCTGCACTTGGTGCAGTCTGACTTCATATCTGAACTACATACCAACTTCATGAACACAATAAAGAAATCTAACGCTGGTACGACAACAGAATCAGCGTGTCGTAACAATGAATCACAACCGTAACAGCATCCATTATACTAGCTTTGCATGCACAGCATAAAACTGCAAGCCAATAATATTGTTTATATCCAGTTATGAGATGCCGCAGAACATGGCACACAGGAATAAGGATACGGACATAACACAAGAACACAGACGAGCATCTGACAATCGCAGAAACAGAGTTTTTGGGGCCTGAGAAGAATGGCGAAACATTGTGGTCAATGCTTATGTGCACGGCACTCGATGATGAAATATTTACCTTGTTCTGGAAACTCTCATACCTTATGTAAGTGTCTGGATAGTTTATCTTATTCGAACAATTTCTACGTGCTATTTCACGCATGAACAAATATGTATAAGTTAGGCTGTATATCTAACCTTGTTTGCATGGTTGTAAGACTTGATGACAGCAGTATACCACTGGGTTGTGCCCTCGGTGCGATAAACCTCCACACGGTAACCTAGGAGAACTGAAGGCGTAGTCAGCAAGATCTTCTGCCCGTCTTGGTAGTCTGTCCAGGCTTTAACCCACTTGACCACGTCCGGGCAGTCCTTGGCTGTAGGGACTGTGCTCTCGTCGCCTTCCTGCAACAAAAAGACAAATGTGTTAGCTGATCTTGCTAAACTGAAGAACACTTCATGACGAGGAGATTAGTGTCGCCATAAAACAACAACGCGAACACGGCTATTACATAAAGTGGTGTATTCCCGCATCTTGTAACTTTCGGCTTTCACAAACAGCAAGTAGTAATGCTGGCCATCAGTAAAAACATGGACTCCCTGCTAGTCAGTTCCACGAACATCTGATAACACATGAAACACCAAGTTTCCACTTTACAACACAAATCATCACAGAACTACCGACTACAGGTCGTCATAAAATCCAGTAAACTGTCGTTCAGAACAATTTTGATCGTCGTAAGTAAGCATACAAGCTTGTACATCTGCACCGTCAGCTCAACCAAATAATACAACTATTACTGTTCAAAAAAAGAAACACAACACTACTGTAGTCGTAATGGACACCACATTTCAAATTTACATCAAAATTTTATTTTACGGAATTCATGTTTCAATCTTGGCATGAAGATTTAACAATGAATTGATGTTCATTAAATTTAGTCTGGACTTTTATGCTTTGCGAATGAGGCCTCCGTTTCAGTAAGGTGTATGGCCTCCTCTGGCCTGTATCAGAGAACGACATCACCTTAACATGGATCCGATTAGCCACTGGATCTGTTGTTGTGGGATGACTGCCTACTCTTCCCACAATGCAAGAGACAACTCTCTGAGACTGGTTGGCGCCACGTCTCGATGGCGCCATTGTCTGTTGAGTTAATCCCATAAGAGTTCTATCGGGTTCATGTCTGATGACATGGATGGCCACGGAATGGTCTGGACGTTGTTGTCAGCGAGGAACTGGGTGGTGAGTTGTGCCACATGAGGTCGAGCGTTACTCGCTGAAAAATCGACCCTGTGCAGCCAGAAGTGGAAGAACGCGGGGACGAATAATTTCAGCAACGTATCGTTTGGCATTCAGGCGTCCTTCAATTTGCACCAGGTCATTTCTTCCCATGAAGCTGATCGTCCTCTACACACTAGTACACTTCCACCACCATGTGAGGGAGCCTCAACCACGCAGCTCTGGGCTCTGCGGTAAACTCTTCTCCGTCTATCGTGTCGCTGGAGCAGAAAGAATGATTCATCACTAAACGAAACCCTTCTCCAATCATTCGCAACGGTCAACTGACAATGCCGGTTCGCCCACTGCAGTCGGTTCTGGTGATGCCGGTCCGTAAGAACAGGACCTCTGTAGGGTCTTCTAGCCCAAAGACCAGCGTTGTGCAGTCGGTTCCTGACCGTTTGATCTGAAATTCGACGAGCTGCTATCATTGACTGGACTGTTCAGGACGCAGATGCAAATCAATTCCTAAATCGATGCCGTATGAAGAGGTCTTCGGCAGGAGTTGTGACTATGGGTCTGCAACTGAGCCAGTTTCTTCAAATCGTCCCCAAAAGGCGACTAATGGTGCTTCTAACCACATTAAATTATCTGGCCACTACACTTTGTGACTATCCAGTCTGTAAACTCCAATGATGATGAGTCGTTCTTTATTGAGATTAGCCATACTTGCGCACTGAATTTTCAAATGAGCTGATTCGGGGAGCGTCAATCATTTATAGGCACACAATAACATGGTCAGTGAGTTTTGTGTTCAGTAAGTTTCACGTGATTCTCGTGAACCTGTCATGAGTTATTGTCAAAAATGATGTTTCGACTAGTGTCGCTTTTCTGTGCTCATGAATCATCTGCTGAGTACAATTCAGATCAGCATGCGAAGCTGATGTCCAAGTGAACGTTTCAGGCAATTTGCCCTTGTCTGATCAGCACACTTCATTTTAAATCGCAACATCGTATTCGTTGCGTTTCTTTTTTTTTTTTTAACAGTATATTATTAAGTATATGAAATACTGAATACACTGGCTATGAAGCAACGAGAATACTCAAATAAAGAAACTATCTACAACGATAGTACTCAAATAAAGAAACTATCTACAACAATAGTACTCAAATAAAGAAACTATCTACAACGATAGTACTCAAATAAAGAAACTATCTACAACGATAGTACTCAAATAAAGAAACTATCTACAACAAAGACAGTCCTCAAATAAAGAAACAACGACATCATTGAAATAAAGAAAGTACCATGATATGATAAAAATACTAAAAGACGGGACTGCAGTAACTCGATGCGTGACAGTCAGCAGCATTCTCAACAAAACGGCATCAAGCATATTTCACACAGAGTCACATATATAAATTTATTAAATATCCGTTAAAAGTAAAGTGGTATGTAGTGTCTTGTCATGTCTTCTATCTCCCTGGAACTTCGAGCTGGTCTTCTTTGCAGCCGATGCTGTGAAGATAATGAGGCAGTCACTGCTGGCTTAGAAGCTGGTTATGGTGGCTATTTTTTCACTCCATGCATACATTTAAAATGCGGGTGTGCGTGTGCGCCCAATACTTCTTTAGCAGACTCCGATTCCGGACTAGCCGGTTAGGCTTGTTACTGGGGGTACCAACTGAGAAGTGGGACTGGGTCTTTGTCAGCTATGCTTCCCAGATCTAACCATAGCATGTCAGCTATGCTTCCCAGCCCTAACCATAGCATGTCAGCTATGGGTCCGCTGATTGCCAAAGCGGATAGCATCTTTGCCCTCAAGTATCGTGCCATAAATACACACAGCTCTAGTGAATATAAAAGGGTACCCAAAAAATCATTAAAATTTACAACAGCAAAGACATTACAGGCGAAAACATGCACACTTACACACACACAAAAAACAGAGAGAGAGAGAGAGAGAGAGAGAGAGAGAGAGAGAGAAAGAAGAGAGATACATAGTAAGAGATAGAGAAACAGATTAAAAATGAAACACATTTAATTTCACATAATTAAGCATGTTGAGAGAGCACACAACGGCATATAGCTATGCTGCATTATCTGTGCTCAAGTCAAGCGATCGACTCGGGGATTTCTCTCGTCTCTGAATAGCCGTACATACAAAAATTCTCTTGCCCCAAATCTGCTATGGATACCAGCCAGGAATGCTAAGTCTGATGGACGATGTATGTATGTTATGAACAAACATACATACAACTGCCGCTACATAGCGCTGTTTCCATATCTGCTTCATAAGCTATGCGAAATAGAACTGATCATAAATGGCAGATAAACGCGACGCTAAAAGTAGACTTATTTGTTATATACCGCCTTGTTACTTTTTAACTTAATACGAGGGGTGACTGATAAATTCCCGGCATAAGGTACAAATACTTGAAACACACAGTTGATATTACTTGCATTTGCAGATAAAGTTAATGTAAGATTAAACACCAAGTGTCAAGAAAGTAAATGCAACCAATTTTTTTTACAGGCTACTGAAGTGTATAAGAGGTGGTAGAAATTGAGAAAATGGATAAAATTTCTTATCGAGTACTTATTTGCTACCTCTGCATCAAGGGCTTATCATAGAAGGAGATCCATAAGGATATGCGAAGACTCTATGGGAGAGTGCCCCTTCTTACAGTACAGTGAAGAAATGGGCAGGTCAATTCAAACATGGAAGGGAGAGGTTGGAAGATAATCCTAGTCCAGGAAGACCAAGAACGGTAACCATCGATGAAACCACCGGCAGAATCTATGACATGATAATGAAGGATCGACGACTAACTGAGCGGTACATTGGTACTGAGTTGGGCATCTTCCAGGAACGTGTTCATGCCATTATTCACAATGATCTTCAAATGACAAAGGTCTCTGCTCGATGGGTCCTGAAACCTCTTTGAGCTGATCACAAACGACAGCGTCTGAACATGTCAAGAGACAATCTTGGCCATGTTTTCTGCAGATCCTGAAAGGTTTCTTCAGCAATTTGTGACTATAGATGAGACTTGAGTTCATCATTTTCAACCAAAAACCAAAGAACAGTCAAAGCAGTGGAAACATCATAGATCCCCACATTCAAAGAAAGCAAGGATGGTCCTGTCTGCAGACATAGTGGAGGCTTCCATCTTTTGGGATTCAGTGCTATTGGTAGACTATCTTCAAAAGGGCAGAACGGTCACCGGGGCCTATTACGCTAATCTTGTGAAGCAACTGGTGGTCAAAGGAAAAGCGTCGAGGGAAATTGACGAGAGGAGTCATCTTTCATCAAGACAATGCTCCAGTTCACAAATCGGTGGTGGCAATGGCTGCCATTCATGAATGCAGCTTTCTCCTTATTCCCCAGATTTGGCCCATTCGGACTTTTACCAAACTCAAAAAAGAGCTCAGTGGTCGGAAATTTGCTTGAGATTACGATGTCATTCATAATGTAAACCACTTTCTACTGGCACAAGATGCTGACTTTTAAAAAGAAGGGATCCGTATGCTCCAGGATAGCTGGACTAAGAGCATAAACTTGCAAGGGGACTATGTTCAAAAATAACCCCAAAAAGTTGTCCACAAATAACCCGGAACTTAACAATCACCCCTCGTATCTACCAAGGTCTCGAGAACTCAACTGTCGTGTACAAGTCGTGATACCGTGACTCTACTGTACCGGATATCTCAAAAACAAGTGTGTCATATCAGAACTTCTAACACATCTCTGCATATCCAGTAGATGTTAGACTGTTACTGGTTTTAAAATTCCAGACACCTCATATTCCAAGAAGTTCTTGGAGAAATCTAAAAATCATATCTTCGCTTGTAATGCCTGGTTATTGGTGGTATCAGTAAACTTCGGGACAAGACAACTATTTGACCATGTATAAAAATGGTGAAATCATTTTAACGATAAACTGTAACAAGTTGACCGAGAAGCACCGCCCTTAGAGTAACACAGGTTTTCAGTTACATCAGACAAATCCCGACCTCTCAAAAGAAGTTACACGTGACATATTCACTGTGGCAATAAGAATTATTTTAAGAAAGGAAACAGACATAGAATGTCTTGTGTAACCAAAACTTAATATACTTTGTTCATGTAGCATACTGGGATGGACACGGTGCTACGTGCAGCTCCAACAAAACTATGTAAACACGAATGCAAGAGTCAAAGCGGCCTCCACGACCGTCTACCTTTCACGTCTGAACCGAATGTCATGACCGATAATTAGGCCTAAAATAGATTTACACATTCACCATCTGTGGCCACACTATTAAGAATGATTCTTCCAAAGAACGTGGCATTCCGAATCTAGTGTTCTGTACTATGTTCTCATACTAACATGACACTGAAGCTTGTGCACTCCATGAATCTGTTCTATGTTCTTGCATAAAGCAGATATACCAAAAGAATATGTTCTACTCTCTGTCTGTACACCTCTTTCAAAACTTGGGCAGATATTTTATTTCTTGGCCGAGACTGCCTATTCTAGTGCACAGCTATCAGGTCCTGATATAGAACATCTGCTGTGACAATCTGCGCAATTTGCCGTACCTGCAGTCTGTCATCAGGTTCAGTTATCTAACCTTTCGTGGCATATATCCTAGAATTTTTTTTTCTTGTCAGTGTGGAGTCATATATAATTTGTATCAAACTGTATCAAGATAAAAAAAAATGCAAGCGCACCATATATCGCCCACGCTAAATCTGTTTGTAAACCTGGAAAAGCTGTGTGTGCATGTATGTGTATGATTTTAAACATGAAACGACAAGTCTGGCATACAGTATACTGGAACTAGTTTCTAGTTTAAAAAAAATGTAATGTGAAAGAACAGTGAAAGTCAGAAGATGATAGTCATTTATTAAACAGTTAATAATGCAAAGGTTTTCACACTTTCTCAGTCCACGACTCCCTTAGTGTCTCAGTCACACTATGCAAATGACAGCATTATGCCAGAAGAAATGTCAAGCAGTTCTGCTGACTGAGTAGTTCGGCACAATTAGTTGTATTTATTACAAGTATTTATGCCCCGCAACTTGCTAGCCGTATAAGCAATCATTACTGACAAGCAAAAACCATTAATCCTGAACTTTATAGACTTTAAAAACGCATTTGATAGCATACACAGAGATTCACTGCGGAGAATTTTAAGACTATAGAATACCATCTAAAATTGTCAACATCATTAAGGATCTCTACAACGGATGTGTTTGCGCAGTCAAAACAGAAGAAGGAATGAGTGAATGGTTCCAGATTGAAACAAGCATGAAACAAAGATGTATACTATCTCCTTTGCTTTTTGGAACTCCCATAGATTTCATATTGAAAAAATACTACACAGGTAAAACAGGCATTGATTGGGTACATGGGACCCAAATAGAAGATCTCAGTTTTGCAGATGGCATAACTCTTATCAGTGACAATGTGAATTCGATGCAAGAAAAAAAAACAGATACCCTATCTTCACTGGTTAGCAAAATAGGACTTGAAATTAACAAGGGAAAAAAAATAATGAAACTTCGCATTAATCACGAAGGAAACATATACGTAGAAGGAGCAGCTGTTGAAGAAGTAAACCAAATGCCATACCTCGACAGCTACATAGACCAGGATGGTGACACCAGAAAGGAAGTTAGAAGTTAAAAAGCAGCACTGACCTTCAAGAATCTTGAGAACATATGGCATTCAAAAGTTATAAGCACAAAAACCAAGCTAAGATTATTCAATTCAAATGTAACCCCCCCCCCCCCCCCCAACCTCATTTATGCATGCAAAATCTTGAAAACAAAGAAATAAGCAACAAATTCGACTCTTTTGAAAACAAATGCCTAAGGAAAATACTTGGTGGAACGAATTAAGAACAACGATGAGATAAGGCAGATGAGTGAACAACAACCTGTCTCATAGGTAATCAGAAAAAGAAGATGAACATATATCGGTCATGTAATGAGAAGAAACGATCAGAGAATCCCAAAACAAGCTATCAAGTGGAGCACAACAGGCCAAAGAAAAAGAAAAAGAGGTCGATCACGTGAAAATCTAAAGAGAACATTGTTAAGAGAGGCCAAATTAGTAGCCATAAAATCCCTTGATGAAGTTGAAAAACTCGCCAAACAGGAAAACTTGGCAAACTACCATGCGAGCCATGTGTGACGTTTAACGGTACGGGAAGGATGTAAGATGATAAACAATAATAACACACCTGAACTGAAAGAAAACATAACATGAATTGTATTTCCTTCTTTAAAAACAACACTTATTTAACAATGTTAACTTGGCCTTGCTATAAAACTTTGTAATCTGACTGCAGACCTCCACTCCCTTGTTTCTCAATAACTTTTCATGCGGCACTAAATTTTTATTACAGCAATCACCGAACGCACATATTTATTAAAGACATAGCCCGGTTTAACGGGCGGAGCTTTACAACTTAACAGATTATATCAATATCCACTTTTTTTCTTATTGAATTAGCTGCTGGTAAATTTGTAAAGACCTGCCAAAAGCCAGGAACAAGATTTTTTCCTTTAGTTCTCAAGTAGTTCTGGTGCGTGGCCTTTGACTTTTAATCCAAACTTACCTGGATCTTCTGCTAAGTGTTTTTTTCAAGCTCGTTATAAACAGCTGAGGGTGATGGATGCTACTAAAACAACAACAACTACTACTACTACTACTACTACTACTACTACTACTACTACTACTACTACTACTACTAGTGGTGGTGGTGGTTGTTTAAATACTATAGGATTGAACGAACTGATGCATGTTGTCACGTCCACTATTAGTAGCTTGTTTTCTTCTTTCCTGCTTACATACATTTTCTCGGTGACGTTCAGAATGTGTGTTACTTCTCTTCAAAAATATCCCGCAGATCATTCAACATCAGAGCGAAGTTCTTCGTGACAGAAGTATCACAATGAGTGAAGTATCACAAATTAGTGAGGAACAAGGACTTAAGTCACAGACAACTCTCAATGATCAACATGATAAAAATGTCAATCAGAGATATGATACGAAATGGTGAAATAACTGTATCTCTTAACGAAATGTTTACCAAAGTGAGCGATAACACCACCTGTGGGCGTTGAACGAGACGAGGAGGGCGGTGAAAGAAAGAGGATTTGAGGGGGGTGGGGAGTGGAGGAAGGCAGTGGAATAAAATGGGACACGGGGGGGGGGGCGATGAAGGAAAACGAAACAGCAGACGAAGGCAGTAATGCCCTTCTTGTTAGCACTTTTCAACCTGATATTGAGAAACGTGTCCCTACATGAAATTCATCCATAACAAGATCATAACAAGGTCTGGGCCGAGGGAGCTCTATGGCGCTCTACGTGAGATCATAACAAGGTCTGGGCCGAGGGAGCTCTGCCAGGTGGCGCTCTACGTGAGATCATAACAAGGTCTGGGTCGAGGGAGCTCTATGGCGCTCTACGTGAGATCATAACAAGGTCTGGGCCGAGGGAGCTCTGCCAGGTGGCGCTCTACGTGAGATCATAACAAGGTCTGGGTCGAGGGAGCTCTTTGGCGCTCTACGTGCGATCATAACAAGGTCTGGACCGAGGGACCTCTGTGGCGCTCTACGTGCGATCATAACAAGGTCTGGGCCGAGGGAGCTCTTTGGCGCTCTACGTGCAATCATAACAAGGTCTGGGCCGAGGGAGCTCTTTGGCGTTCTACGTGCAATCATAACAAGGTCTGGGCCGAGGGAGCTCTTTGGCGTTCTACGTGCAATCATAACAAGGTCTGGGCCGAGGGAGCTCTTTGGCGTTCTACGTGCAATCATAACAAGGTCTGGGCCGAGGGAGCTCTTTGGCGTTCTACGTGCAATCATAACAAGGTCTGGGCCGAGGGAGCTCTTTGGCGTTCTACGTGCAATCATAACAAGGTCTGGGCCGAGGGAGCTCTTTGGCGTTCTACGTGCAATCATAACAAGGTCTGGGCCGAGGGAGCTCTTTGGCGTTCTACGTGCAATCATAACAAGGTCTGGGCCGAGGGAGCTCTTTGGCGTTCTACGTGCAATCATAACAAGGTCTGGGCCGAGGGAGCTCTTTGGCGTTCTACGTGCAATCATAACAAGGTCTGGGCCGAGGGCAAAACAAAATAAGACCATAATGTGATATCTTGCAAACAGCATACAAAAATGTGATCAATCTGGTCATTATCCACAAACTGCAGGCAGGGAAAAAAAACCCATGAAACGTCAATTTTGATCGAGATAATTTCGCTCAGAAATATATATATATATGTACAGACACACACAATAAAATAAAAAGACAGATAAATCGAGAGAACACTTTTTCGAAAAAAAAAAAGTGTGTATTAACCCCTTGAAAGAGTGAATTTCCACGCTGTTGATATAATGAATATTCTTTCATCAGAACTGTGTTTATCAATACTGTAGTAGCAGACAATGAATCCATGCCATTCTGTAACAAACAACCGCTATTCAAAACTCACGAAATCCCCCGTTAAGCTGCCAATAGGTGTTTTCAAGAGAAAATAACCAACACTGCCAATAACATAATAAGCATGAGAGATCGAACTGACTGACATGTGCACGCACTTACATGGCAACCTACAATTGAGCATGGAATAGTGGCAGGTGGGCGGGACCAGGATAGGATGATCATGAGTGCTTTGTAGCTACAGATGGAAAGATGTGAGAGCTGTTAACAAAGAACTTTTCTTGTTGCCAGTGATCTTAATGTTGGCACAGCCCCTGGGTTGTTTTCTCCCGTCATATTTTATTCATTCTTCAAGGCAGCCCTGTAGAGTCGGACTCTTAGAAACGTATGAAGTAGATGGAGAGTAGAACAACTGAGAAACAGCATCAGCGACGAGTTGAACTCAGCAGAAATGTAGCTTTTATCAAGCTTTCTGAAGTCTGAGACCTGAAAAATACAAGATGAGGATCTGGCATACTGACGTCACAGCTCTGTTTTCTGACCATCAGAGAGAGAGACACAGAGAGAGAGAGAGAGAGAGAGAGAGAAAGAGAGAGAGAGGAGGGAGGTAGGGAGAGGCTCGTGTGTGTATATGCGTGCGTGAAAAAAAAAACCACTCAACGGGAAACGCTAGTGTAAAGCTGGCAAGTTGACATCCCAGGAGGGTGGAAGCAGGTTATAACGACGCTTCGGTGACAGCCAATCCAATAGACTTGAAAAATAGACAGCTGTCATGGTGTTAAAGGAAATGCACTGAAAAAAAGTAGGATTTCTGACTGTAAGGTAATGCATACCCGAGTACACGCTACATACAACACTGTCGGTACATTGGGGGTGTTCACGTAGAAAAAAAACAAACATTTTATATAAGCACACGAGTGATTACAGCAAGCTCTCTCTCTCTCTCTCTCTTTCTGTCTGTCTGTGCGTGCGTGTAGTAGAACGTATGTAGGGAGTGAGAGAGCATTACAGTGCATGTGATGATAATCTTCAGTCAGGACAAAATAGCGATCATCATCATCATCATCATCAGGTGCCGTGCCGACTGGCGTTGGTTATTATGCTTCTCCAGAGTACCCGATCCTTCATGCAGGCCATCAGTTCAGCTGGTGATCTCCTCTCACACCATCCCGTCAGACTGTCCAGTATCATTTCTCTTGGTCTTCCTCTTGATCTTCTTCCTTCTATTTTTCCTGTTGTTATAATATTTTCAATGCCCCCTCTTCTCACTGCATGTCCTATGAAAGTACATTGTCTCTCTCTTATCTTTTTTTGTCTCTCCAGTGCTTCTCATACATTCTTCATTAGTTATTTTTGCTGTCTAGGGGATTCGCAACATTCTTCTAATAAACCACATTTCTGCTGCTTCCAATGATTTTTGTGCAGACTTGCCTATTGTCCATGATTCACTTCCATATAACAAGATAGGTTCAATATAGCATTTTAGGACTCGTTTTCTAACATTCACTGAAAGATGTGTTAGCTAATATGTTTCTCATTCTCTGAAATGCAGTCTTTGCTTGGCCTATTCTGTTCCTAATTTCTGCACCTGCTTTAGAATGGTTCCGTTTAATTTAATACTGCATGCTGGTGGATTCTGTTTCTTAGATATAACCATAGTATCTGTCTTTTTGATGTTCAAAGTAAGGCCTTTCTGTTCACTTTCTTTGGCGACTTTATCCAAGAGATTTTGCAGGTCTTGTTGGTTCTCAGCTATCAGTACTGTGTCGTCAGCATACCGAAGGTGTTAATATTGTATCCTGCAATTTTTATGCCTGGTTCTGTGATGATTGTTCTTAGAATATTCTCGCTGTACAGAGAAAAAAGGTCTGGAGATAGTACATATCCTTGTCACACCCCTTGTTTTATAGGTTGATATTTTCCAATTCTATTTTCAACTCGAACTGCTGCTTCTTGCTGCCAGTATAGATGTTTTACAATCCTCAGGTCTTTGCCGTCTATATTGATGTCTTCAAGCATTTTAATAATTTCACTATGTTTCACCTTGTCAAATGCCTTGGTGTAATCAATGAACCATAAGTAGAGATCTTTCTGTACTTCTATTTTCTGTACTTAGAAGTACAGAAAATAGCGAGACCACTAGAAAGTATGAGCAGACACTACCGGAAACATGCCACTTCCGGGATTAACGGTCTACTGGTTTTCTGGGGAAACAAAAATGTACCGGTCGACTGTGTACTGACGGATGTTGTGCTGTTTGAGATATAGGATCTACTGACGGATATTCTAACAAATAATGTGTCTGTACAAAATTAAAATAACAAATAACAAAACTACAATTAAAAAAAAACATTGAATACATCGATCACGGTACAATGGGCAGTGCGAGTACGGAAATGTCTTGGCTCAATGAAAAGAAATTAAAATCGGAGTTACACAGCACGAATGTATGCTAAAACATTCATTTTCAAAACCTGCCGGTTTTGCAAGAAATGACCAGTTGAAAAGGGGGGGGGGGGGTTATAACGAAAGTTTCAGACGAAATCAACGACGACAGAGAAACAAATGAAGCTTACTAAAGCAGTTAAGAACGGGCAAAAGTTGACTACAATGCACTCACTGATGAATGTCATGGACTGACGGAGCACCAGACGACCACATGAACATTCATGATGATGTACGGATGAAATGAACTGAACAAACATCCAAATGAGGAAGAAGATAAAGACAAATATTGGCTCAACCTGAAGATGCGGCCATCCGTCGAGTGCCAGAACAAATAAACGCGGTCCCAGAAATGCCAGAGGGCAACGTCTGGAATCTGATAATAACAAAGCACTTAAGTTCTATGCAGAGTTGGCAAGACTGAGCGGACAAACGCGAGAGTACGCCGGGTCAGCTAGTGATAGAGGAATTAGTCTTCAGCAATAGATCGTTTCTTGGTCTTCTAGCTTCTGACAAACAAGTCCGATAAGACTACAAATTCAGGCATAAAATTAACTGCGGTGTATTTCTGTGAAGTCACTTACTGCTCACAGTGCCTGCTATATCTTAGGCCAAAATAATGTGCATGTCAAAGAGACAACCATTCACTGGCCTCTTTGGTTTAAACAGAATGTTTTAAACATTTTTTCTACTATACATTTAAGTGCGGAGATGCCATTCTCTTATTACACACAGTTCAATAATAACTGATAATGCTCCTTTAAATAACAAACAAAAACGCTTGTATGGATCTGTATATAAACATTCTTTTTAAATCACGATCTATGCGTCACTCTATGACCGAGAAACGATGTTCTGGAGGGAATCGGACCAAAACTAAGATCACGGTTTATGAGCTGGTATGCAGGAGAGAAGAAAGGCTACAAAGGACTGACGAAAGACTTATCATGCGATAGACTACTCTGCATGAAGTGATACCTTCTTTATGCAAGGAAACGAGGGCGCTAAAGAGACTGGCAGTGCTCCTCGCTACCTTGTTAGCTCTAATCTTTACCACACAACCGTGGTCTGACGTTACTCTATCAAGTTTGCCAATCAAAAGCCGGCACTACTAGTCATTACAAAAGAAATAATGCTCAACAACTTCCACAACCAGCATTCAAAGCCTTCTATGATATTATAAAGTATCTGTGGTAGTACCTATAAAGTTTTTTTGGTCTACAATCAACATCATTTCAGAAATTAAGCACCATCAATAGTATTTCAGAAATTAAGTACCATCAACAGTATGTTAGAAATTAAGCACCATCAATAGTATTTTAGAAATTAAGTACCATCAACAGTATGTTAGAAATTAAGTACCATCAATAGTATTTTAGAAATTAAGTACCATCAACAGCATTTTAGAAACTGAGTATTATCTAGAGTGGTAACATATCTCATAACCGGTGCCATGGCATCTACATCTCAAAACAACCTAGCACCTACAAAATAAGTTCACCTTGACAGGTTTCCACCAAATGCATACATTTCTTCACACACTATTAGTATTAAATTCCACTCCAGTGAGAAAGGCAGAAACAACTTACTGCTAGTTCTAAAGGACGCTTGTGCCTAGATATCTTGTGAATCTGCTATGCACTATCATTTCTGCCTCTAACTGTTTCATCCTTGTTCGGATTCTCCTGGAATTAAATCTTACAACTGAAAGTACACATGGTGTGCTCAGAAGCCTTCTTCAGCAGCACTGACAGCTGCAGCCGTGTTTAAAAGCAGGAGATATTTGTGAAACCTGGAAAACAGCTGTAACTTGACTAGAAAATACCATCACATAAAAAATGGGACTACAATCTACTTAGCCCACCATCAGAATCTCTTTAGAAACATGATAGTCAAGTTATCATTTAAAAAAAATTATACGAAAACAAAGAAGTAGACTATTATAAAAATGTAAAATGTACCGGGAGACCGTAGCTAATGTCTGTTAGTAGGTGGTTTCTATTATGTCATTTCTTTCCCTACAACACTGCATTCCCCACTAGCCACCTGCTCTGGTAAAACTTTTTTTTTTGGGGGGGGGGAAGAGGAGGAAAAAACAGTTGAAACCAGGCCAGTCCAAACATTTGTCACACAAATGTCAAATACCAGTTGTAGCGCAACAAGAAGCACACCTGCGCTCTGATATCTCATTTCCTAAACGGTAAAGAAATTCTAGATACATAACAGCCGACTGAACTGTGAGGAAATTTATTGCTCACCTCCTAGTTTGTTACACATAAACACGTCATGTTTGTTTCTGTTACGATGTATGTACGTCTCTGTGTGAATGTGCGAAGAAGCAGGAAGAGGGACAAGAAAAGACAGAACAACATAAAGTTTTCTTTTATTATTATACCATTATAACAACGACAACAATAATAATGTTAATAATGCAAATGATCTCAAAACCAGTGATTATGAGGGGCCAATTATCTTTCCCCAGAAACTATATAAAGCAGGTGTGACTAAATAGGCGTGACTAAGCAGGTGTGACTAAACAGGTGGGTGACTAAACATGTGTGACTAAACAGGTGGGTGACTAAACATGTGTGACTAAGCAGGTGTGACTAAACATGTGTGACTAAGCAGGTGTGACTAAACAGGCGTGACTAAGCAGGTGTGACTAAACAGGTGGGTGACTAAACATGTGTGACTAAGCAGGTGTGACTAAACATGTGTGACTAAGCAGGTGTTACTAAACAGACTGAACTACAACACTGTTACTGAACGAAAGGAAGGATGCAAATGTCACTGTGTGTCCCACAAACAACAATAAAACTACAACTCGCCTCTTGCGTAGGCACAGTTATAAAAGTCAGTGTATTGTTTTTCTGTCGTCTTCTACGGGGTTTATGTATATACTCTCTGCAAACATATATCATATGGTCAGCTTCAACGTTCATGTTCTGTGCGCAAGGTCGATACTTGTCTTCCATGGAACTTAAATGTGTAACATGTATGTACAGTGTTACGTTAACTTCCCTGAAACTATTCTATTACAAAAACAAATACAACTAGAAAAAGTTGAATACTTACTCTGTAATATGTAATGTCGTGCTCGTCTACAATACTCAAACGACGGTCGTTGAGGAACTCTACAGGACGCTTGCTCTGGTGAAAGATGCCAACTTTATCCACTACAGCTCTGAAACACTGCACAGAATGAAAGAACAGTGAATCGATATACTGGGGCTGGGAGACAGCATGAGACAAATTAATCACTATACAGTTCAAACTGTTATTACTGGCGTCCTCACCGATTACTTATAAGTAACTGGCAGCTGAAATGCCCTGGGACTGGCAAATAAACTCCCCTCTCCCCACTACTCCAACTTCCACCACTACAAAATTCCTTTCCTAACTCTGCTTAAATGACTGTCTTTTTTTTTTCTTTCACGGCCATCTTCGCTCAGAGATAGTCTTTTATTCTGAACAACAGACAGCAGTTCTTGCTTATCATTTTGTCAATCTTTGGTGTTTCCATACTGATAATGAAAGTTCATGTCGCAGGCATAGCTATTAACATATAATTTCTGAGGCGAGTACAGAAAATAACCAAGTGCGTGGCAGGCAGCAATAGTATCACCGTGTACTGCTGTAAATACGTATAACATCAATGGAAAGCCTTTTCGTGAAAGAAATAATGGAATACGCCCACTTCTCCACTTCTCATATGAATCATGACGTTGCCAGAAACTTGACCTATCAGGCGTTGCCTTGGAAACCAGGGCTCAGAATTTGGGGGAAAAAAAAAAGAGATACTGGAAACAGATTTCCGAAACAAGGAAACGAGCGGTAAACAGAAAGCTTGTTTTGTCTTGTCTCCTTTCTCATATACCTTTCGGTGTTGAGTGGACAAACAGATGTCTTGATAGGGCTTGGCGATTTGATTCATATAACGGGATATTTAATGCTTATGTAATTTCCTCTCTCCATCTCATGCGTGGGCGGCCTCTTCCTCTGTTACCTACAAACCTCAGTGTGAATGTTTTCTGTGATATACTGTCTGGTGGTAACCGTTTAACATGTCTAAACCATCTGACTTGCTGTTTCTAGATGTAGTGTAATACTGGTATTACTTCAACCTTTGCCCCGATGATGCCATTTCTTATTTGGTCTCTTCTTTTTATATTTAGTATTCTTCTTAAACATCTATTTCTGTCGTGATTATTTTTCTTAAGGGATTCTCAAAATATGTACTATATGTGGCATAAATGATAAACAGGAGGTATTTGTGGAGGGAATGAAAAGATAAACAGAAAGCTGAGGTGAAAAGAAATGTCGAGGGTTTACCTTTCTGTCTCACAGAGATATGACAGATGTTATTTAGCTCTAAGTGCTGCGTGTATGCACACGCAAACACAAGATACCGATACGTTAGTGAACAATCAAGGAATGACTCAATCGTGATCTCATAAAATTGTCTTGACAAATGCGGCACAAGCAACGCTCACGTGTACGTAGTGACAAATGCAACCGAGGATGGCTGACACTGAATTCTGAATACAGTAAAGGTTATGACCGACACTAATGTCAGATGTTGAGAAAGACTTAAGACCTAAATCAGTTACAGCACACCGTATTTAAGAAAAAGTATAAGAATTTTCTGATCACATACCATGTCAGTGACATCCGGTGGCTAAAAGCAAGCAAGATCACGTGCCTGTAATTACAGTGTAAAGGCTTTCGCAATGAACTACTGCGATGTAAATATCACAGGACTACTGTGAATACAGGTGTATGAAGACATCTAGGAAGTTAGTGGCGTAACTGAAAAGAACATGCGTTTCTTTTGTGACAAACGTGAAAACAGACCTTTGGCTCAGCAGGACGTTTTAGCGAAATGACCACAGTTATCTATATACTAGGTGTGTTTAACACAACAGTCCAGATTTGTAGAACATGTTTTAAGAAGAGGCAAACTGGAACACTTAATGAAAGCAGGAAAATTGGAGGGGAAAAGAACAGATGAAGACAAAGAAACAAGGTACTTGACGGAATAAAAGAGTGGTACACAGCACAGTCCAAAATACACTTACAGATAAAGCAAAGGATAGATGGTTTACAAATTAATGACTACCAACGCCCGATAGGCATGGACCAGAGAGAGAGAGAGAGAGAGAGAGAAAAGAGATATGTTAAAAAAATACCAACTTTTGCTATAAAGACATACGTACTTTACACCTTTTAAAAAATGTCCCCTTCAAAGTAATCCCATCTACCAACGTTTCTTCCATTATTGGAATGCTTCCTGAAATGAACTTCGTGAAGCCGCGCAGTTTTCTTATTGCATTTTTCCGAATCTCTTCTGTAGTTTGGAAACGTCCTTTCAAGGGGGTTTTAAGTTTGGGAAACAAGAAAAAAATCTGCTGGGGTTATGTCCGGAGAATGCGGCGGATGAGGCACGACGGGTGTCTGATGCTGTGCCAGATAATTGCGGATTAAGAACGACGCGCAATCCGAAGCATTGTCGTGGCGAAATATCGAAGTCTGGCCTTCCTGCAATTCAGGTAATTTCCTGCGCAACCATCCCTCCAACGAGCTTAAACTTCCTGGTACAACTGTTTATTTACCATCTGACCACGTGGTTAAACTCAGTGAACGATGCCTTTGTAATCATCCCCATTTCGTACGCAATTTATTAGACAGGTAAACACGAAACACAGTATGAAGTCTCCCGATCGTCTGTTGGTATGGAAAGTCATCCTAGTCTTGGATCTTTACCTACCGACTTTCTGCATTCTTTAAAACGCTAAGCCACTTACAGCATTGTGTTCTGCTCATGCAATCCTCCTTGTATACGACTGGTCAAACAACTGTCATGTCTTTAGAAAAATGTTTATGAAGTCTGCAACAAAATTTCATACGCACGCGCACACGCGTTGTTCTTCAAGTTCCATCACTGTCACTAATATAACAAACAGTTTGTGCAAGTGCTCACTTCAGCGTATGTAGTTCAACGACTAATGCTCGTAGCAGAATTGGACAAATGGCAGTTCGTTGTTAAGAACTGCCGCTAGATGCGCTCAATAGCCCCACCGCTCCCTACGTGCCGGTTGGTGGAACTTTTTAAAAAGTTCGCCTTAAAAAATGCACCTCGTATATAAATCTAAGATCCCAGATCTTCGTCCGGATCACACTGCTACATTACTTGATTAAATTTCACGAAACGTAGCTAATCTAATAATATTTAATCCAGACGAGACTTTAGTCATGCTCTGAAATTATTTTTGTAGCGTTTTCTTTGTCAGGTTTTATTATTTATTATGCGAACTTTCTGAGACCTGTCTGTTAAAAGTATCATGTATAGTTAAGGAAGTCACTAACAGCCAACGCCAAAAAAAAAAAATCAATCGGTCATAATATCACTATTTCCCCACCCACCCACCCACCCCCCCCCCCTCTCTCTCTCTCTCTCGTGACCTCGCTCACCCAGGAATTTGATGTACGTCTCAAAAAACGGACAATACAGTCGACCTCGGTTTGACTGTGATGGATTTTTTATATTTTATTTCACCTTTTTTTCCCCTTTAACGATATCATACTTTTATTCATTTATGTAATGTCTTTTAAACTTTTATTTAACAGATTTAACTTAATGCAACCTGAAGGACTTTCCCAATCTATGCTGAAAAAACCTGGAAGTTCAAGCTTCCGGACAAATAAAAATTGTACGATTCACCCGAGTTATTCTGACTGGCTTTTGCTTAATTCACACCAGTACTTTTTTTTTTAATTAACGGTGAATGGGATTTTACCCTTAGAAAAGCCACAACATTGGAGAAATGAAGTGCTTTATAATGTAAGCTATCTCCTGCATTTAATTTGTTCCCTTGGTAGTGTGAATCTGGTGTCATTAGACATGAACGTGAAATGACGGCCATAAGAAAATCATACACAGAGAGAAGTACTTAGCAACACACTAAGAGGTGAATGTAATAATTTATTACTCTTAAGCAAAAGTGTTACCCTTTTATTATTATTATTATTCTTCCAACTGTGAACTCGAATGGTGTTCTTAGCATTCGTTTTGCTCACTTACTACTGTGAATCAGAAACATTTTACGTGAAATTTCGTTCCACTGTAAGAATTAGGAGTTGTTTTTTTTTTTTTAATAAGCTTCCAATGTTATAGAAAAACGACTCCAAGCTGTACACAACGACAAAGGACTGGACTGGAATGTTTAGAGCTTTCTCAGGTGCAAAGAAGCGCTACACACTCTCATTTTATGAACCAACACTGAAAATATTGAGACAAAAACGTGACCGAATGCAAATGTTATGAGAAAATCACACACAAAGATAGAAATACTTAGCAGCATATTCTGAGATAAAAGTAAAGTCTTTGCATTTGGCAAATACTTAAAGGAGTGCAAATGAACATTCAGGATAAAGTTCCTTTGCATCTAAAATTTGTTTCTTTATTACCGTGGCTTGGGTATAGCGCCTTTGCATTTTATTTATTTGCATTGCATGTTAAATCAGAAGTTAATATTTGTTCACTGGCTTTGAAGTGTGGGTATTCTCATTTTTTTTCTAACATTATGGTGTACAGTTTACGCTTTTCATTTATTCATCATTACTTGTAGGACTGTGATTTCTTTGCGTTTAATATGCTCATTTAGCATATTCAACTGCATGTGAAAACTGGTTCACGGACTTTGAATCGTCCGCATGTAGTCATTAAAAAAATTTTTTTTCCTGACACCTACAATTATTTTTTTCAGTTATTAACATTTCTTATATCGTGACAGGCATTTTCTTGAACCCTATTTACCCGGGCACCGCCGGGTATCTCTGCTAGTTCTCTATGTAACTGAAGTAACTATGTATGTGACAAGGTAACAACAAGAAAATAAAGCTATTTACTAAGAGCTTACATATTCGCATTGCCAAAGTACGGATGTGAAAAATGAACACTTAACAAATCACCAGAAAAGAGAATAACAGCATTTTAAGTTAAATGTTATAGAAGAGCACTTAGACAGAAAGAAAATCAAACAAAGAGATACTGATGGGATCAGGTGTCGCAGAACACTGGCTCGTAAACACTATCAGAATTAGAAAGATGAGATATTTCAGCCACATCAGGAGAAAAATAGCTTGGAGAGGTTGATACTAGAAGGCATAGTGCCCGGCAAAAGAGAAAATGGACGACCCCGCCGCAAGTGGACTCAGAGCATCAAGGGAAAGTCCGAATATGTTGTTGCAAGACGCTGGTCAACTTGCGCAAGACCACATTACATTCTGGGGGAGAATGAGAAGGACAATATCCTGGAAAGGACACGTCACACGAATACGAACTAATGAACTGAGCAAAAAACATAACCATTAAACTCAAGTACATGCATACACTGAAAGCGTTGTTGTTGTAATCATACCGATCTATATATTTCAAACTGATGATCTGGTTAGCACTGGCGGATCATTATATTTCTCTTCCACTCTCAGTTTTCAGTGCCATATCTTGTCACTGCTCCTGTGTGTTGACCACTAAACTAAACCAAATTTCCGCTGTCTTACACTATGATGGTGGAATTTATTTGCACAGTAAAGCAACTGAAACAAATAACAAAAATGTTTTGTTTCTTTAAAACCAATACTGCAACTAGAAAAAGATAATGTATCTACTAGTTTAATCTTGTGTGCTGATCCCGTTACAGATGTGTCAAGTCATTCCACGACATCATACAATGAAATCAATGCAAGCATATTCAAGTAAAGAAAAAAAATGATAACAAAGTAATAAGGCTGTGAAGTAATGAAATGAAAAAGAACCAAAAAAATCCAGAAGAAATGGTTTTGAATACATTCCCAGTCCCTTCTATAAAATCTTTATACATTCGCCAGCAATTTAATTAACTGTAATCAATTCATGAAACTTAACAATGGTGTAGGCTGCATGAATTGCAAGGCTTAGCCTTGTATACTTTCCATGAGCTGAGAAAGTGGGTTTCAAATGTATCATTAAGCCTTTCTTTATCTCTCTCGTTCATGCAGCTCTTTCAATTTATCCTTCCTTTATTTGCACCTATTTTGAGGCTGCCCTTTTCACATCTTTTTTCTCGAATGTTGAGGTGGATTTGTTAATGAATAAGTTTATAGTTGTTATTCGTCTTATGCTTGCTCATCACCATGACACTCAGTTCGCTCTACGAGACTGGACGAGTTATCGATACGTTTTCATTTTAAACTTTTATTAGTACTTTAACCTTTCCTAACACACTACATTTCCCATATCCTCATCACTAGTGTTTGTGTAAGACAAAAATCGCGATGTAGCAAACATTTCCATACTAATAAAGAATCTTATTATCTCAGTAATAATAACAGTTACTTGCGCCCTGAACACAGTAAAATGTTATCTGTAGGCAGATGTTGCCGAGCATTACTTCTGCTCCACTACCTCCTTTATGACTTATTCTCCTCATATTTGAATAGCATAAAACGCCAGAGTAACAACAGAAACTTGTTTGTAGTGTAAGATCCAGCCTGGCTGTTTCTGCGTCTTCTGATCTTCAACTTTGGTCCTTGTAGTCACTGTCCATATAACATTGTCTCTCGCCAGCTCTTCCCTACGCTAGAAAAATAGCGACGTCTTATAATCTGTGAACCTCATTTTTAATCTTCCTTGTGGCCTCCTTTCCTCCAGGTACACGAATCATATAAACTACTAAGGGATAAACGAACTAGGAGAATACACAAAATTACCTTTAAAATGTCATAGAACCCTACTTCCTTTTTTTTTCTTCTTCTGATCATAATAAATAGTGGTCACACGAGATCACAGCTTTTAATCATACCAGTGAGAAAGTGGGTGTTGCAGACCTCCTGCAGCGGGATGTGAAAGGACTCCCATGAGACGGCCCCCCGACTGTGCTCCTACACAGATTGGAGAAAAATGCCACAAGGTCAAATCCCACAACCCCTCGCGAACCTGCTTGTCGACCAGCATTCAATCTCAACGTGTCAAGGTCGTAGGAAAATAGGAAGCATTTTTTCTTTCTAAGTAACGGGAGAGGGAGAGTGAGAGGGAGAGAGAGGGAGAGGGGAAAGGAGAGAGAGAGAGAGAGATCAGTTTCCAGCATGAACAGACAAAGGAACATACCACATTTAGTTAAAATGCAAGAAAGACCAAAGATATGGAGTGATACCACTGGCTAGAGTGAGGAATTTCACTCTAATGTCTTTATCTGGCACCGACTCCATCCGTATAGATCAAATCCTTCTTTTATATGCCTCGAGGTTTTTAATGTTTCATTATGTTGGTCACTTGATGATAAGAAATGATCAGAGAATCCCAAAAAAAAAGCTACGAAGTGGAACACAACAGACCAAAGAAAAAGAGGCAGACCGCGTGAAACTCTGAAGAGGACACTGTTAATAGAGACCAAATTAGTAAAAAAAAGTAAGTAAAGGTAACCCTGTCATGCCTTAGAGGCACATTAGCAGGCATAAAATCCCTTGATGAAGTTGAAAGACTCGCCGAAGACAGGAAAAATTGGCGAACTACTTTGCGAGCCCTATGTGACGTTTAACAGCACGGTAAGGATATAAGATTATAAAAAAAAAACGAAAAACAAATCAATTTGGGGGGGGGGTGCATATAAGAACCGAATATAACAGCAAGTGTATTAAACATCAAGTGTATTAAACAAACGATTTTTTAAAATGCTCGTGGTTCGATACATGTCCTGCACATCTGTAGGATCATCATACAACATTCAGCCAGATCAATGAGCGACTGCAGCAATTAGAAACTGATTGTTCTATTTTATGAGAAAACTCTAGGTTTCGCGCACGCACTATTCCCTTTTAACTTTCTTGAGTTACTCCTCTTTTGTTAGAAAAGCTTACATCCGTATTTGTTTCCCACATAGGCTGGATCTCTCCTGCGGCTCGTGTAGGAGCTCTTACAGTGTAGCTGCTAGTGTTAAAATAGTCCATGAATCGGCAAACCACGGCCTATGGGGCGGGCCAGGCCCAGCAAACACAATTATCGGAACCGCCGGACAAACTTTAAAGTCTCAAACTCAGTGCCATGTATTTATGCCATAATATCACGCGAGCGAAACAATATTGCTACTATTTATTTGAAATATATTTATTTTATTTGTTTATATGTTACTTTATTATTCGCACGTATCAGCTACAGAGATCAATGTGGTCCGCCACCCATTCGTCTGGTCCTTGTGAGAAAGTAGGCTGTCGACCCCTGTGTAAACAATCTACTATCATTTCCAAAAACAAACACACCTACTTGGCATGAAAAGGATATCTCGATCAACTGAACACATACAATTGCTGGAGTCCTTCTTTTGTCAAAAGTTACTTATAAATGCTTCTTTGAAAATATGTTTGAAATATAAGACAAACGGCCGAGCACCAGCTGATGCAGACTTGGCTTTACGTGAATAGAATGTGACTTTCCCATTCTCAGCCATTGATCAATGTTTCACCGCGCTTCACTATGATAATATCGTATCCTTTTTTTCCCCCTCCTTCTTCTGTTGTACGTAAACTGGATAACAGATGTCCCAAACGTTCTGTTTTAAACAGCAGGAAAGAAGGAAATGAACAATAACTGAGGAAGGAAAAAAAAAGGCTGCTAATTTATATAAAGTTCACAAATATTAACAGTGTCACATCCACAAAAAGTTCAGAAATATTGATAGTGCTACATAGCGTTCACACGATGGTGTCATAGTTATGAAAAGTTCACAAGCACTGATGGTGTTACACTGAAAAACCACACAAAATGGACACTGCGCTAGCTAGGCAGGACAAAACCCCAATATAAAATGGCTAATAATCCATTTACACTTACTAATGCAGGCCACAGACAGTGTTCTGTGTTGCTGGTAGCTTTCCTTTCCACCCAAGATAGCGTGTGCTCTACAAGGAACTCCAGAAACGCTTCATGAATCTTTATGTATTCACGAGACTTCCAGCCTGTGTCATCAAACTCCACCAGCACCTATGGAAAAACATCGGACATATAAAAAAGACCGCCCTTGTTGGCAACCCTTGAACTTTCTCCAGTATTAACGGACTGGAAAATAAAAAT
The DNA here is from genome assembly GCA_009760885.1 of Achatina immaculata. NCBI lineage: Eukaryota > Metazoa > Mollusca > Gastropoda > Stylommatophora > Achatinidae > Lissachatina > Lissachatina immaculata. Next base: position 66,090,147 of record CM019717.1, on the reverse strand, counting down.
AAAGGCTCATTAAAAACCAAGTTAAAAAAAAAAACAAAACATTGTATACAGCACAAAGATTACAGCTGCGATACGCTACCTACACAATGAAAGACCTGCACGCCGTTTACTAAAACTGCTTCTTTCAAAGCTGCGCTCAATGCAGTCGTCTTCGAAAGTCACCACTGAACAAAAATAAAGCAGTGATGCAGGCGAAGACGGAAATAATTTTTTTGAATGACGCTTCTTGAAAGACAAAACGTGATTTTAACCGAACTACCTCGTTAAAATAATACTATATACACATATATAAACCTGCTATAAACTGTAAAGTGTGGGTGTGTAAATATTATAGGTTTTCCCTTTTGAAAGCGAAATGGACGTAAAGGGAGTTTTTTTTATGGTGAATATAACAATGCTTTGCTGTCAATAGACAGGCAAAAACACACTTTAAAATAAGTAATTTCACATTAAACATGCTTAAAAAAAAATGTACAATAACACTGGGTCGATGGTCGGAAAAATGAATCGTAGTAAAATGGAACCCCCAGGGCTGTCAGCATATATATATAAGCTGAGTACCCGACATTGTCCGGGTATTTATTTATCTCAATCACGAAAGTTCTATTCATTTCCACAACCTTCCAGACGATCCTACAACGTTCTATTCCTTTCCAGTCTTTTAGAAGGTCTAACAATGTTCTATTCATTTCCACAACCTTCTAGATGGTTTTACAGAGTCTAGACGGTTTGATTATAAGCAACATTTTCAGTTTCACCTCCACGAGCAAGAATAAATTCTGGGTCAACCCACCTTTGTCCGTAGGAGAAACATGGCGATCTCAAATCTATCTCTATCTCTCTCTCTCTCTCTCCCTTGAATACGCAACATAACTGTCTGGGAGAAACATGGTGATCTCAAATCTCTCAATCTCTCTCTCTCTCTAATTTGAAAAGTTAATTTGAAAAAATAAGAAAACGGTACACTGTAAGAGAGCAATGCAACCTTCTACAGAATACAATAAAAAGCTAATATAAACATAAGGAGAAAACAAAGTTAAAATTTATTTTTACAAATATAATTAAAACAAAAAGAAACTATGAAATAAAAGAGCGACATGACACTGTCACATTACCTGACGGATGATAAACTGAAAGACTTGTTGAATTAGCTTACCTTATATACGACCATCTGAGATTCGGGTGGGTGATGGAAGTTTCTCGAACATCTTGAGTCTAAGACTACAGTCATTCACAACCTTCTAGAAGATCACACCCCCACCCACGGTGGTTTGTGGCTGATCAACCACTGTACTGGCGATCTCTGCTATGAAATAAACACGCTGGCCATTTTCTAAATGGACGCTGAGGTAAAAAACAGTATGGTGTCTTTCGTGAATCAGAAATCTGCTACTCGTATAATGTTTCTCGTTATCAATGTCAACGGTTCGGCATCTCAGCAGATATAACGTCATCGATTTGTGTGCGCTGACCTTTGTCCGTCACGGCCGACAATTCACATTCATTCATTTGCATGTCCTTGCGGAACTTTGCCTCCTTAACAGCATTCCTGTAGACCTCTCGGTCGTGAGCAAGACGGCCTGCTGCTGACGCATCCTTTGCAAATCATTAATGATGTCTTGCAGCCATCTTCACCTTGGTCTTCGTTTCCTTATTTTCCCTATTATGTACACTTCCAAGACGGTCTTCTCTAGATTATCATGACGTTTAATGCGTCCAAAATATTCAAGTTTTCTTTGTTTAATCCTGTTTACTTCCCAGCCTTCTTCAATATGAAGTTCTTGTAGTAATCCACAGCAGGCATAAATATCACGGGAGTTATTTCCTGTCGTTCAGTGGGGGTATTGTTTGCATCGTTGTTTCGATCCCATCCCAACCACTCAGGCTCCCTTAGGGGTCATAGGGATGACCTAACGCACACGGTGCAGTTTCCAGACTGTAAGTCATATCTGTGCCAAGTTTGGTTGAAATTGCTCCATGCGTTCCAGCGTGATGCTCTAACATACGTACGTACGTACATACATACACACACATACATACATACGTACGTACACACACGTTCATGTGACATGAAGATTCAACTAATGCTAACACTGCAACAATTTACCATAAAGTTTATCATCATATGTTTTGCCGATGTGCTAGAGACAGTGCTTCTCATGTCCTGTGCCGTTTAGCCCAATGAGATTTGTTTTTTCTCGCCTTCCCATTTTTTCCCCACTGAGTTTGGCAGCAATTGTAAGTTTCTTTTTTTTTTCATTTTCATGACACGTTTAAAGATTGTAACTTTTATATTTTAGGATTTACAGTTTTTTTAACTGGGGGAGGGGGTGGTGAGAGGAAAAAGAAAAAAGGGGGGGGGGTGAGTAAGTGAGAGAGAGAATGTTTTATTCTTGAGGGCACTAAAATTTTTTTCTAAAAAAACCGCACCTTTCTAGCTTTCATTTTTTATTTCCTCTGTTCATTATCTAAACAAAGGCCTGACTACCACTGCTCTATTGTAAAAACGTAGCACATTTATATTATTTATTTGTCCGTCTATCTATAGTGTCCACTACTGCTGTTCAAAATGACTATATCAATTTCAGAGGATATGAAAGATATCATGCACTGTTATGGCAGCACATCTGATATTTTGAGATCTAGAGTGCAGTTAAACGGAACTCTGTCCCACACCATAATATCTTCGGAAAACATATTTTCCTGTCCTCTTAAAGGGTGCAATTAAACATAATAGACATCAACGATTAAGTAATCATTTACACATGGTTAGACTATCATTGAGAAACTTTGAGCAGACAAAAACAACTGAAGCCCTAAACGAGGAGGTTCCATTTCTTGAAGATGCAATGATAACTGTGGCTTACAGTAAAGGCTATTCTGCAGTTGCTGATTAACATAGGGCTAGAGAATACTTGATATAAAGTGGAACGAATTCAAGATCAACGCAGAGATAAGACAGATGAGCAAACAACAACCTGTCTCATGGGTGATCATAAAAAGATGGACATATGTAGGCCATGTGATGAGGAGAAACAACCAGAAAATACCAAAACAAGCTATTAAGTGGACCACAACAGGCCAAAGAAAAAGGTCGACCGCGTGAAACTCTAAAGAGGACACTGTTAAGAGAAGCCAAATTAGTGGGAATAAAATCCCTTGATGAGGTTGAAAGACTCGCCGAGAAAAGGAAAACTTATTAAACAACTATGCGAGCCCTATATGACGTTTAACGGCGCGGGAAGGATGTAAGAGAATGTGATTTATTTTCACCGATGGTATCACCAAGACGGTGATTCTACGGGATAACCACAGCCACCAGTCTAACACTGACGGTGAACCTGCTTGAATCATCGGACACGTGTAACTATACTGAATATATAGTTACTTCCCATCTTGCTTTAGACAAATACATCAATGCACTAATATGAAACACAGCTGCCACTTTAGGCAAACTATGGAAAAGAGCATGTAACAACAAAATAACAGTCTCCATCTTCGCTGCCTTAGCAAAATAATGAAAGTGGCCAACTGTGAGGCTGTGCAGTTTCAAGGCTTCCACCAATTATAACAATAAACAACAGAAGAATGGTTAGTAAATATATAGTAGGACTGATGGCAGCCGTATTCCTAAGCCGGTTTTGTGCGGTAAACTTGTAGAGGGAAGGCGGTCAAATGGTACACCTAAACTGACATATTTGCAAATCATCAAGGTGAAATTTTTCTACCTACCATAAAGACCAGGGAGACTGTGAAAGACTGACTGTGGAGAGCAACTCTGCATATGGGCGCAGTATCATACGAAGAGGAAACAATGACTAAACTTAAAAAGTTATAAACCAGAAGCACATTAAAACTAATCTTAACAAAACATTCATTGTTTCCTGCTCAGTCGGTCAGTCATTTGCATGTCCCTTAAGGAACGCTGCCTCCCTAGCAGCTCTCCTATAGGCCTCTCGGTTGTAAGCAAGGTGCCGTGCTGCTGATGCGACCATTCCCAGATCATCAACAATGCCTTGAGGCCATCTTCGCCTTTGTCTTCCTCTCTTTGTTTTTTTCACAATATATATTCTTTCAAGACTGTCTTCTCTAAATTATCATGACGTTTAATATGTCCAAAATATGTTCCTGTTACTGCGGCCAATTACGCAAATTCAATACTGGTAGTCAGCCATGGAAAGTGCTGTTCCACGAGATGATGCTCTAGCAGAAACTCACAACAGCTGGTATTTGCCAACTTCAAAGCTCTCCTTTCAGACGAAAAGTGGCAAGAAAAAAAATAACATATATATAAAGATATATATCTCCAGCTGTATAGGGTTTTTGTCGGTATTTCTGTCCGCTCTTTGTGATTCCTCCATCCCCTCCTCCTCCTCTACACCCTAGCAACAGGGGAGATAATTGCAAAGTTCCTGGAGAAGGGAAAGTGCTCGTTTTCTAGCGTCGTGGCTTGATGCAGTCCAGGGACATCATTATGGCACAAAAACCACTTTTTTTTCGGACGTTGAAAAGTGTGCTTCTAACGGGCTGTTGACGTTGTGTTTCACAAAGAGCTGTGCATCACGTGTGATTCAACACATCTGACATCTGGTGATAAGAAATCTTGGTTTTCCCGAGGGCAGCCTAACGTGTCTAGTCCGCGCGCAACTGACACGTACAGTTGGACGAAGGCGAGAAACTGGCACGAAAGGTGAACGCAGAATTAGGTAAGGCGCTTCGTGTCAGTAACAAAATCAGCATTTCCCAACTTTTTTTTACTCTCGCGCAACCCATACAAATAAACTTTCAGTTCTCGAAGCAACCCACCAATAAGAATTACCTCATTTACAACTCTCCGTAAACAGTTGTAGTTATAAAAATACAATAATAAGTGTCAGTTCTATTGAGTGTAAAATGATATTTTTGTATACCTGTATGTAAAAAAAATTTTTTTAAATTACAGTATTAATCTTTATTCACGCTCTGTCGTAGACCCGCAGAGTTCGGACAAATCATGACAGAGAAACTCTGTACCAGATATTTAATTTAAAAGTGGCAAAAAGAAAAAACAAACAAACAAAAAAAGGCCGTATTAGTCTCAAATCTGAAATTAAATGTCATTAGTTTTGCAGTTTTCCAGTAGCATTCAAAGTGTGAAAGATCTGTTACACTGTTACAACAACTCCCATCCGAACAATGAAGAGGAAATAACTGTATCAATGGAAGATACTTATAATCATCGGTTCAGTGGTTATTTAGTGTACTCTACAGTAATACAGAGAACTTTTATCTGCTTTACGGGGGGGGGGGGGGGGGATGCTACTTACAGCGACAACACTATGTGCATTCAATCCAGAAAAGAGATACGCAAGGTATAAGAGTGTCATTAAATAGAATGTTACCATTTCTGCTGTGTCTATGGCCAACAACATGAAGCTATTGGCAGCTGATGCAAGTGTGAAGATTTTCTAACACGGGCACTATATCGAACGCTGTGGACCTCTGGCATGATCTAGATCAGCGGTTCTCAGACCGTTTTGCTGCACGGCCCACATTTAAAAGTCAAATATTTTTGCGGCCCACTAATTAAGTGCTTTATACTTCCCAGTTATAAATCTAATTTTATAAAGTATTATGTATTATTTTCTCTACATGTTTAACTGCATACTCAATGCTACATGAAAGCCTTAAAGATGGCACTGTTTCCGGTTGGATGGCATGTCTATTCTGGCCGGAATTTGTGACAACCACACTCGAAGATCATCTTCCACGTTCATTCTTGAACGACATTTGGTTTTCAAGGCAGTCAATGCAGAAAATGAAACTTTGCATAAATAAGTTATTGAAAAGGGTAGAAGAACTTTCATTGCCGAGAGAGAGAGAGAGAGAGAGAGAGAGAGAGAGAGACATACACACACACACAAACGGACATTCCAGGGAAACAGTGCAACAAAAGGAAAATATATCCACAACGGGGTCGTTAAATTTGATTTGTAATGTGCGATCGCTAGACAGTTCCATTAATTCTTCTTGTGCACGACAGGTTAATTCAGAGAATGCACACTGAAAAGGATTGCGAATCCAATCGTACGCTGTAATGTCTTCGGGCGTGAAGTATTTGTCAAAATATTCAGCAAGAGATGTCACATGCCCTTTTATTACACCAGTGACCCATCCCAAAATCTCGCCATTAACTTCATTGCTCTCTATAAATTCACAGAACAAGTGAAACATGTCTTGTGATTTGTTCTCGAGTCGCGTGCGCCAAAGTTGTAGTTTCTTCTTAAAGGCTGCAACTTTGTCGTATGTCTTGAGTTTACTGGCATCTTTACTCCTTGCAGTGGTATGTTCAAACTGTTCAAAAGGCTAAAAATGTCAGCAAGGTATGCCAGAAAACCACTCAATATCCCAGGTCAACATTGTGTTCTGTCAAAAACTGCAACAATTCTAATCGAAGCTCAAACACCCTTGCAAGAACTTTTCCTCTGGACAGCCAACGCACAGCTGAGTGCAATAGGAGATGCTTGTGTTCTGCATCTGACTCAATACAAAGCTGAGCAAATAACCACTGTTCTAGTTTTTATGAAGTTTACAATCCGAACACAGCCTTCGAGTACAGATCTCAGAGTTTCATTCAACTTCTTTGAAGCGAGTGCTTCACGATGGATCATGCATTGGGTGCCTACAATCTCGGGTGACAGTTGCTTTATGCGAGTTACAACACCACTATTGCGGCCAGTCATTGCGGCAGCACCGTCGGTGATGCAGTTAGTTCAATTCATTTCAAAAGTTGTGAAAAAAAATCGTTTAAAACACGAAATATTTCACTGGCCGTCGTTCTCGCTAGTACTGACTTGCAGAAAAAAAGAAATTCCTCTTGCATACTATTTTGCCAACAATAGCGAACATAAACAAGCAGATATGACTCGCCAGCGATGTCAGTTGATTCATTTCACTGAATAGCAATCTTAGTAGATTGTAATCGTTCAGTTAGCAGCGCGACAGTGCCCTCGGACATTTCAGATATTCTTCTGCGGACAATATCGTTCGAAATGGGAATGCTTTTCAGTTTTGTTGCGTATTCTGAGCTGAACAGTACGTCACAAATCTCAACAGCGGCTGGCAGAAGATCTCCAATCGTGTGCGGTTTCTTGATTTTGCGATTCCCTGTGCAATCAGGCACGATGCTTTAAGAGGTTTTTCGTTGAGAGTGGCTCTTGTTTTTACCACTGTCTTCTGTTTACTATATTCCTAGGCTTTACGTTCGAAAAATTCTTTGGTTTTATTCTGTAGATCTGGATGTCTTGTAGTTACATGACTACGCAATTCTGTCGGCTTCATTGCCTCATTAGAGAGGATTTGCAAACAAATACACTGTGGCAGATTTCGGTCATTTGTTGATGGAACGAAACTGTACTTAATATACTCCACATCATCTTTTCAAGCGTATTTAGTTTTCTTACAAGTATCAACGTTAACGTCGTCTCGATCACAGTCACTTTCGCTGTCACTACTATCAATTTGCGCGATGCTGAGGGCTTAGGTTTCACGAATCAATCCATTTTAGCACCTAAATTTTTAAAGTTTAAACATTTAAAAAGGCTATCCGAAAAGTCTCATTGATCACTAAGTGAGTAACTGGAATCCGTTGATTAATCCAATACGAAGTACACACAACATAGCAATAGCGGCTCTCAAGCGAACGAATTATGATTTTCAAACTAAAACAAAATTGCTGAGAATTATATTTCACGTCTGCTCTCTCTAAAATCTAAAATTACATTGTAAAACTGCACGTTTCAGCAACACGGTCTGAAAGACGCCGGTATCGCACTTCAAAAGCGATGCCGTCTTTTTATATACGTCACATTTCTGTTTGATTCTCGAAAAACGCTGTCGGGACCATCCTTTCTCCAACAGCCGCACTCTGGATATACTAATAAAGCGACCTACAATTGTGCGACTTGCGTCCATACTGACTCCCTGTCACGGGCCACGTTTAGGCCGCGGCTTACGGGTTGAGAACCACTGGCCTAGACTGCGTTTTACCCTACTGGTCAGACAAAAGGGTGTAGTCAAGCATCGCTCTAACACAGCTTCCACCACTATCAAATGTTTTGATTTAAACATAACAGCTGATAAGAAAAAAGAAGGGTCGACCTTAATGAATAATCAGAACCATCAGAGTGCATCTAATACAGTGAATTAATGAAAATCTGTACTCTGTGATGAATAATACCAAAGTGATAAAAGGGACACTATGACAATATAATTGAAACTCAACATACACACAAATCATGTTCCGTTACAGCAGCCTATCATTCTATGGTACAAACAGAGGAAGTCGGATAATCCTAGACGTGCCAAATTAGTTTTAAGAAGAACAAAGAGTCACTGTAAATCCTCATCCATGATTCTGCCAGCTGAATGTACGTAGTCTGATTAGGCAATTACGGCGTAATGAACACTGGCTGGCTGTAGGGAAGCTTATAGTTTGCTTGTGACACAGATTCTAGGTTTATCTGTTCCTCTTTTTTTTAATACAAGCAGAATTCAGCATGGGGGGGGGGGGGGGGGGTGGGAAGAGGGAAAGAAAGAAGAGATTCCAAAGACCCGGACGTCAAATACAGAAGTGAGACATGCCGATAACGCAGAAAAACCATCCATTAGACAAATGACTTTTTTTCCCCCCAACACGTACGTGAAGTTCTGTTTTTTTTTAAAATTCTGATTAATGATTGCGTATATTGGTATATTAATCATCATCCCATATACGCAGTGAGCTGGACTTTACTATCACATGAAAGAACTGTCTCGATATGGGGAGGGAGGGACACACCATGTATTATGTAGAAAAGATCAGTAAATGTGGGTAAATTAATCACAAACCGTCGATCGCGTACGGAAACGCTTACGAATAAAAAAAATTATAATAATCTGCAAAACATATAAAATATTTTCTTAGAAAATGCTTTAACGTTCTTTTAATGATAATGTGAAATAAGGGGAAACAACCGAACAGCCGATTTCAGTCGTACTCTGGCAGCTCCAGGGAAAAGTTCTCACATAGGGTTTTTTTAATATGCATCTTTGTTTTGCTGATATTACTGTTTATCTATCTCTGTGTTGTTGCTGATAATGTTTATATATCTTTGTGTTGCGTCTGTAGCTATGAACGAGATGTTCTAGGCAAAAAAAAAAGCCATAGTAAAGAACTGCAGCTATAGATAGAGATTCAGGTGGTGTGAACTAAACTTAGGCGACTCCTCCTCTTACAGACCGGAATGAATTGAAACGAGAGTAAAAAACGAGGAACGCAAACTTTTGAAACAGCTCTCTCTCTCTCTCTCTCAACCTTTAGATGGGGCTTCCGCAAAAGCCTGCGTAAAAAAGGACTGATTTATAAATATCTAAGTTTTGATTAGTTTTAGTAAACCATAGGCAAATAAAAGCACACCTATAATCTCACGACTCAGGGAACCGTGTTCGCTTATCTGACTAGTAAATTCACAACTATTCGTACATTTCTGTATTTGAGAATAAGGAGTTTTCAAGGAGTGAACTGCAAACTGGGACCTTCAGATATAATTTACCACTGCACAGGACGGAAGCCCATCTATCTTTGATAGTAGCATGCAACAAAGCTAATGACTGAGGATCATTACCACAAAAAAAGTCTTTGTAGCCTCCTAATTGCTGCGTAGGGAAGTAAATAAGACATATATTAACCTAGACAGAAGGCATTTATATTTTAAAAAAACATATGTATGTGAATATGAAACATAAAAGAACTGGTCTGCTACTGTGTAACTATAACATATGCCTGTGCACAAAGAGCTAGATTACTAGAGTAAAATAATAAAAGTAACTGCTGGATGTCAATAGAATAGTTTCAGCACTTAATCAACAGCCCAAACAACAAGCATTTTTAACAGTAAGCACTTAACAACGTCTGCCAGTTTACGGTGTGATATGTGCGTGTATCAATTCTCCACATGCCAGTAAAAACATTATAAAACTCCCCGCCTGACACGATCTTGGGCGTATCCCTTCATCTCTCATCTTGTTTTTTTCTCGCAATCTTGCTGGAGCTCTGCCTAAAAGGATTGACCCCATGTACCTTTGTGCCTGCACTATCTTCTTTCCCTCCTTCTTTCCCTACTTTCTTGTTTCCCCTCTGCAAGGTAAATGTCTATCACTGACAAGTGTTCTTTCTGAAACGGTGTACCTGAGTTGCCTTCACCTACTTCACATGGTCTCTAGGATTATATCATGTACTCTGCTACTTTCTTAGACCTGTGCGTTTTTCAGGCTTCACGCCATATTTCCAACACTCTTCTCAAAGCTCTGGTCTAGAAATTCTGAATCTGCTTCAAATCTTTCATGCTTCTGCTCACACAGAAGAAATGTTTTGGCTGTGTATGAATATTTTATAAATTACACCATATGCAATAATGGTCGATCAGAAAAAGAAGATGGACATATGCCGGTCATATGATGAGAAGAAACAATCAGAGAATCACCAAACAAGCTATCAAATGGAACACAACAGGCCGAAGAAAAAGAGGTCGACCACGCGAAAATCTAAAGAGGACACTGTTAAGAGAAGCCAATTTTTTCAGTGGGCATAACATCCCGTGATGAGACTGAAAAACTCGCCGAAGACAAGACATCTTGGCGAACTACCATGCGGGGCCTGTGTGACGTTTACGGCACGGGAAGGATGTATGATGTAATAATAGTGTGTTTAATGAAAACAAATATACAGTCAAAGCTTCAAGGCTGAAAATGCTCTTGATGGTAACTGTGCCGAAACACACTTTACCTGTATTAACAAGACAACAATGCTGTATTTGCACCCTCTTCTGGTAGTACAAACAATGATGAAGAAAACAGAACAAATATACAAAGTAAAAAAATAAACAATTTATGTTCAGTTCTCAAACTTTAATACTCACCAAGGCAGTTACTGTAACATGACCCTGGGTAAAAGTAATCTACTTTAGCACGTGCTATTGCCCTATACTGTTTAGTCTAGATGCTTAGACTTATGTGCTAAGTATGAAATCCAAGGAGAAAATAATGTCCGACCAACACAACAGCTTGCCAACAGCGCATCTTCTGTGAGACAGGTATTAAATAATGTGCACACCTACTCTACACACACATGAGTACAGTTCATGGAACCACAAACAACACACATTACTGGGTCACATTATGATTAGAACTTTTTAACTCCTGCATTAATAAACAGTTTGCGAGTATAATTAATGGGCCTGGGGAAAAATATTTATTGGTCTCAAGTGGTTGGTAAGTACTCTTCTTACACTTAGACTGTTGCTCATCCTATTAAGAGTTCTATTCTCAGTCATTCTCTCTCACTACTTTAATTTCTCTCACATCTAAACTGTCCTGTCTACACTTTTTTATTCTCAAGAATAAAGCTACTATCCTTTGCCCTGGTAATCTTGCTGCTCAGCATGATGCAATGATAAACATCTTCCATCTGGACATGTCCTGGACCTGCCATTTTAATTCACTTCTAAGTCTTCTTCACCTCTACTTTTCAAAGTTCTACAGTTATTGTTAAAATATCTTCATGTTGATCTACAAAATAAAGTCCTTTCTTCTTTACTCTCAGCGTACCCTAAACATTACCACCCACCCCCCAATCCTACATTTTTATAACCGATATTATTATCTGCTAGTTTATTATCCACAACATTTTAATGCCATATAAGGATTTAATGTTAATATCTAAAGTTGTGTTATATATACATCACAAAATGTTTTCCTATGCAGAACATATAACTGAAATTCAAAGGGTACCCAATATCTACAGCCTCTGTCAATGACAAACCAAATTAACTATATGATGCACATCCTAAAATTTCTGTTTAAATACATTCTCTCCTAGTATAAATAGACATTAGTAAATTTTTCCACACAATACTTTCTAATACAAAAACACAAAATTCACTATCCAAAATTAAGAGGAAATACAGATGATATATTTGAAAATGTCATTTAAAAAAAAAAACTGGCGTAACAAAACTGCCAAGCGCAATGGTATGAATCTAGTTCATCATGTATTTTCAATAACTCACTGGTATGAGTCTAGTTTATTATGTATTTTCAATAACTAAGTACTTCAAGCAGCAGATATAACATGCTTGATGGCATATTCGCTCAGGTGTTTCATTTCTACACCCCCTACCATCTTACTCTCGCTCGCCCACCCACGGAACCCCGCCCCCACCAACCCCCCCCCCTCAAAAAAAATTGCTTGCTGTTGTTGTGCCCATTTATGCAAATTAACACTGATAGAGTAAGTCATGAATTGATATCTCTCTCTCTGAACCTTAAGTGCCCATGGCACATGGGGTTTCCGCAAGGGTTTTCCACAAAGGCCTGTCCTTCGCCTTTTTTTCTGCTCTTGCCCAGGTGAGCCCTCTATTGCTCAACATCCTTTCTGTTGTTCTTCTCCACGTCTCTTTTGGTCTACCCCTACTTCTGTTCCCCTGTGGTGTCCATCTTAGTGCTATTTTTGGTAGTGAGTTGTCAGTCATTCGGAACACATGTCCCAACCATCGTCAGCGTCTTTGATATCTACCTGCTTCAAAACTGTCACCATTGACGAAAAGTGTCAATATATGATCTTGTGTTCTTTTTATCATCAATCTTAATAAGACATGTCAAAATAACGTTTGCTCATGATGTTAATCAGTCTGCAGGCTAGAAATCAACTTAACAGCTGAGACAAGCCCAACATAGGTTTTGCTTGTCACAGTATTGAGTATACACATAGATGAAATAAAAGACCTACAACACTTTGATGATATTGTCAATATTGTTTCATATCTAAATCCTTGACAAGAGTTTGTGAATCTAAATGTGCTAATATTGACAGTTATTACTATTCTATCAGAAAAAATAATGTAACCCGTGATAAATTTATTTTACTAAAAGCAGTTTTAGATAATCCAGGGCTTGGATAACTTGAGTAGCGGGAGTTTTGGTAGCAGCTTTGGATTACGTCTGCTCGAACTTTCCGATACTACGGTAAACACACTGACATTAAGTTGGGCGGGAGAGAGTATATATGCCCAATATTTCATGTTTTATTTGATTTTTATTATATTCTACAGAACCAAGATGAAAAACATTTAAAAGTGTATCCTTGGGACGAAATTTAAACCGAGAAAGGGTCATACTTACTGTGAAATCAGCGCTGCTCGTATCCCGAGTAGAAACCGCGCGTACAAAACCAGGCCGCCATTCCCACTCCGACATTTTACCTACTTTTAGCTTTCCATCACTTTTCACTGATAAAAAGCGCTTTCCAACGAGTTCTTCCCTACTCCTGCATGCCATATCGCACACGCTGCTGCCTAAAACAATGAATGTTTTGAATATTTTATGGACAAACCGACATAAGACTCCCAAGAATGTCACTACACTCGATTACGTTGTGGATGAATACACTGACATCTAATAGGTCAAAAGGTCACATTAATGTGTGCGTCCGCTATTCAAAAATAGTTCTCAAAGTCTTCCCTTCAGTTCTTCTCTTTTCCTGTTTTCGGTGATGGAAGTTCTGCATACAATAAAACCATGCTGATACATTTATGAAGTGGTTTTTATGCACTTTTCAAACATACAGTAAAATATTGCGGCATGTCTCTTCTGAGCTATATCTAGCAGACACTTTCAACGAAAACCACACGACACATTCCGTAACATAAAAATTCTTTATCGTGTATTTAATTAAGCTACCTAAGTGACCAGAAGACTGTTATGTCAGAATCTTAACAACAGCTATAAATGTCTATGGCCGACAGAATATACGGGATTTATGTTTGTAAGCGTGTATGATGGTGGTGTATTGTTTAAAGGAATATGGTGTATATATGTCCACAAGTGTGCACAAAAATTATAGTCACGGCTGCAGATCTGTTGAATGTTGAATGTAACATAAACATTCAAAAGGTAAATTGAAGCTTTATTTAAAGTAACAAAGAAAATAGTATAGTATAAGTAATTTACTGTCCCTGTATGTAACACTTTTAAATACAATTTCGAACGTTATGGGTTTTTTTTAAATTTAGTTTTGCTACTGTTTTGGTCACGTGACGTGCTGTGACGACATCAAGATGGCTGCCGACTAACTTTTGGAAATTTTATCATTTTTGAATTGTGCGCATTCATGAAACCATGGATTATTAGGTCTGAAATCTGATGTAACAACAAAGTGAGATATATCGTCTTTGGGTGTGGCATAATAAATGGTGTCTGCAATCTTATCCAGACTTGTCATGTAAGTATTCATTTAGTTTCTGTGACAGTGAATTTGTTACTGGCGTCCATTTGCTTTTAAAAGTCAAGTGTTTATACTGTAATCAATTTGAGGAGTGTATCATGAAAGAAATCAGCATAATCACCTATTGCTGTCAAGTTTAAGTACAGAACAGAAGAAACCTTCCAGCTTTCAGACCCAGATCACATGTAGCATCTTTTTTTTTTTCATTTTGAAATTCTTCCTGAAAAATTCCTTTCCATTTGACTTACCTCATGTTCAGTTCTGTAATATGTATTGTGTAGTTTGAAGCAGTGAGGCTTGTCTGCAGCAGTGTACTAGAGAAATCATGTAAATTTAGTCTCCGAACATTTTAAACAAAATGCTTTGAGTTTATGAGGAAGAAAAATAGTGTGAATGTCTCAGAAAAACAAGAACAAGGTTATTAAAGAGAGCAATAAAAAGAAATATAAAGCGTAACAGCAATAAGTCAGAAACAGTGGTAGTATCAGAAAGGGTAAATATATCAGAGTGCAACATCCTTTCAAACTGGAAAATACTGACACAAGTAAATAAATTCAATTACCACAGATTAACAATAACAGCGGATAGAAGGTGCACATATGAAATCAGATCACAAATATGAATGATAAAAGCAGTGTTTAATGATGTGAAGAAGATAGTATGAAATAGGGAAGATGTCCTTAAAAGTTGTGAAAAGAATATTGCAGTGCAGTATAGAACCAGTATAACTATTGTGATTGTGAAGCTTGGACAATTAATGCATAGTGAGTAAACTGGAAACAACAGAGAGATGCATCGTTGAAGAGAGATACAGTAAATACCCAGGACAGGCAGGAAAACAAAGAGGTCATCAAGAAGGTTTTGGAACCATGAAAACTAGTTACAGTTGTAAGAAAAAAAGACAGTGAGAATTTCTTGGACATGTCATGTGAAGACAGAAGTTCTTGATAGTTACTGGAAAATTCAAAGGAAAAGGAGAGAAAGACCAAGAGAAAAATATCTCAGGCAGACTGACATAGCAAGTTGCATGGAAAAAGAAAAATATTTGAACTGATCAGAAGCACCAAGGACTGCACAAGTTGGAAAAGCATGATCATCAGCACTATTAGACTCGACACATAATCTGTGTATGATGTCTGAGAACAGAACCCTGAATGGTGGTAATAGCTTTGATGAACAACAGCCTAGTCACAGAAAGGTTGGAGTCTGGAGTTCCATTCACAGCCACTCTCTTGCTGATTCTCTTTCTGTCACGTCTAAAATACTTTGTGAAATATTTTTCAAGACTAATCCAATTCATTTTACTCTCACACTTTGGAATTCATGTCAGATGCTCAGTTTTAATGTTTTTTTTTAAAAACTGTTATCATTGGTTAGTGAGCTGAATGTGTTAATTGTAAGCAGAATACAAGGGTGGCAGAGATTCAGAAATATGTGCTCCAGATATTCGTGTGGACGTGACTGGGGAGTGTGGGTCTAAGCCTTGGTCTGTCACCAGAAGGTCAAATACTTGAAGGATAGTGAATAGGCATAGAGTGTATTATGATTCAGTTACTGAAAGTGAAGAATATCTACAAATATTGTTGAGTAAACAAAAATCTTTATCACAGTGTCCCAAATGTGGATTGAATTTTTTGTAAATCACAGCAGAAACATCCATATCTGATCTCTCATCCATTTATTTTGTTATTATGTATAGTATACTTCCTATTGTATATATTTTATTTTGCTTTTATTATATATATTACATCTGCTGTTACTGTGATAGCATACTTGTTGTGATTATGTATAGACCTCTTGACACTTACTGTTATTATGTTTAGTATACTTGATGTTATTGTTTATAGCATACTTACTGTTATTGTGTACAGTATATTTGCTGTTAATATGTTTAGTACAGTTGCTGTTATTGTATAGTACTCTTGTTGTTATTGTGCACAGTATACTTACTGTGCAAAGCATACTTGCTGTTACTGACAAAACAATCTTCTTCTTCTTCTTCTGTGTTTAGTTTGATGTGTTCAGCTGTCTAGACAAGAAGATGTCACCTCCATAAATCATACCATTAGTAGAAGTTCTTCATATGTACCCCAGTTTTTCATCCATTTTCTTTGAGTGGGCTGAGAGTGTCCTTCAGTTTGTGTAGACAGAATTGTAGTCATCAGTGTCCTGTCCAAAGCCTGAAAGTTGTAGTTTGTTGTGTTCTATGTACAACACCAGAAACTTTGGAAAATAATGGAGAAAATGGGATTTCCAACACGTGTGATACAATTAATATCACGGCTGTATCTAGACCAACAGGCAGCAGTAAGAATAAATGGTGAAACAACAACTTGGTTTGACATAAAACAAGGAGTGCATACTGTTACCTTACTTATTTAACTTGTAAACTGAAAATATAATGAAGAATGTTAGAGAAGATGTAGACATATAATGATCTTACATCCTTCCCATGCTGTTAAACATCACATAGGGCTTGCATAGTTGTTTGCCAGATTTTCTGTTGTTGGCGAATCTTTCAACCTCATCAAGGAATGTTATGTCCACTAAACTGTCTTCTCTTAACAATGTCCTCTTTACAGTTTCACATGAACAACCTCTTTTTCTACAGCCTGTTGTGGTCCACTTGATAGCTTGTTTTAATTCTGCAGTATAGTTTCTAGGGTAATTGCTCTGATTGTTTCTTTTCATCACATGACCTACATATGTCCATCTTTTTTTTTTTTTTTCTGATTACCCATGAGACAAGTTGTTGTTTGCTCATCTGTCTTACCTCTGCGTTGTTCTTGAATTTGTTCCACTTTATACCAAGTATTTTCCTGAGGCATTTATTTTCAAAAGAGTCTAATTTCTTGTTTATTTCTTTAGTTGATTTCCAGCTTTCCCATGCATAAATGAGGGTGATATCACATTTGAATTGAATAATCTCAACTTGATTTTTGTGCTTATAACTTTTGAATTCCATATGTTCTCAAGATTTTTGAAGGACAATGCTGCTTTTGCAATTCTAATTTTAACTTCCTTCCTGGTGTCATCATCCTGGTCTGTGTAGCTGCCTACGTATGCAAATTGGTTTACTTCATCAACAACTGTTCCTTCTACATATATTTTTCCTTGATTAATGAGAAGTTTCATTATTTTTGTTTTGTCTTTGTTAATTTCAAGACCTATTTTGATAGCCAAAGAAGACAGGGAATCTATTTTTTCCTGCATTGATTAGGGAATTGTTTTCTTCCTGCATCGATTTTACATTGTCACTGATAAGAGTTATGTCATCTGCAAAATCAAGATCTTCTGTTTGGGTCCCATGTACCAATCAATGCCATTTTTACCTGTATAGCATCTTTTCATTATAAAGTCTATGGCAGTTCCAAAAAACAAGGGAGATAATATACATCCTTGTTTCCACGCCTGCTTCAATCTGAAACCATTTGCTCATTCCTTCTTCTGTCTTGACAGGACAAACATATCCGTTGTAGAGATCTTTAATGATGTTGATAATTTTAGATGGTATTCCATATAGTCTTAAAATTCTTCACAGTGAATCTCTGTGTATGCTATCAAATGCTTTTTTTTAAAGTCTATGAAGTTCAGGATCAGTGGTTTCTGCTTTTCAATATGTTCTTCAAGTATTATTCTCAGAGCAAAGATCTGGACGAGACAGCCTCTCCCTTTTCGAAATCCTGCCTGTTCTTCTCTAATTGCAGTATCCACTACATCCTTAATTCTATTCAGAATCACTTTACAAAACACCTTTGACACAGCTGATAGTAAGGTTACACCCCTCTAGTTTTTGCAGTCACTGATGTTGCCTTTTTTTGAGTATTTTAACAATGATTCCCTTTTCCCATTTAGAAGGGACTTTTTCTTCTTTCCAAATTTTATTAAACATTCTTTGTAGATGGCTCATGTTGTCACTGTTAATAGCTTTTAACATTTAAAATTGGAACAAGTGGAGAGTTTTGAATATCTTGGATCACTGCTAACTACAAATGGAGATACAATGAGGGAAATTAAAAGGAGGACATCTACCACTCTTCAAAAAAGTAAAACAACTAAAGAATCTGTGGAGACAAACAGACAGAACTACAAAAATAAGATTTTTAAGGACATGCATCTTTGCCATGACAACATATGCCTGTGAGACCTGGACACTTAACTAAACAGCTGAGAAACACATAAATGCCTTTGAATGTAAGTGCTACAGAAGAGTTCTTCAAATATCATGGACACAAAAAAGAACAAATATACCCATACTACAAGAACTTAATATTTAAGAAGGTTGGCTAGTAAAGAAGATTAGACAGAGAAAACTTAAATATTTTGGACATATTAAGCGTCATGAGAATTTAGAGAATACCGTCTTTGAAAGGTACATAATGGCAAAAAGAAATGAAGAAGACCACGGCGAAGATGGGTACAAGACATCATTGATGATCTCCGAGTGGATGCATCAGCAGCAAGGCATCTTGCTTACAACCGAGAGGCCTACAGGAGAGCTGTTATGGAGACAAATTTCTGGAAGGGACATGCAATGACTGACTGACTGTGTTCTGTTTAAATTTAAAATGAGTCTTTAGAATATTTTGCTATCTTGCCTGTGTCTCCATTCAGTGTTGTACTTCCTGTCCTGAGCATTTTTGCTTCATGTAGTGATATTCTGTGTTAGACTTAGACAGTGTTCAAACATTTGGTTACATGACTTGAAAATAGTTTTTTAAAAATACAAGTTTTCATGCAGTGTGTTTGGGAACTTTTAGGTTGTACTGTTTATAGAATGCTTGCATCTGATAGATGTATACATTGGATTGTATGCTGTTTGATGTTTGTATCACTGTGTAATTTTCATTTCTGCTGGAAGTCAGAATTAGGATCAGTGTCCTTTTATGTAACTGAACATGCTGACTAGTTGACTATAGGTCAGTGGTTCTCAGCTTTTGGGGGGGTTTTTTTGCCCCATGTAGCCTTTAAACCATATGTCAGAATGTCATCTCTTTTCTCTCTCTCCCCCTCTCTGACTCTCTTTTTCTCTCACTCTCCCTCTCTCTCTCTCCCTCCCTCTGTCTGTCTGTCTCTTCCCCCTCCCCACCCAAAGGGTAGATTCCAAATATTATGCCTATGATATTCTAACAGTTTGAGTCTGTCAATCTGGTCCCAATTCTCCATTTCCTCTTCCTTGTAAAATGGGTACCAGAGAAAATCTGGGACAGAAAGGAAGTGAGAAGAGAAAGTGGCCACCCTACCTCATACACTGATGGCCCAGCATAATGAGGTCTCTAACGCTTCATCCCCTATGGCATTTGCTATGGGACTGTCTTTACCTTTTTTACCTTTATACATTTCTACTCATGTATATATGCCTTTGATGCTTTCTATAACCACAGTCAGTGACTTTTTTTTTCCTGTCATGCATCAAGTCTTGACTATTCTTAATCTTCTTAATTTCTCATCCAGTTTATCTTTTCTGCTGCTGTTCTCAAGTTCATCTTTTTTTACAGTGTAGGACAAATTAGTAAGCTTAGTCGTTATATATGTAAATTTCTTTTTTTGTCTTTGGTTGTTATCATACATTCTTCATTTATCATCTGATCTGTCCAGTACTCTTAACATTCTTGTGAAAAATCATATTTCTCTTGCTTCCAGTGATCTATGAGCACATTAGATTTACTGTGTATTATTTTGTGTATTATTGTAGTACTGCCTTTCTAATATACTCGTAATAAGGATGGATTTTACATTATATTTATCATAATTTCTTGTTCTGAATTCCAGTTTTTGAGATATTTTTCTCTTCCAGGTCTATTCATGTGTTCTCTTATTTGTGTTTTATTTTATTCTTGTGTTTTTTGTTTTTTTTTAATTCTAATGTATTTATTTTAATATTATCCTTTACTCTCTGCCATCAGTTTGTATGTCTTCCAAGATATGGAATAGTATTTCATAAATCATCAAATGGAATAAATCATGTTTTTTTTTATTAAATCTGTAAATAAATTGGGAAATAGTAGATTTGAATGCTCACCTGGGCAAGAGCAGAAAAAAAAGGCAAAGGACTGGCATTTGTGGAAAACCCTTGCAGAAGCCCCATGTGCCCTGGGCACTTAAGGTTCAGAGAGAGAGATTTGAATGTGATATTATTCAGAGCTTCTGCACCAGCTGAAGTTGGGTTTTTTAAATTATCATTATTATAATACAAGATCATCGCCATTGCTTTCAGCTTCTTGTGTTCATCCCACCCATAGGCTTACTTTATATACTGTGCTTTTAGGTAACATATATTGATTTTTTTCAGTATGTCTAGGTATGGCATTTACCATTGCCTGTGTCCACTTGAAAACCTCTCTGTGCTGTGCTGTGGTGTGTTGTGTGTATGTGAGAGAGAGAGAAAATCCACTCTGTATATATATTTGTATACTCCATATGGAGTATAAAAATATATATGAGGCTATATATGTAATACTTGTAAGAACCACATCTATACAACAACAGAAAACATACACTTTAACATTTCAGCATTTACCATCATAACCTTATATCGTGAATATTTTTTTAACTTCATGTTATCTGTTATTGATGTATTTCTGTTTTTTTTAATGTTGTATTTTCTCTTCTCTCTCTCTCTCTCTGAACCTTAAGTGCCCAGGGCACATGGGGCTTCCGCAAGGGTTTTCCACAAATGCCTGTCTTTCGCCTTTTTTTCTGCTCTTGCCCAGGTGAGCCCTCTTTTGCTCAACATCCTTTCTGTTGTTCTTCTCCATGTCTCTTTTGGTCTACCCTTACTTCTGCTCCCCTGTGGTGTCCATCTTAGTGCTA
Source organism: Achatina immaculata (assembly GCA_009760885.1). Classification (NCBI taxonomy): domain Eukaryota; kingdom Metazoa; phylum Mollusca; class Gastropoda; order Stylommatophora; family Achatinidae; genus Lissachatina; species Lissachatina immaculata. Next base: position 66,069,035 of record CM019717.1, on the reverse strand, counting down.
TTTTTGGTAGTGAGTTGTCAGTCATTCGGAGCACATGTCCCAACCATCGCCAGCGTCTTTCCTCAATAATTGTTGTCAGTGGTTTCATCTGCATTTCTGCCAAATAAGATGTTATTTCTTATGGTGTTTGGCCAAAATATTTTTTTAATTCTACGTAAACATTTAGTCTGGAAAGAATTCAACTTGTTTTCTATGGTTTTGGTGATTTTCCAGCATTCACTTCCATAGAGTAGTACACTTAGAACATTACTCTTAAATATCCTGATTTTCATATTTATGCTTAGTTTATTTGATTTCCATATATTCTGTAGCATTGCAAAAGCCTGGTTTGCTCTAGTAAGTCTGCTGTTGATGTCCTCTGTGCTGTCTCCATTTTCTACTACTCTGCTGCCAAGGTATACAAATTCGTTGACCTCCTCCACTAACTTGTTATCTACTCTGAGTACATTTCTGTTGTTCACATTTTGCTTCATTAACTTTGTCTTTCCTACGTTGATCTTTAGTCCTATGTTGTTTGCATTCTGGGTTAACTTGTTTATTTTATCTTGCATATCTTTGTGACTGCTTGATAATAGACAAATGTCGTCCGCAAAGTCAAGGTCCTCCAGCACTGTGTCAAGGGTCCATTGTAATCCTCTGCGTTTGTCTGATGTTGCCTCCTTCATTAACCAGTCTACTGCCAAGATAAATAATGTTGGTGATAGTACACATCCCTGTTTCACTCCTGTTTGTACCCTAAAGCTGCTGGAGGTATGTTCTCCACAGATAACTTTGCACTGAAAACCCTCGTATAGGGCTTTGATTACATTAACTATTTTATGGGGGAGGCCATGCCATCTTAGGATTTTCCACAGTGCATCTCTGTTGACACTGTCAAAGGCTTTCTCAAAATCTATGAATAATGCATATGTTGTACTATGCCACTCATTTGCCTGTTCTAATATTTGTCTAAGTACAAATATATGGTCTATGCATGATCTTCCTTTCCTAAATCCTGCCTGCTCTTTCCGAAGTTTTTCCTCAAGTGTTGGTACAATTCTGTTGATGATTATTCTGCAAAATACTTTACTAGTGAGTGGCAGTAGGGTAATGCCTCTCCAGTTCCCGCAATCTCTGAGGTCACCCTTCTTTGGTAGTTTTACTATAAGACCAGTTTTCCACTCCTCTGGGGCTTTTTCTAAATCCCAAATTTGTTGTAATATCCGGCAAAGTTGTTTTGGTGTTTCTGTTTCTTCTGCTTTCAACATCTCAGCAGTCACTTCATCTTCACCTGGTGCCCTGTCTGATTTTAGCATCTTTATCGCCTCTTTTACTTCATTTATTGTTATTGGTCCTGTATTGATGTTTAGTTCCGCTTTTGCTTCAGGTATATCTATTGCTTGTGCTGCTTGTGTTCTGTTTAGTAGGGTGTTAAAGTGTTCCCTCCATCTTTCAATTTTTTTTTTTTTTTGTGTATGTCTAGGTATGGCATTTACCATTGCCTGTGTCCACTTGAAAACCTCTCTGTGCTGTGCTGTGGTGTGTTGTGTGTATGTGAGAGAGAGAGAAAATCCACTCTGTATATATATTTGTATACTCCATATGGAGTATAAAAATATATATGAGGCTATATATGTAATACTTGTAAGAACCACATCTATACAACAACAGAAAACATACACTTTAACATTTCAGCATTTACCATCATAACCTTATATCGTGAATATTTTTTTAACTTCATGTTATCTGTTATTGATGTATTTCTGTTTTTTTTAATGTTGTATTTTCTCTTCTGTCATACATTTTGTTTTGTGATGTCATAGCACTTTGATGATGTTTTTGATCCCCAAGTTTACAAGGTTTTTTTTTTTTCCTGTATGTGCCTGGCAGTACAGTGTGCAGGTTTTGTGCGAATTGCTCTACAATGTATAGGTCTTGTGCTGTTTATTCTACAATGTGCAGTTCTTGTACTGTTTGCTCTACAATGTGCAGGTCTTGTGATGTTTGCTCAGCATCTCAGTGCTTGGAAGAGTTTGGTAGTAGCAAATGTTTTGGAAGATCTTTCAGTGCATTTGCAGTGCAGTGGGCGGTGTACACTGTCTTCTCCTTGTCTTTTGCTGTGCAGGCAGTTTGGTGTATGAGTCATGATCACTTGGTGTAAGTATTGACACAAGATGGTGTGTTTTCCATGCAGCCTAAGGAGTGTGCACACACTCACACCACCACCACCACGGCTTCCCCCATGGGGAGCAGGGGTCATTTAGTTGATGGCTTGGGCAGTTCTCTGTTAAGTGTTAGACATAAAAAAAAATATGAACTAATTCTCAGAGGCACTTTCTCAGAAGAGTTTTGAGAGGGGGAGGGGCCTCGGAAGAAAATGACAATATTTACCAGTCATAAAATTGTCACAAAGTTATATCATCTAAAGACATTATTGTTATTTCTGTAGAAATAAGGAGTCAATGAAAGTTGCTTTTTTAACCAAAAATAGCACAAAGATGGACACCACAGGGGAACAGAAGTAAGAGTAGACCAAAAGAGACATGGAGAAGAACAACAGAAAGGATGTTGAGCAACAGAGGGCTCACCTGGGCAAGAGCAGAAAAAAAGGCGAAGGACAGGCCTTTGTGGAAAACCCTTGCGGAAGCCCCATGTGCCCTGGGCACTTAAGGTTCAGAGAGAGAGAGAGAGAGAGAGAGAGAAAGTTGCTTTTTAATGCATGTCAGTTTTGTTGTTGTTTTTTTTTCTTCTTAAAGTTCTTCAGTTACCAGCAGTCTGAACCCACAGAGCCGTCTCACAGTGAACTGTAACATGTGCAGTAGACCCTCTCTATCAGTGACAACCACCCTGGTCTGCATTGTGCTAATTATCTAGAACTTACTGCAGAGGGTGGCATACCTTGTGTTATACTTTCTTCACATGTCTTGTTTGTCATGGTAGCAGTGTTGCTTGAGCTGATTAATTCAAAGATGTGGTTCATTCATGGTAGCTTTAATGATTTATATCATTAAATAAACAGTTCAGATTTACTTTAATATCTTCAGTTATAATAGTCATTAACTGGAAAATAGTCAATAGCATTTTGGAAATCACTATTACTCTTTACTCGAATGTCTTGCTTCAGGCTTTCGGTGTTGTGATGTCCAAAATAATCTCTCTCTATCTATCTGTCTATCTATCTATCTATCTGTCTGTCTGTCTGTCTGTCTGTCTGTCTGTCTGTCTGTCTGTCTATCTATCTATCTATCTTCTCTCTCTCTCATGCCACGTGCTTCATATGCCGGTATTTTCATGGGTTCATTTGAATTTGAATTTGGCTGATTGTTCACTCATTGATCGATGTTGTCCTAGTCAGATTCTCTCAGTAGTTTTGTCTTTCTAGATAATGATTCAACAGATCCCACTAGTACTGATGTTGGTATTAAAAGAATTTGGGTGCAAGTTAACATGAATCATTATTTTTTAAAATTTATTTCCGAATTCCGTGGACACGCTGGAGATGGGGAGGTGGTGAAGTTACAGTACTTGACAGTATTTGGAAAACTCAAAGGAAAAAGAAGCGGAAATCTGAAAGAGGCACACAGGATGTGCTGGCAAATAACAGAGGAGGGGATAGAGCTTGCCCTGTTAAGAAACAGGGAAAATAGAGCAGTTCCGAAAAAGAAATTATTTTTTAAAAAAGACACACACACACAAAACCAGTCTTGAAAAGAAATGGAAAAGAACAGTGTTGTAACGAAATAGAGAAAATAGAGCTCTGTCACAAAGAATGACGGAAAATCGATTAGAGAGAGAGAGAGAGAGTATAGCAGTGCTACAGAAACAGCCTTTTTGTGGCTAGCGTTTTGACTGAGACATTTCACCTAATTATTATTTTAGGTGGAGAGTTTTTAATATTTTGGATCATTACTAACTAAAAATGGAGATACAATGAGGGAAATTAAAAGGAGGACATCTATAGCGCTTCAAAAAATAAAACAACTAAAGAAGCTGCAGAGAATGAATGAATTAATGATCTTTATTTTTAAAAGGTAAATAATTGGACATGCAGGCCCGTCTTACATTCTGCCCTTCATCACTCCATCTTTCATTCTTCCCACACACTCGATGAGAGGAACAGACAGAACTACAAAAATAAGATTTTTAATGGCATGCATCTTTCCCATCACAACATATGCCTGTGAGACCTGGACATTTAACAAAACAGCTGAGAAACACATAAATGCCTTTGAATGTAAATACTACAGAAGAGTTCTTCAGATATCATGGACACAAAAAAGAACAAATATACCCATACTACAAGAACTTAATATTGAAGAAGGCTGGCTAGTAAAGAAGATTAAACAGAGAAAACTTAAATATTTAGGATATATTAAGCGTCATGAGAATTCAGAGAATACCGTCTTGGAAGGGTACATAATGAGAAAAAAAAGAGAGAAGAAGACCACGGCGAAGATGGCTACAAGACATCGTTGATGATCTCCGACTGGATGCATCAGCGGCAGGGCATCTTGCTTACAGCCGAGAGGCCTACATGAGAGCTGATAGGGAAGCAAAGTACCGTAAGGAACATGTAGACGACTGACTGACTGATTATTTTAATTTATGTTTAATTTCATTTATTCAGTTTTAGGTTTCAAAGTTCTGAATTGAATAAAGTTCTTGGAAGCATACTATCACGTCAGTAAAAAGTAAGAAATGATTTTTTGATGTTCATGGCTAGTCGTATGATTAAAAGTGGAAAGTGTTCATGTCGCTTTCTGCCATTACTCAGAAGCATATTGTAACCAGGCGCATGTGTCAGCGCTTAGACTTTGAAAGTGAACGCTCTCCTAGTTTTGATTATTACCCAAGCTGTGGGAACTTTCAAGTAATTTCGGCAGTTAACTGAGAAGGAATCTTTATTGGCTCATAGATTTGGGACCTGCTCAAGGACAATGTCTTTTACTTCTTCAAGGAATTGAAAAAGCGCCTTGGGAAGCCTTAAGATCTGTTATTCACAACTTCCTGGGAAATCCAAGATTTGAAAACTATTTCATGACTGTTAATAAACTAGTGACAACAATTAGGTTGCAACATGTCACTCAAGATCCACTTTCTGGATTCTTATCTTGACTTCTTCCCTCTAAATTGTGGTGCAGTGAGTGACTAACATGGGGAGAGCTTCCACCAAGACATTGCATCAATGCAAAAAAGGTACCAAGACAAGTGGAACACATCCATGCTTGCTGACTACTACTAGAATGTCACAAGAGGTGCCCCAAAAGTAGAATACAAAATAAAAAGAAATTAAAAACAACGAAATTGTGATATAGTTAATCTTCCCACAAGAATTACTCAAGCGAGTGTTTAGTTCTCATACAAAATTAGAATAGTGTGTATATATATATATATATATATATATATATATAAAATTAGAGCTAATACAAATTTCTTTCCCATCGCAACATATGCCTGTGAGACCTGGACACTTAACAAAACAGCTGAGAAGCACATAAATGCCTTTGAATGTAAATGCTATAGAAGAGTTCTCCAAATATCGTGGACACAAAAAAGAACAAATATATCTATACTACAAGAGCTTAATATTGAAGAAGGCTGGCTAGTAAAGAGGATTAAAGAGAGAAAACTTAAATATTTTGGCCACATTAAACGTCATGAGAATTTAGAGAAGACCGTATTGGAAGGATACATAATGGGAAAAAGAAAAAGAGGAAGACCGAAACGAAGATGGCTGCAAGACATCGTTGATGATCTGGAAATGGATGCAGCAGCAGCAGGCCATCTTGCTCACAACCGAGAGGCCTACAGGAGTGCTGTTTGGGAGGCAAAGTTCCGCAAGGGACATGCAAAGGAATAAATGAATGAATACAAATTTTCTCATGTCATTCTTTTTTCTCATCACATTTTCTGTGGGAAATAATACATTTTAAAAGGAATCAGAAACTTGTTGTTGCAGCACAGTATACGCGAGTTCTTAAGCCTTTTTAACAATTACAGACCCTGCCAGAATATAGTCCAGTGTATTCTCATACTCCCTTTACCAGATTGTTGAAATCATCGCCATCATAACCAGAACCAGTCTATCTTCTACGAGAGTATGTCCTATCTTAAAACTGGCTTTCCATATGTTTATATTGATAGACAAAATGCAGTAGAAGAAAAACGAATTTCACCGAAGACATAATAGAATCTCGACGAGCAGAACTGAACCAGTAATTTTACTGAAGCAGCCCATAAAAAACTGAAAACGGAGCATGATACAGGTCATCTTTCCGTATGAAGGCTCATAGACAGACAGAATTGTTTAGAAAAGCAGAGACTTGACTTACGAGCAGTTTTAGCCTATCATCACACAAGATAAAGAACTATATCTTGGCAGATGAAAGAATGTAGAGTATTGTTTCCAGCCTTCTCCACAAGACCATCTATGAATATCTAAAAGAGTTTTTTACACAACTTTTCCATGGGATGGTAATAGTTTTCTGCTTATAGTAAAGTAGGTGATTATCCTCGACAAATACTAGACAAAGCACTTTAAACGTGGGAATTGCCGTAACTCGAACCACAGCTTTCAGTGGCACGAACAGCTGTCTAATCAGAAGAAGACTAGCGTTATCATTTTGGTCACCTTGATGCAAGAAGACCTGTCGCAAACATCCTTTAGTACGGAGATAACACACGATGATGATTATTATTGATTGATGGAGAGGGCTCGTGATTTTTGTGAGGCACATGCTTGTCTAACTTTGCCGGGTTTTGATGCCTGGAACTACTTTCTTTGTGTGTGACCCACTAAGCCTGGTTATCTGGGTTGCCACGGAAGGAAGCAAACCGTTGCTGTTCTTTTGCCAGGAACTGTTCCAGATTCTTCTTCTTCTAAATCTCGCAGGCTCGTATTGCGTGTCAACAATGGTTTTACCAGAAATCGTTGGTGGTTATTTTTCAACAAGTTTTGCTATCTTGGCGCTGCAGCTATCTCCTAATGGAAGTTTCTTGTTTTGATGGGGCTGTGCTTTTTTCTTATCGTTGCTTATCTAAAGACGGTGCTTTGATGTTGTTTTTTTTTTTTTTTTGGTTTTAATTTAAAAACCTTATCTTGATTTAGGCAAAGAAGTTGTTTCGGTTTCTTGATGTGCTATCTATAAGAGCTGTTCATTGAGTAGATGCTCTTTACTAGCTGTTCATTATATAGATGTGCTGTAGCCGCTCTTTGATTAGATATGCTCTGTACTATCTGTTCATTGTGTAGATAACCTTTTAAGTTCTTGTTACCACAATTTTCTTTCCTCTCTTCTTTTAGATCTAGTCTTGATGATTAGGTTACTGTAGTAGTCTGTATGTTGACCTTGCGAATCTATCGTCCCCTCCTTTTGAGAAATGGGCTGATCTTCATTGTTAGCCTCCCATGATATATTATTCCCCAACACTAATATCGCAGTCTTCCGTAGCAATAATAAATATAACAGTGGCTACGATAAAACTGCTACTAATAAGAGTTGAGTTAGCTGGAGGTGTATGCTGCAGTTTAACAAAAGATTAAGAGAGAGGGAGGGCGGGAGGAAAGAAGTTTTGTGTTCTCTTGTCATTGATGAAATCATTTTGTTGAAATATTGAGATTGTTTTCTTTCTCTCTCTCTCTCTCTCTCTCTCTCTCTCTCTCTCTCTCTCTTTCAAGAACGATTGGCGGCTCCTATCTCTTATTGCTAAGTTTTCCAGCTCTCCCTTCTGTCACTATGTTTTTGTTTTTTTTTGTGAAATTGTAGCTTAAACATCCGTCTAACTCTGCTCTACTTGCCCATATCATAACAGCGTCATGTAGCCAGTGACCTCCTACACTCTCAGTTTCTCACCACACTGTTCATTTCTTGGCCGATTTAGCTTTCATTTCTTGTCATTGTATTATCTTTCGTTTCAAACTTTTTTTTCCATTATTAATTACATTGCGGCGAAAAGAGAAGGCCAAACACTCCCTCACATTTATTGTAGCCCGCCCATCCTTTATCAGGGTTATAGCACAGAACTGCACAGTGATATATTAGCAGATTTATGAGAGAAAGATATGCAAGTCACTAATAATTATTGATAGCTCCGTCATAAATCTCTGCGTGAGTGATCGCATATTGTGTAGCTCTGTTAGGATCAGTGTCATGACAGCTAAAAATTGACAACGTGCTTCATCGTAAAATACGTCACACACGCTGTTCCATCATATTGTACAGGGAGAAGGTGTCCAGCATTATTATAACTGCAAGGTTTAACGTATAATAAACAGTTACTAAGAGGAAAAAGAAGAATTTATGTTTGTATTGTTAAAATGAGTTGTTGACAGGTGGTAGTAGCTAAATATACCAATATCTGACAGCGTACGCTTGTCTTCATCACTTCTCAGTGAAACTATTAGTTGACCGCTGGGCTGTGATGTGGCTGGTCAGGCTGCATGTGTTATTTTAGGTACAGACCTAGCGAACTTTGACTGGCCCTTGTAAGCAAAGGCTGGCGCTCATGCAGCATATTCTCATTTTATCCTTTACTACCGAGTTTCATGGCCTCACTTTGTTGAAAGAGCAGTGACTTATGACCTGAAAGGGGCTCTAGTGTTATAATCCGTTCTTTTCTATTGGAATGATACATTGTCTTGTAGGAACTCATTCTCCTGTTTATTCATTGAAATGTATATGATGATTCGTTTGTCGCCTGCATTAATGTTCTGTATCCACCAATTTGTGGACCTTACTAACTTCTTTCACTTTGTTGTTTAATTTAAAATATTTGCCCTTGTCCAGTTCGATCTCTTGCCTTGTCTTCAGGATCTTGGCAACAAGCATCGTTTGCGGACTTTAGTCCACACTGTACAGTATCAATCAGTCAGCAACAAAACAGTAAACAGTCCTTGTTAGGGTTTATTTCTACCAACTTTTACTAGTCGGATACCTCATTCATCGTCTGGAATTGATATTTTAGAAATATCCATTATATCACGAATTATATATATAACTACAGTACATAAATGTACAAAAATCATTGGAAGCAGCATAAATGTGGTTTATTAGAAGAATGTTGCGAATCCCCTGGACAGCAAAAATAATTTATGAAGAATGTATGAGAAGCGCTGGAGAGACAAAAAATCTTGTCAAAAAGATAAGAGAGAGACAATGTACTTTCATAGGACATGCAATGAGAAGAGGGGGCATTGAAAATATAACAACAGGAAAAATAGAAGGAAGAAGATCAAGAGGGAGACCAAGAGAAATGATACTGGAGAGTCTGACGGGATGGTGTGAGAGATCACCAACTGAGCTGATGGCCTGCATGAAGGATCGTGTACTCTGGAGAAGCATAATAGCCAACGCCAGTCGGCACGGCACGGCACATGATGATGATGATATAAATGTAGTAATGTCACAGAGTCAGCTTTTAGTACTTTCACTCTGCGTGTTAAGATTGCTCATGAAAGTGGGTGTCCTCTCCTTTGTGTGGACATTCACAGATAAAATTGTGTCATCCAATAGATTCTGGTAGCCAGAAGTGGGAACGAACGACGACGGCGACATACATTTATGGCCACATCGCCTGTCTGTCTGTCCGTAAGGACGATTGAAACTGATGGCTGGTTATCAGCTGGTTTTTGTGAGCGTTTGTAACTGGAGTTAGAGAAACAGCGGACAGGCTTATATATTTGTTTCCCCCTAATGCAGAGAATGATTCGACTTTAAGTTATATGACATATAACCAGTTCGACTAATAAAAAAAAAAGTTAATATTGGCATGCCAACAAGCATTGGACAGGAAATGTCATCTTTTAGTGACCCGCTTTCTGTCTACAACAGCGGTAGTAGGATTTCCATATATAGGCTGCTTCTAAAAGTTGTTTCTTTTTCTTTACTTTGTTTAGCGTGTGCCTGCACGTACCGGTAACATGGTGTGTTAAGGATGTAACCACTGAAAAATGTGTGAAAGACTCGAGGGTTAGTCAGAAAGGTGTGTGATTGATTTGCTGTTGGTTTTTGGCTCGCCTTCGTGTATACATGTGCTTTCAACCATGCTACTCCTTCTTGTGTTGTCCTTGCTATCTGCACTTGAATCTGTTTCCCTTCTTTTTATGTCACTTGATCATTCTTTTCCATTTTTTTTTTTTTTACTTTTAATTTCTCAGCCCCTCTATGTACGTCTGTCTGTCTGTCAGTCTGCCTGTTTCCTTTCTAGTTTCCCCAGTGCTTGTTGTGTTCCTAAGCTTCATCTTCTCATGATGTAAGCAGAGAATTGTGATTATGCTTTTTCTTGTGGTTGCAATGGTCTCTCAGTTTGCTGCTTTTTAAAAAAAAAACTTTTCAGAGAACTTCTTGTTTGTCGTTTTTTAAAAGAAATTATTATTTATTCTTACATGTTTCTCCTGATGAGTTTTAAAGATAGATCGACAAAGAAACATATATTGTGTAGAATTGAAAGTCAGCACTGCTCAGTCTTCATTATCCAGTGTGGCACAAGTGCTTCGCCAAAAGTTTTATAGTTTTATAGTTGGAGGTAAATGTTACTAGAGTTGTCACCGCAAATAGTTCCGTGCACATTTCAGTTGTCTGTGAACTGTTTGTTAGAAGAATGAAGGCGTGCAGGAGGCAATTCTTCAAGAGATAGAACTCTCACTCAGACACAGGTTTCCACCACTCTTATACCTCTGACACTCTAAGCAGAGTGGGCTACTCTGATTCAGAACTTGCAGCTGTCTGTGCCACCGCTTTTACTTGTCCTTGAACCACCGCCTCTTGTATGACACCGAGACTGAAAAACATCTTAGCTATTCTGCCACACAGAACTCTTGAAGTCATAAACTAAGTTGTTTAAGGTCAGGGCAAGAAGAATACAAAGAAAATAACTGTCATTACCGTCCTCCTTTGTCGGCGCACTTCAGCAACATTGAGTACACTTTCATTATTTCTCTCAGCTCGAGTACGCGCACTCTAGACCTACGCTCTGTTGTAAGATTTATTTTATACGTCTGATGGTTTGTTGGGTTTACATGATATCAGCTACTGTCAGGATGCAGAATTATGTTCCTTGTGCACGCAGCCAATAAGCCACGAATATCGGAGCATTATTGAATTATGTAAGGAGATCACAGCGTATTTTCCGTGTAAGCCGGTGCATACGTGCGAGTTATTTTCGTATATTTTAACAGCTGAAAAACGCCCACATAGTTCTAATATTATTGTGTTAGACAAGGCTTTTTTTCTCATTGTATTGTTAATTGTTTTATTGCGTGTTTCTTGTTGCGAAAAGTTCATGTGGACTGCAGATTAAGCTGAGCCAGGTTTATACGAAACTGCTTGGCAAGGGTGGAGCTTCAGCGTTTGACTATAAGACATGAGTAGAGATATCATTGGTCTGATACGTTCCTTTGGTTACAAACTGCTGGTTTTTTTGTTGTATTTGTATCTGGGTCAGTGATCACTCATGATGTTGATTGGCTGGCTGATTGCCTGATTGGTTGGCTGGCTGATTGCTTGGTTGGTTGGTTGGTTTCCTGACTGACTGGTTGGCTGGTTGGTTGGCTGATTGGTTGGTTGGATGGCTGGCTGACATGTTGGTTTCCTGACTGACCTGTTGGTTGGTTGGCTGATTGGTTGGTTGGATGGCTGGCTGACATGTTGGTTTCCTGACTGACCTGTTGGTTGGTTGGCTGGCTGGCTGACCTGTTGGTTGCGTGGTTGGTTGGCTTGTTGGCTGACCGGCCTGTTGGTTAGCTGGTTGGTTGGTTGACTGACTGGTTGGTGGATGGTTGGTTGATTGGTTGGTTGGATGATTGATTGGTTAGCTGGTTTGTTTGTTTCCTTGTTGGTTGATTGGCTGGCTGGTTTCCTGACTGGTTGGTTGGTTGGCTGATTGGTTTCCTGACTGGTTGGTTGAATGGTTGGTTGGCTGGTTGGTTTGTTGAAGCAACCGTGTGCTTAAAGTCTTTACATCCGACAGTATGGCGAAGATCTTGAAACTCAGACTCAACTTATCTAGTAGGATAAGGAGTGGGCCACGGTGTGTTGTTTTATTTCAAAAAGAGCGCTTTAAAAAATGAATCAAATATTTATGGATATATATATATATATATATATAAACTTATTATTAACAACTTAACTGCCAGAGAACAGTATCCTGTTTCCAGGGGCATCAGGAAGAAGAAGGATATAATTTTGTCACCGCTGTGGTTTAGTAATCAATGTAACTGCACAGAAACTCCTTGCGCCTCACCCGTCCTAGATGTTCACAAACACGACTCATCTCACACCTTTCCTGCCTTGTCTCATAAGCTTTTATTCTCTTGTTTAGCTTTCATGTTTCCACTACCTGTATTATCAGTCTGATAGGCATTCAGGCGCCTAGTTCTACGGATACCTGCGTTAAGAGTAATGGGTGGAAGTGTGTTTGCTGTCAGTCATTAGCTGTGTACTATTATTCAGAGCAATAGAGGGCTCACCTGGGCAAGAGCAGAAAAAAAGGCGAAGGACAGGCATTTGTGGAAAACCCTTGCGGAAGCCCCATGTGCCCTGGGCACTTAAGGTTCAGAGAGAGAGAGAGAGAGAGAGAGATTATTCAGAATTAGGGTCTGTATTTTTTTAAATAGAGGAAATGTAGAGGGTGTAGGTTCGGTCAGTGAGTTTTATCCAGTACGTCTTAAAACAAGATTGACGAGTAGGCTGTGTGTAGCAACACGCTCCAGGACAAAAGCGGCAACCAAAAGTAATGTTGACGGTAAATACATACATTGACAGTATGTAAAAACAGCATTCAGTTGTAGAGATCAGTTTAAAAATCAATACACACACAGAGAGAAACAGAGATGTAGCACTAGAAGGAAGGTCCTTTGTAAGCCCAGGTTAGGAAAGTAGTCCCGAAAAGATGCATGCCGGGGTTAGAGGCGCTGTAGCAAAATGTCTCACAAAACATGGTCTAGTGTGATGGTTTTATGACAGCAAGAATCTGCATCGTGCTGTTATCTCCAGAGCATGATAATTAGTGTATAAGTATTCAGCTATACACGAGGCACTGCAGTAAAGCTGTGATACCAAAATGTATAAACTAGGAAAAAAGTAGGAACAGCTTTATTACTTAACGTTAACAACTAGTTTATATATAAAAGAGGATGACATGTTCATATAAAAGAGGATGATATGTTCTTCTGATTGACAACTGTCATGTAGTGTAGACACATATCATTCGGAATAAGCTAAATAAAACTGAGCGTGCACTCAAAAGACAATGCTGTGCTATACTGTCAGTGAAAAGTTACATTCAAAATTCATAAAGCAATTTATAAGTAAATTGAGTTCCACTTTACTTGTTGAAACGTGAAAAATAGATACCATGTCATAACTGGAGCTATAGAACTTCGTTATACTTACTAACGTCTGGGTAAAGCGGGCGCCTGTTTGTTTTTAGAGGCGCGTCGTGATTGATTGATTGATTAATTTTCCCGGTTGATTGATTGATTGATTGATTTCAGGAGGTAGTATCATTGTAGTCAGGGCATTCCTATATCTGGTCGGCCGACCGTTCCAGCAACCAGTGTAAGATGTGTTTACCGAGTGTCCCTGATGCGTTGATTGTTAGTTCGTCGCTTACATCCCAAAGAAGTAATACACAGAAAGTGTTGTTGTTCCTTCGCCATGCCACACCCCAGTTTCCTTCATTCTGGGGATGTAAGTGTGCTTAGTGGCCAAGTGGTTAACCATGTGTCCCATATCATACTGTTCCCTATCATTTTCAGCTTGCTTTTTCTTTCTTTCACGTCTTAAGTGCTTGCTTATTTTCAAGACTAGTCCTGTGTGTTCTGTTTTATTGTTTACTTAATAAACAAAACTACCTCAAATAAGAGAAACTCTCAGTATGTAACCATTTTTGTTCAGCAGTTTTGTTTTGTGTGTATGAGAGATAAGCAGGTATACACGCAGCATTGTTCGTCCAGATGTAACTGAGAGCTTAACGTGTGCTTTTGTGTTCCCTTTCAGACTGGTCTTCGGCACGCTGTACCCAGCTTACGCCTCATACAAGGCCGTCAGGACCAAGAATGTCAAGGAATACGTAAGTACAGCTGTCTTTTTATTTGTATTCCGGATTCTGTGGAAATTGGTGCTATATGTTCAGTGACGATGTTGATGGCAGACTGTCATAGGGTTATATAGCTTTCTCTAGCGGGTTCAAGACGGTAAATTCATGCACTGCGTTGGCTTCCCATTAAATACCACCACGACAAAGTACTACTGTATTTCGTTGGTGAGACTTTGTGACGCAGCATATTTCCTGGGAGCATTACGAGAGAGTAAGGTGTATCCTTTATTGACCGTAACATCTGTGTGGAAATAATTGATTACTCGAATATAGTGATACATTGGTTCCCATCCTTGAGTCTGTGACCTCTGGGGATCGGTGACAGGCCATCTGTGGGACTGCATAGGAAGTCTCATTTGCGTAGAATGTTAGAAATGTCTTAAATAGGAGTGAGGGAGGAGGCGAATTTGTCGTTGTCTTCAGGAGTCTGTTGGGAAACATTGCTGTAGTGGATTGTTGTCTTACTGCTGTTCAGTCAGTCAGTCATTTGCATGTCCCTTGCGGAACATTGTTTCCCTAACCATCTCTCCTGTAGGCCTCTCGGTTGTAAGCGAGATGTCCTGCTGCTGATGCATCCGTCTCTAGATTATCAACGATGTCTTGCAACCTTGGTCTTGTCTTCCTCTCTTTCTTTTTCCCATTATGTACCCTTCCAAGATGGTCTTCTCTAAATTATCATGACGTTTAATGTTTCCAAAATATTTAAGTTCTCTCTGTTTAATGCTCTTTTACTAGTCAGCCTTCTTCACCATTAAGTTCTTGTAGTATGGATATATTTGTTCTTTTCTGTTGATTTCTTTTCTTAGTGCTGTTAATGAAACTTATTCCTACTACTTTATATAACCGTTTGAGAAACAAGCTGATCTCTGACTATAAAGTTGCCCATGAAACTTCTTATGGCTCAACATTGTTTACTCGGTAGTTATAGTCTGATGAAGGAAGAAAGAACATCACGTTTCAGTAAATACAGTTCTGGCATAAGCAGCACCTAAAATCTGTGAGCATTGCTGTTCTTATTGTAGGATTTCCTTTACTGCAGTGTGCGTCTGAGTAGCGAAGCAATTAGTGCACTAGTCTTTCGTGCCGGTGACCAGGGTGAAGGTATCTCAGCGAGCATAGATGATAAACTGAGTACATGACCTCCATGAGCTCAGTATAACAGTAAATTAGTATATGTGCCCGGGCATTTCATTGTTCTGCTTGTGCATGTGTGTAATTATACATCTTACATCCTTCCCGTGCCATTAAACGTCACATAGGGCTCGCATGCTAGTTCGCCAAGTTTTCATGTTTTTGGCGAACTTTTCAACCTCATCAAAGGATTTTATGCCTACTAATTTGGTCTCTCTTAACAATGTCCTTTTTAGAGTTTCACGTGATCGACCTCCTTTTTTTCAGCCTTTTATGTTCCACTTGATAGCTTGTTTTGGGTTTCTCTGACTGTTTCTTCTCGTCACGTGACCGATATATGTCCATCTCCGTTTTCTGATCACCCACGAGACAGGTTGTTGTTCACTCATCTGGCTTATCTCTGCGTTTTTCTTGAATTCGTTCCACTTTATATCGAGTATTTTCTGTAAGTATTTTTTTTCAAAAGAGTCCAATTTGTTGTCTATTTCTTTGGTTGTTTTCCAGCTTTCGCATGCATAAATGCAAGTGTAATTATAGGCTTGTACCAAATCATGCCGAAACAGAATGTAAGCTGAAAGGAGGCTACACATTTTGGAATAGCTGTTAGAGGATGGTCGAAGAGAGGACGCGACGGGGAGCCATGGAGATGATTGGGTCTGCTTTCATGGGTCATTGTGTAGATATAATGTCGTTAGTTCGTCCAAGATATTATGTATAATGGCCGTAGCTCTTCCCTGAGTCAGCTGAACGTATGTGGCTGTACGATTCACCGTGAAAGCTTAGTTTTGCTGTAGGATAGGATAGTGGCACCATCAGCTAGAATTTAGTGTTGTTTAATCCAGGCGTTAAGCTACAGTCCAATGGGTGAATTGTCGGAAAGTCCGAGCTGCTGGTGTTCAGTTTGTGAGATGTTACTAGACTTTGGTCATCCTCCCTGTTTTTCATCTACAACCTTCACACATTAAAGATGTTTTGTAGACACCAGACTTGATTGACTGTATAACATGTCGATTTCCTTCGTACAAAGAGCCTGGGAAATGTCTAAAATAATGTGCACGTATAATCAGTTAAACTGAGCTACGAGATGGCCACATGAAGGAAGGAAAGCTGCCAGGTAGATAATGACAACATAAGCGCTGATTATGCAAAACCGATGCTGTTGTGAAGATGTTGGCACAAAGATATCAAATGGGATGAGATATGAAGGAAGGTATCCATCCAGATTCAAGTCTAAGCACCGTGCTGGCTGCGTGAAATCTAGTCTAAACTCCGTATTGACTGCGTGAAATCTAGTCTAAACTCCGTGCTGACTGCGTGAAATCTAATCTAAGCTCCGTGCTGACTGCGTGAAATCTAGTCTAAACTCCGTGCTGACTGCGTGAAATCTAGTCTAAGCTCCGTGCTGACTGCGTGAAATCTAGTCTAAACTCCGTGCTGACTGCATGAAATCTAGTCTAAACTCCGTATTGACTGCATGAAATCTAGTCTAAACTCCGTATTGACTGCGTGAAATCGAGTCTAAGCTCGGTGCTGACTACGCAGAGTCAAGTCTCAGCATCGTGCTGATTGCGTGGGATCAAGTCTCAGCAACATGCGTGTAATCAAGTTTTAGCAACATCAACAATTCTCAGCAGGAGTCTGTTGTCAGACGCACCTGGAGGCAGTAAAGGGCCATAACCAGCTTGCGTTTGGAAGACGTGGTTGAGAGCTCCATTTCTGACATAAATCATCTTAGATCTCATGAGAGAGAGAGAGATCGGTTCTAGTTTGAAAGACATGACTTTTTTATTAGAAGAAAAAGATGTTGCAGTATTCTTATGTATTAGTTATGTAGACTGTAGTGTACATATTTATAAAAAAAAAACATCGACTTTTTTTTTCGTAATCAGTGTTCACAATGGAATCAAATCAGAACCAGTTTCTCTATTCATGCATGTACTATCTAGATGGTTTTGTATAAAAATAATGAATTAGATGAATAGATATGCGTAGGAAAGACAAGAGAACAGATAAAGAGATACTCAGTTGTAGGAAAGACAGTAGAATAGATTAAGAGATATCCCAGTGTATAAAAGACAAAAGAATAAATAACCAGATGCAGGAAAGACAAGAAGGTTGAGGAACAGATACACAGATGTAACAAAAACAAGAAAGTTGAGGAACAGATACACAGATGTAACAAAAACAAGAAAGTTGAGGAACAGATACACAGATGTAACAAAAACAAGAAAGTTGATGGTTAGATACACAGATGTAACAAAAACAAGAAAGTTGAGGAACAGATACACAGATGTAACAAAAACAAGAAAGTTGAGGAACATATACACAGATGTAACAAAAACAAGAAAGTTGATGGTTAGATACACAGATGTAACAAAAACAAGAAAGTTGAGGAACAGATACACAGATGTAACAAAAACAAGAAAGTTGAGGAACATATACACAGATGTAACAAAAACAAGAAAGTTGATGGTTAGATACACAGATGTAACAAAAACAAGAAAGTTGATTGTTAGATACACAGATGTAACAAAAACAAGAGAGTTGATTGTTAGATACACAGATGTAACAAAAACAAGAGAGTTGATTGTTAGATACACAGATGTAACAAAAACAAGAAAGTTGATTGTTAGATACACAGATGTAACAAAAACAAGAGAGTGGATGAAGTATGATGGCAAAGACTGAGTTTGATAAACTGTTTGTTTTTCTCTTTATCGTATTATGCGCTGGAGAATATTGAAAGTAATGACAAGTAAGAGGAGGGGGGGGGGAGAGTCTTCGCAGACACATGCTAGGACAAATTTTAAAATATTTATTTTTTCTTAAAAGCACATGTGATTGACGTTTGTTAAGTAGGTTTCTGATTAATCTGCGTGGCAAACATTTCTGGCACAAAGATATCAAATGGGATGAGATATGAAGGAAGGTATCCATCCAGATTCAAGTCTAAGCACCGTGCTGGCTGCGTGAAATCTAGTCTAAACTCCGTATTGACTGCGTGAAATCTAGTCTAAACTCCGTGCTGACTGCGTGAAATCTAATCTAAGCTCCGTGCTGACTGCGTGAAATCTAGTCTAAACTCCGTGCTGACTGCGTGAAATCTAGTCTAAGCTCCGTGCTGACTGCGTGAAATCTAGTCTAAACTCCGTGCTGACTGCATGAAATCTAGTCTAAACTCCGTATTGACTGCATGAAATCTAGTCTAAACTCCGTATTGACTGCGTGAAATCGAGTCTAAGCTCGGTGCTGACTACGCAGAGTCAAGTCTCAGCATCGTGCTGATTGCGTGGGATCAAGTCTCAGCAACATGCGTGTAATCAAGTTTTAGCAACATCAACAATTCTCAGCAGGAGTCTGTTGTCAGACGCACCTGGAGGCAGTAAAGGGCCATAACCAGCTTGCGTTTGGAAGACGTGGTTGAGAGCTCCATTTCTGACATAAATCATCTTAGATCTCATGAGAGAGAGAGAGATCGGTTCTAGTTTGAAAGACATGACTTTTTTATTAGAAGAAAAAGATGTTGCAGTATTCTTATGTATTAGTTATGTAGACTGTAGTGTACATATTTATAAAAAAAAAACATCGACTTTTTTTTTCGTAATCAGTGTTCACAATGGAATCAAATCAGAACCAGTTTCTCTATTCATGCATGTACTATCTAGATGGTTTTGTATAAAAATAATGAATTAGATGAATAGATATGCGTAGGAAAGACAAGAGAACAGATAAAGAGATACTCAGTTGTAGGAAAGACAGTAGAATAGATTAAGAGATATCCCAGTGTATAAAAGACAAAAGAATAAATAACCAGATGCAGGAAAGACAAGAAGGTTGAGGAACAGATACACAGATGTAACAAAAACAAGAAAGTTGAGGAACAGATACACAGATGTAACAAAAACAAGAAAGTTGAGGAACAGATACACAGATGTAACAAAAACAAGAAAGTTGATGGTTAGATACACAGATGTAACAAAAACAAGAAAGTTGAGGAACAGATACACAGATGTAACAAAAACAAGAAAGTTGAGGAACATATACACAGATGTAACAAAAACAAGAAAGTTGATGGTTAGATACACAGATGTAACAAAAACAAGAAAGTTGAGGAACAGATACACAGATGTAACAAAAACAAGAAAGTTGAGGAACATATACACAGATGTAACAAAAACAAGAAAGTTGATGGTTAGATACACAGATGTAACAAAAACAAGAAAGTTGATTGTTAGATACACAGATGTAACAAAAACAAGAGAGTTGATTGTTAGATACACAGATGTAACAAAAACAAGAGAGTTGATTGTTAGATACACAGATGTAACAAAAACAAGAAAGTTGATTGTTAGATACACAGATGTAACAAAAACAAGAGAGTGGATGAAGTATGATGGCAAAGACTGAGTTTGATAAACTGTTTGTTTTTCTCTTTATCGTATTATGCGCTGGAGAATATTGAAAGTAATGACAAGTAAGAGGAGGGGGGGGGGAGAGTCTTCGCAGACACATGCTAGGACAAATTTTAAAATATTTATTTTTTCTTAAAAGCACATGTGATTGACGTTTGTTAAGTAGGTTTCTGATTAATCTGCGTGGCAAACATTTCTGGCAGAGAATATTGACTGGGATAAATACAGGAAATTGAATTTTGCAATGTTTGCTTTTGGTGGCATCACATTGTGAGTGTTGTGTCAGAAAATAGTTTCATGTAATCTCATTGATGTCTGAAAGTGGAATGGTTTTGTGTTTTTTTTGTTCGTGTCTTGTAATGTCTTTGATTTCATGAAGGAGGGAATCGTAAATGTCGGCTGTTTTTATTCTTCAGTCATTCAGTTCCTTCTAGCATAGTTTTCTTTTCCTTGTACTACAAGGCTATTTTGTTGTGACATAGTTTTCTTTTCCTTGTACTACAAGACTATTTTGTTGTGACATAGTTTTCTTTTCCTTGTACTACAAGGCTATTTTGTTGTGACATACTTTTCTTTTCCTTGTACTACAAGGCTATTTCCTTGTGACATAGTTTTCTTTTCCTTGTACTACAAGGCTATTTTGTTGTGACATAGTTTTCTTTTCCTTGTACTACAAGGCTATTTTGTTGTGACATAGTTTTCTTTTCCTTGTACTACAAGGCTATTTTGTTGTGACATACTTTTCTTTTCCTTGTACTACAAGGCTATTTCCTTGTGACATAGTTTTCTTTTCCTTGTACTACAAGGCTATTTTGTTGTGACATAGTTTTCTTTTCCTTGTACTACAAGGCTATTTTGTTGTGACATAGTTTTCTTTTCCTTGTACTACAAGACTATTTTGTTGTGACATAGTTTTCTTTTCCTTGTACTACAAGACTATTTCCTTGTGACATAGTTTTCTTTTCCTTGTACTACAAGGCTATTTTGTTGTGACATAGTTTTCTTTTCCTTGTACTACAAGACTATTTTGTTGTGACATAGTTTTCTTTTCCTTGTACTACAAGACTATTTTGTTGTGACATAGTTTTCTTTTCCTTGTACTACAAGACTATTTCCTTGTGACATAGTTTTCTTTTCCTTGTACTACAAGGCTATTTTGTTGTGACATAGTTTTCTTTTCCTTGTACTACAAGACTATTTTGTTGTGACATAGTTTTCTTTTCCTTGTACTACAAGACTATTTCCTTGTGACATACTTTTCTTTTCTTGTACTACAAGGCTATTTTGTTGTGACATAGTTTTCTTTTCCTTGTACTACAAGACTATTTTGTTGTGACATAGTTTTCTTTTCCTTGTACTACAAGACTATTTTGTTGTGACATAGTTTTCTTTTCCTTGTACTACAAGACTATTTTGTTGTGACATAGTTTTCTTTTCCTTGTACTACAAGACTATTTTGTTGTGACATAGTTTTCTTTTCCTTGTACTACAAGACTATTTTGTTGTGACATAGTTTTCTTTTCCTTGTACTACAAGACTATTTTGTTGTGACATAGTTTTCTTTTCCTTGTACTACAAGACTATTTCCTTGTGACATAGTTTTCTTTTCCTTGTACTACAAGACTATTTCCTTGTGACATAGTTTTGTTTGTTGTACTATTTTGTGAACTAGAGGTAGGAACAGCTTTATCCTTTAACGGAATAACATAGTTGTGAGGTCTGAACTTACGCCTTATTCCCATATTCATAGAAAAACATACAGGGCGAAAAAAGCAGAAACAGGAAAGAATGTTTCAGTTTACATGTTTGCTATATAACACATAAAAAAGAAGGAAAGGAGAAACTACTTTTGTAACATCTTTTATGACAAAGTGGCTTCGTGTATATTTGTATATTCATGTGTACATACCTATACCTGAAACCTGTTGTGTTAATTGATCCTTTGTGACTTGTCTGAAACTCCAGAGCTGTTTTTTTTTGTAACATTTTTTTAGAAAACTTCTTATAACTGCTGCCAAGATGGATCATTAGGGAAACAGAGACGGAACCAAAAGTTTAAATAAACCACGGGGTATGTGATTTGTAATTGCGAATGGAGGTCTAAAATAAACATTTTTTTTTTAAAAACCACTGCTGTCTTAACACTTTCGAAATGTTTTTTTTCTTTGAAGGATAGATTAGAGTGGTCACGTTTTTTATAGTTGTTCTAAAATTACAGAAATGAGAAATTCGAAAAGTGAGAGCGACTACTGTGTAAAAACATCGCAGCACGCTTTAAACTCGACCGATTCCTACAAACTTTCTAGGGTGGATGTTCCAAGCCGACCACTTGTGGAAGAGTATCTGGCTGGTAGAAGCACGCTTGGAGAATGGTGTTTTCTCTGCTGCTAGTTGTTGCATCTGTAAGCCATGTCGGGTATCAAAAGACCACAGAAATGCTCTATGTGTGTGTGGGTGTGGGTGTGTGAGTGGGTGGGGGAAGAATGCCAGACAACCAAGGATTAACATTATAATTTTTTTTAAAAAGCCAGCAAGGAAGTCAAAAGAAAGGCAAACTTTTGAGCCCAGCATTCCTGAAGTGTTTCATACACCTGATACTGGTCCTAATCCTGTCTGATGGTCTATTTTCTTGGATGCTAATTTCAGAAATGGATATAGAAATGTCAGAAAGATGACTGAGAAACTTAATGGAGTGGGTTGTGTTGCCTTTTATTTTCATTTATTTATATTTTAGAATATCAAGGGTCAGACTCGACGGTTTTCTTTGTCACAGAAGTTGTGTATAGAAAACAAAGAAATAGTTAGCATTGTTTGTGAGACGCACATCAGATAGGACATCATTGTCAGGATGTACAAGATGCTGCATCATGTATGCTCTACCAGCCCCTGGCCGAGTGTGTGTTGTTGGCACTAGTAGTAGCAGTTGGCGCACCTTACACTGTGCAGTCATTCGTTCACTGGAACAACAAAAACAGCTTTATGTTGGCGAATGCGTCATGTAAGACGGCTGCAAGGATAGACGCAGTTAAAACAAAATACCAGTTCATTGCTATTATCCTGTGCCGTCGTACCAGGGAAGGTTGGCCTCAGTGGCTTGCTAACTTCCTCTGTTCCTTGCCTTTCACAGAGCAAATTAAGTGTCTCTATTTGTTGTCCAGTGATTTATGTCGCTGTCCTGACGCCTCCCTACCCCCCCTCCCCCACCCCATGAAATGCTCCCCATTCTTCAAAATGTGGACTAGTACAACGTAAAGCTTTGATGGGTTTTTAGGTATAGATTTTGTAACTACGGGGAAAAATATACACGGTTTTATAAAGAACAGAAAAGAAAGGAGACGAAGAGAGCTTTTCACACCGTTGTTCCTATCAAGTTTTTCAATATCCTGTAGGGAGAAAAATGGATAGGAAATATCACACAAAGGAAGCCATGGGCCAGGTCGATATGTTCGGGTTTGAAGGAGGAGGGGAGAATGTGGACTGACCTAGTTTGTGTGATCACATTGCAAGGGAAAGACAACGCAGTTGAAGGGGACAAGAAATCAATATGGGATGGCCGGTGGATGATCAATACACTCGGATGACAGTAATTATCAGCGGGGGAAAAACAGTGATAGAATGTTTGCTTTAAAAATGTAATGAGCCACACAGCTGACTAACCTCTTAGCAGTTTTATTACCGGGTGTGACAATGGCGATAGAACTGGTTCCTACAGCAGTCTGGTCATCTAGTCATGATGGTGGCCTTGATCTGGCACAAGTCAGAAACGACATTCAGCATTTTATAACTGTACACTAGAATACCTTCAAGCTTCAGTGATCAAACTGATGACATCTTCAAGCTTCAGTGATCAAACTGATGACACTAGAGTCAGCCTCTTGTCAAGCAAGTCAGGTTTAGCAAATGAAATCAGAATAAAAGTATTTGAAGAATCTGTCTGTATACAATTCTAAGTATGATTTATTTTGATTTGCCTCATAAGCTTAGATTGTATTGAGCAGAGTTCAGAAACGTCTCACATAATGAGTTCGGTAGTAGTCATTGTTTGTATGAGTGTGTATGTTTTCAATTTTGCTTAAATGTTTTGGTTACATTGTTGATGGTGTTCTCATAGGATGGTAACATTTAATAGTTAAAACTGTATTTTCGTCTCCTCTCGTCGGTTTTGTGATAGGTTACAACTCTTCATCGCACGCACAGAGAGAGAGAGAGAGAGAAAGAAAGAGAGACGCAATCATGCTTCCTTTCATTGACAAAAAATGCTTATTTAGTGCCATCCATTGGCATCACTGATGTCTTACATCCTCAGGGTCGGAGAATGACCCTTATTTCTGCTAGTTACAGTTTATGTTATTGTTTTGAATAAGTTCTGATGATAGTCAGAATATGTTCTCCTCATCTCCCGTGCTTGCCCCACAAATTAGAAATGCTCAACGACAGAACAAAAAATGGATATGACGTATCACAGTGCATCCACTCAAACTCCTTGTGGAGTTTAATGCAGATACTAACTTCCTCCACTTGAACTTGTCCTGTGCCAGACAAGTCATATCAGTCCAGGTTTTGTCAAATTTTTTCTGTTCATTTCTGTGATGATTTGTTCCTCCTTACTTCCCCACATTTCGTGTGATTGTTACAGCTGGACATACCTGTGTGAGACAACTTCTCGTGGTCAAGTCGCTGACATTTGTTCCTTCTAGTCATCTATTTCTTGTATTCCCATCGTCTGCTTGAGTTCTTCATGCCTGTCCCACGCCTTCCCATCCATACCTTCCCCCGCGACCAGATCTGTGTAGACAGTACAGATTGTTTTCTGGAGTCTAGAAGCCGTTTTGATATATGCAGAGCTTTCATATTATGTCTAGATGTTGTAGTCAGCAATATCTTGTTCCGAGCATCAGTTTTTTGCTTTAATTTCATCATTTGCATCACTTGGACGTGAAGGAACATCTACAGGCAGTGTCTCTTAAAGACCTTGACAGAAATGAAAGGTCTGTGTATGTTTTCTGTGTGTATGAGAAACATGAGTAGCGAGAAGATTTGTACAATTCTTGTCATTCAGATTCTGTCACTACTTAAACTTTCATTTTCGCTCTTTGTTCTTATACCAGTAGTTTTACTGTCACTAGAAAGTATTGTTTGGGGAAGAATGTTTTGGTCCCTTTTTTTAGGGGGGGGGGGGTGGGGGGTGGGAACTGTGTGTCGTCTAGCCAGGTTATTTATTCATTTCGCCAGTAAATAGAGTTTTTCCAGGGACAGAGAAGCCTTTGTTACAGCCTTCCTAACACAGCATGTCGCAACAAAACTTACAAGCAAAACTCCGCCAGAACAATACTAGTTGTATGTTGTATGGCAGGACACCAGAGAAAGAGAGCCAGTTCTACACGAGACAAAACACAACTTTGTCTGTGTACGTGCAGAAACACACACCACCACCACCACCACACCACCACACTAAAACTTAGAGCTAACAGATATTTACACCTGACCTCTTACGTTGAGAGTCCGGTTAAACCTTAGTAATGGGGGAAAATTCAGACACAAAAAGATGACTCCTCTCGATGAGAAATTTTTTTTTTATATTTTCTCAGTTTCTGCCACCCCTTACTGCTTCAGCAGCCTGTTAAAAAAATGGTTACAGTTAATTTCCTGAAACTTGGTGTTTAATCTTACAATAACCTGATCTATAAATGCACCTAATATCAAATGTGTGCTTCAAGTATGTGTACCTTACGCCGAGAACTTATCAATCATCCCTGTATCTCAGACGTCTAACAGATATCCTCGTATCTCTGTTTTGTCCTACCTCGTGGCCTTATTCTCCATTTACCCTGGGAATGCAGTTGCTAATCGTTCATGCTAAAGTTATCATGATATATCAAGCAGTTCAGAGTTTGTTGCTTTACCCTGTCACATGATGTTTATTATTTTACGAAGACAGCAAAGATGTGACAAGTTCTCATGTTTTGACCATGCGAGTTTCATTTTCATATAAACCTGTGCTGTAAAACCGGCTGGTGTGTGGAGGGGAAGTAATCGCATTATTTTTCAGTACGCATTTTCTGTTCTCGCTTATAGAACTTGCCCAGTGCCAAATACTCCTCATGAACATACAGGAACATATGGCAACACACAATTTAAGTAATATAATTATAGGAAGGTGGTTTGAGAAGATGTGATAAATGTGACGCATGATGAGATATCAATTTGCTTTTAGTGGCAAATATGTGGCGAGTTTTATGATATGAGATTTTGGTCAGCGCAGTGTAGTGCTATAGCAAACCTTCATTTCTGCTATCTGACTCGGGCTCCATCAAAAATAATACACTTGTACAAGTCCCTGGTAACATACTTGTACAGGCTGTGTCTCCAAGTCCCTGGTAACATACTTGTACAGGCTGTGTCTCCAAGTCCCTGGTAACATACTTGTACAGGCTGTGTCTCCAAGTCCCTGGTAACATACTTGTACAGGCTGTGTCTCCAAGTCCCTGGTAACATACTTGTACAGGCTGTGTCTCCATATCCCTGGTAACATACTTGTACAGGCTGTGTCTCCATATCCCTGGTAACATACTTGTGCAGGCTGTGTCTCCATATCCCTGGTAACATACTTGTACAGGCTGTGTCTCCATATCCCTGGTAACATACTTGTACAGGCTGTGTCTCCATGTCCCTGGTAACATACTTGTGCAGGCTGTGTCTCCATGTCCCTGGTAACATACTTGTACACGCTGTGTCTCCAAGTCCCTGGTAACATACTTGTACAGGCTGTGTCTCCAAGTCCCTGGTAACATACTTGTACAGGCTGTGTCTCCATATCCCTGGTAACATACTTGTACAGGTTTTGTCTCCATATCCCTGGTAACATACTTGTACAGGCTGTGTCTCCATATCCCTGGTAACATACTTGTACACGCTGTGTCTCCAAGTCCCTGGTAACATACTTGTACAGGCTGTGTCTCCAAGTCCCTGGTAACATACTTGTACAGACTGTGTCTCCAAGTCCCTGGTAACATACTTGTACAGGCTGAATGTTTTGGTCCCTTTTTTAGGGGGGGGGGGGGGGGGGGTGGGAACTGTGTGTCGTCTAGCCAGGTTATTTATTCATTTCGCCAGTAAATAGAGTTTTTCCAGGGACAGAGAAGCCTTTGTTACAGCCTTCCTAACACAGCATGTCGCAACAAAACTTACAAGCAAAACTCCGCCAGAACAATACTAGTTGTATGTTGTATGGCAGGACACCAGAGAAAGAGAGCCAGTTCTACACGAGACAAAACACAACTTTGTCTGTGTACGTGCAGAAACACACACCACCACCACCACCACCACCACCACCACCACACTAAAACTTAGAGCTAACAGATATTTACACCTGACCTCTTACGTTGAGAGTCCGGTTAAACCTTAGTAATGGGGGAAAATTCAGACACAAAAAGATGACTCCTCTCGATGAGAAATTTTTTTTTTATATTTTCTCAGTTTCTGCCACCCCTTACTGCTTCAGCAGCCTGTTAAAAAAATGGTTACAGTTAATTTCCTGAAACTTGGTGTTTAATCTTACAATAACCTGATCTATAAATGCACCTAATATCAAATGTGTGCTTCAAGTATGTGTACCTTACGCCGAGAACTTATCAATCATCCCTGTATCTCAGACGTCTAACAGATATCCTCGTATCTCTGTTTTGTCCTACCTCGTGGCCTTATTCTCCATTTACCCTGGGAATGCAGTTGCTAATCGTTCATGCTAAAGTTATCATGATATATCAAGCAGTTCAGAGTTTGTTGCTTTACCCTGTCACATGATGTTTATTATTTTACGAAGACAGCAAAGATGTGACAAGTTCTCATGTTTTGACCATGCGAGTTTCATTTTCATATAAACCTGTGCTGTAAAACCGGCTGGTGTGTGGAGGGGAAGTAATCGCATTATTTTTCAGTACGCATTTTCTGTTCTCGCTTATAGAACTTGCCCAGTGCCAAATACTCCTCATGAACATACAGGAACATATGGCAACACACAATTTAAGTAATATAATTATAGGAAGGTGGTTTGAGAAGATGTGATAAATGTGACGCATGATGAGATATCAATTTGCTTTTAGTGGCAAATATGTGGCGAGTTTTATGATATGAGATTTTGGTCAGCGCAGTGTAGTGCTATAGCAAACCTTCATTTCTGCTATCTGACTCGGGCTCCATCAAAAATAATACACTTGTACAAGTCCCTGGTAACATACTTGTACAGGCTGTGTCTCCAAGTCCCTGGTAACATACTTGTACAGGCTGTGTCTCCAAGTCCCTGGTAACATACTTGTACAGGCTGTGTCTCCAAGTCCCTGGTAACATACTTGTACAGGCTGTGGCTCCATGTCCCTGGTAACATACTTGTACAGGCTGTGGCTCCATGTCCCTGGTAACATACTTGTACAGGCTGTGTCTCCATGTCCCTGGTAACATACTTGTACAGGCTGTGTCTCCATGTCCCTGGTAACATACTTGTACAGGCTGTGTCTCCATGTCCCTGGTAACATACTTGTACAGGCTGTGTCTCCATGTCCCTGGTAACATACTTGTACAGGCTGTGTCTCCATGTCCCTGGTAACATACTTGTACAGGCTGTGGCTCCATGTCCCTGGTAACATACTTGTACAGGCTGTGGCTCCATGTCCCTGGTAACATACTTGTACAGGCTGTGGCTCCATATCCCTGGTAACATACTTGTACAGGCTGTGGCTCCATGTCCCTGGTAACATACTTGTACAGGCTGTGTCTCCATGTCCCTGGTAACATACTTGTACAGGCTGTGGCTCCATGTCCCTGGTAACATACTTGTACAGGCTGTGGCTCCATGTCCCTGGTAACATACTTGTACAGGCTGTGGCTCCATGTCCCTGGTAACATACTTGTACAGGCTGTGGCTCCAAGTCCCTGGTAACATACTTGTACAGGCTGTGGCTCCATGTCCCTGGTAACATACTTGTACAGGCTGTGTCTCCATGTCCCTGGTAACATACTTGTACAGGCTGTGTCTCCATGTCCCTGGTAACATACTTGTACAGGCTGTGGCTCCATGTCCCTGGTAACATACTTGTACAGGCTGTGGCTCCATGTCCCTGGTAACATACTTGTACAGACTGTGTCTCCATGTCCCTGGTAACATACTTGTACAGGCTGTGTCTCCATGTCCCTGGTAACATACTTGTACAGGCTGTGTCTCCATGTCCCTGGTAACATACTTGTACAGACTGTGGCTCCATGTCCCTGGTAACATACTTGTACAGGCTGTGTCTCCATGTCCCTGGTAACATACTTGTAATATTACCTCGTATGAAATAATTTTTATAGTCAGGAATGTTTTCATTCACAGTGAGACTGCTTGAAATAATTCAGATTATGATCTGTGTGAATTTACAGGTGAAATGGATGATGTACTGGATTGTGTTTGCCTTGTTCTCTACAGTGGAGACCTTCTCTGATGTCTTCCTTTCATGGTAAGTGGCTGTCTTCCTTTTGTGGTGTGTGTAGTGTATGTGTCTGTCTGTCTCTAATAAAGGTAGATAGAGGTGTATGGGGCAGTTTTACAAGGCAGCAGAAGGAGTGAGTAAGTGAGAAAAAATGTATAGAAAATATAAGAGTAAGATGAGAATGTATAAATGAAAAACATACAACATCCAATATTTCGGTGCTAGCCTGTTTCGAGGATTACACACACAAAACAAAACAAAACATATAACTAAATGAAAAACTTATCTACATGACATCTTCCAGAGAGTAGGAAACACAAGAATGCCTGTCTCTCAGACCAGACGAGACAAAGAAACTGGGGGGAACACAGAGGAAAGCAGATGAAGCCAATTGGAAATAAGAGGTGGACAAAAACAGGTGGGGGGGGAGGGCAATAGAGACCTGTAACCTGCTAGAGAAACAAGTGTTGGGGGGGGGGAGAGTTGTGGGGATAGATTGATTGATCTTTATTTCAAAAGGGTTGATTGATCTTTATTTCAAAAGGGTTAAGAATTGGGCACGCAGGCCCGTCTGACATTCTGCCCTTTATCATACAACTTTCACTCTGAAGCTGAGAGAAATAAAATATAACATTTACATTTCGCCCTTAAACATTCACTCAATACACTGTAACCTGCTAGAGAAACAAGTGTTGGGGGGGGGGAGAGTTGTGGGGATAGATTGATTGATCTTTATTTCAAAAGGGTTGATTGATCTTTATTTCAAAAGGGTTAAGAATTGGGCACGCAGGCCCGTCTGACATTCTGCCCTTTATCATACAACTTTCACTCTGAAGCTGAGAGAAATAAAATATAACATTTACATTTCGCCCTTAAACATTCACTCAATACATATATAAATGACTATCTACTAAACAAAAGTATCAGGACTATTCAGAATAAACAATTAATTGTATTCGGTGTCTGTAAGAGCAGTTTAAGATAACTTTTAAGTTTTATGATTCATGGAGGCATGTAGTCGACATCAAATAGATATTGGGAAAGCTTGTAGTTGTAGGAAGGAGTATAATTTATATTTTTTTATATGTAATGGGAGAGGCAGGGAAGCAGGGAGATAATATGAGTCTGGTGAATAGGACAAGACCCGGAGGGGCAAAAACACTTATAGGCCGCCAGAGAAGAAGAGAAGGTGGCTGTAAGGAGGGGGAGGGAAGCTAAGAGAAAGAAACGAGAAAGTAGAGAATAAATCACAGAAAAAAAGTGGAAAACTAAAGAAGTTAAAGGAAGCTGAAGACATTGTTAATTCCAGTTGGTGGAGACAGCCAGTCTGGAAAATAGGACGCTGTTCTAGGACCCTAAAGATTGTAAATCAGCAGAACAAGAGCAGATTGCACTAACAGAAATGTCCTGTTGTCCCCTGTGGTTGCTAAGGCAAAAATGTTTAGCCACAGGTGTCCAAGCCCTCTTAGAAATGTCGTTAAGATGTTGGCGAAAACAGTCTTCTAAGCGTAAACTGATCTCCTCTGTATACTTCATATCACAGTGTTTGCACATAATAGCATAAATAACATTGCATGAAGTGCAGGTGAAACCCTTTGAACTGATACCATGTACCTAGGATGGGAGATCCAGCTAGCCTCGACAACAGACGGGCAAGTGTTGCATCTACAGCATTGCAATGTCTGGTACTATAAAAAGTGTCATCTGTCTTAAGGTGACTTCAGACTAAAAGGTCCCTGAAGTTCTTGTCTCATCTGTAGGCCAGTTCACGTGTATCAGGCTTGGTCTGGAAGAGATGGAGATGGTGAAACAGTATGTTCTTAACTGCCAAACTATGAGGGAGGTGTGCAACTACCAGTTTAACTCTGTCTGAGCTACAGTGCAGTTTAGGAGTGAGTGCTTATTGCTGCGATATATGGCTGATGCTGTTCCAAGACGACTTCTTTCCAATTGGCTTCATCTGCTTTTCTCTGTGGGGGGGCACCCCCGTGTGGTTTCTATCTCTTGTCTGGTCTGAGGGACACACATTCTTGTATTTCCTACTCTCTGGAGGATGCCACATAGATAAGTTTTAAATTTAGTTATATATTTTGTCTTGTTTTGTGTGTGTAATCCTCGAAAAAGGCTCATTCTGAAATATTGGATGTTGTATGTTTTTCATTTATACATTCTCGTCTTACTCTCATATTTTCTATACATTTTTTCTCACTTACTCACTCCTTCTGCCGCCTTGTAAAACTGCACCAAACTCCTCTATCTACCTTTATTATTTAAACCAGTTTTACTGCAGTCGCCATCCCTTTTATCTGTCTGTCTCTCTCTCTTCCTTTTGTGGTAAGTGGGTCTCTCTTTGTCACCCTCCCTCTCTCTGTGTCTCCCTCCCTCTCTCTCTTTCTCATGGTGTGCATGTCCTCTTTTGTGGTGTGTGTCTTCATTTCATGGTAAATGTGAACTGACAAGAACACTGACATTGTTAATACTTGGACTGCCAGTACATATTTTAACTGTCTCATCATTAAATTGACTAAAATGGTAGTGTCATGTCCTAACTTCAAAATCTTGACATTTCCCCCCTTCAAACAAGCAATGTGACATTGAATTCATCTTGTTTTTCTGCTTTGTGTTTCAGCCTCCTGCAGATTTAGCTATTCACTTTTAATATTGCTTTCTGCCCACATGCCAGATTTTTCAGTTGTTTTTTTCTCCCTGGTTACATATTTTTATTTCTGTCATGCCAAACCTTTATCAGAGCATGATTTTTTTTTCATTTGTTCATTTTTATGAATGTTTTAGCATAAACAGCACTAATTTTTCAGATCAGGCAAGACTCACAGGCAGGTGTCAGTACTTGGCTCCAAAACTGGTGTGCAGTATAATGGAGTGGAATGATAACCAACATTGTCACTTGTGTGTATGTTTATGTGTTCGGGTTGTTGTGGTGATGACAGTGTAGATCTTGTTATGATCTCCATAAACTTGTGCTCTTCACAACCTGTAAGTGTATAATGTTGGTGTATACTGGATTAAAGTGGGCGTATCCGAACACCAACACTGGGACCAAAAAAAAATGTGCTTCTCAGCGGACTCCATTGTCTTGGTGAGCCCTGTTCCATGAGCTTCACTGAAGGGAAGGCAAGATCTTGGTCAGGTCATGTATGCTAGTTCAGGTAACCATGCTAGCACCATTGACATCTGTTGGTACTTATGGGACAAAAGACAGAGTGCAGTGTTTAGACTCCATTAGAATATTCATAAATTGATAAATCAACTCTGCTAGAAGAACTAGAATTGGAACCACACAGCAGTGATCATGTGGCTGTGGCAGAATGACAGTGAAGTGTCTGTTACGAAGATCAGCGAAAACCTGTTTTGTCAGCACTAAGGCCTTTCAGAGATTAGCTCCAGCAGATTTTAAGATTCCGTGGACAATGTCCATTCTGAATCACTGCTGTTCTTGAAGATCCATGTCTGAAGGCATATGAACAAAATAAGCTTCCAAGTCTCTTCTAGTGATTTTTGTGACAAAAAATAATGTTTTTTTTAAAATCTTGTTTATTGTCAGGTTCCCCTTCTACTATGAGTTTAAGATAATATTTGTGCTGTGGATGCTCTCCCCAATGACCCAGGGCTCCAGTTTTCTGTTCAAGAAGTTTGTGCACCCACAGCTAGCCCGAAGGGAGAAGGTAAGTGTTGCAGGATACCAGTTGCTAAAGTTTTCAACTGTTAAGTGCCGCTGGAGTGTTCATGCATGTAGTTGCTTTTGTGCTAGGCAAAAATTTTTTTCTTTCCTATGTTTTTATACAGTGTATGTTATTGGAGAACTCATTGCTCTTTTCTGATTTTCTTTTGTATCATATACAGAAAATCATTTAATTATTTCTTTTTTGTTACCAGGATATAGACGAAATGATAGAACAGGCGACAAGGCAGGGAT
The DNA here is from genome assembly GCA_009760885.1 of Achatina immaculata. Taxonomy (NCBI): domain Eukaryota; kingdom Metazoa; phylum Mollusca; class Gastropoda; order Stylommatophora; family Achatinidae; genus Lissachatina; species Lissachatina immaculata. Next base: position 66,036,018 of record CM019717.1, on the reverse strand, counting down.
ACTCCACGTTTGTTGGTCTAGGTAACAAAGGTATCCGAGTTATCATGAGGTCAGTCATTATGGTAAGTGTTAGATCATTAGGCTGCTATACAAAAATGAGCAAAATTCAGTAAAATTTCAATAATTTGGTTAAACAGCCATGATTGATCCTATCCTGAGTTTGTGAAATTGATAGATTCAGTTATGGTAAGGACTGATTACATATGATTTCATATATTTTGGAATAGTCATATTTCTAATGAAATTGATCATTTTGATAAAGAAATGTAAAATTAGTCATGCATGTATCTGTCTGAGTGAAACTGGCCATTTTATATGCACCTGAAATTGTTCATTTATATACTTCCTTGATTAAAAGTGACCATTTAGAAACATGTAACAGAGTTATCTGTTTTGATGTGTGCAGTACTAAAATTAATTAGTTTTATCTTTGTGTGACTCATTTTGATACATATGTAGCAGAAGTTGATCATATTAATACTCATTTGCCTGAAACTGATCATTTTAATTATGTATGACTGAAATTGATGATTTGAGCATCAAAAAGTACCACTAAAATGTTTATAAATGTGGAGCAGGTACACAAGGTCTTCTCTTCCACTGTAGAACATTGTTATGTAATGTTTGTATAATGTTTACTTATCACAAGGACAGAAATTCTCCTTTTATAGAGACTGAAAAAAAAAATTATATTTTAGAGAGATTACTGATTACAGTTCTAAGTATTCAGTTGAATACAGGTATTTGATTTTCTGAATAATCAGATGCAAATTTTAAACTGAATATTCAGTGCAAATCTAACATGTTTTCATATTTGATGGGGAAAACAACAGCAAAATAAACATTATTTGGCTGTGAGAATATTCTGCTGTTCCCAGCTTCTTGGCTATATTTGTTGTGTTTTAGGGTCAGTCCAAGCTGGTTGATCATCTACGACGTAGCTACAGCACCAGTGATTTATCCAATGATGGCCACAACCTAGTACAGCGACATGAGGCTATAGGTGACCAGAATGATGATGGGGAAGATGAATTAGGTTTGTTGGGTGGTGGATCTTGTAGGTCTTTCTGTCTCACCTGCCTTTGTGTAATCTACCATTTCTACTTCCAGCAACCTCATCTTCCCAGAAAATACTGTTAACTAAATGATATTTGAGATTGAAGCAGTTGTTTGCTGATAGTAGCTTACTGAAGGGAAGGCAAGATCTTGGTCAGGTCATGTATGCTAGTTCAGGTAACCATGCTAGCACCATTGACATCTGTTGGTACTTATGGGACAAAAGACAGAGTGCAGTGTTTAGACTCCATTAGAATATTCATAAATTGATAAATCAACTCTGCTAGAAGAACTAGAATTGGAACCACACAGCAGTGATCATGTGGCTGTGGCAGAATGACAGTGAAGTGTCTGTTACGAAGATCAGCGAAAACCTGTTTTGTCAGCACTAAGGCCTTTCAGAGATTAGCTCCAGCAGATTTTAAGATTCCGTGGACAATGTCCATTCTGAATCACTGCTGTTCTTGAAGATCCATGTCTGAAGGCATATGAACAAAATAAGCTTCCAAGTCTCTTCTAGTGATTTTTGTGACAAAAAATAATGTTTTTTTTAAAATCTTGTTTATTGTCAGGTTCCCCTTCTACTATGAGTTTAAGATAATATTTGTGCTGTGGATGCTCTCCCCAATGACCCAGGGCTCCAGTTTTCTGTTCAAGAAGTTTGTGCACCCACAGCTAGCCCGAAGGGAGAAGGTAAGTGTTGCAGGATACCAGTTGCTAAAGTTTTCAACTGTTAAGTGCCGCTGGAGTGTTCATGCATGTAGTTGCTTTTGTGCTAGGCAAAAATTTTTTTCTTTCCTATGTTTTATACAGTGTATGTTATTGGAGAACTCATTGCTCTTTTCTGATTTTCTTTTGTATCATATACAGAAAATCATTTAATTATTTCTTTTTTGTTACCAGGATATAGACGAAATGATAGAACAGGCGACAAGGCAGGGATACTCCACGTTTGTTGGTCTAGGTAACAAAGGTATCCGAGTTATCATGAGGTCAGTCATTATGGTAAGTGTTAGATCATTAGGCTGCTATACAAAAATGAGCAAAATTCAGTAAAATTTCAATAATTTGGTTAAACAGCCATGATTGATCCTATCCTGAGTTTGTGAAATTGATAGATTCAGTTATGGTAAGGACTGATTACATATGATTTCATATATTTTGGAATAGTCATATTTCTAATGAAATTGATCATTTTGATAAAGAAATGTAAAATTAGTCATGCATGTATCTGTCTGAGTGAAACTGGCCATTTTATATGCACCTGAAATTGTTCATTTATACTTCCTTGATTAAAAGTGACCATTTAGAAACATGTAACAGAGTTATCTGTTTTGATGTGTGCAGTACTAAAATTAATTAGTTTTATCTTTGTGTGACTCATTTTGATACATATGTAGCAGAAGTTGATCATATTAATACTCATTTGCCTGAAACTGATCATTTTAATTATGTATGACTGAAATTGATGATTTGAGCATCAAAAAGTACCACTAAAATGTTTATAAATGTGGAGCAGGTACACAAGGTCTTCTCTTCCACTGTAGAACATTGTTATGTAATGTTTGTATAATGTTTACTTATCACAAGGACAGAAATTCTCCTTTTATAGAGACTGAAAAAAAAAATTATATTTTAGAGAGATTACTGATTACAGTTCTAAGTATTCAGTTGAATACAGGTATTTGATTTTCTGAATAATCAGATGCAAATTTTAAACTGAATATTCAGTGCAAATCTAACATGTTTTCATATTTGATGGGGAAAACAACAGCAAAATAAACATTATTTGGCTGTGAGAATATTCTGCTGTTCCCAGCTTCTTGGCTATATTTGTTGTGTTTTAGGGTCAGTCCAAGCTGGTTGATCATCTACGACGTAGCTACAGCACCAGTGATTTATCCAATGATGGCCACAACCTAGTACAGCGACATGAGGCTATAGGTGACCAGAATGATGATGGGGAAGATGAATTAGGTTTGTTGGGTGGTGGATCTTGTAGGTCTTTCTGTCTCACCTGCCTTTGTGTAATCTACCATTTCTACTTCCAGCAACCTCATCTTCCCAGAAAATACTGTTAACTAAATGATATTTGAGATTGAAGCAGTTGTTTGCTGATAGTAGCTTATTGTAGAGAAACTACAGCACTTAGTGGTTGATAGCAAGGTAACACACATGGCTGTCTAACTACAGCACTTAGTGGTTGATAGCAAGGTAACACACATGGCTGTCTAACTACAGCACTTAGTGGTTGATAGCATGGTAACACACATGGCTGTCTAACTACAGCACTTAGTGGTTGATAGCATGGTAACACACATGGCTGTCTAACTACAGCACTTAGTGGTTGATAGCATGGTAACACACATGGCTGTCTAACTACAGCCCTTAGTGGTTGATAGCATGGTAACACACATGGCTGTCTAACTACAGCACTTAGTGGTTGATAGCATGGTAACACACATGGCTGTCTAACTACAGCACTTAGTGGTTGATAGCATGGTAACACACATGGCTGTCTAACTACAGCACTTAGTGGTTGATAGCATGGTAACACACATGGCTGTCTAACTACAGCACTTAGTGGTTGATAGCATGGTAACACACATGGCTGTCTAACTACAGCACTTAGTGGTTGATAGCATGGTAACACACATGGCTGTCTAACTACAGCACTTAGTGGTTGATAGCATGGTAACACACATGGCTGTCTAGTCAGTAAAGAGTGATTTAAAAAGTCTCTTCCGACTTTCTGAATTATAGTTAAGAAACAGATTTCATCATGTGCATGAAGTATTTTAAGTCAGTTCCATTGAGTTAATCTTAATGACTGGTAATGCTGTACACAAGCAACAGTCAGATCACAGCGGAGGCATACAACAGTTCCTCATCATTGAAAAACTGTTTCCTGATCTGACAGTTTTTGAGGCCACATGTAAAGTTCATATCTGAAGATTTACAATTTGGAAAAGAAGACAAAGATCTTAATGCCACACCGGACTACCAGGTGCATCATGGGAAGCTCGGGAAGGGTTTTAATCAGGCATGATTTACTTTAATGCTAAGAGCAAAGCACTTTTTTAGAAATGTATAAATGTGTGAAAATGTTGAGACAGTTTATGGTTTTTTGCACATGAAAACCTTTACCTAAAATTTTATGGTTTTCTTCTTTGGCTGAAATGAAGTTTATGGTGGAAGTATAGCACTTTCAGGAGAGGGGGGGGTGATTAACATTTGAAAGGAATTGCTTGTCCCTTTAGATTCTCCAGTTTAATCTTTCTATTACTGTGTATTATTTATTTTTGTTGTTGTCCTATCTCCCTGGATGTTTTATGTGGCTGGTGCTGTGGAGGTATGGAGGCACTGTGTTGTGTCAGATGTACTGAGTTGTGCTGTGGAGGTATGGAGGCACTGTGTCGTGTCAGATGTACTGAGTTGTGCTGTGGAGGTATGGAGGCACTGTATTGTGTCAAATGTGCTGAGTTATGCCGGGTATTTTTCCTGGCCCTAGGTGGAACTAAAAAGCAAGGGAGTGCAGTACTTTTTTTTAACACACTTCGTCGTTATTCGTTATGGGATAGCAATCTCTGTCATGTTAGCCAGGCAGGAACCCTCTTACTGGGGTTACCATTGGAGAGGTGGGACAGGTCTTGATCGGCCATGATTCACCAGACAAAGCTGGTGCAAGTAGGTCAGCTACGGTCCACCAGACTGTGTATTGTATATTTGTATATAACTGTGTATTGTATATAACTGCGTATTGTATATAACTGGGTATTGTATTTAACTGGGTATTGTATTGTACATAACTGTGTATTGTATTATATATAACTGTGTATTGTATTGTATATAACTGTGTATTGTATTGTATATAACTGTGTATTGTATTGTATTGTATATAACTGTGTATTGTATTGTATTATATATAACTGTGTATTGTATTATATATAACTGTGTATTGTATTATATATAAATGTGTATTGTATTGTATTGTATATAACTGTGTATTGTATTGTGTTGTATATAACTGTGTATTGTATTGTATATAACTGTGTATTGTATAACAACACAACTCCTTCAGATCATCAGAGGAAGTACCCCCCCAGACAAGTGTTTCGGCCCTTTAAACTCCTGACACTCTAAGGGGGGGTGGGCCCCTCTGGGTCATGACTCCCATAGGTCTTGTGAGTTGTTGCTTTTTTTTTCCCGGTCCCGGGATTGAACCCATGATCTTCCAGTTGCCACTGCACTTTTTTTTTAAGTGCGTCTTTAGCGATTTAGCCACGGAGGACTGGTATTGGTTGTGGCAAATGAAATTACTTATGTTCCCAATGCTTGTTTCGCATACTCCACAGCCAGCATGAGCCCTTTTCTGCTGTTTATGAAAGCCTTCTCAATGCCCTTGCTCTTGCTTGTCCCTTTATGCCCAGTTGCTTACATAGGTCATATGCTGATGTTGCTATGAATCCTCTTGCTCCCACTTCTACAGCTATCACTTTTGCCCTGATTCCTGCCCCCTGCCTCAGTTGCTTGACCAGATCATTGTACTTCTCCAATTTGAATAAATGCTGTTCCTCTATTCTAGTTTCGTATGGGACAGTAAGCTCCATCATTATTAATTCCTGTTTTTCTGTGGAGTACACTACAATGTCCGGTCGCATTCCTGTGTTCTTGATGGCAGTCGGGTATTCTCTTCTTCCTGGAAGGTCCGCTATCACATCCCAGTCATTTGTACCATCTAGCAGTGATGGTAAGGGAATGTCCCTGATTTCAGTATTTGATGTCGTACCAGCACCTTTGAAGTATTTAGGTGGGACCTCAACTCTGTCTATGATGGCTACTAGTTCCTGCAACACTCTGTTGTGCCACCAGGTGTACTGTCCTTGCCCTAAAGACACTCTACATGCTGACAGCACATGTTCCAATGTTTGCCTTTCGTTGCAGAGAGGGCACTTTGTATCTTCTGATACACCCCATTTGTATAGGTTGGAGCCTGTAGGCAGAAGGTCATAAGTAGCTCTGATGATGAAGCTGAGCCTCAAGGGTGCCATTTTCCAGATGTCATTCCATGTTGGTGATCTCTGCAGGACTTCCTCCCATGTTGTCCATTGCCCTTGTTGTGATTGTTGGACTGCCTTCTGGACCCGCTTGTCATCTTCTGAATTCCTTACTTCACTGATGATCATATCCCTTCTTTCCTTGCAGGAGGCCTTTGACCACCATTTGATTTCGCCATGACCAAATCCCCTTCTGTTGGTCTGGGTGTACCCTATTACTTCTTTCAGCTCCTGCGTTTCCCTGGCTGTGGTCACTTCCTCACCTACTTTCCATTTTCGTCCAGTTTTAAGTGTTGGCTGCACTTCTCGTACCACGAGATCTGTAGATTCTTGTAGCATCATTGCAAGTCTTGTTTTTCCTACCTTTATTCTTCAACCACAGATTTGAATGGCAGCTGCAGTTTGCTCTTCTTGCAGTACAGTGCTACATCAGTTAATCCTGGTGGTACGCCCAACCACTTTCTTATGGCTTTATTTATCTTTCTTTTGACTGCCTCTACTGTGCTGGTACTTACTTCATAAATGAGTAGTGGCCACATCAGTTTTGGAATCAGCATGAACTGGAGGCACCATATTTTGAACTTATCCAGTAGCCTGCTTTTGTCGATGATGCTCAGTCCATTCTGCGCCATTTCTATAACCTGCTTCACAGCACTTGAGTCCTTCATGGATGCATCATATACTCTGCCAAGGCTCTTCATTGGCTCTTCCCCTACAGTCGGGATTATTTGATTTGCCACTGTGTATGATCTTTCTATCACTTTCCCTTTTATGAGTGACAGGCTTCTTGACTTCTTTGGCTTGAAGCTCATGTAATATGATACAGCTATCCAAACATCTTTCGTGCCTGTGCTTCACTGGTTGTTATTACTGTTGTGTCATCCATGAATGCTTTTAGTGGTGGCATTTGACATCCATTTCTGAATCTTGGGCCTTCTGCTGCTCTCAGGATTACTTGCATGGCTAGTACGAACATGTATTGTATTGTATATAACTGTGTATTGTATTGTATATAACTGTGTATTGTATTGTATATAACTGTGTATTGTATTGTATATAACTGTGTATTGTATTGTATATAACTGTGTATTGTATTGTATATAACTGTGTATTGTATTGTATATAACTGTGTATTGTATTGTATATAACTGTGTATTGTATTGTATATAACTGTGTATTGTATTGTATATAACTGTGTATTGTATTGTATATAACTGTGTATTGTATTGTATATAACTTTGCATTGTATTGTATATAACTGTGTAATGTATATAACAATATTAACATTAACTTTGTGTTTCCAGACAACAGAATCTTAGAAGACCAGGAGGAGTTGAATCAACGCTATGCACTTTCTTTGGCCAAGAGTAGAGGCACCAGTTCAGGTGAGCTAGTTCATATCTTCAGGGAAAGCTAATTTCTCTTTGGTTGCCAATTCTCTTCTTCTTCTTCTTCTTCGTTCGCTTCTACCACCAAAACCGCACTGTGATCCTACTGAATTTACGCCTGTGGTCCTCGTTAGGTCCCGTGTTCTCCTATGTGGTCCCCAAAAGGACCACACGAGAGGACCACAAGGGGTTCAGAGTATCGCAGGGCTTTAGCCTGTATTCTTGGTGGGTCTTTGAAGCAGATTGCGTGACACCGTGGTTTTTGTTGCACCAGCTTAGTCTAGAGTTGGACTTTCTCACCGGAAGACCTCGACGTGTTTAGGATATCAGTGCATCCCCGCTGGGTGAGAGGTGGTTGCCCATCCAGTCCAGAGTTGGACTTTCTCACAGGAAAACCTCAGCGTGATTAGGATACGCAAACATCCCCACCGGGTGAGAGGTGGTTGCCTATCTAGACTGCCTTGGTCCAGTGTCTCTGACTTCAGCATTTTGTGGTTGTGGCCGCTACCCTTCCTAGTTGTGACCAGGATGGAGCTTTTGTCCAGGAGGACGAATCCTCGCCACTAGTGACTTCCACCCCTGGGTTGAGCCGGTTTAGGCATATTATCCCAGTATGGGCGTGTTTGGGACGTGACCGACCTCTAGATCAGAGGTACTGTGACATGCATAGCCTTCAAGATTCACCCCTGGTGTGAGCCGGTTTAGGCAAAATTCACCAGTATGGGTGTATATCAGGCGTGACCGACCTCTAGAGCGGAGGTGGCGTGACATGTCCAGCCATCAAGTTCCACCCCTGGTGTGTGCTGGTTTAGGCATATTTCACCATTGTAGGTATATTTCGGACGTGGCCGGCCTCTAGAGCAGAGGTGCTGTGGTATGTATAGCTCTCGCAGCGATACTACTGGACATACCGATTAAACTTCACTTTATCCTTTCCACCACCTTTTCACATCAGCACCGCACAGCAACCCTTATTTCTTTTCCGCATTTTCTTCCTTGACCGGGAGGAGCTTCACTCCATACGCAGCATCTGAAGAGTCTTGCCAGCAGTGTCTTAACCTCTGGGGCAAGCCGTTCGCACATTTCACTCGATATGACTGCAGTCAGCACGTGGCCGACCTCCAGACCAGAGGTGCCATGATTTGACTGTTTGCTTCACTTTATCCTTTCTACCACCTTTTCCGCAGTGATGCTGCGCGGCAACCCCATTTGAACCTTTCTTCATTGGCCGGGAGGAGCACCGCTCCACGCACGGCAGCTGAAGAATCTCGCCAACAGCGGCAGCCCTTCCATCAATTCCTTTAAGTTTCAGCTTTGCAACCATACTTCCCCCAGAACCCAAAAACTTTGGTTTCCCGGAAGCTGTCCACAGAGTCATCGAAGCAACTCCTGCGGATCGCTAGTCGGCATCGTTTATGGTCAGAACTACGATGGTATCTGATCGTCTTCGCACCTCTGACTTTCGTTCTTGATTAATGAAAACATTCTTGACAAATGCTTTTGCAGTAGCTCGTCTTGCGGCGATCCAAGAATTTCACTTGTACCGCCGCAATACGAATGCCCCTGTTTGTCCCTGTTAATCATTACCTCCAGTTCCGAAAACAACAAAATAGAACCGAGGTCCTATTCTATTATTCAGGCAGCTGGGGCCTGCTTTGAACACTCTAATTTTTTCAAAGTAAACTCGCCGGCCACCCGGGACGCTCAGCGAAGAGCACCCACAGGAGAGAGCCGGCAGACGGTAGGGCAGGAGACAACGGGCAGTGAACCGGAGCGAGCCAGACCGCCCGCCTGCGCCTGAGATCCAACTATGAGCTTTTTAACTGCAACAACTTGAATATATGCTATTGTAGCTGGAATTACCGCGGCTGCTGGCACCAGACTTGCCCTCCATTAGATCCTCGTTAAAGGGTTTAAAGTGTACTCATTCCAATTACGGAGCCTCGAAAGAGTCCCGTGTTGTTATTTTTTGTCACTACCTCCCCATGCTGTGAGTGGGTAAGTTGCGCGCCTGCTGCCTTCCTTGGATGTGGTAGCCGTTTCTTATGCTCCCTCTCCGGAATCGAACCCTGATTCCCCGTTACCCGTTACAAACATGGTAGGCATGTCACATACCATCGACATTTGATAGGGCAGACATTTGAAAGATGCGTCGCTGGCACAGAAGGCCATGCGATCAGCACAAAGTTATCCAGAGTCACCAGTTGGGACGCCGCGCCCCGCGAAGGGCAATGACGATTGGTTTTGAACTAATAAAAGTGCTCTTTCCACGAGGGTCGGAGCTTGGTAAGCATGTATTAGCTCTAGAATTGCCACAGTTATCCAAGTAGGATCGTGTCTTCTAAGGAACCTCGACTGATTTAATGAGTCATTCGCGGTTTCACCGTGAGACAGTGTGAACTTAGACATGCATGGCTTAATCATTGAGACAAGCATATGACTACTGGCAGGATCAACCAGATAGCTTTCTTCACCAAACCTTTGTCGGATATCTGCCGACAGACCGACACGGGGCAAGGGAGACAGCGTGCTCAAAGCGGATCCCTTTCGACCCCGGCAGCGTTTCATTTCCTTTAACCGGTGGGGGCAGCTCTCTCTGCTCTAATGAGCGAGAAGAAAGCCTGGCCACCCACAAACAACACACGTTACATACTGCAGACCCGATACTCTTTGCGAGAGATGGGTCAATTTCGAGACCATTAGGCGACAAAAATGTACTACACCGTTAGCATGAACCTGACTGGCTAGCCGTTTATATGCTTCGCTCGACGGACAAACCACTTGCTTCTGCATCGAAACACCTTAACTCTCGCCATCCGGGAAGGGAGCGAAAGCCTGTCTCCCCATGCATGGAAATTGAGAGCGCTTTTTCTCCAAAAGAACTGTCAGCCTGCGCAACAGCAGCAGCCCGCGCTGTGCAGCTCGGCGCGGCTGACATTGCCAATTTCTAAAACTGGGTCAAATAATGCTGTTTTTTTGTTCTGAAAGAAACTACAATGCATATTTTGCTGAACAACCACTAGGTGGCACTGCAGTGATGTCAGTAGCAAGGCTAGTTTTAATAGAGATGTATATTTTTATCATTTCCATTGCACCTGGAGGCAGTTCCAGTATTCTGTACTTATTTTTACTTATTTTATATCAGTAAATAATATCATAACTCAGGTTGATGATTATATGTGCAGGTGATGGTATCAGACATAAACATCAGTCTGTATTGATTCAAGTGTAGATTTAGGTCATCAGAAAAAGAAAGAAAGAAAAATGATCAGTTTTGGTGCATGAACTATGACTTATCTGGTGCTGATTCATCACAGTTTTGGTTCATGAACTATGACTTGTATGGTACTGATCCATCAACCATGTATTATATAGAGATGTAAATAGAGAAAACTTTCTGTGTGAGCATTGACCTTTTGTTTAATTCATAAATTTGTAAAGTTTCTAGCTGATTTTTGCCAGTCAAGTTGTGTGGCCTCCTTGAATCCAGCCAGACTTGAGACCAAGAATTCTGGAAGATCAGTGAAGGAAGTCACAGCTGTGAAATGATCAAGTTCGTATCAGTAAACTATAGTGTGTTTCTTCCTGTACACGAAGGTGATAGAAAGCTGAAATATTGTGCTGGTGTACAATAACTTGGAACTTTTGCTTTGAGTTTCAGGTATGTCCTTGACTAGTGTGAAGGAAGAGGAGGGTGAGGATGGGGAACGTGTAATAACAGAGACTTACACAATTCCTCAGCCTCCTCGGCGACATTACTCTCTCAGAGAGGTAGGTAACTCGATCATTGCTCAGCTGACATAATCAGAGTGTGCGCTGGAGAGAATGAAAAAGTCAGGCCATTATGCCCTTTAACTCATTCCGTGCGTTTGGTCGATATGGTGACACTTCCGGTATCCCGAAGCTACCGTACGGTCATTATAGTGACAATTGTTTGTTTCAATAAAAACAACCGGTGTAACATTTAGATTGTACATATTTCGTCTGCGATTCCGGTGACACTTCAAAATGGCGAAAGAGTGCCTAGTTACAAGCGAGCGAGAGAAAGGAAGAGAAGCATGGAAATTTTTCAATTTTTGACGATGTAGATAGGGGTATGGACGTAGCCTATGGCCACCCCGCTGCTCTTGAATGTTTTCTAAGTAGATCTAGACATATTTAGATGACTGGAGAAGTAGTTAGGAGGTTAGTTCAGACATTCATTCAGCGAGAATGCAACACAGAATCACAATACGAGATCGACAAGTAGATCTACACATCTCAGATGGTAAATAGTGCAGATCTAGACCTCGCCGATGGTGAGCTGGGCACAATCATTGTCTACAAACATCACATTACTTCTTTTTTCCTAATAAACTCTGCATTTATGAAATTTTCATTCATTTAGCTATACTTTGAAACATATTAAGTATACGGAAGTACATGGAAATACTGTTTTCCATTCCATTTTACAACTAGACCCCCCTTACAGACCAAGACCCGCGTTTTTACTCCCACACTCCAGAACACGTCCAGAAGTGTCACTTTAATAACCAAACGCACGGAAAGAGTTAATACCAGTAACTGTAAAGAAGTGAACGTAACGGTTCAATCACTTTTCCACACAGTTCCCCATGTAGGTCAGTCCACTTCTTATATCTTCCCATTAGCTTCTTCATTCCTTGAAAGAACCAGTTTTTCAGCTGTTCCAGAATTCAGGTCTGCACCATGACCTGTGACTGCCTAGAGCTTCTTATAGTAGACCCAAGACATGATGGTCATGTGGCACCAGGTCAGGACTGTGAGGAGAGAGGCAAAGACACCGTCTAATTAGGCAGTCAGCAACCCACAGCTGATATGCTAGCACCAGGTCAGGACTGTGAGGAGAGAAAGGCAAAGACACCGTCTAATTAGGCAGTCAGCAACCCACAGCTGATATGCTAGCACCAGGTCAGGACTGTGAGGAGAGAGGCAAAGACACCGTCTAATTAGGCAGTCAGCAACCCACAGCTGATATTCTAGCACCAGGGTTAACAAACCGTAGCTGACCAAGACCCTGTCCTACCTCTCTGTTGGTACCCCCATTAACAAGCCTAGCCTGGGTAATGGGGCAGGGATCACCATAGTCCCCATGGTGGTGGAGTCTGCTAAAGAAGCACTGCACACCCCCTGCTTTTTAGCTGCACTTCGGGACTGAAAAAGTAGCCACCATAACCCGCTCTCAAGCCGATATGATGATGTGCCTCAACATCTTCACAGCATCAGCCACAAAGAACAACAGTTCACAGTTACAGGGAGATTGAAGAAAGAAAGAAAGAAAGAAAGAAAGAAAAAGACATGAAGAAGATGTTCATACCATGGATGTTGCATTGTCTCCACCATTAAGGCAGCATGGGATGTGCATTGTCATGGTGCAACAGATCAAACTTTGCTGCTTACACTTTAAACCTTTCATAAACTTTTCAATGGGTCATGCTGTTTTCACTTTTGTACTGAGCCAACATCCTGTGGTGAATTTCCACAGATTTAACTCCCTCTATCGGAAGAATTCTCACTACATCTGTAGAAATGGGTGCCAGACACTAATGTTGGGGAAAGCAAGCAGCATCTGAAGAAGGAGAATATGTCTGCATACAACTGTCACTGAATGAAAGGAAAGAATAGAACATCACATAGAATCCTGTCCCACAGATACAGGCTTCACAGAACTCCAAACTAGCAACAGCAAAAAAAAAAAAAAAATTGCCTGAAGTGAATACACTTCTTGTTAGTTCTGCAAAACTCTGCTTTCAGTAAGCTCTTACCATGTGTTGCACCTAGTAACAAAGTTTGTGTAGTCATAAGCGCTTTATAAATCCATGTTTTTAATGAGCATAAATTTCTTCCGTCATATTGTTGAAAAAATCATGACACTGACATTTGTCAGGGGAAATGCAAACTGTTTTCATTTTTGACTGCAGAATACTTGGACACTTGAAAATATCTTTCTGCTGTCCTCAGACAAAACAGATCAACACATATGGGACAGTGCCAAGGTCAAGGGCAAGGACAACAAGAAAGTCAATCTTACCACCTTGATTAAACACCTTGCTGTAGCCAACATTTTTTTACCTGTATAAAACATCAGATAACAGTTTCTTGCAAGGATAAGTTGTATAAAACATCAGATAACAGTTTCTTGCAAGGATAAGCAGTGGCACCTTCTGTTTCAAATAAATGATCTTTGTTGCTGTGATGGGTAAAATGAATAACTTATAACCACTCTTGAATTATCTTTGTAACTCAGTGAGAGATGAGTTGTACAAACACTGTTTCTCTGGCCATGAAATCATAATGTTTTCCTCATGTTTTTCATGGTTTGCTTTGTAGTGGAAAATATTTTGATTGGACGTATTTTTGTCAGTGATGTAGAACTGGCTGAATATGGCACATGAATTGTTTCAAATCAGGAACAGACACTTTCAAGTTAATGTCCTTAAGTTTTTTTCAAGAAACTTGAAGTTAGGCATCATAGATGTCTTGTTTATTTTTCAGATGAAATACCAGCTTTTTAATGCCAAAGGTTTTTACAAGACGTTTCATCTTAGCTAACTATTGTTTCCAAGCTGATGTCATGTAAAATAAAACATATGCTAATTAGGGGCTATTATTCTTCAATGATTTTTCAGTTTTTCTTTGCCGAGATACTCCATTAATTTCAGCTCTTGCCTTCTTTTTTTTTAATATTTTTTTTTCTTGTACATTTCATTTGTTTGAGAAATCTAGAGTGTGTTTTTTTTTTGTCTACGTTCATTTATAGCTGTCATGATTTACTTTCCTTCAGAGTAATTATAATATGCACAAATGTTAAAACTTCAAATACTTTACATGTAATTCGGCATAACCATATGCTGTCACAGAGTTTAGTCCAAGTAGTCACAAACTTCACTCTATAATTCTGTTCATTTGTAATGCTTGCTTAGTATCACTTGCTTAGTTGTAATTTGTAGCTTTATATCACAACCATCTTACCAGGGTCGTCTTATATAGCCCTTTGTTATTTGTACTTAATATCTCCACACCAGTATATCCTTTTTTTTTTTGCATCTCCCAGATTTTCATAGAGCACATAGTCCACAAGTAGTACAGTTTATTTGCTTGTTTTACATCTTTTTTTTTGTGTGTGGCTTTCAGCAAAAAAAAATATTTCCTCGCATTTGTTTATTATTATATGCTGAATATGACGAGAGCAAAATATTTTGTATATATACACACATACATACATAATTGCAAGAACTTTTCCAAATATGTAACTATAGTTGTATCATTCACTCTTAAACTAGCATGCATTTTTAACAGTCAGTTGAGAAAGTATACATTTGCATGTAAACTTGTAAGTGTGCGGTTAAAAAAAAAAAAAAGTAGATGGATATATTTCATTTATTAAAGCAAATCTTTAAAAAAAGAAGAAAACAACAATCGGACTTTGAGCCTTGGGGTAGGTATTTTTACACAGAACGAACCAGGTGAGATGGGGTTTAGGCCGTAAATAATCTTGTGTTATTAGACTGTTTAAGCATCGTTATAGGAAACAAAGTGCTGTACTGTATATGCATGTTGACCAGTTGATTTTTAGCACTTGCATTGTTAAAGTTTTTAGTACTTACTTTTTTTTGTTTTTTTTTGTAATTTCACAAAAGAACACCCATTTTATTTTAGGGGGTTTTTTTTTTTTTTTTGCTGAATGTAATAAGAAACATTCTTATATGCAGAAAATGCTTTCCCCCACCATCACATATGTAGATGTATGCTTTTTTTGTTGTTATAGTAGCTGTGTCCTTTGTTTTAGTTGAAGTCATAATATTAGCTTGTTTCCCTTGCTGTGGTACTGTCATATTTTTGTTCCTTTCAAGTCATACTGGTTGTTGCTCTCTTGGCACATTATGGGGAAGCCTGGGGAGATAGAATCTCATTTTGATGAAATTCTTGAATGTCTTGTTAACAGATTATTGCTGTTGTGGCAAATTAAGGAGAAGCTGAGACAGTAACACTTGTGTTCTGTTTACTGTCTTTTTAATCTGAAAAATATTGGCTTTCTTTATCAGTGTTAGGTAACTAATTTGTTCTGTTTATTTATCCTAGGTAAACGTAAGCTTTTCATTAATATATCATTCCTATAGCTTCATAACTAGGGAGATACTCAGTTATCATCATCACACTCGGAACATGTTGGTCAGTGCTCCAGTCACCTCCTTTGAAAGAAGACCTTAGCACATTGTCATCGTGATTAAAATAATACCTCTGGTGTTTATAACAACACATCTGATGTTTATAACAGTACTTCTGATGTTTATAACAGTACTCCAGCATTATGACTGTTTATTGTTCTTGTTCACTGCTGATATAAAAATGTGAGTTGTGCTGTAAGGACAAAAAGCTGTTGTGTATGTGTGTGTGTTTTTTTTTTGTGGAAGTAACTTTACAACTTTGCTCAGTATATGATAAATGCCATGTCTTATTATGCCAAAATTTTGGGTGTATAAAAGTGCACGAATTTTAACAATATTTTAGTATGTTTTAAGTTTTTCTACCAGTAATATATAACTGAGACGTACTGTTGCTTCTCATTTATTGAGTTTATAGCTTTATTATTGTTATTTTTGAAGGATCAGTGCTTGGGTTGTGTTTTTCAGTTAAAATTTTCACACAGTGCTCCAAGCTTGTAGAGATAAATTCTTTCATCCACAAACACTAGTGCTCATTAGTAACCTGTGCTCATAAAATGTCTTATTCCTTTCATCACTATGCAGTTTGTTTTGTTGTGTTTTTTTCAATACAACTGTAGTCATGTTTATTTTATCAGAAAGGATTCAGAACAGAGTTTAATCTTACCAAGCTTTGCCTTTTCTCAACGATTTATCAAAACTACCATATTATGGCAATTAATGAAGATTGAGTGAGACTTTATTTTTCAAGTTTGTCATAAAAATTTGACATACGTGATTAAAGTATCAGAAGTTAGGAAGTTAATTTAAAATTTTTTAAACATAAAATTTAAAGAAAAATTCTGCATAATGTTCTAGATGTAATAACTGAAAAATATGTCATTATTTTTTTTTCTTGAAGATGTAATATTTTAAAATTTGTCTCTTTAAAGAATGTTACAAGGTGACGATTTTTGTATTTCTGGATGAGTCTAGCAATTTATGCTTCAGTCTCTTATGAAAAAGGATATTGGCACAGTGCACCACAAAGGAAAAAGAGATTAAAGAGTTAATAAACCTAACAAATCTTGAAACTGATATTTGGGAACTAAGTGGTTAATACTACAACAATCATCAGAGTCAGTGGAGGGAAAGTCATTCAACAAAACAAATGTCATCCATTCTTCACACAGTGTAGAGTGACATGTTTTATCATTAGTTTTTCTAGACTCAACGCCCTTCCTCATTATGCCATGACATGGGACCAGAAAATGAAATGTTGGGACACATTAATTGATTTGTTTCCAGAAAAAAGTCAATGTTTCCTCTATAAGCAATGCTGTATTTTATTACAGACAACACAAAATATATATTCTTCATTTTTTCAGCATGGAAATACCAGGTTTTGTTTTTTTTTTTTTGTTTCAAAACATTCCAAGAACTTTATAACAGACAGTTTAAGTGGCATATTGTCAAGCCAAATATACAAATAATAAATATATTTACATGCAGCTGTAAATTGATCATAGATAGCACACTTTTCCCCTAGCATCAGATACATAATTTTGCACACTTTTATAACATAACATTTTTTAAAACCAGTATCATTCTTGTAAGAAAACATGTTTTTTTTCTCTCTCTCTCTGCTTTTTTTTCCTATTATGACATATAATTTTTTAAAATGTGGCAACAAGTTTATGCTGATCTCTCCGTACATTATCACAAGTCTCTTTACTGACAAAGACCATCACTTCATTTCACAAAATAAGCTCTGTCTATGAGACAGGACATCTTTACGTGCATAGAAGCTGCAGGTACCAGTATCCCACTCATGGCAGATATCTTTTGGCACATGGTGCCTTCAGTCACCTGCTAGATAATTACTAATACAGTGTTTGCGTAATTCGTGGAAACATTGCCTACATCAGAGTGATAGTACAAGTTTAGCTTGTCTTAAGATTTGTCCATGTATATAACAGCTAATCACAAGATGTAGGTTTTTTTTTATTAAGAAGTTTTCTGATTGGTACATATGAGCAGTTGTGTTTGTGACAGCATCATTGATATATAATTTGTGGGCATTTTTTATTTAAGATGGTATTTCATGTGTTACATAGCCTGCATGTGATGTCACTTCCTGATAAAGGGTGTGACATCACAGTGAAAGTTGCTGTTAGATCTGAACATATCAGCTTTACTCTTGCTTTTGTTTTGTTTTAGTCATTGTATGTGCATTTTTTTTTCTGCTTGTACTTTTATTTCTTTCTAATCCATGTTTGTGTTGGTTCGTTTTTTTGTTTTTGTATTGGTTTATTTGCTGTCTTATTTTTTTTTTCTTATTTTACATTCCACTTGTTTGCATAATACTTTTTGCTATACTAGTATGAAAAATCTGTCTTTATAAGACAGAATGAATGCAGTGTTTTAGTTATAATATTAGTAGTAAGATTACTGTAGTAAGATACATAGATGTCAGCTCCATAGAAAAATGAAATCTGGAATAAGGATCCTGGGAAAGAAATGTGTGTGCACTGAAAATAATAGTTGTCAATATTGAAAAGTATGAGAGCTTGGCAAGTCTTGAGAAAGAAATGTTAAAATACACCTTGACATCTAAGTAAAGAAGTAATTGAATACACTAACATTAGGTGAGAGTAAAGAAGTAAGGGAATACACTAACATTAGGTGAGAGTAAAGAAGTAAGGGAATACACTAACATTAGGTGAGAGTAAAGAAGTAATTGAATACACTAACATTAGGTGAGAGTAAAGAAGTAAGGGAATACACTAACATCAGGTGAGAGTAAAGAAGTAAGGGAATACACTAACATCAGGTGAGAGTAAAGAAGTAAGGGAATACACTAACATCGGGTGAGAGTAAAGAAGTAAGGGAATACACTAACATCAGGTGAGAGTAAAGAAGTAAGGGAATACACTAACATCAGGTGAGAGTAAAGAAGTAAGGGAATACACTAACATCAGGTGAGAGTAAAGAAGTAAGGGAATACACTAACATCAGGTGAGAGAACTGAAGGAGGACATTGATTGAGAAGAAAAAAATAATGGCAAGAAAACCAGGAGTATAGCGTGTGAAGGATCCTTTAGTACAACCACAGCACCATTTTCACATGTTCTCTCTTAGTTTGTCTTTCTGTCACTTTATGATTACTTTGTCCTGACATCCACTTTTAATATCACTTCCACCACTTTTTT
Source organism: Achatina immaculata (assembly GCA_009760885.1). Lineage (NCBI taxonomy): Eukaryota > Metazoa > Mollusca > Gastropoda > Stylommatophora > Achatinidae > Lissachatina > Lissachatina immaculata. Next base: position 66,017,143 of record CM019717.1, on the reverse strand, counting down.
TCTTATTGTTTATGCAGAAGTATCTGTTGCATACATCAAAAACAATCTTCGGGGCAAAAATATGGGAGAAGACCAGTTTTCTTTTACATTACATTCAATACAAACGCCTTTGTCCTACATTTTTTCAGAAATTCTAAATGGGAAGGTACAATAAACACTAAATAAGAGGCAGAATAAAATTCAGTTACACAAAACTTCTTGTGATGGATTCGCATTTGGTGGTAGTGGTGTTGTTTGTTTAGTTGTCATTTCCCTCTCATCACAGTCTTGTTAGTACAGATGCTCCAGTGACTTGCACTAGTGTTTAACCAAAGGTTTCAGTTGCTCATTATCAAAACAATCATTAGCTTAAGTGAAAAAAATCTGTATGGTTTTTGTTTTTCATTTTGCTGAATATTTCATTTTGTATATTCCATACTGTTGCTGTTTTTATTTTAAGTTTGTTTTGTCATTTTGTGGATATTTTTTTTGTCACATATGTTTTTTTGAGATAAAGGAATCCATTTTGTCTTATGTTAGATCTGCTTTTTTTGTGTTCCAGAATATTACATTGTTCTTTGGATATAACCTTATTGCATTGTTTGCTTTTTTCCATACGTTGTAACACTCAGTGAGTTTGTTTGATTGTCATTTTCTTGTTTATTGTAACTATCTGTAACTTTCATTTTCTTTATTGTAACTATCTGTAATCTCATTTTGCCATCTCCACAAAAAAACTTTTCTTTTATGACAAAAGCTCTACACAGCATCCAAGTCCAGCTTTTGTTGGACTGTAAAATTTTGAACTTTTGATCATCGTAATCATTGTTGCATTGTTGACTTATACTTGATCACATGTGTTTTCTTTGTCACACTTTGAAAGCCCTCTGTATTATTATGTAGTGTTTATCACATATATTTGTGAACAATGATTTTACCAATATTGTATACCTAGTTGGTTGTGTATCATTTTGACATATTATTGTGAGATTAACCTTCTGAACCCGTGGACTATATTTCCGTCACACCATGTTTCCATAGCATTTTGGAAAAGATGGAGATGAAAGAGGGTGCCAACTCTAACAGCAACTCCTTAACCCTGAATTGCTTGATTAAAGGCTGTATTATTTTAATAGATTTTTTTTAGAGTTTACGGGTCAAGCCTGATAGAGCTTTACAGTTTACAGATCAAGTGTCACAGAGCATTACAGTTTGACAGAGCATAACAATTTACAGATCAAGTCTTATAGAGCATAACAGTTTACAGATCAAGTCTTGTAGAGCATAACAGTTTACAGATCAAGTCTTGTAGAGCATAACAGTTTACAGATCAAGTCTTATAGAGCATAACAGTTTACAGATCAAGTCTGATAGAGCATAACAATTTACAGATCAAGTCTGACAGAGCATAACAGTTTACAGATCAAGTCTTATAGAGCATAACAATTTACAGATCAAGTCTTATAGAGCATAACAATTTACAGATCAAGTCTGACAGCATAACAGTTTACAGATCAAGTCTTATAGAGCATAACAATTTACAGATCAAGTCTGATAGAGCATAACAATTTACAGATAAAATCTTATAGAGCATAACAGTTTACAGATCAAGTCTTATAGAGCATAACAGTTTACAGATCAAGTCTTATAGAGCATAACAATTTACAGATCAAGTCTGATAGAATATAACAGTTTACAGATCAAGTCTTATAGAGCATAACAATTTACAGATCAAGTCTTATAGAGCATAACATTTTACAGGTCAAGTCTTATAGAGCATAACAATTTACAGATCAAGTCTGATAGAGCATAACAATTTACAGATCAAGTCTGATAGAGCATAACAATTTACAGATAAAATCTTATAGAGCATAACAGTTTACAGATCAAGTCTTATAGAGCATAACAGTTTACAGATCAAGTCTTATAGAGCATAACAATTTACAGATCAAGTCTGATAGAATATAACAGTTTACAGATCAAGTCTTATAGAGCATAACAATTTACAGATCAAGTCTTATAGAGCATAACATTTTACAGGTCAAGTCTTATAGAGCATAACAATTTACAGATCAAGTCTGATAGAGCATAACAATTTACAGATCAAGTCTTATAGAGCATAACAATTTACAGATCAAGTCTTATAGAGCATAACAATTTACAGATCAAGTCTTATAGAGCATAACAGTTTACAGTTCAAGTCTTATAGAGCATAACAATTTACAGATCAAGTCTGATAGAGCATAACAATTTACAGATCAAGTCTTATAGAGCATAACAATTTACAGATCAAGTCTTATAGAGCATAACAATTTACAGATCAAGTCTTATAGAGCATAACAATTTACAGATCAAGTCTTATAGAGCTTAACAGTTTACAGATCAAGTCTTATAGAGCATAACAATTTACAGATCAAGTCTTATAGAGCATAACAATTTACAGATCAAGTCTTATAGAGCATAACAATTTACAGATCAAGTCTTATAGAGCTTAACAGTTTACAGATCAAGTCTTATAGAGCATAACAATTTACAGATCAAGTCTGATAGAGCATAACAATTTACAGATCAAGTCTTATAGAGCATAACAATTTACAGATCAAGTCTGATAGAGCATAACAATTTACAGATCAAGTCTTATAGAGCATAACAATTTACAGATCAAGTCTTGTAGAGCTTAACAGTTTACAGATCAAGTCTTATAGAGCATAACAATTTACAGATCAAGTCTTATAGAGCATAACAATTTACAGATCAAGTCTTATAGAGCATAACAATTTACAGATCAAGTCTTATAGAGCTTAACAGTTTACAGATCAAGTCTTATAGAGCATAACAATTTACAGATCAAGTCTTATAGAGCATAACAATTTACAGATCAAGTCTTATAGAGCATAACAATTTACAGATCAAGTCTTATAGAGCTTAACAGTTTACAGACTATGTCTGATGGAGCCCTGCTATTCAGGCAGCTCACATATCAGATTCAGCAGACCCAAAATCTAGGCTAAAGCAGGATTCTGGGACATAGGGCAGATTTTGTTAACCTGCTTCTGTAGAGGTTGAGTTTTGAGGGTTAATTTCTATATCAGTTTGAGCAAGTGAAGTATTGTATAGTTGCACAGGTTGCTATCATACTTTAATGGAAAGATTGTGTTAGTTGCTAGTTGCATCGTACTTTAGAAGGATTGTGCTGGTTGCTTCATACTCTGATGAGATGATTGTGCTAGTTGCATCATACTTTGATGAGAGGGTCATGCTAGTTGCATCATACTTTGATGAGATGATTGTGCTAGCTGCATCAGACTTTGATGAGATGATTGTGCTAGTTGGTAGTTGCATCATACTTTAATGAGAGGAAGAAAAATCTTAATACATCAGAAAATACAGAATTTTATGATGAACTCAAAACATGTACACACACATACAGAGAGACAGAGAGAGAGAGAGTATGTGTAGCAAATCCCCACATGCACCCAGTAAACAGATCACAGCATGGTTACCTAAAGAAAGATATACAGAGTATATTTCTGAGACTAAAGTGCGTAAAGGATTGTTTCATTGAACAGAACTTCACATCTGTTACTCCACACATCTGTTACTCCTGCATCATATGTTCACAATCACAAAGCTCATATTGTTTTATACAATCAAGAAATGTCAGAAAATGACACCTGTGTGAAACATAAGTTATATGAGTGTGGGTAGCTGTGGCAGGTCAACATGTCATGATTGAATATTTCTGAATTTGTGAAATGATTTAGACTTTGTTTTTTTTTATAGAGATAAAGAACATGTGGAGGCATATTTTGAAGATTAAATGACTGGTGGCTGGTATGAGACTTCATAAATAACGACCTTCATATGTTATGTGAAGAATCACAACTTTATAAGATAACCAGCTTCACATTTCATAATAGAAAACATGATTTTATAAGAAAGCAACTTCACACTTCTTAATAGAAAACATAACTGTATAAAATGTCTGGCTTCATATTTCTTAACAGAGAAACATGGCTTTTTGATGTAACATGTTTTTGATGTTTTTTTGTGATGAATGGTTTTGTGCTTGTAGTCTTGGTGCGATACATCTTCCACGTCAGGGCTTCCACAAACACTTATTATCCCTAGAACTGTGTTGTGTATGCTGGCCAGACTTGTAGCTTGTCAGCGTGTGGCCAGAGAGATTGTTTCAGCTCTCATTACTGTTATTGTTTATACCAGGCACTTTGTATAACCTGAATGTAGTACTTACGATGATATTGATTAATTTTTTTTTTTTTTGCTTCTTCTTTTTTTTCCTTGTGTGTGTTAAATGTGATTGTGTTGTGCTGTATAATGTGATGACAGAATGTTTACATGTGTTGAAACAGTAGTTGTTTTATCATGGTTTTGTTCCCTGTACTGTTTATGAGATGTCTGATGACTCTTAAGTTAGTGATTGTCAGTGTGTCAGGTTTTGTTCCCTGTACCATTTATGAGATGTCTGATGACTCTTAAATTAGTGATTGTCAGTGTGTCAGGTTTTGTTCCCTGTACCATTTATGAGATGTCTGATGACTCTTAAATTAGTGATTGTCAGTGTGTCAGGTTTTGTTCCCTGTACCATTTATGAGATGTCTGATGACTCTTAAATTAGTGATTGTCAGTGTGTCAGGTTTTGTTCCCTGTACCATTTATGAGATGTCTGATGACTCTTAAATCAATGGTTGTCAGTGTGTCAGGTTTTGTTCCCTGTACTGTTTATGAGATGTCTTATGACTCTTAAATCACTCTTTCTATGTATTAAATCATCAGCCAAAGAAGATTTTAACCATTATCCGAAATATTGAATGTTATATGTTCCTCATTTGTACATGCTCATCTCACTTTCTACCATTCTTGTTTCTGCCCACTTTCCTCACTCTTTCTGTCTGTTTTTTTTTTTTTTTTGTAAAACTGAACCATACATTTTTGTCTACCTTCATTATAAGAACCAGTTTTACCGCAGTTGTCATTTCTCTTATCTCTCACCTTCGTAGATTTTTAATGGTGGTAATTGTCCCTCAGAAAGCCACCTGCCTCACATATTTGAGAATCACTGATCTAAATTTTACTTGTTTTGTTTGTTTTGTAGTCTTACTGTCTTTCTGCATTAGCTCACAACCTCTCAGCATTTACTTCTTACTGTTTTTTGTTGTGGGAAACAGTTTTTAAAAAATGTGGCAATATTCACTCTGAGATCGAGGCCTTGCCTGAATCTAGGAATATCTATATAAAGATAAGGCTACATAGACAGTTGGCAACAGACTCTTACCCTGAGAATTCCATGATATATGACAGTTGACAACAGACTCTTACCCTGAGAATTCCATGATATATGACAGTTGGCAACAGACTCTTACCCTGAGAATTCCATGATATATGACAGTTGGCAACAGACTCTTACCCTGAGAATTCCATGATATATGACAGTTGACAACAGACTCTTACCCTGAGAATTCCATGATATATGACAGTTGACAACAGACTCTTACCCTGAGAATTCCATGATATATGACAGTTGGCAACAGACTCTTACCCTGAGAATTCCATGATATATGACAGTTGACAACAGACTCTTACCCTGAGAATTCCATGATATTAGACAGTTGACAACAGACTCTTACCCTGAGAATTCCATGATATATGACAGTAGACAATTGACAACAGACTCTTACCCTGAGAACTCCACGATATGACATTAGACAGTTGACAGCAGACTCTTATCCTGAGAACTCCATGATATGACATTAGACAGTTGACAGCAGACTCTTATCCTGAGAACTCCATGATATGACATTAGACAGTTGACAGCAGACTCTTATCCTGAGAACTCCATGATATGACATTAGACAGTTGACAACAGACTTATCCTGAGAACTCCATTATCTGACAGAGACAGCTGGCAATAGACTCTTACCCTGAGATCTGTAACTGGGACACAGATCTGGGGCTTATCTCATCAGCCTTTTTAGGGGGAAAAACAGGAGTGATATGGCCTACTTGACAGGCTGCTGAGGTTTCTTGGCTAGTCTTGTCTTATCACTTGAGATATGTGGAAGAAAGGGCGAGAGACAGAATGTAACATCATATTATCTAACATACAATTCTATCAACCAAATCATCATCTGTTACATTGCGAGAGACAGAATGTAACATCATATTATCTAACATGCAATTCTATCAACCAAATCATCATCTGTTACAGTGCAAGAGACAGAATGTAACATCATATTATCTAACATACAATTCTATCAACCAAATCATCATCTGTTACATTGCAAGAGACAGAATGTAACATCATATTATCTAACATACAATTCTATCAACCAAATCATCATCTGTTACATTGCGAGAGGCAGAATGTAACATCATATTATCTAACATACAATTCTATCAACCAAATCATCATCTGTTACAGTGCAAGAGACAGAATGTAACATCATATTATCTAACATACAATTCTATCAACCAAATCATCATCTGTTACATTGCAAGAGACAGAATGTAACATCATATTATCTAACATATAATGTTAAAAAAAAGAAACACAACACTACTGTAGTCGTAATGGACACCAAATTTCAAACTTGTATCAAAATTTTATTTAACGGAATTAATGTTTCAATCTTGGCATGAAGAAACTTTAAGACGAACAGTGAAATGATGTTCATTAAATTTGGTTTGAACTTTTATTCTTTGCGAATGAGGCCCCCGTTTCAGTAAGGTATATGGCCTCCTCTGGCCTGTATCAGAGAACGATATCGCCTTGACATGGATCCGATTAACCGTTGGATCTGTTGTTGTGGAATGGCTACCCACTATTACCACAGTGCAAGAGACGACTCTCCGAGACTGGTTGGCGCCACGTCTCGCTGGCGGACTTGTCTGTTGAGTTAATCCCATAAGAGTTCTATTGGGTTCATGTCTGATGACATGGATGGCCACGGAATGGTCTGGACGTTGTTGTCAGTGAGGAACTGGGTGGTGAGTTGTGCCACATGAGGTCGTGCGTTGCCCGCTGAAAAATCGACCCTGTGCAGCCAGAAGTGGAAGAACGCGGGGACGAATAATTTCAGCAACGTATCGTTTGGCATTCAGGCGTCCTTCAATTCACACCAGGTCATTTCTTCCCATGAAGTTGATCGTCCCCCACACACCAGTACACTTCCACCACCATGTGAGGGAGCCTCAACCACGCAGCTCTGGGCGTAGCTCTCATGTACTCTGCGGTAAACTCTTCTCCGTCTATCGTGTCGCTGGAGCAGAAAGAATGATTCATCGCTAAACCAAACCCTTTTCCAGTCATTCGCAACGGTCCATTCATGATGTTGGTTTGCCTACGGCAGTCGATTCTGGCGATGCCGGTCCGTACGAACAGGACCTCTGTAGGGTCTTCTAGCCCAAAGACCAGCGTTGTGCAGTCGGTTCCTGACCGTTGTATCTGAAATTCGATGAGCCACTGTCACTGACTGGACTGTTGAGGAAGCAGGTGCAAATCGATTCCTGAGGTGACGCAGCCGTATGACGCGGTCTTCGGCAGGAGTTGTGACTATGGGTCTTCCACTGCGCGGCCGGTCTACAACTGAGCCAGTTTCTTGAAATCGTCCCCAAAGGCGACTAATGGCGCTTCTAACCACATTAAATTGTCTGGCCACTACATTTTGTGACTGCCCAGTCTTTAAACGCTCAGTGATGATGAGTCGTTCTGTAGTGAGATGAACCATACTTGCGCATTGTATTTTCAAATAAATTGATTTTAGGAGCGTCAGTCTTTTATAGGCATTCATGGTCAGTGAGTTTTGTGTTGAGTAAGTTTCACATGATTCTCGTGAACCTGTCATGAGTTATTGTCGAAAATGCTGTTTTGACTAGTGTCGCTTTTCTTTGCTCATGAATCATCTGTTGAGTACAATTCAGGTCAGCACATGAAGCTGATATCCAAGTGAACATTTCAGCAAACTTCAGTTTAAATCCCAACATTGTATTTGTTGCGTTTCTGCTTTTTTTTTTCTCAAGCAGTATACAATTCTGTCAACCAAATCACGATCTGTTACCTGCTTCTAGTACGTGAGAACATGGTTTACCTGCAGCAACATTACAGTATTAAACAGCCTGCGCCATGGAGTGTATTTAGCTTGTGACGTGGTGCCTTCTTCAAAGCCTAACACACTCACCATGGTTTTAGTTTGTCTATTGCTAATATTTCCGCACTTCTGCATACATGTTCTTTTGTTGTCACCACTGATGTTGGCTGTTGTCTCCCCTCGTCCTCAGTTTTTCTGTATTGTAGTTGGCTCTTGTCTCCCCTAGTCCTCGGTTTTTCTGTATTGTAGTTGGCTGTTGTCTCCCCTCGTCCTCAGTTTTTCTGTATTGTAGTTGGCTCTTGTCTCCCCTAGTCCTCGGTTTTTCTGTATTGTAGTTGGCTGTTGTTTCCCCTCGTCTTCAGTTTTTTTTCTGTATTGTAGTGGGTTCTTGTCTCCCACGTCTTCAGTATTTTCTGTATTGTAGTGGGTTCTTGTCTCCCACGTCTTCAGTTTTTTCTATATTGTAGTTGGCTGTTGTTTCCCCTCGTCTTCAGTTTTTTCTGTATTGTAGTGGGTTCTTGTCTCCCACGTCTTCAGTTTTTTCTGTATTGTAGTGGGTTCTTGTCTCCCACGTCTTCAGTTTTTCTATATTGTAGTTGGCTGTTGTTTCCCCTCGTCTTCAGTTTTTTCTGTATTGTAGTGGGTTCTTGTCTCCCACGTCTTCAGTTTTTTCTGTATTGTAGTGGGTTCTTGTCTCCCACGTCTTCAGTTTTTCTATATTGTAGTGGGCTGTTGTTTCCCCTCGTCCTCACTTTTCCTATATTGTAGTATTCCTTCAAGTTTTATCGCAGTTAACATTCTCTTACAAATGACTTCTTGTTTTTGCTTTTTTCTTTTCAACTTTTTTTTTTTACATGTTGTTGGTTGTTATTCCCTGCGATCTGTGATGTCGCGTTTCTCATCGCTCGTGTCTTTTCTTGTTGAGGTCATCTAACTCAAGACATCTCAGCCCGTTTTCCGCGACGGATCTGCTGGGCTTTCGCCAGAGATCCTGCCTGAAAAATCCCTCCTACTCACGGAACCCTTGGCCATAACTACCAGCTTTTGTTTGTGACCAAGACAGGTTGATTAATGCACATGCCATATACCACGAACTATACTTGGTTAACTTTGTCTATACTATTTTCTTTCCGGCGGGCGGGGCCGCCTCTGTTGGATAAAACTAAAAGGAAAAACAAACTCTGGCTGCATTAGTGATATTTTTAGAACGTATATTGTATGGTGCGGAGGCGATGGCACTATGTGGGGGTCACACACGTGAAACGAAAAGCCAGCAGCGGTAAATATTTTAATTTAATGCAGGGGTTTCCGCTGGGATTAGAAAAAGAAATAAATATTCCAATGGTTCTATAGAAGCAAAAGTTCTAAAGTTTCATTAAACTCACCCTCGTGGCCAAGCAGTCTGTCGTGTCACAGATTATCACTTTGTTGCCTTGCTGTGTTTGAGCTCGTGAATCAAGTTTTAAGTCGTCTCGATTCTATGTAAATGAGAAATATCTCAACATTTAAACTGACTTGCTGGGATGCGCGAACAAAAGGTAGGTAAAGGAATCATATCACTTCAAACTGGCACTAGGATTCTGATGTAAGTGCCCTTCACATCGGGTGGTACAGCTAATATTAAATGCTGCAGATCTCAATAGAAATGAAAAGAAACTCACTAACTGGAGAAACGAATCACTCATATCCGTAGATGATGCACATGATGATGATAGTTGGTGTCGGTATTATCATTCAGTAACATATCATTTTTATGATATCGAAATACTTGTTTTCCAGCTATTGAGAACCGGTTCACAGAGTGTTGATGAGTCTTACATGTATACCATCAGAACCACCCGTGAGTGTTCTCTGGTTCCCCAAGATCCACATGTATTTCATAATGTAACTAACTATATCTGTGTGTCGCCCCTGACTGCTGCTGCGAAGGCCACATAAATAAACACTGTTTATAATTCAGTTCTTTTGTGTTGAGCTAGTCTGTGTATTTTACTATCTTTTTCTTATGTGGTTAATTATCTTGCCATGTGTGACTACCTTCGTGAAAACAGAAATTCTTCATAAAGCGCCATGGGGTTAAAGATTAGCTTATAGGGCCACGTGTTTCCCAGTTAAAGATTAGCTTATAGGGCCACGTGTTTCCCAGTTAAAGATTAGCTTATAGGGCCACGTGTTTCCCAGTTAAAGATTAGCTTATAGGGCCACATGTTTCCCAGTTAAAGATTAGCTAATAGGGCCACGTGTTTCCCAGTTAAAGATTAGCTTATAGGGCCACGTGTTTCCCAGTTAAAGATTAGCTTATAGGGCCACGTGTTTCCCAGTAAGATTAGCTTATAGGGCCACGTGTTTCCCAGTTAAAGATTAGCTTATAGGGCCACGTGTTTCCCAGTTAAAGATTAGCTTATAGGGCCACGTGTTTCCCAGTTAAAGATTAGCTTATAGGGCCACGTGTTTCCCAGTTAAAGATTATAATGCGTCTTTCAGAACATCTCAGTTAAAGATTATAATGCGTCTTTCAGAACATCTCAGTTAAAGATTAGAATGCATCTTTCAGAACATCTCAGTTAAAGATTATAATGCGTCTTTCAGAACATCTCAGTTAAAGATTAGAATGCGTCTTTCAGAACATCTCAGTTAAAGATTAGCCAGAGAATGATATTTTGTTCCGTTAAAGTTTGTCTATCGGTACAGGGAAGTAAACTTTTTTAGTTCTTTGGAGGATACGTTATGACTATCTTGAAACATAAACATGGAATTGTTTTGGTTATGACCAAGAATTATGACATAGAGTTATGACCAAGAATTATGACATAGAGTTGTGACAAGCTGGGATATAGTTATGACATAAGGACAAATGTTTGTTTATAAATATGAAACAACGAGGCTTTCGTACAGTAAAGTAAGAGAACACAGTTTTGTAGGATTAGACCTCGAAAAAATCGTAGACAAAGCACTTTAGTGAGACGTGAGAGAAAGAAAAATCACAAGAGAGTTACCTGGTATTCGAACACGGACTCTGGTAGGACGAGCAGCCCTATAGCCACGAGAGAACAGTGTACTAACCACTTGAGCCAACTAGCACCAAAAAAAAAAGAAGTGTTTTGTAAACATAGTCATTAGTAACTGTTCAGTAGACACGAGGGATCGTGACATCCAGAAAGAAACGAGGTCATGACACAGAAATTCCATAGCTTGGATTCAGTCTCTCTAGCAGGTACCAACTTTTAGACAAACATACACACGGTCTTCTGCCATGTCTGGTGCATACCGTTGGTTATTACGGCTGCTCGTCTTACTGAAGTCTGTGTTCGAATCCCAGGTAACTCTCTTGTGATTTTTCTTTCTCTAACATCTCATCAAAGTGCTTTGTCTACGATTTTTTCGGGATCTGATCCGACAAAACGGCGTTCTTTTACTTTAGAGTTATAATATAGTTGTGACATAAAGTTATGACCAGCTGGGATAGAGTTACGATCAGCTGAGATAGGGTTATGATCACCTAGGGTAGAGTTATAACCAGCTGGGATAGAGTTACGATCAGCTGAGATAGAATTATGATCACCTAGGGTAGAGTTATAACCAGCTGGGATAGAGTTATGATCAGCTGAAATAGAATTATGACTACCTGTGATAGTTATAACCAGGTGATATAAAGTTATGACCAGCTGTGATAGTTATGACAAGCTGGGATTGAGTTATAACCAGCTGAGAAAGTTATGACCAGCTGTGATTTTAAAACCGTGTCATCTCTCTGGCATATACCACTTACATCCTTTAAAAGTACCCAGGTAGTCACAACGCGAATCTTATCAACGCGATCAGTCAGAAAGAAAAGGGATGTAAAGAAAGAAAACAGAAGACGAATGTAAAGAAAGAAAACAGAAGACTAAGTGGATAACTTTGAAATAAAAAGGACAAAAAAGCTAAAACATGAAGGTAACGAAAAAGAAAGATCGTCTGCAGAAGTAGAGGAAAAAGATGATTTCGGATAGCTTTGATGCCATTCTGTTCATTCAGCGCAGTGTCGATAGAGGCGCCAGCGAACATGCTTATTTATTCTGTGCTATCCTTGGTATTTAAAATAAGATGACGTGTTTTCTTTTTGTGTGCCATTTGATCTGCTCGTTTTTATATTATTATTTTGGTTTCGTTTTCTTGTATTTTTCACACGAGTTTTTCCGACGACTGCTACATTTCCTCGTTTCTGCTTCTTCAGCAGGCGCCCAAAGCATTCTGATTGGCTGATCCCGTGACAAGAAAATAAATAGAGGGAAGGGGAGATTTTAAAATAAAAAGTGCTGAGAAACATGATTATGTGTTCTGCTTTCACAGCAAAACAGTCTGATCTCTAAGCATTGTCTATCGGTGTGGTTTGTTCAGGGTAAGATTTTGAAAGAACATGAGCAGAGAAACATGGTTATGTGTTCTGCTTTCACAGCAAAACAGTCTGATCTCTAAAGCATTGTCTATCGGTGTGGTTTGTTCAGGGTAACATTTTGAAAGAACATGAGCAGATTACGACCGTTGGAGTGTGAGTAGAGCAGCAGTTCCCAAACTTTTCTGAGAAAGAACCTAAATCAGCTATAGTACATGATCCGCGATCCATGATAAATATTTTTTTTACAGTATTTAAGTCAGCAAAAATTAACATACATGATGTAACTTTGAAAACCACTATTCACAAAAAATGTATGTCACTTCTTAAATAACTCAGTATTTTTCAAGATATCATGAAATGCTGAAAACACTCAGAACAAAATATATTTAAGAAACATATCAATGAATATGTAGCTTCAAAACATAAAGTAATAGGATTTTTCTAAAGCCATGTAGTTTTATTTTCTAGTTTTAATTTATTATCTCTTACATATCAGTTTTTAAAATAAATTATTGTATTTATCTGGTGTGTTGTTTGTTCACATGTGGTCCTTGACAAAGGCATATGCTTAAATATTGAATTGTTGGATGTTCTTCATTTATACGTGGTACTCATCTTACTTTCTGCCACTGTTGTTTCTACCCGCTCTCCTCAGTCTTTCCATATTTTGTGTAAAACTGAGCATGCACAGCACTCAATCTTTGTTACTGCAGCCAGATTTACGGCCGTTGTCGTTTCTCTTATCTTCCACAACTGCTGGCTTAGAGTTGCCTCAGAAAACGTTGGAAGACCACTTGCGTAGAGAGTGGAAACAAGCACATTGAATCTGTGTCAAGAGGTATGACTGAAAAAAAAAGAGGTGCACCACCACGACAGGGATGGAAAGAACATAGAATATGTCCCTCAGAGACTCCAAGGAAAAGTCAAGAGTGAAGAATAGTGTCAAATGAAGACGAACTTTTTTTTATGCTGCAGTCAGATTATGTCGGTAAGCTCAAGAAAACGAAGAAGTCATCGCGTGGTAATCATCAAGAAATGCACTGTCTCTTAGTCATCTTGGTTCGATAATGTAGTCGTTTATTCCGTTATCGATTAGGTAAAACATTGTTTTAAAATTCTGGTCGGTCGCAAGATCCGCTTTAATTCTTTGCCTGGAAGTGAGCACCGGTGATTTTCCATCAACACTGACCTCCATCTTGCCGCAGATATAAACACTATGGCGTTCGTTTTTATCTGAAAACAGGCTAATGGTTTGCTAAACACGATTAAAGCAGACATATCTTCTAATTCTTCTCATCTCGAGATTTAATAAGGACACGGAGCAGGTGTAAAGGTATGCGTTTAAGAAATCCCCATTTACTGGGAAAATGCGAGTTGCCAGATGTCAGATAAGGTCAAGGCCTCGTACCAGGGCCTGGTGCACCTAACAAGTTGCATCACTCACAGAAAACACGAGGACCTACTAGCAGACGCTGTTGTTGCTTACAGAACTCAGTGATAACCCTTGAACTTTGTCATGTAAGTTTATATTTCAGTGTCGCATGTTCTTCTTTGTTGTGTAATATGACGAAATGGTTATTCGAGACAGAGGCGTTTTGGTTCTTGCAAGTTTTTTTGTTTTTTTTTATTGATTCGCCTTTAAGAAATAGGGTACATTTATTATGCTAGTGTGTCTGGGTTTTGTAAACAACCTTATCCATAAACTACTTTCTTAACATCTCTTCTGTTCAGAACATAAAGCGTGATACATTATTATGTATTCATAGGGTTACCATAATAGATGAAGGGAAAAAGTATGTACAAATAAAGGCTAAATATTGACATGATACAAGCAGTGACGTGGCCAGGTGTCTAAAAGTAGACACATCTTCTACTTCTTCTAGTAGCCAGACAGAAAACAAGTGAATAAAAGCTACGTTTTACAACTAATAAATGAACAGTAACACATTTTCAGACTGTAATTAAAACAGAACCACAAAACTACCACACTTAGGGCACATGCGCACTTCCCGCTTCGGGAGCCCGGGGCGCGACTTTAATTTGTGCCCCTCCCCCAAACCCCCTCCGCTTTTCCTCTTAGGTGTGTTTAATAAATTAGTGAAAAAATAATAAACATTTTTTTCACGTAATCTAATTTAAACGTAAAACATACTCTATTTACTTACTTTAGTACCACTCATATATTCCTATGGAGTAAATGAACTTTTTAGCAAACTCTTGTGTCATCCTTAACCAGAGCAGTTTAAAATTATTTGTAAACACAATAATAACAGAGATTTACGAATAACATATAAACAAATATGTCCATAAAATACTACAGTAGTAACAGGTAACATCAACCAGGAACATGTTTGTTAGTTACAACCTACACGTTATTGACAAGTGAATATAGAGATACTACGTGTCTGTGCTACATACTACGCTTTTGGAGCCCCCCTTATTTTTCCAACTCAAACGCGAGCACAGCTCCCATGCACGTCGTCTTTCTTCTGATTTGTGTCGGCCGCTCTTGGTATGTTTTATTTAACTGCGTCATCAGTCAAAAAATACAGTTTCTTCTTCTCAAGTACAGTACGGACGATCTCTACAGTACGGACTGTGAGTACTAACTACTAGTATTCATGGAGTTTTTTTGTTTTTTTTTTGGTCTATTTCTCACCTGTTATGAAGTCTGTCTGTGAGGGACATATTATTTGGTATTCACATTATTTGTGAAATACATTCTTTTGTAATAAGGTTTTGAAAAGGGAGCATTGATCAGTCACACAGATTTTTTTTTTGAAAAACTTATTCCTGTATACAAGTTACAATGAAAGGAGTTTGTGATAGAGTTGACGATGTGATGTAAATAATGAAGGGTTTTCAAATAATTTTCAGTGGTGGTCACCATAAAAGTAGTTTTAATTATTAGAGAGGTCTCAATTTTTTTTTCTAGAACCACTAATGAGAGTTATTTTATAAGAACAACTGTTGAAAAACTAGTACTTCAGCATGAGGAAACTTTTCATTGTGTTTGATCCAGTAATGACAAAATTTGAAAATGAGAATTCAGAAAATTTTTTGAATGGTAAAAATAATATCAAATTCCTAATTGTTAAAAAAATATAATCAAAGTAAGAAGTATTTTAAATATTAATTGAAAGTAAACCAGTATTTATGTAAATACTATCAAGACTGTCTCAGACAAACTTTTTTCAGTCCAGGACTTCTTCAAGGAGCCAACTGCAATAGTGACCGTGACCCACTCTTTGGAAAAATTAGAATAAAGCTAAAGAAAGCAGGCAGAAAAGTGAGAAACATCAAACTGAATACAGAACTCCTTAAAAATGACCAAGAACTGCGAGAACAATACTGAATTATTATAACAAATAAATACAATGCAATAGCAAAGATAAATAGTATAGATGAACAATGGGCAATGTTAAGAGATTCTATCCACCAAACTGTTAAGGATATAATTCCACCAAAAAAAACAAGCCCTCAAGAGTAAGTGAATGACAGATGACATCTTGGGACTGATGGACAAGAGAAGGAGGAATAAAAATAACCAAGAATAATATAGCAGGATAAATAAAGAAATAAGATGCAAATGCTGAGAAGCAAAAGAAGTGTGGTTAAATGAACAGTGCAGACAAATAGAGGACTCCCATAATAAAGACAGCAAAAACATGCACAAACAAATTAGTGAACTCACAGGCAGGAAAACAAAATATACCACAGGATGCCTGAAATCAAAAGAAGCTAAAATGTTAAAAGAAGACATTGTGGGCAGGTGGACAGAGTACATAGGTGAGCTATATGGAGGAGAAAGACCAGAATTAACACCAGATACTGAAAACTGTGATGGACCACCAATACTTGAAGATGAAATCATAGATGCTATCAATCACATGAAGAAAGGAAAGTGACTGAACCTGTTAATATAACAACAGAAAAAAATAGAGGCACTAGAGGAGATAGGAGTAACAAAGTTACTGAATGACTTTTACAACAGTGGTTGTATGCCCATTGACCTGCTTAAATCCACATTTATAGCACTACCAAAGAAACAAAGTTCAAAGGAATGTGAGGACCACAGGACTATCAGTCTTACATGTCATATAACAAAGTTACTTCTGAGAATTATTATGAGAAGAACAAGAAGAAAGATAAAAATGGAAATAGCAGATGAACAGTTTGGATTTGTTGAAGGAAAGGGAACACACAATGCCATTTATGCTTTACAAACACTAACAGAAAGAGCTTTAGAAGTACAGAAAGATCTCTACTTATGCTTCATTGATTACATCAAGGCATTAGACAAGGTGAAACATGATGAGATTATTAAAATGCTTGAAGACATCAATATAGACGCCAAAGACTTGAGGATTGTAAAACATCTATACTGGCACCAGGAAGCAGACATTCAAGTTGAAAATAAAACTGGAAAATGTCAACCAATAAAACAAGGAGTGCGACAAGGATGTGTACTGTCTCTAGAACTGTTTTCTCTGTACATTGAGAAGAACCAGGTATAAAAATTGGAGGATACAATATTAACAATCTTTGGTATGCTGATGACACAGTACTGATAGCTGAGAACCAACAAGACCTGCAAAATCTCTTGGATAAAGTCTCTAAAGGCAGTGACTAGAAAGGCCTTACTTTAAACATCAAAAAGATAGAGACTATGTTTATATCTAAGGAACAGAATCCAACAAAATACAGTGTAAATTAAATGGAACTATTCTAAAGCAGGTGCAGAAATTCAAATACCTTGGAGCAGTAATAACTTCAGATGGGAAATGCAGAACAGAAATTAAGAACATAATAGGCCAAGCAAAGACTGCATTTCAGAGAATGGGAAATATATTATTCAACACATCCTTATCAATGAATGTTAGAAAACAAGTCATAAAATGCTATATTGAACCTATCTTGTTATATGGAAGTGAATCATGGACAATAGGCAAGTCTGCACAAAAATGATTGGAAGCAGCAGAAATGTGGTTTATTAGAAGAATGTTGCGAATCCCCTGGACAGCAAAAATAACTAATGAAGAATGTATGAGAAGAGCTGGAGAGACAAAAAACCTTGTCAGAAAGATAAGAGAGAGACAATGTACTTTCATAGGACATGCAATGAGAAGAGGGGGCATTGAAAATATTATAACAACAGGAAAAATAGAAGGAAGAAGATCAAGAGGAAGACCAAGAGAAATGATTCTGGACAGCATAATAGCCAACACCAATCGGCATGGCATGTGATGATGATGATAATGATGATGATGAGTCCAAGATTACATATGACATAAACATTTTTCTTATAGTTTATTGCCAAACATAAGTAATAACTATGGCAACAGTTTTATTTACTATAAATTTTGACAAGTGCACCTGATTTACACATCAGTATTTATATTATAAGGCAGATTCTAAACATTTTTTTTGCCATTGACTCCCCATTTTCTGCCCAAGAACAGCTGTGATCCCCTCATTGAAAATAAAGCAACAAATTGAGCCCATACAATGCTAATTTAAATTTTTAGTTATGCCATGCCATTGCTGGCATGTGGACACCCAAAAATCATTCCATGATCCACAGGGAATGCATGGATCCAGGTTTTAAACCACTGTTCAAGGGTATATTTGGTTATCCAGTAAAATAGGTATTTATCATGATATATCATCTACACATCGTCCCTACACTAGATCTCAGGAAATATCTGCTACCACCAAACCCTTCTTTACTAAATACCCCCTTTTTACCAGCATACCAATCCCTTACAAACATTTTGAACAGACATACAGAATGGCTAAAAAAAAAAAAGCTGCCCTTTATAGTCACTGGTCTTCTCATCATAAAGGTTGTGGGTTCATGAGTAGATATTGTAAAAATGGGATCAGAATTTTTTTTAAAATAGTGAATATCTACATGCAGGTCTGGGCACACCAGACTATATTGTACACATGATAACTGTCAGTGAATGAAAGAAAAATAGAATACAATGTCCAGGTAAGCCTCATAAATAAGGAACTTTGCACAAGTTCACATACGCAGAAATATATGACATTCTGAATATAAAGCTGTTCTGATAAAAGTGAATTTTACATATCATTTTAATCTTCTTCTTCTTCTTCGTTTGCTTTACCACCAAGACCGCCCCGTAGATCCTCCTGAATTTACTCCTGTGGTCCTTGGTAGGTCCCGTGGCCCCCCTGTGGTTCCAGAAAGGACCACACGAGATCCACGAGAGGACCACAAGAGGTTCAGAGTATCGAAGGGCTTGAGCTTGTATTCTTGGTGGGTCTCAGAAGCGGGAATGCGTGACACCGTGGTTTTTGTTGCACCAGTTTAATCTAGAGTTGGACTTTCTCACCGGAAAACCTCGACGTGTTTTGGATATCAGCATATCCCTGCTGGTGAGAGGTGGTTGGCTATCCAGCCTAGAGTTGGACTTTCTCACCGGTTGGGATACATGTGTATCCCCGCCGGGTGAGAGATAGTTGCCCATCCAATCCAGCGTTGGACTTTCTCACCGGAAAAACTTCAGTGTGATTAGGATACACATACATCCCCGCCGGGTGAGAGGTGGTTGCCTATCTAGACTGCCCTGGTCCAGTGTCTCTGACTTCAGCATTTTGTGGTCGTGGCCGCTACCCTTCCTAGTTGTGACCAGGACGGAGCTTTTGTCCAGGAGGACGAATTCTCGCCGCTAGTAAGTTTCACCCCTGGGTTGAGCCGGTTTAGGCATATTATCCCAGTATGGGCATGTTTAGGACGTGACCGACCTCTAGAGCAGAGGTACCATGATATGCGTAGCCATCAAGTTTCACCCCTGGTTTAGGCCGGTTTAGGCATACTTCACCAGTATGGGTGTATATCAGACGTGGCCGGCCTCCAGAGCAGAGGTGCCATGGTATGAGTAGCTCTCACCGTGAGACCACTGGATATACTGACTAAGCTTCACTTTATCCTTTCCATCACCTTTTCACATCGGCGTTGCACGGCAACCCTAATTTCTTCTTCGTATTTTCTTCATTGGCTGGGAGGAGTTTCACTCCAAATGCGGTATCCGAAGAATCTCGCCAGCAGTGTCTTAATCTCTGGGTTAAGCCGGTTCAGGCATTTTGCCTGATATGAGCGCACATAGGACGTGGTCGATCTCCAAACCAGAGGTGCCATGATTTGACTGCTGTTTACTTCGCTTAATCTTTTCTTTCACCTTTTCCTCAGTGGTACCGTACGGCAACCCCATTCGCACCTTTCTTCACTGGCCGGGAGGAGCCCCACTCCACACATGGCAGCTGAAGAATCTCGCCAGCTGCAGTAGATGAGCTACCAAACATGACTGTCATCTACCCGAAACGTCTGGTTTTCAGGCGCCAGATATTCGCCTTCACCCCTTCTCCTGTCAGTTTGAGCAGTTCTGCCATGAGAAGGCCAGGAGCTGGACTTGATTGTCAGAGGCTATTTGAAACACACGCCACTGGAGTGGAGAGCATATCTCCCACCCCACCTCCAGCTGTAACAGTCCTTAGAACCATCATTTTGATAATGTTAGCACTTCTCATTCCTATGACTTATAGCTAATTTCTTTTTATTCCTTTTCTGTCGATGTTAAACTGTGTTTGTGTAAAGAAGATAGTTGAAATATTACATCATTGGTTTGTTATTTCCTACCCTTTAATCTCTAATCTTCATTTTTTTTTCTTTCAAATATAGGCAGTGTTTTATTCACTCTTGATCTCAACACATGTTAACACTACTTCTCTTTATCTTATATTTTCATCAAGTGCAATTTTTCCACTGTTTGATGTTTGAATTCCACTGAAATTTATTCATCTTATTAATCCTCACAGCTTAAAAGCAAGGCTTCAGACTCCCATCTCTTGCTGCATGATTTTTTAAAGTTGTGTTCAGACCGGTTAGGTTAAGCTTGAGTATTATAAAAGAAAACTCACTCTGGCAAAATGATGAAGAGATAAAATAAATTCATGTTGATGTTTTTGTAAATATTAACTTAAGAGTAAAATTCTGATGCAATACTTTGGAAATTTTAAAGCCATGATAAAAATGAGCAGTCTGTAGTTTGAGATACAGAAATCATTATTTACCTTTCGGTGCCTTGTAAGCAAACGTTTCGCTTGGGTCTCATCAGGTATTTTGTGATAATTACTTCTGTATTACATTTTTAAAATTTTGCATTCACTGCACTTTGCTTCACTTTTGTATTTTTAATATTTTTTTGTGTACTTTTTTCCTAGTGGTTCTTGGGTTAAAAAGTGTTGGTTTTTCATTTTATTAAAGGTGGATGTGAAACTCATTGAAGTTTGCTGCATTGTGCATTACTGTAGTGTAAGGCATTACATTTAAAGCTTAATAATTTGTTCATCTTGAAGACTTATAAGCAGTAATAGTGATAGTTGTTTTCATCTAAAAGAAATGTTTAGAAGCATGCAAATATTAAGTTTTTGTGGAAGTTACCAAGTGTTATCTTGCTTAGAGTGTTTTCTTGGCTGTCTCAGCATTTAGTATGGAGAAAGTGTCTTGTCTGTGTAGCACTAATCACCTCTTGAGCTAAAATGGAAGAATGATAACCATATGTCTAAAATCTAATGAACTTAAAGCAATTATTAGAAGATGAAAAAGCAAGAATTTAAGCATCAACTTTTCCCTGTTAAAAAAAAAAAAAAGATGCTTTCTGAGCCAAGTATTTCATGGAGCTATCTATTCTTGTAGTACATGAAATGGAAATAAGGCTACATAAAGTCAGAATCTCTGCAGTGAATGCCAAAATCATGAAGGACCAAATGCATGCATGCACACATAAGCTGATCTGCAGATATGAAATACATGCACATATGAGACACTGATAATATTGAAGAAAAGCTGAGTTTTATAGTTTCTGAAGTATAAAATTGTATTGTTATTTTAAAATTTTGATGTTTTTATTTTTTTTTAAAAGAGAGAATACTGTTGTTATAATCTACATTCTCATCTACAGTGCTAAATCCATTTGTCTGCTGAAATGATGAACAAGTTCCACAAACCACTACATCAGGTAGCTTTTAAGCATGTCCTGAAACAGCATTTCACCAAAGTTGCTCCAGCTGTTCACCCAGTCAAAATTGGCCGTCCTTCTGAGGAGATTTTTTCAAAGGAGGAGAAGTATGGAGCCCATAATTACCAGCCTTTGCCTGTAGCAATTCACAGAGGGAAAGGTAGACAAGATGAACATTTTAGTAAATGCTTTCAAGTTTTGTTTATTCAGAATATTGATAGAAAATGTTTACAAATTGTTATTTGTGCTTTGGTAAGATAAATTCAGTTTTTAATTTTTTATGATTTGGTAATGTACTTGTATTCTCTTTTAGCATGTGAGTAGCTTATTATGTGAAGGCAGTGGGCTTGAACTGAAGTAGATCCAGCAGTAAAAATTTGGGCCTGACACATTTTGTTAAGAAAATCTGAAATTCAAGAATATTCTTAAAAATCACCTACTTTTAGTAAATGCAACTGAAAACTATATAAACCAAATTTTAAAAAATGGTTATTTGTTATTTGCAAAAATGGGTGACAGATTATAATGTACACATGGGTGCTAGTGCTTCTTCTTCTTCTTCTTCTTCTTCAGCTTTCCAAGTCATTAAGGCTCCTTGCTGCAGATAAAGTTCGCCTCCATTTATTTCTATTCCTAATCTTCTCTCTCCAGTTGGTGACACCAGTTTCTTTTATATTCTCTTCTCTGTTGTCTTTCCATCTCTGTCTTGGTCTACCTCTTGGTCTTGTTTCCCTCATCTCTTGTGCACACATCATTTTCATTTGTCTGTTCTCTTCCATTCTTTCTACATGCCCCAGCCAGCGTAGTCTGTTCAGTTTCAAGAATGTGCTAGGGGGTCATAAACAGATGTTCATGTGAATATTGTTTTCATGCACATATTGTTGCCAAGGAAGAAAGAAATTAAAAAGATGTTTGTCTGAATATTTAATTCATGTATGGCTGCACCAGAAAAGAAAAGCAGGTGACTGAAGAAAAGCATTCTTTTTTCAGTCCATGAACAAACTGCTGAATCTGCATCTCATATATATTTTTCTTAAAATAGTATGTGCAATCTATTTTTTTATCTTTACTGTTTTATTTATTTACTTTGTAGTTAAGCTTATCTTAATATCTTCACAAAACATTGTATTCAAATGTAAAGACTGGCATATTCAATAAGTGGATCATTTGCATGAACTCTCTCAGGAATTTTTGTGTGGGATGTTGAGGGGAACAAGTATTATGACTTCCTTAGTGCTTACAGCGCCATCAACCAGGGCCACTGCCACCCGAGGATTGTCAGCGCCCTGAAGAAGCAGGCAGACATGGTGACCTTGACTTCACGAGCCTTTTACAACACCTGTCTCGGAGAATATGAAGAGTACATCACCAGTCTCTTCAGATATGACAAGGTGCTGCCCATGAACACAGGTAAGATCTAGGTTAACTGTACGTGATGATGATGGAAAATAAAATCTCCAAAATTTATTCTCTTAATGTTTATTACATAAAATGACAGCTTCTAAGAACTGATGTCACACACTTAATAGATCTATCGCTTTGAACTTTTTTTTTTTATGATCCTGTCTGAAGTTATTTTCCATGGTCATAATGGATTTCATTCTTGCATACTGGCATACTACATGTAAACTGCATTTTCTCCTGTGGTGATACAATGACTGAATGATACAGTTTATTTTTCCTTGCATATTTCTGCACATGTTGTCACCTGCTATTAACTATTTTGAACTAAAATTTGACAAATGAACCTTCTTTCAATGTCTACACATATTTGGATCCTTGAGCTCGTTCTGTTTCAAAAAGACATAACATAAGAGCAAACACTCAGGGACATTATCCAGTTGTTCTCATGAACTATTCCTTTTATCAAGTTATTTCTGTGTTGAAATGGGTGAGAAATAGTTACATTTGAGATCCCTGGAGTTTTTGTTTTTTTTTATGAACAATGTATATTGAGCAAAATTCTTGAACTAATTTCACCAATCACAGCTATTCTGCTTTATAGAAATTATGTGTCAGTGGTTTCAACATGTTTTTTTTATTTCTTATTTTCTGAGCTTGGTTATGTTTCATTGTACTGTACTAGTATATGAATCGCTTCATGGATATGGGATTTCATGTGACTTTTAACATCTTCAAAATGTGATCAAGACACTTTCAAACTTCCACATGGTGATCTTGGTAGCCGGCTGTAGTGACACTACGGTGGGGGTACAGACCAATGTGTTCCCTATGACTGAACTTATATGAACATGAATACTTGCTAGCACATCAGATCAGAGACTGGTCCCTTTTTTTCCCCACAAAATTTAGAATAAGTGACTTATTTTGGCAGGAATGTTCATGAACTGAAAACATACACAGGATTCTGGGAGTGATTTATTTTCAACTGGTAGGCAGCGCCACAGAGGTGGAGCTTGTTGAGAAGCTGGCTTCTTATGTTTGCTGCTGGGAGTAAAGAGTTCCATCATGCCCTACACTTCATCTGATTTGATGCCTTTATCTTACAATAGTATCAGCTGTAAGATCTTCCCATTCACAGTTGTAAAGATACACCACCACCACAACAACAACAAAGTTGTGAGGGTATGTAAGTTTATATCTTGTTTTTTGCTCAGTATAGAGCAGTATATAAGTTTATATCTTTTGATCATCAAGATTTACATCAGCTGTCATAATGTTGTCAATCTTGACATTATGCTTAATCATCAAAATTTACATTTTTATTCAATGTATCTATCTTGTATATAAAGCATATGGTTTTTGTTGTTCAGTGTGACATTTCATATAAATGTTAGAACTTTCACAAAGATTTACTTTTTTCCTATTTTCTGTTAAAAAAAAAAAGTTAAAAAACCTAAAAGGTCTCCATAACAAAAGTTCTTTTTCATGAATGTGTGTGTCTCAGGCGTTGAAGGAGGTGAAACCGCCTGTAAGCTGGCCAGAAAGTGGGGCTACAAAGTGAAGAAGATTCCAGACAACCAAGCTCGAATTATCTTTGTAGAAGGAAACTTCTGGGGCCGCACGCTGGCTGCTGTTTCTTCTTCAACTGATCCTGTCAGTTATTCTGGTTTTGGACCTTTCATGCCAGGATTTTCCATTATCCCATACAACAATGTTGAGGCTCTTGAGGTATGTTGTTTTTTTTAAGGGACTACAAATGTTTTCTGAGTGCATGTTTTCCAGTTTAAAATAAATGAATTAATAAGTGACAATTCCCTTAAAATGCAAGCTGTAACAAAAACTATGTGACCTGTTCCCACTGAAAATTTTATGTAACTATTTGCCAAATTTTTGCTTCTGTGATGTTTTAGAACTGGATAAGATTGCCTATTTCATTTTTTTTTTTCTGACTGGGTTTTTGTCTGTAATCTGGGAATAAGGATGGCCGTGTTTTCTTCGGTCATTCTGGGGATAAAGATGACTTTTAAAATATGATGCTGTCATCATGGCCAGTAAACTGCAGCTTATCCAGCCTCCAAGTGATAACACAAATAAATAGACTGCCATTTGCTATAACCTGGACTAGGATATTTGGAACATAGAAAAACTTGAAATACTTATTGCACATTTGTATGAACTGGTCACTTGTAAAGAATATAGTCTGAATCAACCAATAATTAGTGTATGATATATAACTATACACAGAGTCACTGCAGTTAAGCTGTGATACCAAAATGTATAAACTGGGAAAAAAGTAGGAACAGATTTAATACTTAACGAGTATGCGTTAAGTAATAAAGCTGTTCCTACTTTTTTCCCTAGTTTATACATTATAGTCTGAATCAAAAGCTTTTTTCTTCAAAGACAGAAATGATACTTTTAATAACAGCATAGCACACAATAAAATACAATTTTAGAAAAAAAAATAGAAATTATATGATCATAATTTCTATGACCAGTTAAAAAACTAAATTAGGTAATCAAACTTGTTTTTCAAAACCTTAGATTACCAGAAAAACAAATGAAGTTCTTAGAAAAGTTGCATAAATTTGGAAAATAATCACAAACTCCATGAAAAATTCAAAGGAAAACAGAGTAAGGCAGCCCACAAGAAAAATTTCTAAATGAGGTGATCAAATGGCACTGGAAAAGAATGACAACTGATATGGTCAGAAATATAAGAGTTCATACAAACTGATGTACGAATGGCGGTATCTGTCAGGACAACATCTAATGAGAAAATGAACCTTTTCTGACAATATTTAAGATAACTGGTTTATGTTGGGTAGAATCTTTATGAGCTGAAAATTTACACAGTGCCCAGGGACAAAATTATATTCAGTTTACAGGAAGTATAACATGAAGTACACAATCAGTATTGATCAAAGAGAATAGTTGATGAGTACAACAGGAGAATGTCCCTGAGTGTTTGTTCTCATGATATGTCTTTTTCTGATATAGAACGAGCTCAAGGATCCGAATGTGTGTGGGTTTATATTTGGGTTTGGCCAGTGTTGTGGTTTTATCAGAGATGATACTGTCATAAATCGTTTTGCTTTTAGGGCCAGATAGATGAGACCATCATTAGGACCAGAGAACAAAAGATAATAAGTCCACTTCCACTTGCAAGCAGTGCTCTTAGTCAGACTAATGTGGAGTCACAGCTTAGTCAAAAGAGCAAGGATTGGTGTATTCTCCCATGGTGTATTAAACACTGAGGATTTTGCTACTCTCGGTATCTCTAAGACCATGATAGTTTAGTCTGAAATCTTTAACACTGAGTTATCTACTACTGAAAAACTTTACTAAATGAAGTTAAAATATTTCTGTTGTTAAATTCAGCCCATGTTTGTGACATACCTTAAAAAAATATGTGGCTGAAAATTCTCATTTGCTATCTCTTACAAACTTTGTAATCCAGAATAACATATATACACAATTACTTGAAAGGATGAATAACTCTGGTGTCTGTGTACAGAGTGAATGTTCCTGAGTTGGAACAACACTGGACTTTTCAGATTTTCACCAAGTTCCAAGTTCTTCGAGCATTTTCGTCCTTCTCTCTAGTCTCTCTAGATGAAGATGTTGAAAAAATATAATTACACAACAGATCAGAAGCTAGAACCCCCAGAAAAGTTAACACGCAAGTGATGGTTTGACAGTATTCTAAGAGATAGGCAGTATAAAAAAAGTAGTGTATGTGATTAGATTTGAAACATTGCAGACAAAACATTTTAGAAGTGAAGGAAAGAAAAATATTTTAAAAAGTAACTGATTCAAGCCTCAAACCAGTAATTGCAGTAATTCCCGTGCCTCGAGTCGCTTTAGCACCCCTTCCGGTTTCTGACTTGAGTGCCTTGGGTCACTGTAGTGGCCTTTGGTTTGTTTCATTAAAAAACCTATGTAACGTTTAGATTGTAAACATTTAGTGCACATGCTTCATGACCCTTTTAAAAATGGCAGAAGCGTGGTTAGTAATGAGCAATGTCGAGGGTGAAAATTGAAGTTTTTGATTGAGAAATTTCAATTTTTGGTGATGTAGATAGGAGTATGGACATGCCCTGTGACCAGACCACTGTTCTTGAATGTATCCCAAGTAGATCTAGATATATTAGATGACTGGAGAAGTAGTTAGAAGGTTATTTCAGACATTATTTTTAGCAAGAAGGCCACATATTATCACAACACGAGATCGATAGGTAATCCTAGGCATCTCAGATGGTACCTAGTGTACATTTAGACCTATCCGATGATAAGTTGGACACAATTGTTGTCTAAAAACATCACATTACTTCGTTTTTCCTAAAAAACTCTGCATTTATGAAATCTTCATGCATTTAGTTATTTTGAAACATAATAAGTACACTTTTTAACATTGAAATATTTTATTTCATTCATCATCATCATCATCAGGTGTCATGCCGACTGGCGTTGGCTGTTATGCTGCTCCAGAGTACACGATCCTTCATGCAGGCCATTGGCTCAGTTGGTGATCTCCTCTCACACCATCTCGTCAGACTGTCCAGTATCATTTCTCTCGGTCTTCCTCTGGCTCTTCTTCCTTCTGTTTTTCTTGTTGTTATAATATTTTCAATGCCCCCTCTTCTCATTGCATGTCCTATGAAAGTACATTGTCTCTCTTTTATTTTTTTGACAAGATTTTTTTGTCTCTCTAGCTCTTCTCATACATTCTTCATTAGTTATTTTTGCTGTCCAGGGGATTCCCAACATTCTCCTAATAAACTACATTTCTGCTGCTTCCAATGATTTTTGTGCAGACCAGCCTGTTGTCCATGATTCACTTCCATATAACAAGATAGGTTCAATATAGCATTTTAGGACTTGTTTCCTAACATTCATTGATAAGGATGTGTTGGATAATATGTTTCTCATTCTCTGAAATGCAGTCTTTGCTTGGCCTATTCTGTTCCTAATTTCTATTCTGCATTTCCCATCTGAAGTTATTACTGCTCCAAGGAGTTTGAATATCTGCACCTGCTTTAGAATAGTTCTGTTTAATTTTATACTACATGTTGGCAGATTCTGTTTCTTAGATATAACCACAATCTCCGTCTTTTTAATGTTCAAAGTAAGGCCTTTCTGTTCACTTTCTTTGGCCACTTTATCCAAGAGATTTTGCAGGTCTTGTTGGTTCTCAGCTATCAGTACTGTGTTGTCAGCATACCAAAGGTTGTTAATATTGTATCCTCCAATTTTTATGCCTGGTTCTGTGATAATCATTCTTCGAATATTCTCGCTGTACAGAGAAGAAAAGTCTGGAGATAGTACACATCCTTGTCGCATCCCTTGTTTTATAGGTTGATATTTTCCAGTTCTATTTTCAACTCGAATTGCTGCTTCTTGGTGCCAGTATAGATGTTTTACAATCCTCAAGTCTTTGCCATCTATATTGATGTCTTCAAGCATTTTAATAATTTCATTATGTTTCACCTTGTCGAATGTCTTTGTGTAATCAATGAAGCATAAGTAGAGATCTTTCTGTACTTCTAAAGCTCTTTCTGTTAGTGTTCATAAAGCATAAATGGCATTGTGTGTTCCCTTTCCTTCAACAAATCCAAACTGTTCATCTGCTATTTCCATTTTTATCTTTTTCCTTGTTCTTCTCATAATGATTGTCAGAAGTAGCTTCGTTATGTGACATGAGAGACTGATAGTTCGGTGGTCCTCACATTCCTTTGCACTTGGTTTCTTTGGTAGTGCTATAAACGTGGATTTAAGCAGGTAACTTGGCATATAACCACTATTGTAAATGTCATTCAGTAACTTGATTATTATTTTTACGCCTATCTCCTCTAGCACCTCTATCTCTTCTATTGTTATATTATCAGGCCTAGCTGCTTTTCCTTTCTTCATGTGTTTGATGGCATCTGTGATTTCATCTTCAAGTATTGGTGGTCCATCACACTTTTCAGTATCTGGTGTTAATTCTGGTCTTTCTCCTCCATATAGCTCACCTATGTACTCTGTCCACCTGTCCAAATTGTCTTCTTTTCCCATTAACGTTTTAGCTTCTTTTGATTTCAGGTATCCTGTGGTATATTTTGTCTTCCTGCCTGTGAGTTCACTAATTCGTTTTTTGCATGTTTTTGCTATCTTTATTATGAGAGTCCTCTATTTGTCTGCACTGTTCATTTAACCACAAAAATAAGATTTTTAAGGGCATGCATCTTTCCCATTGCAACATATGCCTATGAGACCTGGACATTTAACAAAACAGCTGAGATACACATAAATGCCTTTGAATGTAAATGCTACAGAAGAGTTCTCCAAATATCGTGGACACAAAAAAGAACAAATATATCTATACTTCAAGAGCTTAATATTGAAGAAGGCTGGCTAGTAAAGAGGATTAAATAGAGAAAACTTAAATATTTTGGACACATTAAACATCATAATAATTTAGAGAAGACCGTATTGGAAGGATACATAATGGGAAAAAGAAAAAGAGGAAGACCAAAACGAAGATGGCTGCAAGACATCATTGATGATCTGCAAATGGATGCAGCAGCAGCAGGCCATCTTGCTCACAACCGAGAGGCCTACAAGAGTGCTGTTTGGGAGGCAAAGTTCCGCAAGGGACATGCAAATGAATGAATGAATGTTCATTTAACCACACTTCCTTTGTTTCTCTGCATTTGCGTCTTATTTCTTTATTTATCTTGCTATATTTTTCTTGGTTATTTTTACTCCTTCTCCTCCTCTTGTCCATCAGTCCTAAGATGTCGTCTGTCATCCATTTATTTTTAGGGGCTTCTTTTTTGGTGGCATTATATCCTTAACAGTTTGGTGGATAGAATCTCTTAACATTGCCCATTGTTCATCTATACTATTTATCTTCGCTATTGCATTGTATCTATTTGTTATAATAACTCAGTATTGTTCTCACAGTTCTTGGCCATTTTTAAGGAGTTCTGTATTCTGTATTCAAGGGACATGCAAAGGAATGAATGAATGTATTCAGTTTGATGTTTCTCACTTTTCTGTCTGCTTTCTTTAGCTTTATTCTAATTTTCCATAGAGTAGGTCATGGTTGCTATTGCGGTCAGCTCCTGGCATGGTTTTTGTTGTCAGTAATGCATTCTGGAATTGTTTGTTGATTAATACATAGTCTATCTGGTTAAAATAGAGTAGTAGAAAATGGAGACAGCACAGAGGACATCAACAGCAGACTTACTAGAGCAAACCAGGCTTTTGCAATGCTGCAGAATATAAGGAAATAAAAAAAACTAAGCATAAATATGAAAATCAGGATATTTAAGAGTAATGTTCTAAGTATACTACTCTATGGAAGTGAATGCTGGAAAATCACCAAAACCATAGAAAACAAGTTGAATTCTTTCCAGACTAAATGTTTACGAAGAATTAGAAAAATATTTTGGCCAAACACCATAAGAAATAACATCTTATTGGCAGAAATGCAGATGAAGCCACTGACAACAATTATTGAGGAAAGACGCTGGCGATGGTTGGGACATGTGCTCCGAATGACTAACAACTCACTACCAAAAATAGCACTAAGATGGACACCACAGGGGAACAGAAGTAAGGGTAGACCAAAAGAGACATGGAGAAGAGCAACAGAAAGGATGTTGAGCAATAGAGGGCTCACCTGGGCAAGAGCAGAAAAAAAGGCGAAAGACAGGCATTTGTGGAAAACCCTTGCGGAAGCTCCATGTGCCCTGGGCACTTAAGGTTCAGAGAGAGAGAGAGATCTGGTTAAAAGTCTTTTTTGTCTGGGCTGCACCACGTTGCCAGTCTTCGGGGATGTTGTTTAAACTAGGTGTTTCCTACAACCATGATATATATTCTTGCCCATTCAGTTAATGTACTACCTCTGTCATTCCTCTCCCCCAATCCATAGTCACCAGCGATGTCTGAAGTTCTTCCTTTACCAACTTTGGCATTAAAATCTCCCATGACTATAGTAACTTCATGTGACTTTGTGTGTTTTAGGGATGTCTCTATGTCATTATAAAATAGCTGAACATCTTCTTCAGAACTTTCAGATGTTGGAGCATACACTTGTATAATATTTATGTTTATTGATCATCCTTTCAGTTGGGCTAGTAGGACTTGGTCCGAGATGTTCAAATTATCCTACAGTTGTCCTTGCTGTTTGTTTGTCAAATATTATTCCTACTTCTCATTCATGTTTCTCACTTCCCTGCACCTGTCCATCTAACTTCACTCATTCCTAATATGTTGATCTTCATCCTTTCCATTTCCCTCTTTACATTTTCTAATTTTCCAGCCTGGAATAAAGTTCTAACATACCATGTTGCTATTTTGAACTTGTTAGTTTTGCCACC
The DNA here is from genome assembly GCA_009760885.1 of Achatina immaculata. NCBI lineage: Eukaryota > Metazoa > Mollusca > Gastropoda > Stylommatophora > Achatinidae > Lissachatina > Lissachatina immaculata. Next base: position 65,985,861 of record CM019717.1, on the reverse strand, counting down.
AGTAGCTTGATGATATCTGGCCTCACCTGTGGCTCGTGAACTGCCCTACCGGACGAGGCTGTTCCAAAGGAACATCCATTAACATCGTTCATGACAAATCTATTACTCTGAATGAGCATAATTGTTCTTGGGAGCTACAACAGTGGTTTCCCGTTGCCTTCTGCCGGTTTGAATACAGACTCTCCACTAGCCTTTGGACTCCCCATCCTACCTGCAAGGCAGCGGGAGCAAGACGTTTTAAGGCGCCTCTTACCCGCCTGGTATTCCCTTCACTGAGCACTTGAGGCACTTTAGTAGAGCCACCTACTACCCCACCTCGCTCTCTGAGTCTACCACCAGTTGGTCCGCAGTGGCTTATTTCATTCACTTTTACTAATATACCCCTATACAGACCAAAACCCGTGCTTTTACTCTGGCACCCAATTAAACATCAGCGTTTCTTCCTAAGGCACGAAAATTACCAGTAAATTACTGATAAAAAATGAGAAAAAAATGAAACTTTTGGAAGTGATCGGTTACAGTAACTGATTTATATCATAAAAAATTGGTAAAAAGTAACCAGTGGAATCAGATGGAGGATAATCAAGTCAGTAGACTGATGATGCTCATTTTGCATAGAGGAAGTATGTGAGCATTTTGTGACATTTTGTGAACAGCAAATCTCATTGCAACTAAGATAGGAAAAATTTCACACAAACATTTAATTCTCGCTGATGTTTGTAAAACGTGTTTAATTTTACATTTAAAAAATAGTATAAGGTACCAAAAAAGACATGGAGAAGAACAACAGAAAGGATGTTGAGCAATAGAGGGCTCACCTGGGCAAGAGCAGAAAAAAAGGCGAAGGACAGGCATTTATGGAAAACCCTTGCGGAAGCCCCATGTGCCCTGGGCACTTAAGGTTCAGAGAGAGAGAGAGAGAGAGATAAGGTACCAAATGTTGTATTGACAAAACTGGTATTTCGGAAAGTTTTCATGCAGGCTGAAAGATGGGCACTTTTATACTGGTTCTGAGGAACTCTAGTGCCATCACTGTCCCAAGCTCCAGTAATATGAACAATTGCCTTGCTTGAAGAGGGACACTGTCCTATCAACTCAGTTAATTCAAAAAGTACAATTTTTTTAGTTCAACCACATATATACTGCTCTAAGACTTTTCTGTGCACAAACCCCATTGTTTCAGACTTGCTAAAACTATTTGATGCATGGAACTTCATGAGTAAGCACTTTGATACATTCTTATTATTTTATTATCGTTATTGTGGTTTCATGTCAAGACAAAGTTCTGTTATAATTAAGACTTCTATTTTAGCATTTAAATTACTTTGCTGAGACATTTTAACCAGGTATATTTGCAGGCTCTTTTGCAGTAATTAACTTCCCCTCTCATCTCCGAGTCTGTTTTATCTATGGTACACCATTCATATTTATTTATTTCAATTTATTTTTCATCAGTTTCTTAACCTGAGGAAATCTGTTAGCATTAAGAAAAATATTTTACTCTACACGTAGTCCATATTTATTTCTTATATTTGTATTTATCAGACGTTTGGCGTGTGACCATGAGAATGTTAGACCTGATCTGGTTATTCTTGGCAAAGCATTATCGGGAGGAGTTTTACCGGTAAGTTTTTTTTTTTTCAGTTTCATTGAAATAAATAATGTAATTCATGCAAGTGAAGTTGGATTTTAGGTTACATTTTCTTAACATTAAAACAGTTAAAAAAGAAACTGTTGTTTTGAAATGAGTTTGTATAGTACTTTAGTTCCTTATTTTATTAAGTGTTTTATGATTGTAAATCTCCTTCACATTGCCTGTCCTTTACCTTTTTCTTTTGGTCGTCAGTCTAAAAACATCTTATAGTCTATCAGGATCTTGCTTCAGTGAGTGCAGTGTTTTGAGTACCATTGATATCCTGTGTTATCTTCTCAGCTGTTCCTTTTCTCATTTTCCAGAAGCTATATCCTATTTTTTTATTGTTCTCACTGGGCCATCATGTAAATCTCCATACTGTAGTCATTTGTTGTCCTCTTCTATGTCTTTATTAAGCTATTTCTTTGTCCTCATTAAGCTATTTCCAGTTTTTGCTAATCCTCTCTTAACAATGTCCTCTTTAGAGTTTCACGTGGTCAACCTCTTTTTTTCTTCAGCTTGTTGTGTTCCACTTGATAGCTTGTTTTGGGATTAGAGGCCAAATTAATAAGCATAAAATCCCTTCATGAGGTTGAAAAGCTCACCAAAAAAGGAAAACTTGGCAAACTACCATGCAACTTTTATGTGATGTTTAACATCATGAAAAGGATGTAAGATTATTGTTACATCCTGCACTAGTTGTGAACATGGTCTTATTATTGTTGTATTTTCCTAAAGCATTTTCTTAAATTGGTCATACTGTCTCACTAAAGCCATGAACTTGGTCTTATTATCACTACATCTTATTGTCGCTGTGACCATTTTGGCAGCTAATGCTGTGGGGAAGATTTCAGTTAAAGGTTTCAAATCAGAGGTGGAGTAGACAGTAGTGAATTCTTTACTTTTCTTCCATAAGTGTAAAAAAAGTTGACTCTGTTCTGTTTGTCTCTTGTTAACTGGAGCACAATGTGAGGGTCAAGAAAGCAGGCCCTGATTTCAGCATTTTCTCTGACACACTCCTTGGACTTTGCTGAGCAAAAACTTGTTTTGTTCCTTTCATTAATGCCAGCTTCCTTTCTTTATTCATTAATACCAGCTTCCGTGTTTTGTTCCTTTCATTAATACCAGCTTCCTTGCTTTATTCATTAATACCACCTTCCTTGTTTTGTTCCTTTCATTAATACCAGCTTCCCTGGATATTTTATTTTTTATAGAAATAAAATTAGGATTTAAGTAGGTAAACAAATTTTGAAAATGTTAGGAACTTGAGAAAGAGTTTGGAGGCTTGAATTCACAGATTTGTAAAAAAAAAAAAAAATGAGACAAGTCATGTTGTGTATCATGTGCCAGGTCTCTGCTGTGCTGGCTGATGATGAAGTCATGCTCTCAATCCGTCCTGGTGAACATGGATCTACATTTGGTGGCAATCCTTTAGCTTGTAAAGTTGCTCTAGAGGCCTTGAAGGTGAGAGCTGAAAAATTCTCTTAAAAAAATAATATATCAAAATCAAGTAGTAGACAGTTGTAGTACAAACATGTTATGCCATTCCTCTATAGATAGATGTGTGCAGGGCCATGTGAGCCATTTGGGAAATATGATGTCAGTAGACCAGATCAAAGATGGCTGCTCTTTTGGAAGCATGCATGGGAGAAGAACAGCACATTTATTCATTTCTTGAGAGTTTAATGTTCTGAACTGAATGTTTCTGCAATGTACAGTCACTGGAGATTAATACTGGGCACAGTGCTTCCAGCTAGAGACAAAACAAGCCAGCAAGGAGTAATGACATTCTTCCTTGCTGAAACTAAGGACATTCCATACAACTCTGGAAAATTGATGCTAATGCTTTTCTGGGACTGTAAAGGCTCAATCCTGAAACTACCCAGAGGAACAACTATAAGCAGTGAATCATACTGTGATCTGCTTGAGAACCCTTTGAAATCTGCAATCAGAACAAGATATCAGCCTGTTCGGTTCTGGTGTGTTGTTACAGCAAGATAAAATGCCGCCTCACACAGATTGTGCATCAGCTCAACAAATTATGAAGCTGTTTGGAATGTCTTCCACATTCTGTAAATTCATTCAACCCTGCACCATGTGATTATCATGTGTTTGGACCCATAAAGAAGGCACTAGGTGGGAAGAAGTTCAGTATAGATGAAGAGGTTACAGAAGTCATGCATAGTCTGCTGCAAGGTCAGTTACAAGATTCTTCTTCTTGAGGAATCCAACATTAGTAAAGCAGGGACAGATCTGTGTTAACTCTTTCCACCCAGAAAAAAAAAACGCGGACGTTACCGTCGTACGGGCGGACGTTATATTATCGAGCAGGTGTTGTGATAATTTTTGGGTCCCTCTTTAAAATTAATTTTAACAAACTAATTCAGGGTTCAACATAAGTGTATCATATATCAAAATAAGTAGAAATGAATGAGGATTTCATAAATGTAGTTATTTGTCAAAGAAAGAGAACTGTTGAGAAAAAATTGAAAAGTTTGTGAGCAAAAAAAAAAAAAAATTATTAAGGACTGAGAAAAAAAAAAGTATGTTCAACTTACCCTCAATCTGAATATATTCCAACTGAATATAAATCCAACTTTGGCACATTTTGTTGTGAAATCCAAATGAATCACATCTAATATACACTATATCTCTTTTCAGCCCAAAAAAGAGTTATGACAGACAAATAAAATTGTTTTCTACTTACCATTACAGCTGTAAATATCCAACTGAAAAACACAATATGAAGATAAATGGAATTCCTCACATGAAATGTAAAAACTGTGGACAAATTTGCAGACCTACAAACAAACAAAAACACAAACACAACAGAAAACAATGTGAACTCATTTTGCGCAACTCTTGTGCATGTCAGTTGTGAAAATTTGGATGGCCCTGAAAAGGGCCATTATAGAGCTGCTGTCGGCTGAGGTGAAGGCTCCTCTTTCCTGAGCAATTGCCAGTCTTGAAAATTTGGATGGCCCTGAAAAGGGCCGTTATAGAGCTGCTGTCAGCTGAGGTGAAGGCTCCTCTTTCCTGAGCAATTGCCAGTCTTGAAAATTTAGATGGCCCTGAAAAGGGCCGTTATAGAGCTGCTGTCGGCTGAGGTGAATGCTTGTATAAAACTGTCAGTATGTGATCTGTCCACAGTATATTTACATGATAAAAAAGTATAAAAAAATTAATTTAGCTGTCAATATATACAATACATGTACAAAAACACTAGTCTTCTGCTGTCTTCAGTCAAGAAATCAGTCAACTACAGAGTAAAAATGGTCAGGTTAGACAGAGATGTCAAGGGTGGCTCAGACAGTAAATGTAGAAAGCACAGGCAAATGAAGTATTTGTGCTAGACTGCAGTGGTATCATGCTCGATGTGACTCATGATACGCCCGGAAACAATTCTTTGGACACAGATGAGGTTCGTCCGAGCACGTAGTGCAGTAGTAATAGGTGCGGACTTTCTTGTCTGGCCTCGAACAGTATAAGCACCATTTACGGAAATCTTTCATGTCAGTCAGATGAACACCTTGGTAGCGTTCTGAGATAAGGGGATGTGCTGCTGCTCCCGTTTGCCTGGGAGCAGGCATACTAACTTCTGCAATGAAGCTGCTGTCTGCCAAGGATACCAAACCTTCAATAAGCTGGTTCTTGAAGAAGACCAGAGATTTGTTACTCCTGCCAGGGTTCTCTGAAAGCAAATATAAAGTGTGAGCATTCACCTGTGTTATTTCCAAAATCCAGTTGAATATTTTCTTCCATCACTTTATTGTCTTTCTAGAATGCATGCCATAGTATGAAACCTTTTGGTCAGCTCTGTCACATCCATTCATACACATGTTATATGTGTGAATGATCTCTGGTTTCTGGACCTCTCGTTGTCCTTCAATAAAAGGAATAGTGACAGCTTTTCCATGTGTTGTAACCACATGAACAGGCTTCTTTGACTTTTTGTTTGTCCAGGAAACACAGAGAATCTTACCATCATCTCTGACATGGTAAACAGGCTTGTTTTCCTCAAGTGTCTGAGTTTTCAGCTGCGGAGGAAAGCCCTTACGACAGATATTCAGGGTCCCAGTGTAATCGTGACCTTTTGACAGCAGATAATCAACCAGAGGAAGACTGGTATAAAACCTGTCTGCAAATATATGATGAGAAGCCTTCACTGGCTGCAAAAGTGTCTGAAAAACTTTCACAGCATGACTTGGACTGTCAGCAGTGGCAGGGTCATAGGAGGTTTGCTTCCCAAAATATATCACCAGGTTGAACACATAACCTGTGATGGAGTCACAAAGGCCAAATGTCTTGATGTTATATTTGGCTGGCTTGCTAGCGTTATATTGCTTGTGACACCAGCGTCCCTTGTAGCCAATTACCATTTCATCAATACTTACGTCTTTGAAAGGGTTAAAGGCTGCCTGAAAAGATGCGACCAGCTGATTGACAAAAGGTTCAATTTTGGCTTTACCTTTACTATCAGCTTCACCGACATGCAGCATGGTGCTGTATATCATTAGAAACCTATCCCTACTAAACATCTGCCTAAAAAATGGTGATTGCAGATGGCCTGTGGTGATCCAATAGTCACTGAGTTTTGGTTTAGGTTGCATGCTCATGGAAATGATAGTGGCTATGAACTTATACATTTCATGGCGGCCAATAGGTGTCCATCCAGAATCATTACTACCATCACCTGCTTGGCTAAGTTTCATAACAGCATAAGCATTTATGCTGGCTATGAGACTGTCCAAAATATCTATTGTAAATAGTGCAAAGAAAAACCCCAGTGGTGTCCTCTCACAGCCAACATCTAACAGAATACCACTGCCAGGATCACTGCTGCTAGGAGTTCCTAGCTCTTCATTCACTGCCAGGATCACTGCTGCTAGCAGTTCCTAGCTCTTCATTCACCTGTGCTTCTCTCCAGTTAGATACTGAATTGTTATTTTCTCTCTGAACCACAGAAACAATAGTTCTAGGTCGTTTCACAGGTGGAGGACTTATCCTGTTGCTCGGTCCAGCTAAAGAACTAGAACTAGTCATAGGGCCATTGTCAGAGTCACTTTCACTATGCCTGTCACCGTCACTATAGGCAGATAAACCAACTACAAGTTCATCCACGTGAGAACTTGATTCAGTTATGGTCTTTCCGTTACCTATACATTTAAATAAATTCAAAGCTGCCTTTGCACTGTTTCTAACAGGCCTACCACTATCTGAATAACATGCAGTCACATTTGTCGAGTCGGTGGATGGGTTCATTTTTTGAGTCGGTCTCGAAAATGTCACTGAAAAACACAAATTCTTGATAATATTTAACAAACTCCTTTTTGAACGGCGTGCCCGGAAGTAAAGGAAGATTCTGGCATGCGCAGATAGTCATTAACTAAAAAGTTAATTTCACATGTGAACGAAACAAAACAGGGTGTCCCATAAGGGCCTGTAGATTGCTGATGTAAAACGAACATGGCCCCTGTAGGGTCCAGGCGGGTGGAAAGAGTTAAACATGGAGGGGGGGACTGTGTTGAAACATAATAAGGGATCTTCAATATTATTTGTACATTTTATTCAAATAAAACAAAAAATTAAGTTACTTTTGGACTCACCCTTGTGTATTTTTACATATGGTGGATTCCTGTTATGTCGGATATATTGGGACTGCATATTTTGTCTCATTTAAGCAGCTGTCATGATTAAGTGAAAGTTATCTCATTTGGCTTTTTGAACAAAAGCACTACCAGTAATTTCTTTTTTTAAAGTCTAAGGATTTTAGATTAAAAAATAAAATCATTTCCCTTTTAAAAAAAAAAAAAAAAAACCAAAGGAATAAAAAGAGTATTTTGGTTCAAATTTTTCTCATAATAGCTTGTACTAAAAGGATACAAAATATAATACATACTTACAAATAAATGTGTCATGCAAATAAAATGTTCTTAACATTATTGGGACTGAGTAATTATTTTTTGATTCATGAAATTATATACAAAATTATTATATTAATTCATATATTTGATTATTGGTTTTCTACCACCTACTAAAGTACAGAGAAACAGTATTTAAATTCTAAAAGTTTGATCTTTTAATTCAACAGTAAATACTTTCAGTATTTAATTTTTAAAAAATTCTTCTGCATTCATTAGGTTGTTGAAGAAGAGAAGCTGGCAGAAAATGCAGAGAAACTTGGCATTATTTTGCGTAAGGAGCTGAACAAACTGCCTAAAAACCTCGTAAAAGTTGTTCGTGGCAAAGGTCTCCTGAATGGCATCGTCATAAGTTCTGGTGAGTCAGGCAGAGAAATATGTAAAATATAAGAGTTATAAGGCTGAAATGACTTGGTTTAAGACATAATATGTGGTGAATTTTGAAGGGAGAAAGATCAAGAGATAGAAAAAAATACTCAAATATCTGTGAGGCATCCAGAAAGATATTTTTAAAATTTTTGTTAGTCACAAGATCTAGGAAGAGATAACAAAAGATTTTGGCACATGGAATGTGATTCTGCTGTTATCTGAGAAAACAGCGAGGACAAAACTTCAAGTCGGGAAAAGCATTTGCTAAAAGACTAGCTTCTATACCACAAATATGATGTTGCTCCTCAGCGTTAGTGAGTTAAATGTTGGTTTGGATTAGAAAAGTGAAAGTTACTCTGCACACAATATTTGGTGATTTCCACAAATAATTAATATCTTCTTCTTCTTTGAGCAGATGCTGACTTGAGCAGCTTTCCGAGCTGATGAGGCACATTGCTGTAGACACATCTCCATTTCTCTCTGTTACTGATCTTTTCTTGCTAGCCGTAAATTACACGAGTGCATATATCTTCTTCTATGCTGTCTTGCCATCGTTGTCTAGATCTACATCTTGGGTTATCCCTTTTCATCACTTCTGTAAAGGCCATCTTTTGTTTGTCTGTCTTCCTCTGTTCTCTCTAAGTGCCGAAACCACCTGTCCATTGTTTTTCATAATGGCTATTAATAATTAATACATGTATTTGGGTGGTTTGGAAACTGTCGTCTCATAAAAAAAAAAAAAATGTAAACCATTCTGTAGTGATCAGAGATGACAGATGAAAGTCCATCGTTGTTTTGTCTGAATAATTTCAGGTCATGATGCCTGGGATGTTTGCCTAAAGTTGCGAGACAATGGCCTACTGGCTAAGCCTACTCATGGAGACATAATCCGCTTTGCACCACCTCTTGTGATTAATGAGGAACAAATGCATGAGTGTGTTGACATCATCTCTAGGGTTATCCTGTCCTTGAAGTGAAATATATTGTGATGGATATATTTATGTATTTGTTGTGTACTGGGTTTTTTTTTAAAGGTTACTTGCCCTTTATGATTATTACAAGTTGCAGTACAGGCGAACAAAAATTTAGAGTAAGATGGAGTGAATTATTAAAAAGATTAATTTAAATAATTATATTATGGTCTGCAAGAACATGCAAATAACAGTTCTCCTTCAGATTAAATCTAAAATTTAATCAGTAATCTTGATGCATATATGATTGAAAATATTGAACCCATCCTAGCAGATGTTAATAGTTATTCTCCAAATAACTAAATTAACCATTATCATTAAATTAATATTGCTAACATACTTATCATTTTTATTTTATGTTTACAATGATATTGTTTGTATACACTAGCATTTATATTGATTGCTTAAGATCATATTTGATGAAGTATTTGGTGTCTCTTTTTCCTCTTTTTTTTTTTTTGTTATTTAACAAACTTTTACATTTTAAATATTTGTGGTGGTGCAAAATTTTGTCATTCAGAAATTCTATGAAGTTTCAATTTTCTGTCACTGTTTTTCATTTATTCAAGTATAATTTTTTTTTTTTTGGCCATGTTCACAGACTTGTAAAATTTATGAGATATTCATTTGTGTGTGTGTGTGTGTGTGTGGTTAGGTATTTGGGCACCTAGCTTATGTCTCTAAGAGTACTGTTGTTTGTTTGTTTTTTTGTTTTTTTTTGGGGGGGGGGGGCAATACTACATCAAACTCATGATACAAAATATGCCCTAAAGATAAGAATAAGATTTTAACAAAATTTTTAATTTTGTTTTCTAAAATTTTTCGTATATAAAATTTGTTATATTACAGTTTACAAACTACTAGTTTCTGCATTTGAAGAATTAGTACGTTGAAGTTTTTATTTGTAGGTGATGTTTCTGAGATGCAGTGCATCACTGTCACTAAACATCAGAAAGTTCTATATTGAGCCTACAATAATTAGTGTGAAAGTATGTAACTATATATGAAGCACTGCAGTAAAGCTGTGATACCAGAATGTATAAACTAGGAAAAATGTATGACACTCTCTATTTCTTCATCCTGTATGTTTTTGTATGATTAAGGCTCACGCCGAAACATCTCAACTTTGTAGTCGTTAAGTAATAAAGCTGTTCATACATTTTTCCTAGTTTATACATTCCTGTATTGAGTCTGTCTTACTCTGTGGAAGTGAGTCATAGACAGTCAGACAGACTAATGCAAAGATCACTAGAGATAACAGAGATTAGACAGTCAGACAGACTAATGCAAAGATCACTAGAGATAACAGAGATTAGACAGTCAGACAGACTAATGCAAAGATCACTAGAGATAACAGAGATTAGACAGTCAGACAGACTAATGCAAAGATCACTAGAGATAACAGAGATTAGACAGTCAGACAGACTAATGCAAAGATCACTAGAGACAACAGAGGTTTGCTTTCTTAGAAGAATGTTAGGAGTGCCATGGACAGCTTAGATGATAAACAGGGAATGTCTAACAAAAGTAAGTGTAGAAACAAAAAACCCAGTTAAATCTATAAGAAAACAACAGTCATCATTCATTGCACATATAATGAGAAGGAAGGGGAGAGCTTGGAAACATCATAAGAAAAGGTAAATGGGAAAATAGGCAAGGAAAGACCAAGAGAATAAATATCATGGGCAGTCTAACATGACAGTGCAATAAAAAGTCACCAAAAGAACTGATGAAAAATATCAAGGACCAAGATCTGTAGAGCAACATGCCTACTAGCACAGCACTTAATAATGATAATGATGTTATGAATTTAAACTTCATTATTATGAGAAAATGTGAAAGACTGATAAATATAATACCATAATAGAAGCATTTTTTTGGTCTTAATAAAGTTTTGTAGCAGACAGATGTTAGCTAAAATGGGTTTTGCATTATTTTGCAGAACAATATTTACCCTGGCTGATGTTTAAAAAGTGATCTTTAAGTCATAAACAGTAAAATGACAGTCCCCCCCCCTCCCTCACTAGTGTAATGCTTTTGATGAGATAACAAATTAGTGGGACCATAAACACAATATAGAAACTCCACATGTCAAATGATATATAAGAAATTAAGTATTTAGATTCTGTTGTCCTCAAATTGTTCTTGTATTTCCTGTTTTTTTTTTTTTTTATTGTTGCTTTCACTACCCTGAAAACTTATTTGGTTAGTATATTGTTGTTATTATGCTCATATGATATTATACTATTCATATGTCTTTTTTCCATTAGTAAACAATTTTATTTTTTGCAGTTGTGGAAAAGAAAAAGCTTTTAATAACACAAACACAATATAAGTGTATTGTGGCTGTGATGTTAATTATAATATAACTTTTTTTTTTTTTTTTGTAAATCACACACTGCTTCATGGTTCTTGTTTATGAATTTTTTTTCTATTGTAATTTAACGATCAAAGAAAAGATATGTCATTTATACCTGAAAGTCGCAAGACATAATCTTGAAGCCCTGATGTTGCTGCGCTTTGTTGAAAATACTCAGAAGACTTCCACTTTTGTTTCCTGTTTACATGACTGAATAAATAATCTGGGTTTTTTTTCCTTCCTTCAGTTTAAAAATACTGGATTATTTTCATGTTCCTCTTTGATAGCCAGTCTAAAAATGTATGTTATACGGTCAGGATGCTTGCATCAGCCGGTGTGATGTCAAGAGTATGGTTTTTTCCAAGCAAGTTATTTCAGGTCATTTAAAAGGTTACTGTGTTTCAGTTTTTGCTGATTATGGAAATTGGGACAGTTGATAGGAATCTAAGGTTTTTTTTAAAATTTGCTTTTAAAGATTACTAATTTATTTTGGATAATTAATATATCCTAGTGATATTTTTCCTCAACTATTTTCAATTATAGTACAAAAAAAGTTCAAATGTTATCACCTTCCAAGTTAATTACAAGTATTGTAGCAGTCTTAGAACTACTATTTTCTATGACATTAAGATATTTTGAAGGTTTGCATTTCTTGTTGTTTCCTTGTTATTTCAATCAAGACATTTCATGAGCTTCTGTGATGTCTTTACTGTACAGATAATTATATCAGTTACCGATGTGTAACATACAATTGAACATATACTGCTCACCTACTTTTATGTGCAGACATATTGTTTTTGCCACCTGAACAAATAAATCTATTTTTAAACAGAAGTTTACAACAGATGATGTTTATTTTGAAAACTGATGATTTTTATCAGTGTGAATTGTCATTATTTTGCTCATGCCGAGCATTCAGATTGACTGAAAATACTTAATTTAAAGGGTATCCCTTTATAAACTAATTTCTTTTATGAATCTCATTGGTGAAAACATTTAAAACAGATATGAGGTAAAACATATGAATGGAATCTAATCTTTGTAATTTTATATTGGAGTTAATTATACTATGGCTTCTAAGTGTCACTAGACAGTGCAGACAAAGAACAAATGAAAAACTACATGTAGAGAAAAATAGGCAAAACAGCATTTTCACAAGCCTTTAGCTTGAAAAGACTAACTTGCAGGGCAGAAAGGATACTTCTTTTGGTCCAGTATGAAGGTATCACTCTTTTGTTTGTCATCACTTTTCCCAGAGCTTTTGAATTAGTATATTTTTTTCTTTAAAATGTCAGAGCATAAATATATGTAGAAAAGTGCACACTTGTTGCATGGTGAAGGGCAGAGTGTCAGATGGGCCTGTGTTCACAATTCTTCACCTTCTGAAAATAAAGATTGTTCATTTGACTGTTATCAATTCAAATATCAGATGTTTATGCATGTTGTCTTTCCTAATGAGATGCTGTTGAGCATAAGAAAGATCTTTGGAGATAAATTTATTTATACAATATCATATATAATAAGTCTGCTTCTGTAAATTAAGTAAACTTTCAATATGAAGAATTCCATATTCACTTATATACAGCATATATTTGTACTGCTGGAAAGTTTCCATTGTTTGAATTTTAGATTTCAGTATGACATTTCAAAATTTGTTTAATTTTTTATGAAGAAAGATAATTTTTTCTTTTTTTTCCTTCATAAAGAATCTAGAAGTATCTGAGGTCAGAGATGAGGTACCATGAAATATTATTTTCACTTATTCAACAAAGTTGAGTAGCTTTCATTTACATGAAACTTTTTTGTTTTTTTTTTGTTTTTTTTTTTTTGTTTTTCTTCTTAAAAATGTGTTACAGCATTTCAAATGGTGCTTTTTATGTTATTTAATAATTTCACTGGTGACGTTTGTGAAAGTTTTTGAAAAATTCTTTTTTTTTTTTTTTTATAACAGTGTTTTCAGTTTAGATGTAAATAGTGAACAGCGCACTTCTTTTGTTCTTGAGTCCTTTTTAGTTTGACTTTGACTGTTTGCTCTGCACTGGTCTTGCAAGTGAAAGAAAAACTGAAGCTGACTTCTTTTTTTTTTAAATGTTAATGCAAGGTAGATTAACATATTTTATTATATAATGTGATGTTTTTAAAGATATGGCCAGCCTCTTGCAGCTGTGTAGATTCTGTCAGTACACTTTAAAAGTCTGGGTCTCACTTTGGTTTTAATGAGATTAGACATGGATGAGCAGTAACTGGTACCTGCCTGTAGACCAAAGTCCTGCTAGGCAACTGGGATTTTTTAAAACAAGTCTATGATTTTTGGAATGGTATCATAAACAATTTGCTGTCTTGGGCAGTGCATTTAAGTGCTTAATTGCTTAGAGATACCAGTGTGTTTAGACATGCTAAAGTACATTATGGACTTGAGGCTAAACTTCGGTTTTGAAATTAGCACGGAAAAAAAAGATTCCACTTGTAATAAGGTCTTTTTGCTTTTGAGTGCTTTTTTTTCCCCAAGGTTGCAGCATTTGCAAAAATCCTCAAATAATTTAATTTCTACTAAATTTTTGTCAAAATTTGCACCATTTTAATCTGCTGACCTGTTCTATAATAACTAACTCTTATACATTTTGTTTGTCAAGATTTCTGTGTCATGATCTACTCCATAATAACCTACAGTCTTCAAAATTGTTGTCACCAAGGTTACTGTGATGTGGTCCATGATAATCTGCAGCTTACACATTGTTCGTTTCCCCCCCCCCCCCCCCAATGTTGCTGTGCATGTTACATCTGTGATAATCTAGTCCACACATTTTTTTGTGAAGGTTTTGCTTCTTACTCTACTCCATGACAATCTACTTTTAACAAATTTGTTGCCACATCTCCAGCATCTATAATAATCTACAATCACATATTTTTGCCAGATTTGTTTGACCCTGATCAATAATTTAAAATTTACAGATTTTTTTTTCTGGCAAGATTCTAGACCCTGTGATAATCTGGTCTACAATTTTTTAATGAAGTTTGATGCACCCCTATGGTAATCTTCTAAATTTCTTCTAAAGTTGCTGTTTCTATTCTATGATAATATACGATACACTGAGTTTATGTCAGGGCCACAGACACCCTATGTACACTGTCATGTTTCCACATTTCAGATGATTATCAGTATTAAACAGACTAATTACTGCACCAACCTAACAAACAATAAAGTTGACTGGCTGGGCTATTTTCTGTGAATTTGAGGAGTCTTTTTATTTAACTGCTAAGATAGGAGTAATATGATCTAAATATATTCACAAAAAGAAATACAGTCACTGCCATTAAAGCACCATTAATTAGTTGGAACAGAGGAAAGGTAAAGAAAATCATAATTTATTGAGCAGCCGAAAGTGGCCATAGGTAAACAGTTGAAGCTTATCATGTGCTGCCAGAGGTCATTTTGGCAACTCAAGATATCCTGCACAGATGAATGCATTTGCAGGAGTGGAACACAAATTTTGTAATAAAAACTCCTGGAGTGTCTAGTGTATATGAACTAACTCAGGCAAATCTGGCCATAGGGTATAGATTTTTGTCAGAATTTTAGGGTGGCCACAGAGAAATCTTGACATTTTTTGGTGACTGGAGTCCAGATTTAGTACAACCTAGCACAGGAAGATGCATAAATGTGTCAGTGATTTCAGTGTGGGGGATGCTAAGGAAATATAATGATGATATAGATATGGTGGGAAAACCTGCAATAGCAAGGACACTTAAAGGAAAATGTTAAATTTCCAAGTTGGACACATGTCATAACTGTCATCTTCAACTTTTTAATATTATCATCTGTAGCTCTGCATTTAGTGGTGTCTTCTGTCCCATGATGCACTTTTTAAAAAACACAGTATGGTTTAATATATGTCTTAATGATAAGTAATATTAATTTGTCTGCTGTTTTGGTCTTAATTGATGATAACAAATTTTACACAACAATTGTTGGATTTTTTTTTTTCAGTCCTGTTTATACTATATCTTATGTTCATATCACCAATGATGATCTCACGGCATTTTATGAAGATGTCTATCACAATGGTCTATTATATGGACTTTACTAGACCACAAAGGATTTATTACATAGATGATATTGGGACCTATTGATGGACATGTAAAACTATTACTTTTTTGTAAATCAGTGTAGCAAGAGTGGTATGGTTGTAAATGAACTGGCTAGCATATGAAGGCAGTGGATTGGAGACCCTGTTTATTCATGTTCTGGTCAATCCATGTGTAAAATAGGTATCACACACATACATGCCAGGGAAACAAAAAAGTTACAAAATGTCTTATTGGCAGTATGAAACACACTCATCATCATTCATCATTTTGTGCTGTCTCCCCATGGAAGGTTGGCTGCAGTGAATCTCCAATCTGCTCTGTTGCTTGTCTTCTTAGAACACCGCCCAAGCTTGTCCCTGACCATCTCTTGATGTTGTCCACCCATCTATATCACTGTCATCCCCTTGTTCTTTTCCCTTCGATCTTTCCTTCAAGAAAGGTCTTCAGTATACTATTGTACCTTTTGACATGGCCAAAGTATCTTAGCTGTCTTGTTTTTATGATTTTCAATATTTCTTTTTTCACTTCTAGTTGGTTTAGCATTTTGTTGTTTGTTTTCTTTTCTGTCCATGGGATACACCCAATTCTTCTGTATATCCATATTTCAAGGGACTTGATTTTCTTTTCTGTTGTCTAATGAAGCAAACTAACAAACACTAAAGGAGACTTTGCACTGTATTCTAAGAAATTAAGTGGTATTCACATAAAAACCATACTCATGTAAATGGGCCTATGTCTGTCTTCAGAGTCAGTAAATTCTTTAAATAAAAACCATGTGACAGCCATTAATTATTACAACATTTAGATAATTAATTCAAACAAGCAGTGCTACACATCAGGAGGTCAAGTTGTCCAAAATGTTTTTGTTGGTAAAATATACTCAAAACTTTGACTTACAAAGTTCTTTCATTGATGAACTTTCCTTTTAAGAGCTGTAGTGTTGTCCATACATTATTCCATGTTTCTAGAATCTCAGTTTATTCATTTGTTCCATGTTTCTAGCATCAGTTTATTTATTTTTGAAAGATAAGTAAATGAAACATTTAATTTGTTCCTTTCTAGATTGTTATTGCAATTATTCAACAGCCATCATCTTCACATTTGTACCAGTGGGTTCAGATAATCATATTCCTTAATCAGGCTTCTAATGACACACATTTTTTTCTCATGTCATTTCACAAGCTTAATTATGTACTTCCCTCTTGATCTCATTTTGTTTTCTTTATTTAATTTGAGTTTCAGTGTTCATCACTGCTATAACATTGAACAAACAGACAGTGTGAGAGCATTGTTTTTATCTAAATAAATGTTACACAGTGCACTGGAAACACTTACATTTTTCAGTGTTAATTGCTTGTATTGTGGTGTTGTGAATTTGCTTTGTTGTTTATGAGTGTGTAAGTTATTACTTAAATTTAAAACCATCCGTACTAAACTTAGAAACTTTAATCTTTGATCAGATGCAAAAAATATAAGCATAATCATACCACCCATCCTTTCATGCCCTTGGATAATGTTTTTTGAAGTAATCAACATACAATGTGGACTCTTGCAGGGTGATGTCAAATTCTCTCCACGTCATGCATGCAATAGACAAGACTTAAATGAGAATTTTAATGTCAAAACACATTCGCTGAAGAACATGCCACAATATGAAGATCAACATCAGATTAATCACCACCTACTCTCTCTCTCTCTCTCTCTCTCTCTCATTGAAACAGTAGCATGTTGGCTAAATGAAACACAAAACATAAAGTCCTGACATGATAAAAGCTTATCAGGCAACCCAAGACTCATGGTCACATGGTCACAGATGAACAAATATCTTCAAATAATCAAGAAAGTTCTCCTGAACACAAATGTTTATTACATACATCCAGGTGATGATGAAGTAGTGAATGATCAAAATACTCGAGCAACCACTAAAACTGTCATAGTAATATGTCTAACACAATTCTAAGCAGCTCTGGAACACGTTACAGACACCACCATAAATACCTGTCACACAACTAACTTCTAAACTCTGAAAATACAGGTACAAAAACTACATCCTAACTGACAGCCTGTCAGAAAGAGAGGGCCAGGCCTATGGGGACATGGAGACTCACACTACAGAAAGAACTAAAGGAAGCAGGAACGACATGGTTTGAGGAATATCAACTTGCTCAAGACAGGACTAGCAGGAGAACCTTTGTTGATACTTTATACTGCATTGGAAGTACAGAGGACTGATGATGATGAACTGACAATGGTAACATCGACTGCACGACTCAAACTTCCAGCTCTGTCCAACAAGACATGGTTTCTTGCTTAAGACTCATTTAGAATGAATAAGTTTCACGTGGTACAACTGATGCACAGACCATAATATCTCAAAGGAGATTGTAAAGAAAACCCATTTATGGAACACAACATAACTTACACAAACTTAAGCAGGGTTGTCTACCCTGTCCAGCGCATATTCTGCTACAGCATGTCCCTTCAGTGCCCAAGACAAATGGTAGTAAATTTCCACTGTCAGTCCTTCGCCGTTTCCCATGTCAGTCCTTTGTTTGCCAGCATTTTCTCTGCTGTACGTCTAACCACCACGCTAGACTATACTCAGTAAAGAGTTCCTCCAACCACACGTCTGTTTTCCTTATATGTGACTTAGCTCCCCTATAATTGTGATCTCTGGTGTTATATGATTTCTTTTACTTTTCAGTAAACTTATTGCTTACTTCTTTAAACATTTTCACGTAAATGAAGTATTACTCTGTGTTTGTTCTTTTTCAAATATTTGCATGACGCTGAATCCCCACCTTCCCGGGTCCATAAACAAAAAACCCAACACCAGCATAGCAAGAAGAGCGCTGACATGGAATCCTCAAGGAAGCAGAAAACGAGGAAGACCTAGACTTACTTGGACAGTGCTCAGAGACAAGGGATACACATAGAAGGAATCAGAGAATAATTCCAAGTACAGGGATGACTTTCATTCATTCATTCATTTGCATGTCCCTTGCGGAACTTTGCTTCCCAAACAGCACTCCTGTAGGCCTCTCAGTTGTGAGCAAGATGGCCTGCTGCTGCAGCATCCATTTGCAGATCGCTAACGATGTCTTTAAGCCATCTTCGTTTTTGTCTTCCTCTTTTTCTTTTTCCCATTATCCTAATGGATACATAGCCATGGGAGCAGGTGGTGGATGGAATGGGAGAGAAACTGACAGATAATGTTGGTTATGGTCACCATTCTATGATGGTAGGCAGACGATCTCAATGTAGGGACAATGGCTACTATCAATGACTAGTACAGTCACTGCCCGGAAGGAAAGCAATGGTAAACTATCTTCTGGAAATATACCAAGAAACCCAAACAGCAAACAGGGATGACTGGAGTGGCTTTATTCGTGGCCTATGCTTTCAAGGGAGTGAAAGGCGATGATGATGATGATAATGATGATGATGGTGATGATGATGATGATGATGATCTGCCACTGTTAAAAAGTATATTTTCCCTCGCGTCATTTGTGTAATATAGTGATCACAAACATTTAAACTTCAAATTTTAAGTACTACCTTTTCGAGTCATGTTTCACAGATGAAGCGAATGAACTTTAGAAAAAAATATATAATCTGTTGGTTATGCAACATAATTGTCGAGCTGAATACGACAGAGATACTGGCCAAGTCTGTCAATTAAAAAAAACTCCCCTGTAGGTAATTTTTCAACAGGTGGCTTGTATTTGCTCATGCAAATTTCCGAGATAAGAATGAGATCCCTCGTGAACAGAGATTGTGTGTATTGTGAGCGCGTGGATCTTAAAATAGTCAAGCTCATTTGTGGGTAGTTATTAATGAATTTCAATGCACATGTATATAAATTTAAGGCAAAACAATTTATTAATCATAATATTGCACACAATTTTATATTAATGTTATTTTATTTGCTGGATTACATGGAACCATTACAGTTATCTTTTTCTTTTACATTAAAAAATGGCTCCTTTTCTGCCTGAATGGCGAAGTGGTTAGTGCACTGGTCTCTCATGGCGGAGGTCGGGGGGTTTGAATCCGGGCGGAGGCGCCCCAGTCACCCAGCTGTAGAAATGGGTACCCGACTTCTGCTGGAACTGGGGAAGGAAAGGCGTCCAGGCGTGATACTGACCATATCACCTAGGGTGCTGACAGGTCGAGGAAAATATGGGCACTAACACCATATCCCTATGTGCCTCTAAAAGGCATGAGAGGATTACTTTTACCTTTTTTCTACAGTTCTCACGAAACGGACAGCAGCAGTGAAATGAAGAGTCCAGAACACACAGATAAAATAATTATACGAGTATATATATTATTTAATGCCATGCTGGTTTAGTTAACACAGGATGTGATCTGTTTCGGCAATGTCCAAATCATTTCAAGTTTTACTTTTAGATTATTTTCATATCTCTAAATTTACGAATGTTCACTTTTATCTCGTATGTCAGGTAATATTGAAGAAGGCTGGCTAGTAAAGAGGAAAATATTTTTGACACATTAAACGTCATGATAATTTAGAGAAGACTGTATTGGAAGGAAAAAGAAAGAGAGGAAGACCAAAACGAAGATGGCTGCAAGACATCGTTGACGATCTGCAAATGGATGCAGCAGCGGCAGGCTATCTTGCTCACAACCGAGAGGCCCTACAAGAGTGCTGTTTGGGAGGCAAAGTTCCGCAAGGGACATGCAAATGAATGAATGAATGTCAGGTAATGGGACGTAAGGTCTTTTATTATTTTCAGATCCCCAGATTTACAAACGTTCACATTTTATCTTGCATGTCAGGTAATGGAATGTAAGGTTCCCCCCCCCCCCCCCCCCCCCCCCCCCCGTCCCTTGCTCTGCGTTCCGATTTGTCGTAGAAGGATCTGTTTGCAGCAGTGTTTTTCTGAGACCTTTAAGCACATAGCAGTCAAACTACATAGACCAGGATGGTGACACCAGGAAGGAAGTTAGAATTAGAATTGCAAAACCAACATTGTTCTTAAAAAATCTTGAGAACGTACGGAATTCAAAAGTTATAAGCACAAAAACCAAGTTAAGATTATTCAAGTGTGATATCTACTCTCATTTATGCATGCGAAAGCTAGAAATCAACTAAAGAAATAGACAAGAAATTAAACTCTTTTGAAAACAAATGCCTCAGAAAAATACTTGGTATAAAGTGGAACGAATTAAAAAACAACGCAGAGATAAGACAGATGAACAAACAATAACCTGTCTCATGGTTGATCAGAAAAAGAAGATGTGTGATATGTAGTATATCTTTCTTGTGTCTTTGTCGATAAAGTGGCTAGCTGGTAAACTTTCTGTGCAGTCAAGTTTGTTAGGTTATGTACGTGAGAATTCCAAGTTAAATGCTGATCAGTGATGAGTCCTAGAGTTTTTTGTTCATGAACATTTTCTATTGCCTTAGTCCCAGTACAAAGCTGTAGTGAAGTTTTTGTTGCATTCTGCAGTTTCTGTCTTGTAGTGATGAGCATGGATTTTGTTTTGTTGGTGTTTATCAACATACCATTTTTATTATTCCATTTAATCAAACTGTTTATATCAGAGAGAGAGAGAGAGAGAGAGAGAGAGAATGAGAATGCTGGACGGACTAACAAGATGGCATGTGTAGAGAACGCCAGCAGAGCTTATTCACAGCACAAGGAAAAGAGAATTGAGGAAAAGCATGGTCGCCAAGGACAGTCGGCTGGGCAATAGAATGTTATCATAAAATGATGACGTTTTTCACAAACAATGAATGACTTCCTGCTTGAAAGAGACGTAGGTTGACCCACCTCCTAGGAATGGCCATCGACTTGAGGAAGAATAAAGACTCATTAACTAAAGCATATGAGAAAGTCGTTGATGACAAGGACGACACAGACTGGTAATAACTTGTGTTTTATACTGTGAATGAATCTCATTAGTTTCAATTAGTGTATGGTGGACATTAGTGTATGCACTGTTTGCATTCATCTACCGGGTTATGATTACTTCCACTTCCGTGTTCACAAATTATTTTCTAAAATTTATCATCACAAAAATGTAGTTGATGCACTGTTTTTATTTCGCTGCATTATAATACACGTGCGGATGCCGTTTTACTGATAAACATGTGGGATTTTATGTTTATTTTTCGCATTTCGAATGGAAGTTGAGGCTGTGTCGGCAGCATTGGAACGGTTAGTTGATCATGATGTGGTTAATGGTGTCACTGTGACGGATTCACAGAGTATGCTTCTTAAGATTGAGAAGAATTTGCTTCGCAAAGAATGGATTCAAATGTTAAGCCAATAAATTGACAAGCCTAACGTGGCTTTACTGTCCAGGACATGAGGGAGTACATGGCAATGATGTGGCAGACAGACTTGCTGGACAGGCTAAAATAAACGGCAGACTATCAATGGACAAGGAAGGGGGGGGGGGGGGACATTGCTAGGGCTGTATTGGACAGACTGCGGGGAAATGAAGAGCGAAAATGGAAGAACAATGTAGATGTGGAGAGATTTCTGGAGCTAGGACAAATTAAAGGTGCTGGCAAGAAGTCTGAACTGTGTGTCAGAAAATGCATCATAAACAACCAACATTTGACAGGAACTATTAGAAAACAAACTCTTGGATGGATGCTGCGACATGTGGTGGAGCATATATGGGGTTGTTCTGCATGCAGTGAAGCAGAGTCTGAACTTTTCACATTGAGTTTCATTTTGCAAACTGTTCAAATGAACACTGTTCATTGACCATAAAGCAGTGCAGTACTGTTGTGTTCAGCATGCTTTATTTCACCTTGGGTCAATGAAGCCACAGAAACTTTATCTTAATAATCAGCTGCTGCCATTTAATTTGACTGAGTATGCCTCTTCACAAATCTCAGTCAGTCATCTCAGGTTTCTGTCATGTCATCATAATGTGCTGTCATTTATCTTAGCTGATATTGTGATATTTTCAGATCCTCCCTTGTCTCTTCTTGTCTAACAAAACTTCATTATCTTCTTTTTATAGCTATAATTGAAGTACCATTTTCCAGTGATTTTTAAAAATATTTTTCTGTAATAATTTTATCTGACCAACCAACTTCATTTGCTTTATTCTGCAGTTATTTTTTTTTTCTTTTTTTTTTGAGTGACATCATTTTAAAGATGTTTTTTACCACTTTATAATTTGAGCTGTGATTATTTATCTTGAATGGAAAAAATGCTGTCAAGATAATCAATTATTGTGATTGCAGTGTCAATGGAAAGCTATTTAATGTGAGTCTGAGTTCCATTTATAGTGTGAGTCTAGTGCAAGCTACTTCAGGTGTATCTAGGGCAGACTACATTTAGTGTATCTAATACAGGCTACTTCTAGTGTATCTAGGGCAGACTACTTATAGTGTATCTAGAGCAGACAGCTTACAGTGTGAGTCTAGTGCAATCTACTTATAGTGTATCTAGGCAGGCAGCTTGCAGTATGAGTCTAGTGCAGTCTATTTCTAGTGTATCTAGGGCAGACTACTTATAGTGTATCTAATACAGGCTACTTCTAGTGTATCTAGGGCAGACAGCTTACAGTGTGAGTCTAGTGCAATCTATTTCTAGTGTATCTAGGGCAGACTACTTATACTGTATCTAATACACGCAACTTCTAGTGTATCTAGGGCAGACAGCTTACAGTGTGAGTCTAGTGCAATCTATTTCTAGTGTATCTAGGGCAGACTACTTATAGTGTATCTAATACAGACTACTTATAGTGTATCTAGGGCAGGCTACACAGGAAGAAAGAAGCTGAGAAGCACTGTATATGTGGCAGCTCATGTATTCAGGGAAAGGAAATGTTCATGTTACAGTCAGATGGGATACCATGCGTATGAAAACTTGCATAAAAAAGTGCAGTTTCTTGCTGGGTTCTTTTGAAAATTTCTGATAGGAGTCTGTATGTTGGTCCACTAATCTTTCATTTAGTGATTGTTGTACAGACGGATCTTGCTGTATGTAAAACCAGTATGTTCTCTAATACAGTACTGTATGCCTGATGTATTTTTACCTTATGTGTTTGTGACACAGGATTTGCAATGGGTGGTGAAAGGAGAGAGGAGGGGTAATGGTGGGGTAAATCTGATATATATAAAAACTGATTTGCATAAAGGGATATGGAACATATTAATTATGTAAGTTGGAAATTTCCTGAATATTATATACAAGTATATACTACTGCCTGTACTGAAGATTTGTACTGCAGTAACAAATTGGGGATAGGACTTTTGAAATTTCAGATATAATCTTTAACTGCCTGAATAGTTTATTTCAAACTTTATATGCAGTAAAGATTGCTTATTTCTGCAGGGCTTTGTTTGGCTATGAGGGACAGACTCCAGTGTTAAAAGTTGTAGAAACAGGAAGTAAGTGAACTGTATCATAAATAACTGTCAGGGATTCTCAAACTTTGGGTTGTGAGTTCTAGCTGTGACAAAGCAGTGCCATTGAAAGTGAATAAAAAAGCTACATTTTCAATACTTGTTTATTTATGAAATATAATTTTATAATGAAATTAACAGTCACATTTTGGAATATTGTCGAACATTAGAATATTGTCTCTTGGATTTCTTTAAAGAGCTTCTTAAAGAAGTTCACAAAAATACCTTGCAACCAGTGCAGTTTTAAACCATTTTTCTGTGCAGTTTTAAACCAGTTTTCTGTGCAGTTTTAAACCAGTTTTCTGTGCAGTTTTAAGCCAGTTTTCTGTGCAGTTTTAAGCCAGTTTTCTGTGCAGTTTTAAACCAGTTTTCTGTGTAGTTTTAAACCAGTTTTCTGTGCAGTTTTAAACCAGTTTTCTGTGCAGTTTTAAACCAGTTTTCTGTGCAGTTTTAAGCCAGTTTTCTATCTTACTGTCATGGAACAATTTTTTCACCACAGGTAGGTCAAATCTAATTTTCTTTAAAAGAAAAGTCAACATAATAGAGAACAACAATTTATATGTTGATAATAACATCACACACAACAATTTATATGTTGATAACATCACACACAACAATTTATATGTTGATAATAACACCACATACAACAATTTATATGCTGATAATAACATCACATACTTGATTAGTGACAAACATATGCAAGTGACAGAAAAAACCCATTTAAAAATCTGTCGGCAATACCTCTCACTAATTTATTTTTTATCCACTGTGTCATGTGTGTGGTGCTTAGTCCAGATTATAATAAAATTATCATAGTTCATTTTTCAGTAAGAAAAAATGTTAAGACTTATATGTCATTATTTATTTTTTTTTTGCCATAATGTGTGAAATGTAATATAAGATCCGTATGAAGTTTTTTAAAGTGGATGGACTGCAGAGTTAAAAAAAAAAAAATCTGGCAGTTCCAAATAAATATAGACTGATGAAATCCTTTATTGGAATCCTATATATTTGCAACTAAATTGCATATTTTTCTTTATCTGGATATTGTTTTACACCTTTCTGAGTATTCTGCTTGATTTGTATAGTTCCACTATCTATAGTAATTTCCTGCAATATTTTGTTTCTTTTCTTATGCATAAAACTAGCAAAATTTGGTTTTCATGAACTTTCTGGTTGAGAAAATTCTAGCATGTGATTGGAACACCAAAACTGGTTTGTGTGATATATCTCTGACATAGGATGGGAAAGGATTCAAGTGAAGAGACTGATGAAAAAAAGAAATTCAGAAATTCTTGATAAATACACATCTAAATAATGAGATCAGTGTAGGATGTGTTGATATTTCATGTATAGCCCAGGTGTATACTTTCTGTATATGTTTCTTATTTAATGAATAACTTTAAATTATTAATTTATGTATGTTGTCAGGCACATCATATTTGTAACGTAAATTGTCTTTTGATGGGATGGTTTTTGTGAATTGCTATAGAAGTCAAGATCCCATTTGTACTAATTTTTCTTTTTCCAGACATTTATGTTGCTTGTAAATAGTTATCTATCGGCAAGTGTGATTTTGGTGAGTAATGAAGTTAAGCCACCATATGAAAGAAGAGTATGTTGAAGATATGTGTAATCTTCCTAGAGTTTACAGAATAGACTTCTCAGCAGGCTCCACTAAATGTGAGAGAACATACCAGTCCCTGGCTCATCAGCCAATTTGTAGAACTCTCTCTCTCTCTCTCTCTCTCTCTTTCTGTCTATGGTCCATAACAGTCAGGCATTGATTGCCATTGATTTCCACAGCCATCTTCCCATTGCTGTTTCTCTAAGTTGTGTGTTGGAGCATGTTCTTTGCCATTCTTTTAGTCTGTCAGGTTGCTTTGTCTTCTTCTGTCCCTTTTCGTCTCTAGTTTTCCTGTTATCACTGTCTGTAGGACTAGCTTATTCCAAAGAGAGCCATAGGGATCTGAAGAAAAAGTCTTGATTAGCTGTTAGTTATTG
Organism: Achatina immaculata; assembly: GCA_009760885.1. NCBI lineage: Eukaryota > Metazoa > Mollusca > Gastropoda > Stylommatophora > Achatinidae > Lissachatina > Lissachatina immaculata. The sequence goes on along the minus strand of CM019717.1, from coordinate 65,960,114 downwards.
ACAGTTTGGTCCCTATAATCATGTTTGTCTTAATCCATATAATCATGTTTCTCTTAATCCATATAATCATACTTGTCTTAATCCATATAATCATGTTTGTCTTTGTTGGTTATTGGTATTAAAGGTTAATTTTCTACTTTCTGAGATTATAGCATCAAATTTTCCTAATGCTATTAGAGCAGAAAATGTTTTCCCACTTTTAGAGCACCAAATTTTCCCATTTATGATTTCAAAGCACCTACGATATCTTTATGAGAAAAAGTTCTGATAAATGTTTTTTCATTATTCAGATGGAGGCATCGAAGAACTGGTGGATGAGCTCAGCAGCGGTAAAATGATGTACGCTTATTGCCGAGTTACAGACCCGAACACAAGCCTCTTTAAATTTGTTCTCATTCACTGGGTACGTGATAAGTGTTTTACAGCAGTAGCTGGTAGAATTCTCGTTCATGCAGTACATTGTGGCTGAGCTCTGTTTTGGCACCTAATATGATTTTTTTAAAGGTAATTTTTATTTTGAAGTATTTCCTCTCCATGGACTTCGACAAAATCCATTCTTTCAGAATGCCAGATTTAGCAGGAGCCGTGTCATTATTTGTATAAAGATATTAGACTCTTTTGAAAACAAATGCCTCGGGATAATACTTGATATAAAGTGGAATGAATTTAGGAACAACACAGAGATAAGACAGATGAGCAGACAACAACCTGTCTCATGGGTGATCAGAAAAAGAAGGTGGACATATGTAGGCCATGTGATGAGAAGAAACAATCAGAGAATAACAGAACAAGCTATCAAGTTGAGCACAACAGGCCAAAGAAAGAGGTCAGCCACGTGAAACTCTAAAGAAGACATTGTTAAGAGAAGCCAGTTCAGTGGGATTAACATCCCTTGATGAAGTTGAAAAACTCACTAAAAACAGGAAAAATTGCCGAACTACCTTGCGAGCCCTATGTGACATTTAACGGCACGGGAAGGATGTAAGATGTAAGATTATTTGTATGCTAGATCAGAAGGAGAAAGTACTTTTTTTTTTCCCTCACAAAAATGAAAATGATTGTCTTTCTACAGACCGGAGAAGGTGTGCCAGAGAATCTGAAGTTGAAGTTTACATCCCATCTCAAAGATGTTCAGAGCTTTTTAAGAGTGAGTTAAATTATAATATTTTGATTTTGAGAGTTCTTTGAAAGAGAGAATAGAACAATAAGGAATGTTCTAGGCTAGGAGTGTTCATTTAGAAAATGGGTAGCAGATTTTATTTTGATTGTTAATGTGTGTTTCATTAGATGGATTAAAACTTCTATAGGCGAAAGATAAACTGTGAATGTCTAATTATTTAACTCTTTCCATGCGTATGGTCAAATTTTCGACACTTCCGGTGGTCCCAAGCGTGCGTATGGTCGAAAATTCGACATTGTTTGTTCCATTAAAACAAGCGGTGTAACATTTAGACTACATATTTCGTCCACGATTCCGGTGACACTTTCAAAATGGAGAATGCGTGCCTAGTTACAAGCGATGCCGAGCGAGAACAAGGACGCGAAGCATGGAAATTTTTCAATTTTTGACGATGTAGATAGGGGTATGGACATAGCCTTTGGCCACCCCGCTGCTCTTGAATGTTTTCTAAGTAGATTTAGACATATTTAGACGACTGGAGAAGTAGTTAAGAGTAGTTAGGAGGTTATTTCAGACATTCATGCAGCGGAAATGCAATACGGAGTCACAATACGAGATCGACAAGTAGATCTACACATCTCAGATGGTAAGTAGGGGTAAGTAGTGCGGATCTAGACCTAGCCGATGGTGAGCTGGCCACAGTCAGTGTCTAAAAACATCACATTACTTCTTTTTTCCTAAAAAACTCTGCATTTATGAAATTTTCATTCATTTAGCTACACTTTGACACATATTACGTATATGGAAGTACATGGAAATACTGTTTTCCATTCCATTTTACAACTATACCCCCTTACTGACAAAGACCCGTGTTTTATTCCCGCACGCCATGACATGTCCGTGTTTCTTCTGCTGCATGGAAAGAGTTAAAATCTTTTGTCTTTTGGTTGCCAGTTTTTCTGTCTGTAACATAGCATTGTGCATACTAAATGTAGAAGAGTGATTTGAAATTTGTTGGAAAGGTCAGTGTTTGGTTTCAGTTGAAAAGTGAATGCTTACGCCTCAGAAAGGGACAGATGTGAAAAACATTCAAATTCTTCTCCATGACAACAGTTATAACAGGGAGATCCACTAATATTAGGAAAATGCTTGAAGCAAAAGATAGCCAGATGTTATCTGAAGAGGACTCCATCCTTATTAATTTAGTGGAGACGATGTGGAACATAGTACACAACAGTCTAAAAACTTGTGGAAGTTTGTAATTTATAGGCCTGACATTTTATCTGTACTGTTTGCAGAGTATTCACATTACAATCCCAGCTCGTAGCGAGGATGATATTGATAAGGATGATATCTTGAAAAAAGTTGCTAAATCTTCTGGGGCCAATTACAGCTTTCACAAGGAAAAGGCCAGGCCTGTGGAGCCTGCTGGACCTGTGGTGGGTGACACTTAAGAGATTTTGTTTTAAATTTTGGACACTTCTTTAATCCTTTTGTTATGCTCAGAGTTGCATATGCTTGCTTCAGCTTGTTGGCTGTATTTATGATTTCAGTTATTTGTTTGTAGACACAGACTGTTAAATGGTTATCCGAGATAAATTGTTGAACATAGTGTAGCTGTGAAAGCTTATGGTGCAGGTAGCCGTCAGTTTATGCCAGGGATGTGTTTCTGGGTCAACAGACATAGAAATCTGCTTAAATTGAAAATTTTATAGTGTAAATCAGTAGCGTATATTCCTGGCAGTCAAACACTGACAAGTCTGTATAATGACATAACATTTAAAGCTCCAAAATAATGTAAACAAAATAAAGGGAATTTAACAAAAAAAAGTGTTTTGTATACTTAAACCGGAAATGATGTTAGTTCTCTGAAAAATCCCTAGTTGAGAATCATAACATTTTTGTACAGAGTAAGCATGCAGTGTGGACTGTAAGTGATTTCTTCCATCTTTCTTTCCAGATTGCATGATAAGGCATTGTGGATGCCATAATGCTCCTCTTCTCTGTAACATTCTGCTCCCAGTCTTGATCTGTCTTACAGAGCTCACTATTGGTTTATCTGTCTGAGATCGCTTGTGGTCATTTCTTGTAGGGGAATCGTATGTCTTATTCTTCCACTCTTTTCATGTGACTGCCATGGAATGGTGCTTGTTTATCATTTTTTATTTAGAATCATTGATGTAAGAAGTATGATTTAGTATAAGAAGCAGTACAAGAGAAATAGTAAAATGGTAAAATCTTAAATAATAATTACATATATATTAAAAAAAAAGAAAGCAGTACAGAAGAACGAGTTAAAATACTAGGATACGCTAATGACATCGACCTAGTGGGGGAAACTATGCAAGAAGTCATCAATACCGACATACACCTGAGAGATGTAGCACTAAAACAGAGTATATGAATATATCAAGAGACCAGAGGTAGAATGATCTAGATTATATAAATGTTGGCGATATGATTATTAGGAAAGAGAAAACATACAAATATCTAGGCACAACCTTCAACAGAAGCAACACAGTAAGCAAGGAAATTAAAATCAGAGTACAGATAGGGAATAAAATATACTTTGCCTTGCAACACCTGTTAAAATCCAAAATCCTGTCCCAAAACACCAAAATACAATCTACCAGACTATAATAAGATCAGAAACAAGGAGTATGACAAAGAAAGATGAACAACAATTACAGGTCTTTGAGAACAAGATCCAAAGAAGAATCTTTGGGCTGACAAAGGATACCAACAGTGGAGAATGGAGAGCTTGAAAGAACACTGAACTGAACATCTTATTTAAATCCCAATGAATTATAAATGTCTTGAAACTGAACAGACTATGCTGGCTGTGGCATGTAGAAAGATTGGAAGAGACAGACAAATGAAAAAAATGATGTATGCATAAGAGATGAGAGAAACAAGACCAAGGGGTAGGCCAAGACAGAGATATAAAGACAACATAGAAGAGGATATAAAAGAAATTGGTGTCACCAACTGGAGAGAAAAGATTAGGAATAGAGGGGAATGGAGGCGAACTTTATCTGCAGCTGAAGAATATATTTTAAAAAATTGTTGACCTCATTCTGAATAGAGCAGATTGGACCTGCACAAATCAGGGTCTACCTGTATATTGATTATATTGTTGAACATAGTGTAGCAGTGAAAGCATATGGTATATCATTGATTAACACAGTTTTGATATCCTTCTTTCATATCTCTCTTTTTCTGTTCAGTCACTGATAACTCTTGTGTTTCTTATTTTCTGTCTGTCCCCATCTTACTCTCTTTGTTTCTTGTTTCTTCTATGCTCATGAATTGAGAGAAGATTCAGAAACATCTGAATCATACATTCAAATATCCAGGAGACTACTGCAGTAAAGCTGTCTATATACTTCAGGAGACTGCTGCAGTAAAGCTATCTATATACTTCAGGAGACTGCTGCAGTAAAGCTATCTATATACTTCAGGAGACTGCTGCAGTAAAGCTATCTATATACTTCAGGAGACTGCTGCAGTAAAGCTAACTATATACTTCAGGAGACTGCTGCAGTAAAGCTAACTATATACTTCAGGAGACTACTGCAGTAAAGCTATCTATATACTTCAGGAGACTGCTGCAGTAAAGCTGTCTATATACTTCAGGAGACTACTGCAGTAAAGCTATCTATATACTTCAAGAGACTGCTGCAGTAAAGCTATCTGTATTCTCAGCATTTGATCCAAGTTAGCACTAAATTGATTTTTAAAAAAAACCCTACTAAAGAGCACATGAACATTTATGTCTTCAAACAGCATAGCCACCATATTTTACTAAGAAATGTTGCAATGTCTATTTTTAGTGCTTATAGTGGTTGAAAGTTCTGAAGTTCCAACTATAGAAATAAAGTACATGATAAGTTACCAAATTTTTATTTTAATTTGTTGAAAAGTTGTTTACACTGCCAATGGTATTATGAAAGTTATTCTTCATTTTAAAAATTTTATCTGATTGATCAGATAAAAAGGGTTAAGAATAAGATGAAAGTAGAAACACCTTATTTTTGTCTTTTTTTTAAACTAGATAAATCTTTCTCCAGCCTTATCTTCTTGCTAAGCTTAATTGTTAAAGGAGAAAAGTAACTTTACAGTCAGTCAGAATTATTCCAGTCTGAATTTTGATAAAGCAGTGAAAAAATAATTGCATATACTGTGACAGTGTGTACATGCCTTGTACTTGTGTACTACTCTTTCCTGCTTTGTGTACAGGGCACAGATTACCAGAGAATCATTCCAACGAAAGAGATCAACTTGAATGCCAGGGATCAATTCTGGGCAAGGGCTGAGGTCAGTATTTCATCTTACTGTTTGTGTTATATTTTCAGAATGGTTAGTGTTATGTTACTGAGCAAGATGTCTTTTATTTCAGCATAGAGAGATGTCTGTTTTATTTCAGTGTAATGTCCACATTTTATGCTTCAGTGTAATGTTTGTTTTACTTGTATTTGTTCAACAAAATGTCTGTGACATGAGTTTCAGTGTAAATCCAGTTTCTTATGTGTCAACAAAATGTAATGTATCTTTCAGTATATCCATGTTGTGAGTTTCAGCATATCCATGTTGTGAGTTTCAGCATATCCATGTTGTGAGTTTCAGCATATCCATGTTTATATGTTCATCATAATGTTTAGATTATATATTTGAGCATAATCTTAGCATGGTTCATATAGGACCCAGAAGAAAGTTTGTAGCAAAATGCTCTTCAGTGTGGCAATAAGGTGCGTCATCATGGCTATTTGCGTAAAACAACCTTTAGGATTTGAGGAAAAGCTGAAGTTACATGCTTATCTTGTTTCCTTCTGTCATGTCCTTGTACATTGTCTCTGTTTACAGCTAGTAACAGAACATTGTTGCTGCAGATTGTTCCTTTTCTTACTTTGGCTATTTGAGATCCAACTGGATAATGCTCCTGTTCAGATGTCAGAGGATTATGGGAAGTTGACATAGATGTGTATCATCATCAGGTGCTGTGCTGACTGACGTTGGCTATTATGCTTCTCCAGAGTACACGATCCTTCATGCAGGCCATCAGCTCAGTTGGTGATCTCCTCTCATACCATCCCGTCAGATTGTCCAGTATCATTTCTCTTTGTCTTCCTCTTGATCTCCTTCCCTCTAATTTTCCTGTTGTTATAATATTTTCAATGCCCCCTCTTCTCATTGCATGTCCTATGAAAGTACATTGTCTCTCTTTTATTTTTTTACAAGATTTTTTTGTCTCTCCAGCTCTTCTCATACATTCTTCATTAGTTATTTTTGCTGTCCAGGGGATTCGCAACATTCTTCTAATAAACCACATTTCTATTGCATCCGATGATTTTTTTTGCAGACCTGCCTATTGTCCATGATTCATTTCCATATAAGAAGTTAGGTTCAATATAGCATTTTATGACTTGTTTTCTAACATTCATTGATAAGGATGAGTTGGATAATATGTTTCTCATTCTCTGAAATGCAGTCTTTGCTTGGCCTCTTCTGTTCCTAATTTCTGTTCTGCATTTCCCATCTGAAGTTATTACTGCTCCAAGGTATTTGAATTTCTGCACCTGCTTTAGAATAGTTCCATTTAATTTTATACTACATGCTGGTGGATTCTGTTTCTTAGATATAACCATAGTCTCTGTCTTTTTGATGTTTAAAGTAAGGCCTTTCAGTTCACTTCCTTTAGCAACTTTATCCAAGAGATTTTATAGATATGTAGCTCATTTAAATTTTGCCTCTTGTGAAACCTAATGTATAAGCAAGCTTTCTTTGTAATGGTTTTTCAAGGGTCTCTCAGCTCAGCAGCTGTTCCTTCACCATTTTTCTTGTTTGTGGTTCTTCTACAGTGCTGCCTTGGCCTTCATTAATATCTTTGATCCTGGCCTTAGATCCATGTCACTTCTCAAAATTATGGTTTTCATGGCATAAATGATAGTATTAATGGCATATATACTGTCCAAAAAAAGAAATGCATAACTACTGATGACCCAATTTTAGCCATAACTTTGATATTCTGTAGCTTTTTAAATTGAATGAATAAAATTTTCATATTGCACACTATAATACTAAGGGTTTAAACACTCACTTGACAGTTTCTTGCAACTGTGTGATGAGAATGTGTGTGGCCTCCACTTGCATCGATCAGCGACTGGCATCTCTTGGGCATAGATGCGATCAGATGTCTGATGGGCACCTGTGGGATGGCTGCCCACTATTCTTGGAGTACCTGCCACGGATCATGACGAATAGAGGTGCTCAATCAAATTCATGGGGCCAGGGATGGCCAGGGAAGGGTGAGAATGTTGTTGGCGGTCAGAAACTGTGTGGTGAACCGTGCAAAATGGGGTCTGGCATTGTCCTGTTGAAACACAAACCTTTGCCCAGCCAACAATGGAAGGACATGGGGTCAAAGAATTTCACTGACGTATCGTTGCGCATTCAAGCCTCCTTCAATCTGCATCAATAGACTCCTTCATTAAAACTGATCATTCCCCATACCATTACACCTCCACCACTGTGCTTCAGAGCTTCATCAATGCAATTTTGGGCAAAATGTTCATTTGGCCTTTGGTAGATTCTTCTCCGCATATCATGGCCGTGCAACAAAAAGGAAGATTCATCACTAAACCAGATACGTCTCCATTGACATTAAGTTGTTCAGGGCTGATGCTGGTTGGCCCAGACAAATTGATTTTGGCAGTGGCGTCTTGTTAAGACAGGACTTCGGTGAGGTCGTCGTACCACCAGTCCAGCTTCATGCAGTCTATTCCAGATGGTTTGATCAGACGCACGACATCCTGCAAGCAATGACTGGGCACTTGAGGAAGCTGTTGTAAACCTGTTTATGAGGTGATGAACCAGAATAAAGCGATCATCAGCTGCTGTTGTCACCCTGGGTCGTCCACTGTGGTGCTGGTCTTCAGCTGAGCCAGTGGCTTGGAAACAGTGCCAAAGTCGACTGATGGTACTCTGCTGCACGTTTAAATGCCTGGCAACCTGACTTTGACTTTCGCCTGCTTGCAGGTGACCAATAGCAGTGTTTCGTAAATTTTGTGATAGATGCACCATAATTGTCTGCTTGAAAATAACTGAATTTGTTTGTGTAACCTCATCCTTTTATAGGGTTTCATTTGCGAGGAAAGTGAGTTGTACTTACCACAAAAATCACAACTTTTCCATAAACGCAACATGAGTTATGATAAAAAAATGCGTGATTAGTAAGGGCAGCTAGTGCGTACTGACTATACACAAGAATAGCAAAATTCACGCTAAATCGTGGACCTGATATCTTGGTGACAATTTTTGGTTTGGTTTGAGATACCCAGGAAAAAATTTTTGTCATAACATATAAAAAATAAAGTTTATATAAGCTATCAATCAAGTGCCATGCTGCGTGACGTAGGCGATCATTTCTCTCCACAATTCCCTGTCTTTAGACTTGATTATGAGATCCGCCAGCGACTTTCTTCCTAGCCACACTGACAGCCCATCCAGTAACTTCTCTCTCTGTCTTCCTCTGTCTCTTCTTCCCTCAATTTTTCCAGTTGCCACAGTGTGTTCCAATTTTCCTCTTCTCAGAAAATGTCCTACAAATCTCACTTGTCTGCCTCTGATCTTTCATGTAATTTGCCTTTTAACTCCAGCCTCCCTTAAGACTTCTTATAAGCTATGCGTTTCATTGTTTGGACAGTATATAATGGTTTTCTGTCATAAATGATGGTCTTCATGACATAAAATAATTTGAAAGAATTTGTACTTCTTTTTCTTTTGTTGCTGTTTTTGGGTTTAGATATTAAATGAGTGCTTCACCAGAGCAGCTTTGCTCAGCAGTGAATGTCATATATGCTAGGTGACATCAGACCACTAGTAAGCAAATGTGCATGATGGACTGGCCAAGCATCTAGAGAAGAAGTAGTAGGTCATCTAGATAATTTTTATCCAAGAAAATTTTGTATTCTGTATTCTGCAGAAAGATGAGAATGCAAGACAAAATGAAGAGAAAACCAGAGCGGAGGAAGAAAGGAAGAAAGCTGACAAGGAAAGAAAAGAAAGAGAGGTAATGGAGTCCCATTGTATGATGCATCCTTTCAACTTTTTCCCATCATCCATTGTACCCACATAGCCATTTCCTTTTATTTCAAGACTGTCAAACATGTGCTCCTGGCTCAGAAGTGACCCCACATATTTTTAGATGAGTTGTCGAAGATCTTAGTCCTACATATTTTTAGATGAGTTGTCGAAGATCTTAGTCCTACATATTTTTAGATGAGTTGTCGAAGATCTTAGTCCTACATATTTTTAGATGAGTTGCCAGAGATCTTAGTCCTACATATTTTTAGATGAGTTGCCAAAGATCTTAGTTCTACATATTTTTAGATGAGTTGCTGAAGATCTTAATCCTACATATTTTTAGATGAGTTGTCGAAGATCTTAGTCCTACATATTTTTAGATGAGTTGCCAGAGATCTTAGTCCTACATTTTTAGATGAGTTGCCAAAGATCTTAGTTCTACATATTTTTAGATGAGTTGCTGAAGATCTTAATCCTACATATTTTTAGATGAGTTGTCGAAGATCTTAGTCCTACATATTTTTAGATGAGTTGCCAGAGATCTTAGTCCTACATATTTTTAGATGAGTTGCCAAAGATCTTAGTTCTACATATTTTTAGATGAGTTGCTGAAGATCTTAATCCTACATATTTTTAGATGAGTTGTCGAAGATCTTAATCCTACATATTTTTAGATGAGTTGTCAAAGATCTTAATCCTACATATTTTTAGATGAGTTGTTGAAGATCTTAGTCCTACATATTTTTAGATGAATTGTAGAAGATCTTAATCCTACATATTTTTAGATGAGTTGTCAAAGATCTTAGTCCTACATATTTTTAGATGAGTTGTCGAAGATCTTAGTCCTACATATTTTTAGATGAGTTGTCAAAGATCTTAATCCTACAGTGTAGAAAAAAATTTTTTAATATATTTTTAGTCATCAGAAAAAATTAATTTAAGTGTAGACCAAAATAAGTGGAACAAAGCATACATTTAAAAAATTGAATTCATTTTTTAAAAAAAATTTACTTTTTATAAGTTATTATCATATATTAATTTAAAAAGTTGAAAGTGCTTAACAATGTTAGAGTATATTTACAAAACAATTTTCGGATTCTGGATCACATACAAGAATGGGATGGCCCTCATCCATTTATGTACCTTTTATATCACCCATTCCCAATCCTTACCTCATATATACTAGACTATTTTTAGCCAAGTGAGTCTAATTAACATAATTTATACTTGGTGGTACTTTCATGTGCCCAGTTAAAAGCCATGTTACTTTTTTTTTTCCCCATCTCAGAGGCCATGAAGGAAAAAAAAAATAAAAGGCTTAAGGTTGGGTAGGTCTTATGCCAAGATGGCACTCTTAGAATTTATTTTGAAGAGAAAAGTTTAACTCATCCCGTGGCGGACGACAAAAAAACATATACTTCCGGTTTCTAAGTCAAGTGCTGCATGACAAAAAATTGATGCATGTTTTGTTTCGTTAAAAAACCGGTGTAATGTTATTGTAGTAAGATGTAATATATTGTGTTCTCCTTTCATGTACCACTGGTTTCTGGCTGAAAAATGTATTATGTTCATTTATAGAGAAACTCTAAAACTTGCTACAGACAGTTCTCAAAGACTGTATAGTTGACATTGGTATTTATAGAGAAACTCTAAAACTTGCTACAGACAGTTCTCAAAGACTGTGTAGTTGACATTGGTATTTATAGAGAAACTCTAAAACTTGCTACAGTGTTACAGTGTAATTCATGCTGCTGTGGATACAATCTTATCTTATATCCTTCCCATGCTGTTAAATGTCACATAGGGCTCGCAAGGTAGTTCGCCAAGTTTTCCTGTTTTTGGCGAGCTTTTCAACCTCATCAAAGGATGTCATGCCCACTAAACTGGCCTCTCTTAACAATGTCCTCTTTAGAGTTTCATGTGGTCAACCTCTTTTTCTTCAGCCTGTTGTGCTCTACTTGATCACAGTGGATTCCTGATCACCCATGAAATTGGTTGTTGTTCAATCATCTGTCTTATCTCTGCGTTGTACTTGAATTTGTTCCACTTGATGCCGAGTATTTTCCTTAGACATTTGTTTTCAAAAGAGTTTAACTTCTTCTCTATTTCTTTAGTTGTTTTCCAGCTTTAACATGCATAAATTCAGGTGGATATTACATTTGAATGTGGATACATTAGGATGTATTAATATTGTTCTCTCTTGTCTGAGTTTTGGACTTGTTAGGATGCTGAGTACTTTGTGCTGATAGTGCTAGGGACATGCTAGGATGCTGAGTACTTTGTGCAGGTAGTGCTAGGAACATGTTAGGATCCTGAGTACTTTGTGCTGGTAGTGCTAGGGACATGTTAGAGTGCTGAGTACTTTGTGCTGATAGTGCTAGGGACATGTTAGGATGCTGAGTACTTTGTGCTGATAGTGCTAGGGACATGTTAGGATGCTGAGTACTTTGTGCTGATAGTGCTAGGGACATGTTAGGACAGTTATGTACTTTTATTAGCCCCATTCTGCTACAAAAAATATGAAAACTTATCTTTAGTTTTCTGTGAGGTCTCAGTGTGTCTATACAGTTTGTGATTAAGACTATATTGCATAAGACTTCATATATTACATAAGACTTCATATATTACATAATACATCATATATTACATAAGACTTTATATATTACATAAGGAAGTGTATTGATGCTAGACATCTTAAGAAAGGTAAGAGAATGGTATAATTTACTTCCTTATCCTTTCATTCTTTATGTTCATGTTTGTGTGCTAGGTCATGCTAAATTCAAATAGCATTGCCAGGATAAGTTCACTTTTCTCCAAGTTCTAATAGCAGCCTTGTAGCTTTTTGCAGGCTGTTGAACATAATGGCCAGATTTACTCAAATGCATCAGTGTGTCCTGGCCATTTGAAGTGCATGCATCAGAATCTTTACCTCATTTCCTTGTGGGTATGCACATAAATTGATGTTTAACTGTCATTTTTAGCAAGAAGTTCAGTTTAGTAACGGCAAAGGCAGCAAATAAAAGTGTCTTTTTTGTTTTCAGAAATTAATGAATACTCAGAAATTATATTCTGATTTGGTCCATGTTTTTTTTTCTTCAACAAAAAAGGCACAGTGACATTTTTTCATAAGTTTATTTTACTGAAGTTTTGAACATATATGCATGTACATGTGTAGATGCAAGAAACAAAAGAACGAGAAAAGCGAATTTCTGAGCACATGAAGGATGTGAATAAGCAGAGACAAGCGGAGAAGAAGGCTGAGGATGATGTTAGAGCAGCTGAAAAACAAAAATGGGTAAGATTTCTTTCTGTGGAGCTGTGTAACCAAGTGTGCCAGATTGTACTGTAGTAAATTTTGGCATTTAGAAATAATTAAAGGTTGTTTTTGGGGGGGGGGGTGGGGGGGGAGGCATTCATTTCTCCAGCTGTCTGAAGTTTGTGTTTTTGCTGTTCATTTTGTGCAGTTTTGTTAATTACATTTGGTTGAGGCTTTGACTCTGGCCTGATTGTTCCAAAAAAAAAAAAAATCAGGATAGGCAGCCAAGTGTAAAGCTAACTGGATCACTCTCTGTTATGATGACTCTTTAAGAAAAGCACTAGCACTCTATATCCTCCATGGCACAGAACTGGAATGCATTGGTCATTATTTGCTGGTTTCTGATAATGCTGTTTGATAGAACTGGAAATTTATGAATATTATAGTGGTTCAGCAAGAGTCTCATCATGTTCAGAAGTAACTAGGCCATGCAGAGGATTTCTGGCAATTTATAATTTTTGTCCTTGGTTACTTTGTCACGTAAATCTGACCTATTCTGTCTTCAACAAATGGAGGAAGCATCTAACTGGTCGTTATTTTACCCAGAACTCGACAAGTGGCAGCATGTGTTGAGACTTGCTCATATCTCCCCCCCCCCCACCAACCGTGTCTTAGTGCAACGCTAGACTCGGCCATGGAGGTGTTGCAAACTGTGTGATAATGTGAATCAAAATATTAGTAATAAAACTATGGTGCTTAACATTTGTGTGGTTCAGCTGTAACTGTGTTGTGTATTTGTGTGGTTCAGCTGTAACTATGTTGTGTATTTGTATGGTTCAGCTGAAACTATGTTGTGTATTTGTGTGGTTCAGCTGTAACTATGTTGTGTATTTGTGTGGTTCAGCTGTAACTATGTTGTGTATTTGTATGGTTCAGCTGTAACTATGTTGGGTATTTGAGTTCTGATTTAAAACAAAGGGAGTTTATTTTCTTTAAAGTTTGTTGATGAAGTATGTACTTATCATTGTACATTATTATTTCATAACTAGGATGTTAGTTTTGTTTTATCTTTCATTTGAAATCTTACTATGCTGGCTAAAATCATGTTTAAATATGTGATACGCTACACTGGGATATACGCACACTGCATTCATCTTATATTGAAAATGTCACAGTCCACATTGTTAGGTTAGTCCCACTTCTCATTCCTGACAATCATATCCCTGGCCAGATTTTTCCCTGTATGTTTCCTTGCCTTCCTTCCCATTGTTTCTGTCTGTGTAGCTTTTATTTGTTTATTATGAATTTTATTTATTATTATTCTGTTAAGCATCATTTAATATAGGATGTGTCTCTTATTTACTTCTTGCAAATTAAACTTTAAAATAAAAACAGATAATATTATATTCTAGAATAATTTGCATAACTTCAGATAAGTTAACATAAGATTAGTCACTTATACAAAATTATGATGCTACTTATTCAGTAAAATAACAGCTAGAAGTGTGTAGAAATTGTGGTTAAAAGATGTGTGCAAATTATATGAAGGACCAGGATGTAGGTCCAGCATTCTGTGGAAGTATAGATAGTGTCCTGGCTGTCTTAAGGGTAAATGCAGTCATTAGCTCGAGAAGGGTGAAGAGAGGAACCTGCACTGGGCAGAAGTGACAAATGAGATGCCAGTCAAAAACATACTTGGAAACTCGGTTTTGTTTCAAGGACTGCATTTCATGGCCATAAAAACTGAAGAAAGTTACAAAAACCAGCAGGTTACTTTGTAAGTTCATGAATTAATAATTATTATATATTTTATAAAAGAGGTCGACCATGTGAAACTCTAAAGAGGACATTGTTAAGAAAAGCCAGTTTAGTGGGCATAACATCACTTGATGAAGCTGAAAAACTCGCCGAAAACAGGAAAACGTGGCAGACAGCTATACGAGGCCCATGTGACATTTAATGGTACGGGAAGGATGTAAGATGTATTTTATGCATGTAGTTGAGACGGTAACAATGTTATTTTGTAGCTTAATGAATTAAGCGTTATTTGTGTGTCATAGTGCAGATGGTTAAACCAGCAGCCATGTTATTCAGTGGCTTCATTATTTAAGATTTGTTGTGTATTACACAGATGCTGCTGCTTTTGTTGAATTAGATTAACTCATTACTTTTCAATGGAATTAATTATATTTGGAACAGATATTTATGCTGATGTTTTTTTTCTCTTCTGTCACAATGTTTTCAGGAAAAAGTCCAGAAAGAATCCAGTATTGATGAAGAAGAGCGCGGACACCGCAGTGATCAGATGAGGAAAGATCGGGCAGCTGTGAGTCTTCATTTGATTATCAGGAATCGGTCATATTATGTATCGAATTACATGTGTAGTATAAATCATTTTCTGTGTGCACTATAATAAACTACCAGTCTTACAACTGTTAATTACAAATCTGATAATATAATAAATTTTTCTATCACTCATTAAATATATATATATATATTGGCAGTTAATATCAAGTACAAAATTTTACTTAGCTGTCTGAAAAAAATAATTGTCAGCACAGAAATGATAACATGGAGGATAACTGAACCCGCTAGAATACAAAGAGAAAAGCAGTTGTAGTAGAGTTTTACTAGTTACTATGACATGCATCAGTAGCATGAGGATAGTTACTATGACATGCATCAGTAGCATGAGGATAGTTACTATGACAGGCAGTAGCATGAGGATAGTTGCTATGACATGCATCAGTAGCATGAGGATAGTTACTATGACAGGCAGCTGTAGCATGAGGATAGTTACTATGACAGGAAGCAGTAGCATGAGGATAGTTACTATGATAGGCAGCTGTAGCTTGAGGATAGTTACTATGACATGCATCAGTAGCATGAGGATAGTTACTATGACAGGCAGCAGTAGCATGAGGATAGTTACTATGATAGGCAGCTGTAGCATGAGGATAGTTACTATGTCATGCATCAGTAGCATGAGGATAGTTACTATGACAGGCAGCTGTAGCTTGAGGATAATTACTATGACAGACAGCAGTAGCATGAGGATAGTTACTATGACAGGCAGCTGTAGCTTGAGGATAATTACTATGACAGACAGCAGTAGCATGAGGATAGTTACTATGATAGGCAGCTGTAGCTTGAGGATAGTTACTATGACAGGCAGCAGTAGCATGAGGATAGTTACTATGACAGGCATCAGTAGCATGAGGATAGTTACTATGATAGGCATCAGTAGCATGAGGATAGTTACTATGACAGGCATCAGTACCATGAGGATAGTTACTATGACAGGCAGCTGTAGCTTGAGGATAATTACTATGACAGACAGCAGTAGCATGAGGATAGTTACTATGATAGGCAGCTGTAGCTTGAGGATAGTTACTATGACAGGCAGCTGTAGCATGAGGATAGTTACTATGACAGGCAGCAGTAGCATGAGGATAGTTGCTATGACAAGCAGCAGTAGCATGAGGATAATTACTATGACAGGCAGTAGCATGAGGATAGTTACTATGACAGGCAGCAGTAGCATGAGGATAGTTACTATGACAGGCAGTAGCATGAGGATAGTTATTATGACAGGCAGCAGTAGCATGAGGATAGTTACTATGACAAGCAGCAGTAGCATGAGGATAGTTACTATGACAGGCAGTAGCATGAGGATAGTTATTATGACAGGCAGCAGTAGCATGAGGATAGTTACTATGACAGGCAGCTGTAGCATGGGGATAGTTACTATGACAGGCAGTAGCATGAGGGTAGTTACTATGACAGGCAGTAGCATGAGGATAATTACTATGACAGGCAGTAGCATGAGGATAGTTATTATGACAGGCAGCAGTAGCATGGGGATAGTTACTATGACAGGCAGCTGTAGCATGGGGATAGTTACTATGACAGGCAGTAGCATGAGGATAGTTACTATGACAGGCAGTAGCATGAGGATAGTTACTATGACAGGCAGCTGTAGCTTGAGGATAATTACTATGACAGACAGCAGTAGCATGAGGATAGTTACTATGATAGGCAGCTGTAGCTTGAGGATAGTTACTATGACAGGCAGCAGTAGCATGAGGATAGTTACTATGACAGGCATCAGTAGCATGAGGATAGTTACTATGATAGGCATCAGTAGCATGAGGATAGTTACTATGACAGGCATCAGTACCATGAGGATAGTTACTATGACAGGCAGCTGTAGCTTGAGGATAATTACTATGACAGACAGCAGTAGCATGAGGATAGTTACTATGATAGGCAGCTGTAGCTTGAGGATAGTTACTATGACAGGCAGCTGTAGCATGAGGATAGTTACTATGACAGGCAGCAGTAGCATGAGGATAGTTGCTATGACAAGCAGCAGTAGCATGAGGATAATTACTATGACAGGCAGTAGCATGAGGATAGTTACTATGACAGGCAGCAGTAGCATGAGGATAGTTACTATGACAGGCAGTAGCATGAGGATAGTTATTATGACAGGCAGCAGTAGCATGAGGATAGTTACTATGACAAGCAGCAGTAGCATGAGGATAGTTACTATGACAGGCAGTAGCATGAGGATAGTTATTATGACAGGCAGCAGTAGCATGAGGATAGTTACTATGACAGGCAGCTGTAGCATGGGGATAGTTACTATGACAGGCAGTAGCATGAGGGTAGTTACTATGACAGGCAGTAGCATGAGGATAATTACTATGACAGGCAGTAGCATGAGGATAGTTATTATGACAGGCAGCAGTAGCATGGGGATAGTTACTATGACAGGCAGCTGTAGCATGGGGATAGTTACTATGACAGGCAGTAGCATGAGGATAGTTACTATGACAGGCAGTAGCATGAGGATAGTTGCTATGACAAGCAGCAGTAGCTTGAGGATAGTTATTATGACAGGCAGCAGTAGCATGAGGATAGTTACTATGACAGACAGCTACAGCTTGAGGATAGTTATTATGACAGGCAACTGCAGCTTGAGGATAGTTACTATGACAGGCAACTGTAGCTTGAGGATAGTTACTATGACAGACAGCTGCAGCTTGAGGATAGTTGCTATGGTAGGTTGCTGTTGCTTGAGGATAGTTGCTATGATAGGTAGCTGTAGCTTGAGGATATTTGCTATGATAGGTAACTGTAGCTTGAGGATAGTTGCTATGATAGGTAGCTGTAGCTTGAGGATAGTTGCTATGATAGGTAAGTGTAGCTTGAGGATAGTTGCTATGATATGTAGCCGTAGCTTGAGGATAGTTGCTATGATAGGTAGTTGTAGCTTGAGGATAGTTGCTATGATAGGTAGTTGTAGCTTGAGGATAGTTTCTATGATAGGTAGCTGTAGCTTGAGGATAGTTGCTATGACTGGGAGCATGAAGATAGTTCAGACTTATCACTGACATGTGTATGGAGTAAATGAAAAACTGTAGTGATTACATTTGCCACAGTTTGATTCAAATTATTACTGAATTTATTGACAATAATTAATGGCAGAAGAGGTCAAGGAAGAAAATAATACATTAAGTGATTCTGAATAAATGTAACCGGTTAGTGGTTTTGTTTAGAGTATTGAAACTACAACATGAGAATAACTTGAAGTAACAAAACATGATTCATTTCAAACAGGAAGCAGTACAGCTTGCATCTTCTCAGACAGCAAGTGCAAGAGAGTTCTTTAAACAGAAATCAGTAGAACGTCCGGATGCTGATGCCAGAAAGGCTCCACCTCCCCCAAGGTCTGTTAATAGATTATCATATTTTTAGCCTCATTTCTCACAGCGTATTCTTCACAATGAGAATCTTGTGAAACTTTGTAATAAATTTTGTTTTGTTATTTTGTCCAGGTTTTATTTTACTTCTTGTATTTTGTAACAGAATGTCTCAGATTTGTGGAGCGACGGTGTCGTGAAATTTCTTCATGCTTGTATTACTTTACAGAAAAATCCGCCATGGATTTGGTGACCAGCAAGAAAGTGCAGAACAAGCGCCACCTGCTAGGAAAGGACCAATAAAATTGCCAACGAAAGTTGAACCTGAGCCACCATCAAAACCAGTAAGGCAGCCAGAGCCCGAGCCAGAACAAAAAGAGGTAACTCTCAGAGCTGACATTTCTGGCACACAGATGGAATAGTTTGTTTCAGTTTTTTTTTGACGCTTGCATTTCCAACTTGTTCCCAAGGTCTTCACTGATTGAATGCTGTTGGTTGACCTAGGACTTGAGTAGGCATATCAGCCCGGCTGTTCATGGAAAATAGCATCCAAGCTTTGAGATCGTCTGCTTGCATGGCTTGTCACACTGGATTACACTAGACATGTGGCTGTCAGTGAAAGAACAGAAAATAGGATTCACATGAAGCTTAGTCTGTTGAAATTGGGAATTTGTCAAGTCCCTCCTTGGCAAATATATGCCAGAAAATAAAATTATCAGAATTTTAGTACACCTAGTCAGTATTTCTTTAAATAGAAAGCTCAAAAAGTCAGATTTAAAAAAAAAAAAACCTGACTTTCTTTCTTTTCACCTGCATGCTTCTTTCTCCTCTCTTAACATGGGGCTTAAATTAGGATAAATGCATAAATTATGTTAATTAGCTGTCCATTCATAGTGTAGTCTAAATATTTGAACCCACCCACACCAGTTGGCATTTTTATGATGAAGATAGATACATACAAGTAATTTATGATAATTAGCTGTCATTTAACATAAATATTAAACTCTGCCTGCAGAAATTTGTTGTCTTTATGGAATAGGTTTTTGTGCCTAAACCGGAGCCTGCCAGAGTGCATCAACCTGCGGCGGAGGACGAACCCACAACCCCTGTCACGCGGGATTTATTGCGGGCTGGTTTGCCACCTCGACATGATTCAGATGCAGAGGAAGAGGATCAGGACTGGGATGGTTAGTGATAGACCTAGACCAGCGAGAATGAAGTGGATGTGACCATGGTCTTGTAGTTTGTACCTTCGAATTCTTGACAGACATTTCAGCTTCCAGAAAATGAAATGTTAAATATTTCAGTAACCAGTTGTTTGTTAATATGTAAAAATGTGATAAAAAAAATTTGATAAAAACAGTAGCAGAAAGTTTGAAAACACTGACTTAGCTTTCTTCAGGTAGGCAGAAGACAATATCACTATCATCTTGTGTTACTATAGGCACTGAAGCTTGTCTACAGTAAGCCTTAGCCCACTCTAACATCAATTATCAAAGATAAACGAGGTAGATAAATTTACCACTGTACAGTTTTTTTTTAAATGTTTTTAAACCCAACTTGCCTCGTCATAAATAAACAAGTGAGCAGGTTCAGAGGTTGAAAAATGGATTTAAAAAAAAAAAAACCAAATGTATATAGTTATTTTAAAAAAGTGTTATTTCACAGTAAGAAGGATAATGTTTTATTTTGCATCACAGCACCAGTCCCATGTGGCGCAATAGCTAGGATGCATTTCAGGATTCTTGTTATGGGTGAAATAATGGTTCAACTCCAGGAAGAGAAAACAGGAAAGAATAAAATGACATTGATCACTAACACCAGGAAGCAACATGCCAAATCTGTCTCAGTGTGGCTCACCCAAGCAGTCAGTTCTTCTGCTGACCTGTGACCTCATAGTCACTAGTGTTAGGAGACTTGCAGTAGCAGTCTCATGCTGATGGTTAGAGAAAAGCATAATTTGATCAGCAGGCTCAGATCTTGCACAGAGGTTTTGGGGCTGCCGCCAGAACTTAGTGGGAGCTGCACACTTTTTCCTATTTGTGGGGTGTTATAATTAGCATGACCTAACGGTTGAATACAGACAGGACATCAGATTTAGCATGACCTAACGGTTGAATACAGACAGGACATCAGATTTAGCATGACCTAACACTTGAATGCAGACAGGACATCAGATTTAGCATGACCTAACACTTGAATGCAGACAGGACATCAGATTTAGCATGACCTAACACTTGAATGCAGACAGGACATCAGATTTAGCATGACTTAGCACTTGAATGCAGACAGAACATCAGATTTAACATGACCTAGCACTTGAATACTGTATCAGATTTAACATGACTTAGCACTTGAATACTGACATGGCATAAAATTTAGCATGACTTAGCACTTGAATACTTATATGACATCAAATTTAGCATGACTTAGCACTTGAATACTGACATGGCATCAGATTTAGCATGACTTAACACTTGAATACTGATATGGCATCAGATTTAGCATGACTTAGCACTTGAATACTGACATGGCATCAAATTTAGCATGACTTAGCACTTGAATTCTGACAAGGCATCAGATTTAGCGTGACTTAGCACTTGAATACTGACATGGCATCAGATTTAGCATGACTTAGCACTAGAACAGACATGGCATCAGATTTAGCATGACTTAGCACTTGAATACTGACATGGCATCAAATTTAGCATGACTTAGCACTTGAATACTGACATGGCATCAAATTTAGCATGACTTAGCACTTGGAATACTGACATGGCATCAGATTTAGCATGACCTAGTACTTGAATTCTGACAGGGCATCAGATTTAGTGTGACTTAGCACTAGAATAGACATGGCATCAAATTTAGCATGACTTAGCACTTGAATACTGACATGGCATCAAATTTAGCATGACTTAGCACTTGGAATACTGACATGGCATCAGATTTAGCATGACCTAGTACTTGAATTCTGACAGGGCATCAGATTTAGTGTGACTTAGCACTAGAATAGACATGGCATCAATTTAGCATGACTTAGCACTTGAATACTGACATGGCATCAAATTTAGCATGACTTAGCACTTGGAATACTGACATGGCATCAGATTTAGCATGACCTAGCACTTGAATTCTGACAGGGCATCAGATTTAGCATGACCTAGTACTTGAATGCAGACAGAACATCAGATTTAGCATGACTTGGCACTTGAATACTGATATGGCATCAGATTTAGCATGACCTAGCACTTGAATTCTGACAGAGAATCAGATTTAGCAGGGTTGAAGAGAGAGAGAGAGATGATCTATTTTAGAACTTATAGACCTCCATGTTGACTAAAAGCCACTAAATAAAGCTTAAGAAATACCATTATACTCCACACAGCTCAACCTGTGGAAGATTTTGAGTTCAGGGAAAAGCGGGTGCCATCCTTTCATGAAGATTATGCAGCAGAGCAGCACCATGCAGAAACTCAGTCCCGTCGTGTGAGTGGTGTGCAGCACTTTGAGGAGGAGGAGGAAGAGGAGCAGCAGCAGCAGCAGGAGGAGGAGGCACAGGCATCTCCTGCAGCTTCTCACAAAGTAGACCAGGGCCAGTGTGCCCGTGCCTTGTATGACTACCAAGCAGGTAACTGATGTAGCACTGTGTGACTACCAAGCAGGTAACTGATGTAGCACTGTGTGACTACCAAGCAGGTAACTGATGTAGCACTGTGTGACTACCAAGCAGGTAACTGATGTAGCACTGTGTGACTACCAAGCAGGTAACTGATGTAGCACTGTGTGACTACCAAGCAGGTAACTGATGTAGCACTGTGTGACTACCAAGCAGGTAACTGATGTAGCACTGTATGACTACCAAGCAGGTAACTGATGTAGCACTGTATGACTACCAAGCAGGTAACTGATGTAGCACTGTGTGACTACCAAGCAGGTAACTGATGTAGCACTGTGTGACTACCAAGCAGGTAACTGATGTAGCACTGTGTGACTGCCAAGCAGGTAACTGATGTAGCACTGTATGACTGCCAAGCAGGTAACTGATGTAGCACTGTATGACTACCAAGCAGGTAACTGATGTAGCACTGTGTGACTACCAAGCAGGTAACTGATGTAGCACTGTATGATACCAAGCAGGTAACTGATGTAGCACTGTATGACTACCAAGCAGGTAACTGATGTAGCACTGTGTGACTACCAAGCAGGTAACTGATGTAGCACTGTGTGACTACCAAGCAGGTAACTGATGTAGCACTGTGTGACTACCAAGCAGGTAACTGATGTAGCACTGTATGACTACCAAGCAGGTAACTGATGTAGCACTGTGTGACTACCAAGCAGGTAACTGATGTAGCACTGTGTGACTACCAAGCAGGTAACTGATGTAGCACTGTGTGACTACCAAGCAGGTAACTGATGTAGCACTGTGTGACTACCAAGCAGGTAACTGATGTAGCACTGTGTGACTACCAAGCAGGTAACTGATGTAGCACTGTGTGACTACCAAGCAGGTAACTGATGTAGCACTGTATGACTACCAAGCAGGTAACTGATGTAGCACTGTATGACTACCAAGCAGGTAACTGATGTAGCACTGTGTGACTACCAAGCAGGTAACTGATGTAGCACTGTGTGACTACCAAGCAGGTAACTGATGTAGCACTGTGTGACTGCCAAGCAGGTAACTGATGTAGCACTGTATGACTGCCAAGCAGGTAACTGATGTAGCACTGTATGACTACCAAGCAGGTAACTGATGTAGCACTGTGACTACCAAGCAGGTAACTGATGTAGCACTGTATGATACCAAGCAGGTAACTGATGTAGCACTGTATGACTACCAAGCAGGTAACTGATGTAGCACTGTGTGACTACCAAGCAGGTAACTGATGTAGCACTGTGTGACTACCAAGCAGGTAACTGATGTAGCACTGTGTGACTACCAAGCAGGTAACTGATGTAGCACTGTATGACTACCAAGCAGGTAACTGATGTAGCACTGTGTGACTACCAAGCAGGTAACTGATGTAGCACTGTGTGACTACCAAGCAGGTAACTGATGTAGCACGGTGTGACTACCAAGCAGGTAACTGATGTAGCACTGTGTGACTACCAAGCAGGTAACTGATGTAGCACTGTGTGACTACCAAGCAGGTAACTGATGTAGCACTGTGTGACTACCAAGCAGGTAACTGATGTAGCACTGTATGATACCAAGCAGGTAACTGATGTAGCACTGTATGACTACCAAGCAGGTAACTGATGTAGCACTGTGTGACTACCAAGCAGGTAACTGATGTAGCACTGTGTGACTACCAAGCAGGTAACTGATGTAGCACTGTGTGACTACCAAGCAGGTAACTGATGTAGCACTGTGTGACTACCAAGCAGGTAACTGATGTAGCACGGTGTGACTACCAAGCAGGTAACTGATGTAGCACGGTGTGACTACCAAGCAGGTAACTGATGTAGCACTGTGTGACTACCAAGCAGGTAACTGATGTAGCACTGTATGACTACCAAGCAGGTAACTGATGTAGCACTGTATGACTACCAAGCAGGTAACTGATGTAGCACTGTATGACTACCAAGCAGGTAACTGATGTAGCACTGTATGACTACCAAGCAGGTAACTGATGTAGCACTGTATGATACAAAGCAGGTAACTGATGTAGCACTGTGTGACTATCAAGCAGGTAACTGATGTAGCACTGTATGATACCAAGCAGGTAACTGATGTAGCACTGTATGATACCAAGCAGGTAACTGATGTAGCACTGTATGACTACCAAGCAGGTAACTGATGTAGCACTGTATGACTACCAAGCAGGTAACTGATGTAGCACTGTATGACTACCAAGCAGGTAACTGATGTAGCACTGTATGACTACCAAGCAGGTAACTGATGTAGCACTGTATGACTACCAAGCAGGTAACTGATGTAGCACTGTATGACTACCAAGCAGGTAACTGATGTAGCACTGTATGACTACCAAGCAGGTAACTGATGTAACACTGTATGATACAAAGCAGGTAACTGATGTAGCACTGTGTGACTACCAAGTAGGTAACTGATGTAGCACTGTATGATACCAAGCAGGTAACTGATGTAGCACTGTGTGACTACCAAGTAGGTAACTGATGTAGCACTGTATGATACCAAGCAGGTAACTGATGTAGCACTTTGTGACTACCAAGCAGGTAACTGATGTAGCACTGTGTGACTACCAAGCAGGTAACTGATGTAGCACTGTGTGACTATCAAGCAGGTAACTGATGTAGCACTGTGGGTAATGTAAATAACAAGTAAGAAACAGAATGTTACAATGACTGGATCTGTGGTGGCTCCCTGGAACTGTGAATTATTCCCCTTGTTTGTAAATCTCAGTTTTTATGATGGATGGGGAGTAGATTGCATTGACTGTGTGGACATATCAGCTGGAGAGAACCCATGAAGGTAGGTTACTGGCCATGACTTTCACTACTGTGTGGACATATCACAACTAGGGGGAAGGTCAAGCCATGACTTTCACTACTATGAGGACATATCACAACTAGGGGGAAGGTCAAGCCATGACTTTCACTACTGTGTGGACATATCACAACTAGGGAGAGGTCAAGCCATGACTTTCACTACTGTGTGGACATATCACAACTAGGGGGAAGGTCAAGCCATGACTTTCACTACTGTGTGGACATATCACAACTAGGGGGAAGGTCAAGCCATGACTTTCACTACTATGAGGACATATCACAACTAGGGGGAAGGTCAAGCCATGACTTTCACTACTATGAGGACATATCACAACTAGGGGGAAGGTCAAGCCATGACTTTCACTACTGTGTGGACATATCACAACTAGGGGGAAGGTCAAGCCATGACTTTCACTACTATGAGGACATATCACAACTAGGGGGAAGGTCAAGCCATGACTTTCACTACTATGAGGACATATCACAACTAGGGGGAAGGTCAAGCCATGACTTTCACTACTGTGTGGACATATCACAACTAGGGAGAGGTCAAGCCCTGACTTTCACTACTATGAGGACATATCACAACTAGGGAGAGGTCAAGCCATGACTTTCACTACTGTGTGGACATCACAACTAGGGAGAGGTCAAGTCATGACTTTCACTACATCACCAATGTGGGAGCACTGTCAAGGACCCTTATTACCCCATTAGCCAGTTTGTAGGAGAGCTTCAGTCAAGTTGTCCAGGATTCTCTAGTTAACTCAGCTTTGCTCACAGCCATATCAAAGTAATTGTGAACCTGTTCACAGTCAGAAAACTCACAGCACATTCACACATGCTGACATATAATGGTTTACTGCAAAGAATATTCATGGGTTTTTTTTTTTTTTCCATGTAATACTTTTTATGCTTTTTTCTTCATTTCAATTATTATCTGTTTCTTTGTATGGTTCTTGTACCAATTATGAACTTATGAGACAGATTTTTACGTGATATACTGTTCTACCATCATCACTGATATCTGTGTGTGCTATGTTTTTGGTGTGCCTCACCCTGCAAAAGCAGATTTTCTCCATTTTCAGGAGCAGTTTTCCCATTTTGTACATTAGATACCCATTTTTACTACTGGGCTGACCAGAGCATATCAGTATTAGACCTTCAACCAACAACCTTCTCATGAGAGGATAATTTGCTTTCAGCTGTGCTATTCCGTACTAAGATTTGTTCTTTAATCTCACCAAACAAAATTTGAGCACAATACCTATTTTAGCATTTATGATGGTGTTAAATTACAAACTCCCAACCTTGGAACAAAATTATATAACACTTATTATATGTGTTATTTTTTTGAAAGATGTTTGAATGCAGTAGCATAAGTAGTTGAAGACCTTTGTGATGGTTTATTTCTCTGAGAAGAATGTTAAAGATTCCGTTGCAATCCTTGTATCTGCAAACTGATTCTAATGGTATATGGAATCTGAGAATTTTATTTTTTTCTCCAACAGCTGATGACACAGAGATTTCTTTTGATCCTGATGATATCATCACAAACATCGAACAAATTGACGAAGGATGGTGGCAAGGTTTTGCTCCGAATGGATCGTACGGAATGTTTCCATCCAATTATGTTGAGCTTATCTAATCATTGCTTGATCCATTTTTCTAAAAATTCATTTATGCAATGTCTGGGTAGCTTTTGAAGAATTATTTGGATGTTGATTCATGTATGAAAAATGAGTAACTTAAAAAAAATAAGCATATGGCAATAACACAGCTTCTAGATAATTAATGTAATGTTTGCATTTATATATTGTCCATCAAAATATTTTCATGTGAAAAGTTGATTTCAGAGGTAAAACTTGCATAGTTCATAATATTTCATTTAAATAATCATCTGTGTTTTAGCACTCATTCTTACACAAATCATAATGGCCGTTTTCATGTTAAAAGACAGCTTTGTAGCAAGCAGGTATTTGCTGGTTATAAAACCACTGAGCTCATGGCAGGTTCTAATATCTGAATATGTTTCCATCATCGTCTGGGCTGTGATTGGCTTGGATATCCTACACTGCCTGTGCTGAATTAACACCCTTTTTGACCACTGAAAAATTCGTAAGGAAACACAGTATCCTCATGATGCGACAAAGTTAAGGTTCTAGTATGTTGGGTACGGTTCAAGGTAAAATACAAAGCCCAGAAGGAAATACAACTCCTCCTTGACTCTTCTGATAAATTCCAAAGGAAAAAAAAAGTGTGCGAATAATCTTTCATAACTGATCACTGCTACACACAGTTACATGTGGATTTTTGTTTCCTCCTGTCTTTTCGAATGCAGAATCATCTCTGGTGTTGGTAATCTTTAGTTTTATCTTGATGTTTTTATGTGGAATATCTTTGCTGAACACATTTTTTTCATAGTTTCATCTTTCTTAGGCAGTTCTTTAGTGTCATATTTTGTTAAACAGTTGTTCTTTATTTAGTGTTATTTTTTTTGTTAAACAGTTGTTCTTTATTTAGTGTCATTTTGTACAATCTTTTTTTTTAAATAGCATAATTATTAAACAATTATTGTTTCTTAGTGTCATCTTTCTAAAACAGTTGTTTTCAAGTGTCTGATAAGCATTTATAGTATGTTTTTATATTTAATAGTTAAGCCAGAAAACATCTCTTAAGCAGCTGCAGTTTTAGTAAGTGCTTTTCTCACACGAAATTTTTGCTAGACATTTATTTCCAGTGCCTCCGTTCCAGTGACTGCCATTCACACAGTCTTCATTCCGAACTGATTTAACTTAGGACCATCATAACAGTGCAGCATACATTTTTATGTTTTGTTTTGGGCCGTGTCTGCTGGGTAATTCATGACAGAAATTGTGTTCTTGCACATGTTCAGCGAAATTGTAGCAAAAAAGTCACAAGAAATGAATTGGTCACATATTTTTAAAAAAAACAAAACAACCAAAACAAACCCAATCAAAAATGTGTCTAGAGATGCCATACAACAGGCAAGTGAAGAAAAGTGAAAGAGAGGTTGGCCAGTGGCAACTTGGTGAATGGTTGAAGGACACTGTGCAAAGACTGGCTGGCTCTAAACCATGAGAAGTGGAGAGAGTTTGTTTCTATATTTTGTCCCTATATTGTATGTGTGCTGACTTTGTTTCTCTCCATCTATTTACACAAGTCTGATGCAAATTTGTGACTTTTTTTTGTGCCCAATATTGTTATTAGTTTAAAAAAGAAAAGTTTGATGTAAGCTGGCATTTAAAAAAAATTTACATTATTCGCATCCAACATTGATACCAGTTTACAGAATGTTCATGTATTTGTCAGATACTTTTTTGCTGTAAGTTCACAGAAAGAGAACTTGTGAAGAGGATTTGGTTGTTTTACAAGTCTGATGCATGCTGGGTATTGCTTGTTTCTGTCCTGTATAATTACAAATTTAAGGAAGGAAACTTTGATGTTTGCTGATTTTTGATTGTTGTAACTTTTTCAGAAGAATGCCTTTGGTTCTGTTTGCATTGTGAGAGGAGAACTGTAATTGATCAGCTTTTTTTTTTTTAATAATTAGGATTTTTGTGGTTAAATTGCTGGGAAAATTGGGCATAGTTTTTTAAATGATTAAGCTTTGATATGGAAACGTCAGATGAATGTTATGATTATATTTAACTAAATAAAAAGGCATGTTGCAAAAGCGAAGAGTTTTTTTTTTTTTTTGCTCCCACTTCTGTACCGAGATAATGCAGGGTGCTCCATCAGACTGATTCTTTGCTGTCTCTTTCCTCTTCTGGTTCCACTCGAGCTCATGTCCTCTGAAAGCTGTTTTATTATTAAATTCTTGTGTGTTCTTGGAGGTTCTCTGATATTTCATGCTTGTTAGGTTGGTCAGTCCAGACCTGCTCTGCAAACATGTCCAAACTAATTGTAACTAATATAGGTTTATTTTGTCTCACAGTTAGTCTTCCATGTGTTTTGTCTCACCATTTGTCTTCCATGTGTTTTGTCTCACCATTTCTTCCAGGTGTTTTGTCTCACAGTTAGTCTTCCATGTGTTTTGTCTCACATTTAGTCTTCCATGTGTTTTGTCTCACATTTAGTCTTCCATGTGTTTTATTTAATAGTTAAGCCAGAAAACATCTCTTAAGCAGCTGCAGTTTTAGTAAGTGCTTTTCTCACACGAAATTTTTGCTAGACATTTATTTCCAGTGCCTCCGTTCCAGTGACTGCCATTCACACAGTCTTCATTCCGAACTGATTTAACTTAGGACCATCATAACAGTGCAGCATACATTTTTATGTTTTGTTTTGGGCCGTGTCTGCTGGGTAATTCATGACAGAAATTGTGTTCTTGCACATGTTCAGCGAAATTGTAGCAAAAAAGTCACAAGAAATGAATTGGTCACATATTTTTAAAAAAAACAAAACAACCAAAACAAACCCAATCAAAAATGTGTCTAGAGATGCCATACAACAGGCAAGTGAAGAAAAGTGAAAGAGAGGTTGGCCAGTGGCAACTTGGTGAATGGTTGAAGGACACTGTGCAAAGACTGGCTGGCTCTAAACCATGAGAAGTGGAGAGAGTTTGTTTCTATATTTTGTCCCTATATTGTATGTGTGCTGACTTTGTTTCTCTCCATCTATTTACACAAGTCTGATGCAAATTTGTGACTTTTTTTTGTGCCCAATATTGTTATTAGTTTAAAAAAGAAAAGTTTGATGTAAGCTGGCATTTAAAAAAAATTTACATTATTCGCATCCAACAT
The DNA here is from genome assembly GCA_009760885.1 of Achatina immaculata. NCBI lineage: Eukaryota > Metazoa > Mollusca > Gastropoda > Stylommatophora > Achatinidae > Lissachatina > Lissachatina immaculata. The sequence goes on along the minus strand of CM019717.1, from coordinate 65,930,708 downwards.
TGATACCAGTTTACAGAATGTTCATGTATTTGTCAGATACTTTTTTGCTGTAAGTTCACAGAAAGAGAACTTGTGAAGAGGATTTGGTTGTTTTACAAGTCTGATGCATGCTGGGTATTGCTTGTTTCTGTCCTGTATAATTACAAATTTAAGGAAGGAAACTTTGATGTTTGCTGATTTTTGATTGTTGTAACTTTTTCAGAAGAATGCCTTTGGTTCTGTTTGCATTGTGAGAGGAGAACTGTAATTGATCAGCTTTTTTTTTTTAATAATTAGGATTTTTGTGGTTAAATTGCTGGGAAAATTGGGCATAGTTTTTTAAATGATTAAGCTTTGATATGGAAACGTCAGATGAATGTTATGATTATATTTAACTAAATAAAAAGGCATGTTGCAAAAGCGAAGAGTTTTTTTTTTTTTTTGCTCCCACTTCTGTACCGAGATAATGCAGGGTGCTCCATCAGACTGATTCTTTGCTGTCTCTTTCCTCTTCTGGTTCCACTCGAGCTCATGTCCTCTGAAAGCTGTTTTATTATTAAATTCTTGTGTGTTCTTGGAGGTTCTCTGATATTTCATGCTTGTTAGGTTGGTCAGTCCAGACCTGCTCTGCAAACATGTCCAAACTAATTGTAACTAATATAGGTTTATTTTGTCTCACAGTTAGTCTTCCATGTGTTTTGTCTCACCATTTGTCTTCCATGTGTTTTGTCTCACCATTTCTTCCAGGTGTTTTGTCTCACAGTTAGTCTTCCATGTGTTTTGTCTCACATTTAGTCTTCCATGTGTTTTGTCTCACATTTAGTCTTCCATGTGTTTTGTCTCACAGTTAGTCTTCCATGTGTTTTGTCTCACAGTTAGTCTTCCATGTGTTTTGTCTCACAGTTAGTCTTCCATGTGTTTTGTCTCACAGTTAGTCTTCCATGCGTTTTATCTCACAGTTAGTCTTCCATGTGTTTTGTCTCACAGTTAGTCTTCCATGTGTTTTGTCTCACAGTTAGTCTTCCATGTGTTTTGTCTCACAGTATTCCATGCGTTTTGACTGAGCTGTCTTCCTTACCTTCAGTATCTGTGCTCACACAAAGTTCTTGGTGACCTAGAGGTAAGTGCAGTGAAGGACAGAAGGCATCTTGGTGAAAGATAGACCTGGGATTTTTTTTACCTCCAGGGGAAAACTGGCTTGCCTAGATAACCAGAGACTAAAAAAAAAACCCAAGCTTCTTTGCAGGCTCCACCACCATCAGAACAGCTAGCCCTACCCAGGTAACCAGGCTGAAGGAGTGCTATGAAGATGTGGAATGATGTTGGTTAGTCCTGATATTGTGCTGTCACTGTTTGTCAGTCCTGATATTGTGCTGTCACTGTTTGTCAGTTCTGATATTGTGCTGTCACTGTTGGTTAGTCCTGATATTGTGCTGTCACTGTTGGTTAGTCTTGACACTGTGCTGTCACTGTTGGTTAATCCTGATACTGTGCTGTCACTGTTGGTTAATCCTGATATTGTGCTGTCACTACTGGTTAGTCCTGATACTGTGCTGTCACTACTGGTTAGTCCTGATACTGGCTGTCACTACTGGTTAGTCCTGATACTGGCTGTCACTACTGATTAGTCCTGATACTGTGCTGTCACTACTGGTTAGTCCTGATACTGTGCTGTCACTACTGGTTAGTCCTGATATGTGCTGTCACTACTGGTTAGTCCTGATACTGGCTGTCACTACTGGTTAGTCCTGATACTGTGCTGTCACTACTGGTTAGTCCTGATACTGTGCTGTCACTACTGGTTAGTCCTGATATGTGCTGTCACTACTGGTTAGTCCTGATACTGTGCTGTCACTGTTGGTTAGTCCTGATACTGCGCTGTCACTGTTGGTTAGTCCTGATACTGCGCTGTCACTACTGGTTAGTCCTGATACTGTGCTGTCACTGTTGGTTAGTCCTGATACTGTGCTGTCACTACTGGTTAGTCCTGATACTGTGCTGTCACTGTTGGTTAGTCCTGATACTGTGCTGTCACTGTTGGTTAGTCCTGATATTGTGCTGTCACTGTTGGTTAGTCCTGATATTGTGCTGTCACTGTTGGTTAATCCTGATATTGTGCTGTCACTGTTGGTTTGTCCTGATACTGTGCTGTCACTACTGGTTAGTCCTGATACTGTGCTGTCACTGTTGGTTAGTCCTGATACTGTGCTGTCACTGTTGGTTAGTCCTGATACTGTGCTGTCACTGTTGGTTAGTCCTGATACTGTGCTGTCACTGTTGGTTAGTCCTGATACTGTGCTGTCACTGTTGGTTAGTCCTGATACTGTGCTGTCACTACTGGTTAGTCCTGATACTGTGCTGTCACTCAGTAACTGTCACCTTTGCTCCCAAACACAGAATGACAGACCAACAAGTTTCAACAAATGCACAGAGGAAGTATGTGGTAATACATCCTCCAAGCAATGACTCACTACATTAACATTTGAAAAGGCACACTGAAAACTGGCATAATACCCGAACCATGTCTGATAAGTGTAAAATATAAACATCACTTATCTCATAATTCTTTGATACAGAGCTTGCACAAATACAAATCTCACATATGAAAACTGCCAACTTAGTTCAATCTTCAGGGACCAATTCTTGTGTATCATTAACTGTTAAGATACATACTAATATTTTTTATGGAAAGGAAAGTTTTTCAGATTTAAAAAATAACCACATATTTTTCACAGTAAATTAGAGCACTGAGAGAGAAAAATGTAAATGGCTATTTAAGTGAAAAATGACAACAGAGCAATGTGAGTGAAAAATGACAACAGAGCAATGTGAGTGAAAAATGACAACAGAGCAATGTGAGTGAAAAATGACAACAGAGCAATGTGAGTGAAAAATGACAACAGAGCAATGTGAGTGAAAAATGACAACAGAGCAATGTGAGTGAAAAATGACAACAGAGCAATGTGAGTGAAAAATGACAATAGAGCAACATTAGTGAAAAATGACAACAGAGCAACATTAGTGAAAAATGACAATGGAGCAACGTGAATGAAAAATAACAGAGCAACATTAGTAAAAAATGACAATAGAGCAATGTGAGAGAAAAATGACAACACAGCAACATGAGAGAGAGAGAAAAAATAACGACTGCTAGTGATCAAAATAAACACAATTTATTTTTGTTTTTCTGGCCTGGCTTTGGTTTTAACTGCATGTGGTCAAGCAACTGTTGTATAAATGTAGTCATGCAACTGTGTTGTATAAATGTAGTCATGCAACTGTGTTGTATAAATGCACTGTGATCTATATGATAAAGCAAAAGCTATTACTAATCGCACACAAGAATATAAACACATCCACAGAAAGTGTAAATTATGATCAAAATCCACTCAATCATCACTGTAAAGAAAAATGGAAAACCATATTTTCCTTATCACAGTAATTCTATCATCACACACATACAAAATATTCATTTAAAAAATAAAAGAACACAAATCTTTGAAAACATGCACTAAAGAACACGTGCCTAGATAAACAGAATCCCACATCTCTTAGTAACTCAAATATCTGCCCTCAAGACATGGCAAGGTAAATTATCACACCCTTGGACATAAATGTAAGGAAAAAGAGAATATTCATGTCAAAATCATTTCCATAACAACGGATTGCATCAAATGATTACAGGTGAAGAAGGAAGACAAACATAACCAAACAATGTAGCTTAAATGAAACTCTGACGCAGATGAATTCTTATCAACGAAGCTTGTAACCTGTAACTTCTACTATACACAAAAACTGTGTACAGATATTACTTGTCCGTTTCCTCTAAGACTGAATCAACAACAAGCTGATACGAAAGCCAGAAAGGAGAGAAAAATATCTGAGTGTAATTTAAACAAAGACTACAGACAGGATTAGGAACATCAAGCATCTTACAGAATGAAGAAGCATAATTTCCAGCAACTAGTCAACATTTAGCTCAATTCAAGCTTCAGATGTAAAGATCATTGCAGTCTCAATAGCAACAGCCTATAAATGATTTCTGTTTCAACAAAAGTGCACTGAATGTTTCAGTCTCATTAACAAAAGTCCTTGAACACTTGACAACAGTTCATTAAGTGTTTCAAACAAGTTCATCAACAATTGTTCATACATCATTTAGTCTCAACAAAAGGTAAACTGACTGTTTAAGAAATGACCATTACATTAATCTCAATAACTTTTCATTGCTTTTACCAATCTCAACAACAGGTAAACTGATCATTTCAGTCTCAACAACAGGTAAACTGATCATTTCAGTCTCAACAACAGGTAAACTAATCAGTTTAGTCTCAAGAACAGGATCATTTCAGAAATGATCATCATATTAATCTCAATATTTTCTCGTTGCTATTACCATTCTCAGCAACAGGTAAACTTATCATTTCAGTCTCAGCAAACAGGTAAATTGATCATGTCAGTCTCAGCAAACAGGTAAATTGATCATTTGTCTCAGCACACAGAATATAAACACATCCACAGAAAGTGTAAATTATGATCAAAATCCACTCAATCATCACTGTAAAGAAAAATGGAAAACCATATTTCCTTATCACAGTAATTCTATCATCACACACATACAAAATATTCATTTAAAAAATAAAAGAACACAAATCTTTGAAAACATGCACTAAAGAACACGTGCCTAGATAAACAGAATCCCACATCTCTTAGTAACTCAAATATCTGCCCTCAAGACATGGCAAGGTAAATTATCACACCCTTGGACATAAATGTAAGGAAAAAGAGAATATTCATGTCAAAATCATTTCCATAACAACGGATTGCATCAAATGATTACAGGTGAAGAAGGAAGACAAACATAACCAAACAATGTAGCTTAAATGAAACTCTGACGCAGATGAATTCTTATCAACGAAGCTTGTAACCTGTAACTTCTACTATACACAAAAACTGTGTACAGATATTACTTGTCCGTTTCCTCTAAGACTGAATCAACAACAAGCTGATACGAAAGCCAGAAAGGAGAGAAAAATATCTGAGTGTAATTTAAACAAAGACTACAGACAGGATTAGGAACATCAAGCATCTTACAGAATGAAGAAGCATAATTTCCAGCAACTAGTCAACATTTAGCTCAATTCAAGCTTCAGATGTAAAGATCATTGCAGTCTCAATAGCAACAGCCTATAAATGATTTCTGTTTCAACAAAAGTGCACTGAATGTTTCAGTCTCATTAACAAAAGTCCTTTGAACACTTGACAACAGTTCATTAAGTGTTTCAAACAAGTTCATCAACAATTGTTCATACATCATTTAGTCTCAACAAAAGGTAAACTGACTGTTTAAGAAATGACCATTACATTAATCTCAATAACTTTTCATTGCTTTTACCAATCTCAACAACAGGTAAACTGATCATTTCAGTCTCAACAACAGGTAAACTGATCATTTCAGTCTCAACAACAGGTAAACTAATCAGTTTAGTCTCAAGAACAGGATCATTTCAGAAATGATCATCATATTAATCTCAATATTTTCTCGTTGCTATTACCATTCTCAGCAACAGGTAAACTTATCATTTCAGTCTCAGCAAACAGGTAAATTGATCATGTCAGTCTCAGCAAACAGGTAAATTGATCATTTGTCTCAGCAAACAGGTAAATTGATCATTTGTCTCAGCAAACAGGTAAATTGATCATTTCTGTCTAATCCACAGGTAAACATATCATTTCAGTCTCAGTAACGGGTAAACTTATCATTTCAGTCTCAACAACAGGTAAACTTATCATTTCAGTCTCAGCACCAGGTAAACTTATCATTTCAGATCATCACATTAATCTCAATATTTTTTCATTGCTTTTACCAGACTTGAACTGTTCTAGTAAGATGACAAATTCTCTCTCGAAAGCTTTACTTCTCAAACAACTGCCTTGGAAGAGAGACATTGATAATATGTAGAAGACTAAAACGGTCCCATCAACACAGCATCACAAAAGATTCACTGAGAAATGGATCTCTCCAGACATCTCCCACATCTTGTAGGCCAGTTTTTTGCACTGAGCAGCGATGTACATTGGGTGGACTGTTCCTAAATGCATGAGAAACAACTCAAAACAGTGAATGGAGCCTTGGATGGCGTGAGGGAAGCAGGTCTGAAGCAGGTCCCTGAAATCATACAATGACAGAAATTATTCCTGGTTCAAGCTTACACACACAAGCCAGAAACATCTCTTCTTCACAAATCAGAAGTTTTGAGCAAAACAGTGAAGCAGTATTTCTGCACATTAGTCCTGTGATAACTGATCTTTAAGGAGATGTATAACTTGTCTAAGTTTAACCATCACTGTTTTTTTTTCTTTCTAATTTTTTTTAGTAGCCAGTTTTACATGGTCACTGTACAAACAATCTTCCATCTGCTTCAAAAATACATACCATGTCTTCTTTGTTAGTTTAGCAGGGACCATCATCTCTGCATTCTAGATACAAACAAAGATGCTCTGAACTTCTCTTCACATCTCCTTATACACACATTGTTTACATATGTCCTGTGTTGACTGACCATCCTATTGGAGCTTTTGATTAGCTGTCCATATTTTGTTACACCAAGTTTCCCCACTCAGTCTCAACAAGGATGTTTTAACACAGTGATCAAGGAAATTTTCTGTCCAGCGAGCTTCCTGATGGTGACAGTATGGTCAGCTGCCTACCCTTGTTCTTATGATAGCTAAGTTGGCCAGTATGGTCAGCTGCCTACCCTTGTTCTTATGATAGCTAAGTTGCCCAGTATGGTCAGCTGCCTACCCTTGTTCTTATGATAGCTAAGTTGGCCAGTATGGTCAGCTGCCTACCCTTGTTCTTATGATAGCTAAGTTGCCCAGTATGGTCAGCTGCCTACCCTTGTTCTTATGATAGCTAAGTTGCCCAGTATGGTCAGCTGCCTACCCTTGTTCTTATGATAGCTAAGTTGCCCAGTATGGTCAGCTGCCTACCCTTGTTCTTATGATAGCTAAGTTGGCCAGTATGGTCAGCTGCCTACCCTTGTTCTTATGATAGCTAAGTTGCCCAGTATGGTCAGCTGCCTACCCTTGTTCTTATGATAGCTAAGTTGCCCAGTATGGTCAGCTGCCTACCCTTGTTCTTATGATAGCTAAGTTGGCCAGTATGGTCAGCTGCCTACCCTTGTTCTTATGATAGCTAAGTTGGCTAGTATGGTCAGCTGCCTACCCTTGTTCTTATGATAGCTAAGTTGCCCAGTATGGTCAGCTGCCTACCCTTGTTCTTATGATAGCTAAGTTGCCCAGTATGGTCAGCTGCCTACCCTTGTTCTTATGATAGCTAAGTTGGCCAGTATGGTCAGCTGCCTACCCTTGTTCTTATGATAGCTAAGTTGGCTAGTATGGTCAGCTGCCTACCCTTGTTCTTATGATAGCTAAGTTGGCCAGTATGGTCAGCTGCCTACCCTTGTTCTTATGATAGCTGAGTTGGGCAGTATAATCCACTACCTATCTTTGTTTTTATGATAGCTAAGTTGGCCAGCTGATCTGCTCTGTTTTCCCAGAAACCTGCATGACCTGGTACAAAAATAAAGGTTAGTTGATGGATCCATGATACCTGCAGGAACTCAAGACACTGTTGTCTTTGACACAGCCTGAAATTTTCTTTAGCATGTTCACACACAGTCATGCCTCTGTGCAGTCTTCTTGTGACTTTTGCCAGCTTGGAGCTTTTGTCATGGTTTCCATTCTGAAGCTAATTTTTGTTGCTGTAAAAACAGCACTGGCTTCTTTGACTGTTTTGTCACTATTTTTTCTTTCCATAACTTTGCTTCAAACTACAATACTATTTTATACTTCATTTTTTTCATTCAACTGTAAATAATAAAAATTAATAAAATCCACAGAATGTAAAAACAATCTATATAATAATATAAACTAAACAATATATATAATAATATAAACTAAACAATATACAATAATAATATAAACTAAACAATATATATAATAATATAAACTAAACAATATATATAATAACATAAACTAAATATAAATATATATATATATAATATAAACTAAACAATATATATAATAATATAAACTAAATATATATAATAATTTAAACTAAACAATATACACAATAATATAAACTAACCAACCTATAGAATGGTCCACACAGAATCCCGGGATAAGCTTGTTTCCTGGCAGGCTTGTAGCTCTCCTGAACTGGAATTGGGTTGCCCTAAACAAAGAAAACATTCACTAATAAACAGACATATAATTTAACAAATGTATAATTTAACACAATTCACAAACTTCAAATTTCTTGACAAATAAATTCGTAAATCAAAGAAGAAACAATTAATAAAATGCTCTGAAAATTACTTCAAATTTTCTCACTCTTTTGTACAGATGAAGATACACACAAATGAAAAATAAAGAAAAAATATAACATTGTAAGAAAAACATGTATCATATATTACATTTCATTATTTATAAAGTGATAAAATATTACAAAGAAACTGAGTGCAGTTTATTTATTCGATGAAATGATATATGCACCAGATATTAATAATTATTGTAAGACAATCAGAGCAAATGAAAAAAAAAATTTTTTGTAGAAGAACTACAGTAAATTTGAAGAATGCTATTTTTTCCTGAAAAATTATTACCTGCATAAATTATCTGAGGACTATGTCCAAATCTAACACAAGGACTATGTCCACATCTAACACAAGGACCATGTCCACATCTAACATAAGGACCATGTCTACATCTAACACAAGGACCATGTCCACATCTAACGCAAGGACAATGTCCACATCTAATGCAAGGACAATGTCCACATCTAACGCAAGGACAATGTCCACATCTAACGCAAGGACCATGTCCACATCTAACACAAGGACCATGTCTACATCTAACACAAGGACTATGTCCACATCTAACACAAGGACAATGTCCACATCTAACACAAGGACTATGTCCACATGTACACAAGGACAATGTCCACATCTAACACAAAGACCATGTCTACATCTAACACAAGGACCATGTCCACATCTAACACAAGGATCATGTCCACATCTAACACAAGGACAATGTCCACATCTAACACAAGGACCATGTCTACATCTAACACAAGGACCATGTCCACATCTAACACAAGGACAATGTCCACATCTAACACAAGGACAATGTCCACATCTAACACAAGGACCATGTCCACATCTAACACAAGGACCATGTCCACATCTAACACAAGGACCATGTCCACATCTAACACAAGGACAATGTCCACATCTAACACAAGGACAATGTCCACATCTAACACAAGGACAATGTCTACATCTAACACAAGGACAATGTCTACATCTAACACAAGGACCATGTCTACATCTAACACAAGGACCATGTCTACATCTAACACAAGGACAATGTCTACATCTAACACAAGGACCATGTCCACATCTAACACAAGGACTATGTCCACATAACATATTCAGAAAGTAAGATAATATTTTGGTTCCCCCTTCTCTATTTCTGTTCTGTGCTAACATGTAAATGATAACAGAAAGTGGTTTAGCTAAAATTCTGCACCTGAATGTTCTGTGGAATGCAATTAAAATATACTTTCATTCAAATATTGCACCTGAGTGGCACAGTAGTTAGTATGCTCATTTCTCAAGCAGAGGCCAATGGCTGAAGTCCAGCCAGAGGTACCCTAGCCACCCAGCCCTTATCTGGCTTCTTCTGGAGTCTGAAGATGGGAAGGAAAAGTGGCCAGGCATGATTTTACCACATCACCCTCTAGTGTGCTGACCACATCACCCTCTAGTGTGCTGACCACATCACCCTCTAGTGTGCTGACCACATCACCCTCTAGTGTGCTGACCACATTGCCCTCTAGTGTGCTGACCACATTGCCCTCTAGTGTGCTGACCACATTGCCCTCTAGTGTGTTGACCACATTGACCTCTAGTGTGCTGACCACATTGACCTCTAGTGTGCTGACCACATTGCCCTTCAGCATGTTGACCACATCACCCTCTAGTGTGCTGACCACATTGCCCTTCAGCATGTTGACCACATTGCCCTTCAGCATGTTGACCACATTGCCCTCTAGTGTGCTGACCACATTGCCCTTCAGCATGTTGACCACATTGACCTCTAGTGTGCTGACCACATTGCCCTTCAGCATGTTGACCACATTGCCCTCTAGTGTGCTGACCACATTGCCCTTCAGCATGTTGACCACATTGACCTCTAGTGTGCTGACCACATTGCCCTTCAGCATGTTGACCACATTGCCCTCTAGTGTGCTGACCACATTGCCCTCTAGTGTGCTGACCACATTGACCTCTAGTGTGCTGACCACATTGCCCTTCAGCATGTTGACCACATTGCCCTCTAGTGTGCTGACCACATTGCCCTCTAGTGTGCTGACCACATTGCCCTCTAGTGTGCTGACCACATTGCCCTTCAGCATGTTGACCACATTGCCCTCTAGTGTGCTGACCACATCACCCTCTAGTGTGCTGACCACATCACCCTTCAGCATGTTGACCACATTGCCCTCTAGTGTGCTGACCACATTGCCCTCTAGTGTGCTGACCACATTGCCCTCTAGTGTGCTGACCACATTGCCCTCTAGTGTGCTGACCACATTGCCCTCTAGTGTGTTGACCACATTGACCTCTAGTGTGCTGACCACATTGCCCTCTAGTGTGCTGACCACATTGACCTCTAGTGTGCTGACCACATTGCCCTCTAGTGTGCTGACCATATTGCCCTCTAGTGTGCTGACCACATTGCCCTCTAGTGTGCTGACCACATTGCCCTCTAGTGTGCTGACCACATTGCCCTCTAGTGTGTTGACCACATTGACCTCTAGTGTGCTGACCACATTGCCCTCTAGTGTGCTGACCACATTGCCCTCTAGTGTGCTGACCACATTGCCCTCTAGTGTGTTGACCACATTGACCTCTAGTGTGCTGACCACATTGACCTCTAGTGTGCTGACCACATTGCCCTCTAGTGTGCTGACCACATTGCCCTCTAGTGTGCTGACCACATTGCCCTCTAGTGTGCTGACCACATTGCCCTCTAGTGTGCTGACCACATTGCCCTCTAGTGTGCTGACCACATTGCCCTCTAGTGTGTTGACCACATTGACCTCTAGTGTGCTGACCACATTGCCCTCTAGTGTGCTGACCACATTGCCCTCTAATGTGCTGACCACATCACCCTTCAGCATGTTGACCACATTGACCTCTAGTGTGCTGACCACATTGCCCTCTAGTGTGCTGACCACATTGCCCTCTAGTGTGCTGACCACATTGCCCTCTAGTGTGCTGACCACATCACCCTTCAGCATGTTGACCACATTGCCCTCTAGTGTGCCATAAGGTCAAGGAAAACAAACACCATATCCTAAGTGCCTGTCTGACATGGTAGGAACATATTTTTTCCCATGTTGTCAGCCAGAGAAGTTGTTTTACTCAAGCCTAGTTAGAATCTCTCAGGTTATGATAACATAATCTCAGCAACTTTATTATGATAACATAATCTCAGCAACTTTATTATGATAACATAATCTCAGCAACTTTATTATGATAACACAATCTCAACAACTTTAGCAACTTTTTAAAACTTATTTAATACTTAATGAATCAAGGGAGAAAACTGTTTGTCTACCGTTGCTTCTGTTGCCCCATCTCCCTGGAACTAGAAGCACTATATTCTTTACAGCCAACGCAGTGAAGGTGTTGATGCACATGCACTGAAAATCTTTAAAAAAAATATCCACTTTAACCCACTCCCCATCCAGCACAGTGCATGTGCATCAACATCTTCACTGTGCTGGATGGGGAGTGGGTTACAGTGGATATTTTTTTTTTTTCAGATCTAGAGTGCAGCTAAAAAGCTCAGAGATGCAATGCATCTTTAGCTGTCCCCATCATCATGGGGGCTTTTGTGACCCCTGCCTGACCCCTGCCCTATTAGCCAGACTTTGCCTGATACCGGGGGCACCAACACAAAGATGGGACAGGCTCTGCAGTTCACCACCCCTGGCACAAGCAGTCACTTGATGCAGTGATCACTACCTTAAACTCCACCTTCACCTCCTCTTTCATCTATTGTGAAAATGCTACATTCTGCCACCACTTTCACAATCATTTGTGGACATGCTACTCTAAATTTCTTGATGAAAATCAGTTTATGACCACAGGGCAGGTGTAAAGAATTCTGAATGAAAGAACGAATGCTTTAAATTTTAAACATGGAACAAATTCTACAAGCAGAGTGATAAGGGCTAACTATGGAGTCCTCAAACCACAGAAAGTAAGAGCAGTAAATTATAAGGGCTAACCATAGAGTCCTCAGGGCTAACCAGAGTCCTCAAACAACAGAAAGTAAAAGTAGTAAATGATAAGGGCTAACTATAGAGTTCTCAAACAACAGAAGGTAAAATTAGTAAATGATAAGAGCTAACCATGGAGTCCTCAAACCATAGAAAGTAAAAGTAGTAAATGATAAGGGCTAACTATAGAGTCCTCAAACCACAGAAAGTAAGAGTAGTAAATGATAAGGGCTAACTATGGAGTCCTCAAACCACAGAAAGTAAGAGTAGTAAATGATAAGGGCTAACTATGGAGTCCTCAAACCACAGAATGTAAAAGTCATAAATAAGGGCTAACCATAGAGTCCTCAAACAACAGAAAGTAAAAGTAGTAAATGATAAGGGCTAACTAAAGAGTCTTCAAACCACAGAAAGTAAAAGTAGTAAATGATAAGGGCTAACCATGGAGTCCTCAAACTACAGAAAGTAAAAGTAGTAAATAATAAGGGCTAACCATAGAGTCCTCAAACAACAGAAAGTAAAAGTAGTAAATATAAGGGCTAACCATGGAGTCCTCAAACCACAGAAAGTAAAAGTAGTAAATGATAAGGGCTAACCATAGAGTCCTCAAACAACAGAAAGTAAAAGTAGTAAATGATAAGGGCTAACCATGGAATCCTCAAACAACAGAAAGTAAAAGTAGTAAATGATAAGGGCTAACTATAGAGTCTTCAAACCACAGAAAGTAAAAGTAGTAAATGATAAAGGCTAACCATGGAGTCCTCAAACCACAGAAAGTAAGAGTAGTAGAAGTCTCCGTCTCTCATCATGACTGTTGTATATCCTTCACTCAACTTGCTCATCATGTGCTGGTGCATTGTCCAGATCTGCACAGAAAATTAGACTTCCATGAATCTGCTACGATTTTCTTTATTTTGTGATCTTCATTTTCAGCCCAATATATCTACCTGCATTTTACATTTGGTTCAATCTATTACTGCAAATGTTCTTTGCTCTGAATGATTATACATTGTATCTTATATCTGGTTCACTCTAATTGTATAAGTGTCATTTGTTTTGAATGAGTATGCAAATGTCTCTTATATTCTGTTCACTTTATCATGCATAATGTTCCTTTGTTTTGACCGAGAATCTAACTGCATCTTATATTTGGTTCACTCTAATTGTAGAAGTGCTCTTTGTTTTAATTAAGCATCTAACTACCTTCTATTTTGCTCACTCTACTGTGTGTGTGTTCTTTTGTTTTGACTGAGTGAGTATTCAAAGGTCTCCGTTGAATTGGACAAAAAATGTGATCCAAATGTGAAATATTTTCTTTCTTAAAAGAAATACTCCCTCCCTCCCACCCACAATGGCCTGCTGCTGATGCATCCATTTGCAGATCATCAACGATGTCTTGCAGCCATCTTCGCCTATGTACCCTTCCAAGATGGTATTCTCTAGATTATCATGACATTTAATGTGTCCAAAATATGTAAGTTTTCTTTCTTTAATCTTCTTTACTAGCCAGTCTTCTTCAATATTAAGTTCTTGTAGTATGGATATATTTGTTGTTTTTCGTGTCCATGATATTTGAAGAACTCTTCTGTAGCATTTACATTCAAAGGCATTTATGTGTTTCTCAGCTATTTTGTTAAGTGTCCAGGTCTCACAGGCATATGTTACGATGGGAAAGATGCATGCCCTTAAAAATCTTATTTTTTGTAGTTCTGTCTGTTCCTCTCTATAGCTTCTTTAGTTGTTTTACTTTCTGAAGAGCGATAGATGTCCTCCTTTTAATTTCTCTCATAGTATCTCCATTATTAGTTAGTAATGATCCAGGATATTCAAAACTCTCCACCCATTCCAATTTTTCCTCATTGATACATATTTCAGCTGCCTTGTTTGTTTTGTCAGTTGTCATCAATTTATATATATACATACATATACAAATTTCCCTATGGATATATGTGGCTGCTCCATTAATTATGTCTTTCACATCAGTCTCAAAGCTTGTACACAGTGACAGCACTATGACTTTTTTTAAACTGCTACAACTGTACCTGTCTTTCACTTTACATGAAGTACTTTCCGAAATACTGGTTTTCTCAAGTACATTATTCAGCACATTATAATATATTTTTTTTAATGTAAAATTAAACGCACTTTACAAGCATCAACAGAAATTAAATGCTCATGGTACAATTCTTTTCTTTCCTTATTCTAGGTAAGATTTAATCTTGACAAAATCCTCACATACTGAACCAAAGCCAAAACTGGCTGATCCTCCCCCACGCAGACTGAGCATCATCAGTCTACTGGCCCGATTATCCTCCGGCTAACTTTGCTGGTTGCTTTTTACCAGGTTTTTTATAAAATAAACCAGTTACAGTAACCGACAACATGCAAAAGCTTTGGTTTTTCTATTTTTTAATCAGTAAATTATTGGTAAATGCTGGTTAACATGATCACAGCTTATACAAATATTTAACTTTCAATGTAGGAGAACTAAATACTGGAGCTTAGCTGTGACAACTGCTCCTCTGGTTTATTTTCTTCATGTACATATAGTAATTATTAAGCCCTTTATCATTATTTTATGAAAATTGTCTCTCAACATTTTGGTCTTCATGTGAATATTATTATCACTCAAGCCTTTAAACACTGAGCTGAAGTACAGTATATACACAAAAATACTTCTTGATAGTAGGTATTTTTTTTTAACCTACAGACTCCTTTAAAAAAAAAAAAGATAAACTTTGGGTTTTTGGTCTTTCATATCAAGCTATTCTGAATTACTGGAAATTCACAATGCATATTATTTTGCTAAAGTCATTTTAATAAACAGTTTACCTGCATGTCAGCTGCATAAGTTTTATGTATTTATGAGGGGTGATTGATAAGTTCTCAGCATAAGGTACAAATACTTGAAATGCACAGTTAATATTAGGTGCATTTGTAGATCAGGTTAATGTAAGATTAAATACCAAGTTTCATGAAATTAATGCAACCAATTTTTTTTTACAGGCTACTGAAGTGGTAAGGGGTGGCAGAAATTGAGAAAATGAATAACATTTCTCATCGAGCAGTCATTTGCTACCTCTGCATCAAGGGTTATCATCGAAGGAGATCCATGAGGATATAGTAGAGAGACTAGGGAGAGTGCCCCTTCTTACAGCACAGTGAAAAAATGGGCAGCTCAATTCAGACATGGAAGGGAGAGTCTGGAAGATGATCCCCGTCCAGGAAGACCTAGAACAGTAACTACCAATTAAACCACCAGCAGAATCCATGACATGATAATGGAGGATCGATGACTAACTGAGCCGTACATTGCTACAGAGTTGGGCATCTCCCAGGAACGTGTTCATGCCATTATTCACAATGACCTTCAAACGACAAAGGTCTCTGTTCGATGGGTCCCAAAACTTCTTGGAGCTGATCACAAACGACAGCGTCTCAACATGTCAAGAGACAATCTTGGACATTTTTCTGCAGATCCTGAAAAGTTTCTTCTGCAATCTGTGACTATAGATGAGACTTAGGTTCATCATTTTCAACCAGAAACCAAAGAACAGTCAAAGCAGTGGAAACATCATGGATCTCCACCTCCAAAGAAAGCAAGGGTGGTTCTGTCTGCAGCCAAAGTGATGGCATCCATCTTTTGGGATTCAGAAGGTGTGCTATTGGTAGACTATCTTCAAAAGGGCAGAACAGTCACTGGTGCCTATTATGCTAATCTTGTGAAGCAACTGCGGGTCAAATTGAAGGAAAAGTGTCGAGGGAAATTGACGAGAGGAGTCATCTTTCATCAAGACAATGCTCCAGTTCACAAGTCGGCGGTGGCAATGACTGCCATTCATGAATGGAGCTTCCAGCTTCTTGAACATCCTCCTTATTCCCCAGATTTGGCCCCTTCGGACTACTACCTGTTTACCAAACTCAAAAAGGAGCTCAGTGATAGCAAATTTGCTTCAGATGATGACGTCATTCATGCTGTAGACCACTTTCTACTGGCACAAGATGCTGACATTTACAAAGAAAGGATCCGTATGTATGCTCCAGGATCGCTGGACTAAGTGCATAAACTTGCAAGGGGACTATGTTGAGAAATAACCCAAAAAAGTTGTCCACAAATAATCTGTTGTACCTTATGCTGAGAACTTATCAATCATCCCTCGTATGTTTACATTACTAGCCTAAATTCATGCTAATAAACAATATATTAGCTTCCCAGCTGTAGATGTTTTATGCACTTGTATTTACCAGCCTGTAGCCATTTCTGTACTTACATTTACTAGCCTGTAGCCATTTCGGTACATACATTTACTAGCCTGTAGCCATTTCTGTACTTATGTTCATATTCTGATAACTTATTTTCAGAAAAAAGTAAAATAATTTGAATTTCATGGAAAATTATTCTCTGCAGAATCAATTTATAACTGAAGTTAACTTTGAGAAACGTGGGAAAAGAACTGCGCCCATAAACATAAGCTTATGACACACAATGTTTCAAGATTGTGCCAAAATAAAGAAATAAAAAGCACAACAAAAAAAAAAAATTAGGCTCTATGGACACATGCTAATAATAACAAATGAAAAATGAACATAAAATCAACAAAGTACCACACATTTGTCACTCCCTATGATATCTTACAGACAGAAACAGTAACTCACCTTCTCTTTCAAGAAACTCGTAGCATCCATACTCTCCCCTTCTTTCAGTGAGATATTCAGGGAAGGGGCAGTCATTTGGTGGAAGTGTCGATCGATAAATATGAAGTGTATAAGACCAGGAAAATCATTGATATATGATGTCATCGTTATATTTCGTTGTGCTTTAACATTCAGGTACTCTCTATAGTCCTGAAGTTCTGTCTTGATTCGGTCCTGAAAGGAAGAAAGTTTTCGAAGTCAAAAGAAAAGAATCGATACATGATGTTATCTTTGTTCTCAGTTGTATGAAAATGAGTTTCTTGTTCTTCTGTCCAGAGATGGTGATGATAGCTGTCAGTGTTGTGATGATGGATGACAGTGACAATAACTGACAGTGATGGTGATGATAGCTGTCAGTGTCGTGATGATGGATGACAGTGATGGTGATGATAGCTGTCAGTGTCATGATGATGGATGACAGTGATGGTGATGATAGCTGTCAGTGTTGTGATGATGGATGACAGTGACAATAACTGACAGTGATGGTGATGATAGCTGTCAGTGTCGTGATGATGGATGACAGTGATGGTGATGATAGCTGTCAGTGTCATGATGATGGATGACAGTGACAATAACTGACAGTGATGGTGATGACAGTTGTCAGTGTTGATGATGGATGACAGTGACAATAACTGACAGTGATGGTGATAATAGCTGTCAGTGTCATGATGATGGATGACAGTGACAATAACTGACAGTGATTTGGTTTTTGTCTCAGGCTGTGCACAAGTGAAGACATGTACAATGTCTTCCCAGTGAGCTACAACATCAAATTTCTCTGCAACATCAGGCTTCTCTGCAACATCAAGCTTCTCTGCAACATCAGGCCTCTCTGCAACATCAGGCCTCTCTGCAACATCAGGCCTCTTTGCAACATCAGGCTTCTCTGCAACATCAGGCCTCTCTGCAACATCAGGCCTCTTTGCAACATCAGGCTTCTCTGCAACATCAGGCCTCTTTGCAACATCAGGCTTCTCCGCAACATCAGGCCTCTCTGCAACATCAGGCCTCTTTGCAACATCAGGCCTCTCTGCAACATCAGGCCTCTTTGCAACATCAGGCTTCTCCGCAACATCAGGCTGCTCAGCAACATCAAGCTTCTTTGCAACATCAGGCTACTCTGCAACATCAAGCTTCTCTGCAACATCAGGCCTCTCTGCAACATCATGCTTCTCTGCAACATCAGGCCTCTCTGCAACATCAGGCCTCTTTGCAACATCAGGCTTCTCCGCAACATCAGGCTTCTCTGCAACATCAGGCCTCTTTGCAACATCAGGCTTCTCCGCAACATCAGGCTGCTCAGCAACATCAGGCCTCTCTGCAACATCAGGCCTCTCTGCAACATCAGGCCTCTTTGCAACATCAGGCTTCTCCGCAACATCAGGCTGCTCAGCAACATCAGGCTTCTCTGCAACATCAGGCTGCTCAGCAACATCAGGCTTCTCTGCAACATCAGGCCTCTTTGCAACATCATGCCTCTCCGTAACATCAGGCTGCTCAGCAACATCAGGCCTCTCTGCAACATCAGGCCTCTCTGCAACATCAGGCCTCTTTGCAACATCAGGCTTCTCCGCAACATCAGGCTGCTCAGCAACATCAGGCTTCTCTGCAACATCAGGCTGCTCAGCAACATCAGGCTTCTCTGCAACATCAGACTTCTCCGCAGCATCAGGCTTCTCCACAGCATCAGGCCTCTCCACACACTTTGCTACGACAAAGACCACACTGAGATCCAAGTGATGAACAAGAACCGCACTGATCCAAGTCGTAGGATATTACCAACAGGGTAGGGATCAAGGCCTGCTGCATGGTATCACAACCACTGCTAGATTACACCCCTAACTAAAAGCTACAGAGAACTTTAAGTTTATACATCCATACAGATACTACAACAACAACACATCCTACTCACCCTAATCTGAGCTAACGTTTCCCAAATCTGAGAAGAATAGGCAATGGGTGTCAGATACAGAAGGGAGAACAGTTCTCGCAACTTCTTATAGAGCTCCATCAAAGGAGATTCCAACCTTAATATATGAATAACAAAATAACTGTAAAGGAAAGACAAAATCAAAGGGAAGCTACTCAGCGTCAATGACTAGGCAATTACAACAAGCTGAAAATAACTCTTATTTTAAAGAATGCAAGCAACTGCAATAAAAATCCATCTCAAAACATTATAGGACATTTCCTGAGAAGAGGAAAATTAGAATACACTGTGGCAACTGGAAAAATTGAAGGAAGAAGAGACACAGGAAGACAGAGAGAGAAGTTACTGGATGGGCTGTCAGTGTGGCTAGGAAGAAAGTCACCGGCGGATCTCACAATCAAGTCTATAGACAGGGAATTGTGGGTAGAAATGATCGCCTATGCCATGGGGCATGGCACTTGAACTGAACTGAAAAAAGTACTTCAGATTTGGTGTGGGAATTTAATATTTCAATTATTAAAACAATTAAAACATGACTCAGCTTGCAACAAAATAAATAATTTAATATTACATTTGGTGTGGGGGGGGGGGGGAAGGTGAGAAGGTAGGAGGGTGAGAAAGAGAGAGAGGACAGAGACAGAGAGAGAGTGTCAGACAGAGAGAGAGAGTGTCAGACAGAGAGAGAGTGTCAGACAGAGACAGAGAGAGAGAGAGAGTATCAGACAGAGAGAGAGTGTCAGACAGAGACAGAGAGAGAGTGTCAGACAGAGAGAAAGAGGGTCAGACACAGAGAGAGAGTGTCAGACAGAGAGAGAGAGTGTCAGAGAGAGAGAGAGTGTCAGACAAAGAGAGACAGTGTCAGAGAGAGAGAGAGACAGTGTGTCAGACAGAGAGAGAGAGACAGAGTGTCAGACAGAGAGAGAGACAGAGTGTCAGATGGAGAGAGACAGTGTCAGACAGAGAGAGAGAGACACAGTGTCAGATGGAGAGAGAGACAGTGTCAGACAGAGAGAGACAGTGTCAGACAGAGAGAGAGAGTGTCAGACAGAGAGAGACAGAGAGAGAGACAGTGTCAGACAGAGAGAGAGACAGTGTCAGACAGAGAGAAAGAGACAGAGTTCAGACAGAGAGAGAGACAGTGTTAGACAGAGAGAGAGACAGAGTGTCAGACAGAGAGAGATAGAGAGGAAGTGTCAGAGACAGAGAGAGAGAGAGACAGTGTCAGAGAGAGAGAGAGTGTCAGACAGAGAGAAAGAGACAGAGTTCAGACAGAGAGAGATAGAGAAGAAGAGTGTCAGAGACAGTGAGAGAGACAGTGTCAGAGACAGAGAGAGAGTGTCAGAGACAGAGAGAAAGAGACAGAGTTCAGACAGAAAGAGAGAGAGACAGTGTCAGACAGAGAGAGAGAGACAGAGTGTCAGACAGAGAGAGATAGAGAGGAAGAGTATCAGAGACAGAGAGAATGAATGAATGAATGAATGAATAATCTTTATTTTTCAAGGGTAAAGAATTGGGCACGCAGGCCCGTCTTACATTCTGCCCTTCATCACTCCATCCTTCATTCTTCCCACACACTTGATTTAGTACAAAAATACAATTTAAATTAGGAAAAACATATCAAAAGAGTGTAAGATTTAACTATTACATTCAAGGTAAAAGAGAAGAAGTCATTAACCTAATAAAATAGCACTCACGCACACATACACACGCAGACATATACATAAATAAAATACATTGTAAATCATCTTCTAACATATGTTTTTTTTAACAAACATTAAAATAATTTCTAACAATATCTAATAAGTTGCTTTTCTAACTATGTCATTAAAGTACTTGATGGTTTACGAGCCATGTGTTGAGAGAGTACTGGCTATTTTATGGAGGCATATAATTACAAGCAAGTAAATAATGAAACAGGTTTGAGTTAAAGGATGAAGTATTACCAATGGATTTTAAATTGTCAGAGAGAGAGAGAGACAGTGTCAGAGAGAGACAAAGAGAGAGAGACAGAGAGACAGACACAGAGAGAGTGTCAGACAGAGACAGAGACAGAGAGTCAGATAGAGAGTGTGTGTCAG
This sequence comes from Achatina immaculata, assembly GCA_009760885.1. NCBI lineage: Eukaryota > Metazoa > Mollusca > Gastropoda > Stylommatophora > Achatinidae > Lissachatina > Lissachatina immaculata. The sequence continues at coordinate 65,909,665 of CM019717.1, read as the reverse complement.
ACAGAGACAGAGAGAGTGTCAGATGGAGAGAGACAGTGTCAGACAGAGAGAGAGAGTGTCAGACAGAGAGAGAGAGAGTGTGTCAGACAGAGAGAGAGTGTCAGATGGAGAGAGAGAGAGAGTGTGTCAGACAGAGAGAGAGAGAGTGTCAGACAGAGAGAGAGTGTCAGACAGAGAGACAGAGACACAGAGAGAGAGAGACAAAGAGAGAGAGTCAGACAGAGACAGAGAGAGACAGTGTCAGACAGAGAGAGACAGTGTCAGACAGAGAGAGACAGACAGAGAGAGAGTGTCAGACAGAGAGAAAGAGGGTCAGACACAGAGAGAGAGTGTCAGACAGAGAGAGAGAGTGTCAGACAGAGAGAGAGAGTGTCAGACAGAGAGAGAGAGTGTGTCAGACAGAGAGAGAGACAGTGTCAGAGAGAGAGTGTGTCAGACAGAGAGAAAGAGACAGAGTTCAGACCGAGAGAGAGAGAGTGACAGTGTCAGACAGAGAGAGAGACAGAGTGTCAGACAGAGAGAGATAGAGAGGAAGAGTGTCAGAGACAGACAGAGAGTTAGAGACAGTGTCAGAGAGAGAGACACAGAGAGAGACAGACAGAGAGAGAGACAGAGAGAGACAGAGAGAGAGAGAAAGAGGCAGAGAGAGAGACAGTGTCAGAGAGAGAGAGAGAGAGACACAGAGAGAGAGATAGAGAAAGAGAGAAAGTTGTCACTGGTTGTGGAACCTCACAGTCAGAACAAGTCTTGGAATCTCTGTACTACAGATTTACTAAAAATGCTACACTATCACAGAAAATACTACTACAAAAAACTACTATAACAAGCACTGCTAAAGAATTTTATACTTCTACAAGCAAGTATTACTACAAATACTGTACTAATATAGTAAGCATCATTACAAATGTTTTACATGTATTAATACAGCAGACACTGCTATAAATGTTATACTAAACTATAGCTATATTATATGCTATGTTATATGCTATATTTTATGTTATGTTATATGCTATGTTATACTATATGCCAAGAACAGGAAAACTTGGCAAACAACTACGCGAGCCCCACGTGACGTTTAACAGCACGGGAAGGATGTAAGATGTAAGATACTACTACTACAAACGTTATAGTTCAATGTTAAGTACAATCACTAACATTACACTACTACAGTAAGCATTTCCACAAATGTTATACTCTTACAGCACATGTAATACTACTATAATAAGTATTACCAAATATTATATAGAGCATACACATTGATCATTTTCGTAACAAAGGCCTTGAGAAAACAAAGCACGTACTCCGGTGGTATTCGAAAAGACGTCTCTCTCTCCAAGAAGTCGAGAAGCTTGAACTTGAGGTCTTCTTTCTCCCACCGTGCATGAACGTCCGAACCCAGATTCTGCACTCTGCCCTGAAAGATGAATCTTGGGTCATTTATTTTGCAAAGAATTATACCAAACGTCATGCTGTCATTACATCTCCCTAGAACTACAAGCATATTCTTTGCAGCCAATGCAGTGGTAGTGTGGGAGCTCTGCACTGTGTTGATTGGGGATGTAGATTCTGGCAGCTATTCTTGCAGACCCCGAGTGAAGCTAAAACAAACAAAAAAACTGGGAAAATGTACAGTGCCCCTTTAGTAGACTCTACCGCTACAGGGAATATACTGATTTCTGTCCCTTTGGTGAGGTTAGACCTGATACTGGGAGGTGGAGAAATGGGACAGGGTCTTGACACCAGCTATGGCCTGCCAATCCTGATGTTTTTATCAGTTAGCTATGGATTGTCTTCATCATAATCTTTATAAAAATCTTCGATTTTTTTCCTCCTTTGCTTCACATCTTCCCATGGTTACTAGTTATTTCTTTTCCACATCTACTTTATAATTCTATGTCTACTTAATCTATGTCTACTTCATAATTCTATGTTTACTTCATGTCATAGTCAAATGGGGAGGCCACTAGTAAGCTAGTCAGTGGTGACTTATTCTATCACTGAAAAAACTGGGTTCATGACCCACAAGTGGGACCCAGTCATAAAAAATGGGTACCTGATATAGTAGTAGTGAGAAAACAGCCCCAAAACTAAGAATATCTCCAAAGACACACTGAATTCCACTGCACACCTGTCAAGATTAGTCGCATGAGTAAGGGAAAGTATGTAAGTCCACAGAATGTGAATATATAAATCACGTGAATCATGTGCTTTTCTATTTGTTTTTTTTCAAAAAAATCTTTACTCTATTAATAATGATTTCTCAGTTACTTCATAAATTCACACAAAATTCATATTACAATCAATAAGAAACAATTAATTATTTAGCACAACACACTCTACCCACAAATTAATGTTTTCCCTTTGTTATCATTACTGTCTTCTGTTACCTACTATGTTGAAGGTACCATGGACAGCCAAGAAAACCAACAAAGAAGTCTTAAGAGAGGCTGGAGTTAAAAGGCAAATTACAGAAAAGATCAGAGGCAAACAAGCAAGATTTGTAGGACATTTTCTGAGAAGAGGAAAACTGGAACACATTGTGGCAACTGGAAAAACTGAGGGAAGAAGAGACAGAGGAAGACAGAGAGAGAGGTTACTGGATGGGCTGTCAGTGTGGCTGGGAAGAAAGTCTCCAGCAGATCTCATAATCAAGTCTAAAGACAGGGAATCGTGAAGAGAAATGATCGCCTACGACACATGGCACGGCACTTGATTGATTGATTGATTACCTAATACTACCTGCTTACTTCATGAAATGACTCTCAGGACATTTAAAGACATCAAGAAATGATAAATATACATAGATTTGCCATCCTGGATCTAAAGAAGAACATGTGTGTATGCATAATCTTGACCTGAGTCAAACAAAGCATATCGGTGGTTCCAAAACTATATAAAACATATCAGTGGTTCCCAAACTACATAGTGGGAAGATCCAGAGAGCAGTGATGGAAAAGGGGGTGACAGGGGACATCAGAACCAACCAAATGAAAAATATTTCTGCAAGTGCTTGGGATGTTGCCTGGGCAACAAGGGGGCAGCTGTGTGAAAAGCTCAGGAACCGCTGATTATTATGACCATGAAACAGGACTGACTGAAGGTTCAGAGAAGAATAAAAATCTTTTTAAAAAATGTCTACCTTGTACTTTTTCAGGCCATTGTGAATTTTTCCAAGTTGGGCACTAATCGTCTCATAGACATATATGCTACGGTTTCTAGGCAGCTTGGAGCGTCTTCCGTAGACCAGGTCTTTTATTGTCTGAATAACTTGATACAGAGAATCCGCTAATGTATGTCTTGGTGCCTGGCATCACATGAGAGGCAAAGAGTTAAATGCATTACTTTTTTGCCAGATGAGTATTTGTTTAACCCTTTAAACCTACTGTGCCAAAACTTTATGTGATCACCTACATGTCTTAATTCCCAATATGCATTACATATATCTCAGTTCTGTTAGATTTTCAAAAGACACAAGCATGTCATAGCAGTCAGTAAACTTCTGTCAGATTTGCCTTGTCTCCAATCTCATGAACATGAACAACTCTAATTAGCCAAGAGATTTAACATACTACAATGTGATATTAGAGTGGTCCTCCCTTGCCCCACACGAGCTGTGATGTGGTGAAGTTTGTTTGTAAGATGCCTGTGTTCAGAATGTTAATTTGGAGACAATTCAAACAGTGAAACAGATTGATTTTTTTTTGGTGGAAGGGAGGGGGGGGGGCAGATCTGGTTTATGTGTCATTTCTAATGACTTTTCTATTCTACATTAATAGCCATACAGAAAACTAAATGTCTTTAGTTTAATATGTTAAAATCTGTATGTTTTAGCAATAGAGAAACACGGTTATTTATATATGCAGGAAACTCTCTACTGTAGAGAGCGGAACAACATAACTCTTCAGATCATCAGAGGAAGTACCCCTCCCAGACAAGTGTTTCGGCCCTATTAAACTCCTGACACTCTAAGGGGGGTGGGCCCCTCTGGGTCATGACTCCCAGAGGTCTGGGATAACATTCTAACATAACATTCTAACATAACATTCTAGCAGACTTTCTGATTCACATGGTCAAAAAAAAAAAAACCTGATGTCTGAGTCAAAAGATTACAGCTGCCTCATGCACACGATCATCTGTATGATGTATTTTTTTATAACAGAGGCTCCTCTTTAGTAGCTTGACAGGACATACTGACTGATCTCACTTGTCTTCAATTACAGTTCATATCATGTAAAACAGACTGCGATAGTCATACTCTAAAATCTCATGAAAAGATGCATGATTAACAAAGAGGAAAATTAAGCATTAACACCAAAATATTTTTTTAAAAGACTGTCATGTTCACATACAATGTGGATTAAACATGATTATCAAGTTGACTCTTCAACGACCAGCGATTCATATAAAGATCTTTGTGCACATGGCCATTCCCAACCAAGAGCCCTATAAGGCTTCAGACTTTCTTTCGTTGAAAACACGATGTTACTTTTCACTTAACCAGTTAGAACTCTTCTAAATACAAAGTTAAACTAGTATTTTAAGCGTGGGGAATGGAAGTCATATTGGAAATATAGATAGTTCAAGTTTATTTCAAGACTGAGTGGTAGAATGGTCACACTGACCGACTAGACCTATCTTACTATATGTGTTTCTCGTAGCTGTAGATGTTAGATTTACCGAATGTCACAAACGTCCATAAATATTGATTTTTCTGTATTGAAATTTGAATGACTATGTATTCTATATTGGATTATGACACAGTTAAGGTAAGTATAAAGTAGATTTTATTGCTCAGCCCTAACATTTTTTTTAGTGCCAAAAAATCGATCCATCGTTTCACACTAGTTTTTTCTTTTCTTTGTCTTTTTTTAATGACAAATAACTTCATTTATGGAATCTTCATTCATTTCCACTTATTTTAATGTGTGATACACATGTGGTGATCATGGAATTAAGTCGGTACAATAGCTTTTACACAGGGACCCCCATTCTCCAAAATGTCTGCGCCCTTCTCCAACGTCTGCGTTGTCAAAAACTAAGGATCGATTTGGGAGTAATGCGGTCTGGAAAGAGTTAATATTTTGTGATCAAAAGCCAGGAAAAGAATCCTACCTGAGACAACATAACTAGAGTGACTCCAGGTAAAACCTGTGTGGTGTGCAAGTTGTATGGTGAGTAGAGGCAAGTTGAGGTTTCAAGGAAGATAGTCTGGGGGAGATATAAGCTGCCGCTGCTGCTACTGCTGAAAGCTGACTGGCTGCTGGCTGTTTCCTGGGTTGTACTTGAAGATTCTGTACCTGATCTTGCCGTGGCAGGCACACCATCAAATGGTACAGTACCAGGTTTGGGGTTTCCCATTGCTGTCTGTCAATAAATGCACAAACTTTGCACAGTAGTACATTACAGTTTAATACTTAACTATACTCTAATACAACACTACAACTTTAATACTTAACTATACTCTAATACAATGCTACAACTTAATACACAATTATAGCCTAATACACAGAGTTGAATTTAACAGAGAGAAGACACAAGACTCAGACAAAGTGAGATGGGGAACATCAAACCAAGGCTAACTGCGTACATCAGGGTTAGTGAACCATAGACAACCAAGACCCAACCTCCCAGTGATGAACCCTGGAAAAAGACCACAGTCTGGCTGGGTGAATAGGGATTGATTAGGAAGGCAAACCCAGTTTCAAATATGGCATGTCAAGGATGCATATATCAGATCAAAAGCCATAAATATCACAGCCTAGCTGCAAACCATGACACAATGCGTGACCTTCTTTTGAAACTGAACTGTACTGATCTGCAGTCTGTAGAGTAGGTTTGTGAAACTAAGGCAAGACATTTTTCTTCATACCAGCTCCTCAATCGAAACAGAACACATGAACACTTTCAAAAATATCTACTAAAATGAAATGAACCATTATTATCACCCTTATTATTTTCATTAATATTATTATTATAATACTCACTGTAATTTGTCTAGACTTTTTAATCTCATTAGTGAAGTCTTGTGAAGGATCTGACAGACTTTCTATTGTTGGAAGAGCTATTCCAGTCTGTGGTAAAAGTTCTGGGTAACTTTTACTCATATTTGAAATCACTGTGAGCAAAATACAATAAATTGTATTATGTAAAATAAAAAATAAAACACAAGAGAGATACAGAAATAATTATTTTTTCAGAAACAACAATTTCTTTGAAAAACATCAACTTCAAGCACCAACAAAGCATAGAAGGAAATTATGACGCATGCAAAAAATCAGCAAAATATGAAAATAATCAAACCATTTTTTTATACCACTTTAAATAAACATCATGCACCATTTTAAAGAAAATATTATCAGTTTAGAAAGATTTTTATGAAACTAGTCTTTTTTTAAAAAACTGCTGTTATTACATTCCCTTGTACCTTAAATGTAGGGGGTTTTGTGTAGTTGATGCTATGGTGAATAACTACTAACAAAGGTATCATAACAGGGGGTGAATAACTACTAACAAAGGTATCATAACAGGTGGTGAATAACTACTAACAAAGGTATCATATCAGGTGGTGAATATGTAGTAACAAAGGTATCATAACAGGTGGTGAATAACTACTAACAAAGGTATCATAACAGGTGGTGAATAACTACTAACAAAGGTATCATATCAGATGGTGAGTGTCACAGTGACCTGCCTTACTTGCTAAATGGACCTAAGAAGCAGCAAAACTCCATCAGCATGGGAGCACATCAACTCACGTTGTGTAAGCCTGACTGCACAATTGCAAGGATCAGCAAGTTGAGGTAGGACAGGGCCCTGATCAGATTCAACTCACTGGCTCAAATCTTTCTTTTAGATATTAACTCACTGGCTCAAATCTTTCTTTTAGATATTAACTCACTGGCTCAAATCTTTCTTTTAGATATTAACTCACTGGCTCAAATCTTTCTTTTAGATATTAACTCACTGGCTCAAATCTTTCTTTTAGATATTAACTCACTGGCTCAAATCTTTCTTTTAGATATTAACTCACTAGCTCAAATCTTTCTTTTAGATATTAACTCACTAGCTCAAATCTTTCTTTTAGATATTAACTCACTGGCTCAATTCTTTCTTTCAGATATTAACTCACTGGCTCAATTCTTTGTTTCAGATATTAACTCACTGGCTCAAATCTTTCTTTTAGATATTAACTCACTGGCTCAAATCTTTCTTTTAGATATTAACTCACTGGCTCAAATCTTTCTTTTAGATATTAACTCACTGGCTCAATTCTTTCTTTCAGATATTAACTCACTGGCTCAAATATTTCTTTCAGATAAACTCCCTTTAACAATTTATAATTTCAAATGAAAAATTACATGAAATTAAAAAAGGATATTAACATAAGCAGTTAAAGGTGATTCTATTGCAAACCAAACCAAAAAAAAAAATGCAAGAAAAGATGTCATACTAGAACTAGTGCGGGATGGCATCTCTGGCTCTTCGCTTTCCTGTGACGGCGTTGAGTTTCTGCTCTTGCTGCTGAGATCTGTCTGGGATGAGCTTCCACTTGTGTGCATCGAAGAATGACTCTTATTCGAGGTCAAAACCTCTTCGCTAACCAGTTTCTCTTCTAATGACTTTAAACTGGTATTGTGTTGCTGATCTGATGACACTGACTGGATGTTAGAGTTTGTTGCTGGAATGAAAACAACTCCGCTACCATGCTGGCTCTGAGTGTCAGGTTTCATGGAATGTGGTGAGACATCTGGGTCAGAAGAGCTTCTAACTGTTAAAGAGCTGTCTTCACTGTTACATGGCTCCTTCTGACCTACCTCAGAAGATGGCTGAACATTACTGTCACCGGTTGGAGATTTTGATTTTTCTTTCTCAGTACTGTCCTCCTCTTTGCTTTCTGAAATGACTGCGGTCACTGGATCATTACTCTCCACACTTTCAGCGCCAATGTTCTCAGGTTTCATTATTTCAGAATCATGATAATCTGGAGCTACAGTTTTAGTCAGAGATGCCAGATTCTGTGAGCTGGAGAGAGTGAGATCATGCCCGTTAGATAACTGTTGATCTACTGCTGGAGACCTGTTTTCCAGTGCAGGTTGCTCTGCCAAAGCAACAGCTCCCAGTGCAGGTTGCTCTGCCAAAGCAACAGCTCCCAGTGCAGGTTGCTCTGCCAAAGCAATAGCTCCCAGTGCAGGTTGCTCTGCCAAAGCAATAGCTCCCAGTGTAGGTTGCTCTGCCAAAGCAACAGCTCCCAGTGCAGGTTGCTCTGCCAAAGCAATAGCTCCCAGCTGCTCTGAATCTGCTGCCTGATGGACAATGACTTCAACACTAATTGTGTTACAATACTTGTTAGCTCCCTTGCTAGTGTGCTCCTGCTCTTCTCCTCGCCCATCACTGGCAGCTGACGTGTCTTCTGCCTGACCATGTTCTTTAGTGAGCACATCATCTAGGGACTTCCCCATAAACAATTCAAGCAACGTTATTATCTCCATTGATTTTTCACTCTGAGAATCTTGATCAGACACAGTCCCACCTTTTGCAGTTGCCAATTTCTCACTGGAAGTTGGCGACTGTGACCTATGACCTCTTGGTGTGTTTGGTGCACTGTGATACTAGGAAAAAAAAAAAAAGTATTATGATTTGCTAGAAATTTTAATTAAAACTTATAAAGTCTAAATTCTCAGTACAAGCCTAACAGTTAATTTTGATCTCCTCTGTCCAGCAAAATGAAATGTCTGAAAAAACAAAAGAGAGTAGGTGATGAAATAAATATAATTCTAAGAAAAATTCAGAAGTACTGTTAGATTAGTGGTTTATCAAAAGATGAAATCTCTTCTTCTTTGTATGCACACTGGCGATGATGCATGGTACCCTGATTTTTGCGATGCACCTTTTGGCTGGGTACCTCCGACTTCAGCACCTTTCCTTGCTAGGGCAGACTGTGGTCTTGCTCGGACTGCCATGAAGACAGTGGTGTAGGCTGGGCTGGCCAAAACCTCTGGTGGCTGTACTTAAGCCCCTTATCCATGTCAGATCCAGCATGCAAACCTGGCTGGGCAGGCGGCTTTGAGACAGTTCCACGGAGACACTCCAACTCTGGGATGAGGAATCCAATGAGTGCCTCAATGGTATCCATTCCTCACCACCTACAGTATGCTGGCTCTGTTTTGTTTACATCATTCTGATAGCCACTGTTGTAAAGACCCATAGGCTTGTCACGTCCTGGATTTATTGGTTTCGCACCAGATTTTCCTCATCCCTGCCAGCGATCTCCATGTTCCCATCTGTCCACCAACCTGACATTACATTTTACAAAAATAACAATTACAATTAGTGTTGAGTGCTACAGGTTTCTTGGCTACAGAAGCAGGCCAGAGTTTTTAAGCAAACAGATCTATGTTCCTTATCTCACAAAGATTATGTTAAGATAAGCGTGTTCTTAACACAGTTGTTCCCAGGAGAAAAAGATGAAATAATATCCTTGGGACTTATGATTCTGATGAAGCTCAAAGATTTGATAAACAAAGTGCTTGGTAGTACAACATAAATATCCAAAAAGAGGACAGCCCAGTATGGTGAGATTTAGAAGAAAGTGGTTACATACCATGTGCTTTGCTACAAAAGTATGCTATTATCTTATCTTATATCTTACTGTGTTGACAGCACAGAGGACATCAACAGCAGACTTACTAGAGCAAACCAGGCTTTTGCTATGTTACAGACTATATGGAAATCTAAAAAACTAAGAATGGAAATCTAAAAAACTAAGCGTGAAGACAAAAATCAGGATATTTAAGAGTAATGTTCTAAGTGTACTACTCTATGGAAGTGAATGCTGGAAAGTCCCCAAAACAATAGAAAACAAGTTGAATTCTTTCCAGACTAAATGTTTACGAAGAATTAGAAAAATATTTTGGCCAAACACCATAAGAAATAACATCTTGTTGGCAGAAATGCAGATGAAACCACTGACAACAATTATTGAGGAAAGACGCTGGTGATGGTTGGGACATGTGCTCCAAATGACTGACAACTCACTACCAAAAATAGCACTAAGATGGACACCACAGAGGAACAGAAGTAAGGGTAGACCAAAAGAGACATGGAGAAGAACAACAGAAAGGATGTTGAGCAATAGAGGGCTCACCTGGGCAAGAGCAGAAAAAAAGGCAAAGGACAGGCATTTGTGGAAAACCCTTGCGGAAGCCCTATGTGCCCTGGGCACTTAAGGTTCAGAGAGAGAGAGATATCTTATATCCTTCCTGTACTGTTAAACGTCACATAGGGCTCGCAAGGTAGTTCGCCAATTTTTCCTGTCTTCGGCGAGCCTTTCAACCTCATCAAGAGATTTTATGCCTATTAATTTGGCCTCTCTTAACAATGTCCTCTTTAGAGTTTCACGTGGTCTGCCTTGTTTTCTTTGGCCTGTTGTGTTCCACTTGATAGCTTGTTTTGGGATTCTCTGATCATTTCTTCTCATCACGTGACCAACATATGTCCATCTCCTTTTCCTGAACACCCATGAGACTGGTTATTGTTCAGTCATCTGTCTTATCTCTGCATTGTTCTTGAATTCATCCCACTTGATGCCGAGTATTTTCCTTAGGCATTTGTTTTCAAAAGAGTCTAATTTCTTGTCCTTACAATGTATTTTTATTTATGTATATGTCTGCGTGTGTATGTGTGCGTGAGTGCTATTTTATTAGTTTAATGACTTCTTCTCTTTTACCTTGAATGTAATAGTTAAATCTTACACTCTTTTGATACGTTTTTCCTAATTTAATTTGTATTTTTTTACTAAATCAAGTGTGTGGGAAGAATGAAAGATGGAGTGATGAAGGGCAGAATGTAAGACGGGCCTGCGTGCCCAATTCTTTACCCTTGAAAAATAAAGATTATTCATTCATTCATTCTATTTCTTTAGTTGTTTTCCAGGTTTCGCATGCATAAATGAGGGTGGATATTACATTTGAATTGAATAATCTTAACTTGGTTTTTGTGCTTAAAGACATGGCAAACTCTTTTTACCTGTATATTTCAAAATATTATCAGCAGAAGAATTAAGGAAATAATATCAGATTTTTTTATGTTTTGACTATTCAAATATGCAGATTAAATCTTGAATGTGGACAAAATTAGATATAGGAATCAGATTTGATAATGATTAAATGCTAGGAAATTTATCATCGAAAAAGCGTAGTAATATTAGCTTCAAATGTCATGAGATTTTATACACTTAGATTCAACCATCAAAAATTACATGAAAGAAATCTGTTATTATTTAGCACACAATGGCAGTTATCACTTTCATCTTTGGTGACCTACCTCATCATCTCCAGGTTCACTGTTGTCATCCACCGTGCTCAAATTATCAGGCTGAGTTTTTGTGTTGCTGTAGAACTTTGAGAAAAGGTCCTCTAGCCTGTCTGCATGCGGGTATATAGTTTTTGACAAAATAATAGTCATCAGTAAATCCTTGGGCCGAAGTTCATGAGCACTGCGGCTTAAGATGAATACATAGAATAACAGTGTTAAAACAGTAGCACAGCCCCAAACTGCAGGCTTTTAATATGATTGACAGAACATATTATCTTTTGAAAAAAGCACAGGAAAAACAACCGTAGCAACAAGGAATAATGATGGAAAAGAATAGCAGAAGTTACTTCTCTTCTGCTTTTGAAATGTAGTAGGATGCAGTAGTTTTCTTGATTTCCAAGACTGGACATAAAATGCTTTCCCAGAAGGCACCAGCACAGCAAATGTTGCCAGATGGTACTAACATAAGTATTATTAGAAGTACCAAGCAGAAATAGGACTTCACCAATTTTTATTTACAAATCCTGATCAGGATATCCAAAGGATAAACTGCGGATATAATAAAAAAATGAGTTTTATTATGTTAAGTAAAATCCATATTAAATTGTTCTGTATAAGTCACACCCTGTGACCACTGAAATACATTTTATATCAGGTGGCACATTTTGCTACTCAAGTCTATATCAGATACCATATTTTGCTACTCAAGTCTATATCAGATGCCACATTTTGCTACTCAAGTCTATATCAGGTGCCACATTTTGCTACTCAAGTCTATATCAGATGCCACATTTTGCTACTCAAGTCTATATCAGATGCCACATTTTGCTATTCAAGTCTATATTAAGTGCCAAATTCTGGTACTCAAATCTATATCAATTCAGGTTTATTTCATTTAACCTTCTGAATACAAGAATCTTTGAGAAAGATCAGTTTATTCCCCTTGTGACCCTGAACAACTGACACTGTAAAGTCAAAAGGCCCTAATGTGAACTTCTGCTACAGGTCTGTGATGTTTATTCTCATGTTCTCACAAACTTCTGTAATGTAAGCATTTCTCAGTCAGTGCCTGTCAGCAGGTACAAGCAGCAGAAGTATCCGCATGCTGGGAATCATGAATGTCTGCTCCACATGTGAAAAACAAAAACTGAAAAATTTCAAGACTTAACTCTTCCCGTGCCACAGGATGAAACACGGACGTTCAGTCAGGTGCCGGAATAAAAGCGCGGGTCTTGATTTGTATAGGGGGTTTAGTTGTAAAATTGAATGGAAAACAGTATTTTCATGTACTTCCGTGTACTTATTATGTTTCAAAATATAACTAAATGTATGAAAATTTCATAAATGCAGAGTTTTTTTAGGAAAAAAGAAGTAATGTGATGTTTTTAGACAATGATTGTGCCCAGCTCACCATCGACTAGGTCTAGATCTACATTACTTACCATCTGAGATGTGTAGATCTACTTGTCAATCTCGTATTGTGATTCTATGTTGCATTCTCGCTAAATTAACGTCTGAAAAAACCCCCTAACTACTTCTCCAGTCATCTAAATATGTCTAAATCTACTTGTGATACAATCAAGAGCAGTGGGGTGGTCACAGGCCATGTCCATACCCCTATAAACATCATCAAAAATTGAAAATTTTCAATGTTTATCTTCCTTGTTCTTCTCGGCATCACTCGTATTTAAGGACTCTTTAACCATTTTGAAAAGTGTCACCGGAAACATGGATGAAATATGTACAATCTAAATGTTACACCGTTTGTTTTATTGAAACAAACCAAGAGTCGCTATACCGACCATTGGCACAAATCGGAAAACCGGAAGGGTCGCTTACAGTGACCAATGGCACGGGAAGAGTTAATTTTCATCAAATGTTTATTTACTAGGAGAAGAGCACAGGTGTTGTACAGTGAATGGCAACCTGGCTTCAAAAGCTCAGACTCACTTCACTTAGTCAGTAAGATGGCTTTAAAAAAAAAAGTTCCTTGAAATGTTCCTCTGTGCATTATTTCTTCCGTCTTCCTCAACCCACCAACCCCTCTAAAAAATGTGCTGCAAAGATTCCATTACAAATCTCGAAAGGACTAAAATGATTTTTTTTAAAAAATGAGTTTAATGCAATATAAAATCACAGAAAGAAATCATTTCAATGAATCCTGACTATGCACACCCAGTCATGAGATGCTGCTGAATATAAGCTAATGCAATTATCACGCTGACAGTACTTTTTAGATGTTAATGAGCCAACGTTAACCAAGAACTCCATCCTCTATCAATTTTGTGCTCCTAGAAACAGCTTTTTATATTAGTTTAGTATGGATGAACATGCTCCTAGAAACAGATTTTTTATATTAGTTTAGTATGGATGAACATGCTCCTAGAAACAGATTTTTTATATTAGTTTAGTATGGATGAACATGCTCCTAGAAACAGATTTTTTATATTAGTTTAGTATGGATGAACATGCTCCTAGAAACAGCTTTTTTATATTAGTTTAGTATGGATGAACATGTTCCTAGAAACAGATTTTTTATATTAGTTTAGTATGGATGAACATGTTCCTAGAAACAGATTTTTTATATTAGTTTAGTATGGATGAACATGCTCCTAGAAACAGCTTTTTATATTAGTTTAGTATGGATGAACATGTTCCTAGAAACAGCTTTTTATATTAGTTTAGTATGGATGAACATGCTCCTAGAAACAGCTTTTTATATTAGTTTAGTATGGATGAACATGTTCCTAGAAACAGCTTTTTATATTAGTTTAGTATAGATGAACATGCTCCTAGAAACAGCTTTTTATATTAGTTTAGTATGGATGAGCATGCTCCTAGAAACAGCTTTTTATATTAGTTTAGTATGGATGAACATGCTCCTAGAAACAGCTTTTTATATTAGTTTAATATGGATGAATATGCTCCTAGAAACAGCTTTTTATATTAGTTTAGTGTGGATGAACATGCTCCTAGAAACAGCTTTTTTATATTAGTTTAGTATGGATGAACATGCTCCTAGAAACAGCTTTTTATATTAGTTTAGTAAGGATGAACATGCTCCTAGAAACAGCTTTTTATATTAGTTTAGTAAGGATGAACATGCTCCTAGAAACAGCTTTTTATATTAGTTTAGTATGGATGAACATGCTCCTAGAAACAGCTTTTTATATTAGTTTAGTATTGATGAACATGCTCCTAATGCTGTAGAGCTTGCTTCTTAGGTTTAACAGCCCACTATCAGTCCAGGTCTATACTTGTTTTTAAGAATATGGATTCAGCCACAATAATCCCAGTTTACATTTAAGGGGAGATCATTAACCACCCATATGCTGACATCAATTACATATTGACTGCCCTTGCTTCTTTCAGCAAAGACATTTACAATTATAGTAAGTATTACAACAATCACTTTTAAGAATAGACATAAAATTACTATATTATCATCAGTTATGTACTTTAATGTGTAATTAGATGAACATTACATATGTGTATACCATACTTTGAGTATAAGGCCAGCAGTTTACTATTCACTAAGAGCATGGCATGATGAGTAGGCAGATCTTTGGAAGTTTGAAACTGCTTGATTGACTTGAGAAGGATCTCCATGCACTTCTCATTTACCATCTGGTTAACATGCAGCCTCTCAATGGCCTGAAACAACACAGTTCACAAACATAAAGGCAATGTTGCCACGCAAAAGAAATCCTTCTGCTATTGAAATAAGAAAAATTCACGCATGATAAAGGAGAAAACTAAAGTGTACTAAACCTTTCTTTTTAATATGATAGTTTATCATGAGCATAAAATTCTTCAGATTAACCCTGTGGTCTTGAATGTCATACTAAACTTAATTAAATAAAAAAATTCCAGGCATCCTTGGAAATGAAGTGTAGATCAGATAGAGAACTGTGATTCTCATTTCTGATGCTTTCAAACAGAGCATTAAAATTTAGTTATCAGTTTTAATATAATTGTGTGATTAAATAGTAAGGATAGACCAAAAGAAACATGGAGAACAACAGAGAGGATGTTGAGCAATAGAGGGCTCACCTGGGCAAGAGTGGAAAAAAAAGGCAAAGGCCAGGCATTTGTGGAAAACCCTTGGGAATGCCCCATGTCTTAGGGGTTTGTTTTTATTGGCTCAATAGGTTAAAACTAGACTGAGAGGAAAGACTTTTCCTCATGACAGATAAAACAATGGAGAGAGAGGATATCCGTGCTAGAAGGGGAGAGAAGTCTGCAGGGTCTGGGAGCAGAACTGACAGAGACCTTGTTACACTTTCTCAACATACTTCCATATACAGGACTATTGTTCTATGTCAGCCTAACCTCTAGAGCAGGGAACAACATGGTTTGTCATGATGGTGGAATCTAACTAAAACTGTGTTTCCTAGCTTCACTTCAGGAATTAACAGCAAGCCAAGGACGTCCACTTCCAACCTAATTTATTTTCTATGTTTCGGTATCTTCTCAGTGATGAGCAATGCAAAGATCTAGGTTTAAATTATCTTCTCGGTGATGTGCAATGCAAAGATCCAAATTTCAATAACTTCTGTGAAATTTCAAGTCTGCATTTACCCAGAAACTGTCAACCAACACATAGATAAAATAATAAATTCCCTTTTTGTATCAAAATATATCCATATAATACCATATTTTTAAAAACACAATAACATTAGTTAAAGTTAAATGTTAATATTATAGTTAAATAAGTTAAATGTTAATACTAATTAAAATGTCCAACATTTCTGGGCTACACAAACCTCAACAAGAAAAGCTTGTTCTGAGTGTATCAGCTCCAACCAGTTCTGCATTAACAGACGCAGGAAATCCCACTTGCTCTTCCTGCTGTGTACGTGAGTTTGGCTCATTCTGTCACAAAAAAATGTCAATGAAAATCTGTCAGACTCTTTTACATTAAACTTTACTGTTATGCTAAATCCTGAGCTCATCCCAAAATTTGGAATTAGCAATGTATTTTTGCATGATTTTATCCTCAAATTTCAGATTAACTTGTGTAAACAGAAACATTTTTCCATGATTTTATATTAAAATCTTGGATTAACCTAAGTAAACAGAAACATTTTTCCATGATTTTATCTTCTTCTTCGTTCACATTGTCTGTCTATATCTGCAGTCCTGTCTCTTGGATAAATTTCACTGTTTTTTGTAATTCATGTATGGAACCACAGAGCTTATCTTCTTTAGTGGTTTCACTGTGCCAGTAATTATTTCTCAGTGTTTCATAGTTGGTGCAGTTTTGGAGGATATGTTCCACAGTTTGGGGCACCTGGGCACATGTACATAGATTAGTAGTACCAACCTTAAACTTTGTATACATATGACTGTCGGCTGTGTCCTGTTCGGAGACGGAAAATGGTGACTTGTTCCTTCCTGTTTAGCATGTAATAGTCATTATGTGGTGGTGTTTGTGGCTTCCTGTAGGTTTTTATCATGCTTTTCTTCTGATTATAGGTGATTGGTATATCTGGTTGCTCCATTTCAGTGCCCTCTTTGGTCAGATGGTCAGCTTTCTCATTGTCTGGTATCCCACAGTGAGAGGGAATCCACTGCAAGGTGACTCTGTGTTGTGAGGCAATTTCTGATAGGCATCCTTAAGGTCTGGTAGTTTGTTGCACTGAAGAGCTTCCAGTACTGATCTTGCATCTGTGAGAATTATTATGAGGCACGTATCAATTCTGGAGTCTGATAGTTTTTCAACTGCACCAATAATTGCCCTAACGTCTGCATCATAGTTGTTGCAGTATTTTCCAGTGGGTATGGAAATCTTGTCAGTGGTGGTGTTTCAATATATGCTCCTGCCCCTCCATTCTTTATGGCATTGTGTGCAGATCCATCTGTATACACATATATCCAGTTGTCACATGGATATTTGTCATCTAGAACAAAAAGTGTGGCTGTTGATCGTACAAGACTGCTCTGCATCTCACCATTCTGCACACCTTTCACTTCAGTCTGAATAGTTATTTGTATATAATCTGCTTCTTTCCATGGTGTAAATGATACCAGGTCAGGTATCAGCTTACGCATACACTTGCCCTGATGAATGAAGCTGCTTCTTTTAAGCTGTCTTAGTGCCAAGTTATTGAATCTCTCCTTCAGGGGATGGCTTACAGAGCTGAGGAATTTCTCTCCCAAAGTCATGACCTTTGTGTCTCTACATTCTTTTAGCGCTTGAACACCAGCTATTTTCTGCATTTCTACTACTGGTGTGGACCTCATGGCACCTGTGATAATCCGTAGTGACTGATTTTGTACCTTGTCTAGATTATGCAGCGTAGTGTTTGATGCTGTGCACCAAGATGTTGAGCCATATTCTAAATGTGGTAGAATATTTTGCTGATATACATTCTTGAGGATTCTTTCACTAGCTCCCCATGTGGTTCCACTCAATTTTCTTAATATGGCTAGTTTTCTTCTGGCTTTTGCTTCTGCACTCCCCTGGGAACAACTGTGTTAAGAGCACACTTATCTTAACATAGTGTTTGTGAGACAGGGAACATAGATCTGTTTGCTTAAAAACTCTGACGAACATAGATCTGTTTGCTTAAAAACTCTGACCTACTTCTGTAGCCCAGAAACTTGTAGCAATCAACACTAATTGTAACTGTTATTTTTGTAAAATGTAATGTCAGGTTGGTGGATGGATGGGGACATGGAGATCTCTGGCGGGGATGAGGGAAGTCTGGTGTGAAACCAATGAATCCAGGATGTGACAAGCCTATGGGTCTTTACAACAATGGCTATCAGAATGATGTAAACAAAACAGAGCCAGCAGACTATAGGTGGCAGGGAATGGATATCGTTGAAGCACTCATCAGATTCCTTATCTCAAAGTCAGAGTGTCTTTGTGGAACTGTCTCCAAACCATCTGACATGGAGAAGGGACTTACATACAGCCACAGAGGCTGGAAAACAAAGTTTTGGCCAGGCCAGCCACACTGTCTTCATGGCAGTCCGAGCAAGACCACAGCCTGCCCTAGCAAGGAAAGGTGCTGAAGCTGGAGTTACCCAGCCAAAAGGCGCATCACAAAAATCAGGGTAACACGCATTATCGCTAATGAATGTCTCTATCTGCAGTATTCAAACATGGTGCTCGCCCTGTGAAGACTAACCAGGCAGGTGCAGTGCCAGGCCCCCTGCCTCGAAAGGGTCCACCCAATGCTACTGGAGGTCCTCTCAGTTCGTCTTGTGGAGTCAGGAGACATGAGAGTAGAGCTACTGGCCAAAAAATACAACGGAAGAAAACAGCCAAAATGCAAGAACTTAAAATAATGCAGTGGAATGCTGAGGGTGTCAGCAGTGTTAGAGATGGCTATAGCAAAAAGGTGGAACTAGAGAACATACTTTTTGCAGAGCAGGTAAGTATATGCTGCATACAGGAGACACACCTAACCAAAGATGCCGCCTTTAAAATCAGAGGCTACCAGTGTTTTAGATCAGACCAACAGGACAGAAGAAAAGGACTCACACTTGTTAAGAATAACATCAGCGCATGTCAGGTGGGAGTGTTCGTGGAAGGAGCCGAATATCAGATGATCCATCTAAAAAGTAGTAATACAGATTTCCACCTCCTTAACTATTACTGTCCTAATGACCGCCCACTTGCTTTAGAAACAATCCCACACAAAGAAAGACTGATGGTCTGTGGCGATTTTAACAGCCATTCCCAGAGCTGGGGCTATGACCACATAGACAAGAGAGGAGAGGAAGTTGAGAGCTGGCAGGATGATAACAGACTTCTCCTGATCAACCAGCCAATGGATCCCCCAACATTTTACTCAAGGGCTTGGCGTACAACCTCAACACCAGATCTGGCATTCAACTCTCCAGATCTGAAGTGGAACATTACACGTGAAGTTGGAAAACAACTTGGAGGTAGCGACCATCGACCAGTCTTCCTGACAATAGAAAATGAACTCCTTAACACCAGTAGCCCTCTCCCCAGATGGAACTATAAAAAAGCAAACTGGACAATGTACAGACATCGTACAGGTATCCTGGTGGGACAGCTGTCCATAGAAGGTAAGGATATTAACACCATAGTGAAGGAATTCAATGCTTGTATCCTTCAGGCCGCTCGTGAAACCATTCCCAGAGGAGCTCGCAGGGACTATAAACCATACTGGTCTAGTGAGCTGGGAAAACTCCATGATGATGTGGAAGCACCTCGAAAGCAAGCAGAAAATAGACCATGCCAAGAACACCACAATAATTACCAACATTCTAAGGCCAAATTTCAGAGAGCAAAGCTGCAAGCCAGACGGGAAAGTTGGAGAGAGAAAACAGAGTCTCTAAACTTTGAAAAGGATGGAAGGAAACTGTGGAAACTAATCAAACAGTTAAATGATGAGAGTACTGGAAGAAGTACAAAGGTTACACTAACAGAGGATGGGAAAACTCTTACAGGTAAGCAGGTAGCAGATCACTTTGCTCGCATGTTTGCACAGGACTGCAACATTGATATCCATCCAGAGAAAGAGCGTGCAGTGCGCATTGACCCACAGAAAGAAGAGGAACAAGTCAGAAAAGTGGAGGTCATGGACGCACCAATCACATGCAGCGAGTTAGACCTAGCAGTCAGTAAACTGAAACCAAGGAAATCACCAGGACCAGATGGAGTGTCCAATGAAATGATCAAGAACCTGGGAATGGCAGCAATGGGAAAGCTGTTGGATATTTTCAATATATGCTGGAGCACAGGTAAGTTACCTCAAATCTGGAAGAAAGCAAGCATGGTACCACTGCTAAACCCAGGGAAAAACAGTGATACTGCCTCCAGCTACAGGCCAATCAGTCTCACTAGCTGCCTATGCAAAACAATGGAACGCATCATTGACCTGAGGCTAAAATGGTACCTAGAAAGTGAAAACCTTCTCGTTCCACAACAAGCAGGATTTAGGCAGTACTACAGTACGGAAGATCAAGTGACCTATCTCTCTCAAGAGATTGAAGATGCATTCCAAGATAAAAACCTTGTACTGGCAGCGTGGATAGACCTAAAGAAAGCCTTTGATAAAGTATGGAAAAAAGGTCTGCTGTGGAAACTAAGAAACTGCAATGTGAATGGAAGACTGTACAACTGGATAAAGTCCTATTTACACAATAGAAGAGCTAGAGTAGTAACAGATGGACACAAAAGCCAGAAAGTACTTCTGCGACACGGTGTACCACAAGGTGGAGTCCTTTCGCCTGGTCAAGGAACTTCCCTATGGAATCAAAGCAGCACTGTATGCAGATGATCTGGTCATGTGGTGTACAGATGAATATGCGACAGTTGCTACAGAGACTCCAAAGAGCAGCAGACATCTTGACATCATGGACAAACAAATGGTGTGTAAGTATCAACACAGAGAAATCAAGTACCACTCTGTTCACTCTCTCATCTAAACAGAAAGCGGGTAAGATCTTTGTAAATTAAATATCCTTAAGGATGGACAACCAACCCACTTACTTATGGAGTGACTCTTGACTCAAAACTGACTTGGAAGCAACACATCAACAGTGCAGAAGCAAAAGCCAGAAAAAAACTAGCCATATTAAGAAAATTAAGTGGAACCACATGGGGAGCTAGTGAAAGAATCCTCAAGAATGTGTATCAGCAAAGTATTCTACCACATTTAGAATATGGCTCAACATCTTGGTGCACAGCATCAAACACTACGCTGCATAATCTAGACAAGGTTCTATGGATTATCATAGGTGCCATGAGGTCCACACCAATAGTAGAAATGCAGAAAACAGTTGGTGTTCAAGCGCTAAAGGAACATAGAGACACAAAGGTCATGACTATGGGAGAGAAATTCCTTACCTCTGTAAGCCATTCCCTGAAGGAGAGATTCAATAACTTGGCATTAAGATGGCTTAAAAGAAGCAGCTTCATTCACCAGGCCAAGCGTATGTGTAAGCTGATACCTGACCTTCCAACTGTAGTCACTCCATTATCATCTGTACCAGAGCATACACCATGGAAAGAAGCAGATTATACACAATTAACTATTCAGACTGAAGTGAAAGGTGTGCAGAATGGTGAGATGCAAAGCAGCCTTGTAAGATCAACAGCCACACTTAGTGTTCTAGATGACAAATATCCATGTGACACCTGGATATATGTGTATACAGACGGATCTGCACACAATGCCATAAAGAATGGAGGGGCAGGAGCACATATTGAATATCCAAACAACACCACTGACAAGATTTCCATACCCACTGGAAAATACTGCAACAACTTTGATGCAGAAGTTAGGGCAATTATTGGTGCAGTTGAAAAACTATCAGACTCCAGAACTGATACATGTCCTGTAGTAATTCTCACAGATGCAAGATCAGTACTGGAAGCTCTTCAGTGCAACAAACTACCAGACCTTAAGGATGCCTTGTCAAAAACTGGCTTACAACATGGAGTCACTTTGCAATGGATTCCCTCTCACTGTGGGATACCAGGCAATGAGAAAGATGACCATCTGGCCAAAGAGGGCACTGAAATGGAGCAACCAGACATACCAATCACCTATAATCAGAAGAAAAGCATGATAAAAACCTACAGGAAGCCACAAACACCACCACATGATGACTATCACATGCTAAACAGAAAGGAACAAGTCACCATCTTCCGTCTCCGAACAGGACACACCTGACTCTGAAGTCATATGTATACAAAGTTTAAGGTTGGTACTACTAATCTATGTACATGTGCCCAGGTGCCCCAAACTGTGGAACATATCCTCCAGAACTGCACCAACTATGAAAAACTGAGAAATAATTATTGGCGCAGTTAAACCATTAAAGAAGATAAGCTCTGTGGTTCCATACATGAATTACAAAAAACAGTGAAATCTATCCAAGAGACAGGACTGCAGGTATAGACAGACAATGCGAATGAAGAAGAAGAAGAAGAAGCTTCTGCACTGCTGATTTGTTGCTTCCAGGTCAGTTTTGAGTCAAATTTTATGTTCAAACCCTGGATCAACCTAAGAAAATGGAAAAATTTTTCTATGATTTTATGTTCAAATCCTGGATTAACCTAAGAAAACGGAAACATTTTTCCATGATTTTATTATCAAACTCTGTATCAACTTGTGTAAAGAGAAATGTTAATCACACACTGAGCCCTTTCTCTGGCTATCCTCTCTTCCTCAACAAAATACTTACTCTTCGTTGACAGGTCCAAATATGAACCGCATAATCATCATAAAAACTTGGATTTTTCTATGAAGAAATGCCTCAGATTCTGTTCTATCTCCACTGACAGCGATGAATAAAAGATCATCAGTCTTTGATAATGAAAAAAAAAAATAATAATAATTTAACACAAAAACTGTTAAAGGCATAATATCAGCTTATGTGTTCATTCATTCGACATTTTTCACCCTATTTTTCACTGCTCTTTATCATGTGCCTCTTGTGTTCTCACAACTGAGCAGTCTACTTGCTGCCCCTCCCCAGAATGAAGAGAATGTAAGACGGGCCTGCGTGCCCAATTCTTTACCCTTTAAAAATAAAGATCATTAAAGATCATTCATTCCCCCAGGTCAAATTTTGTAACACTTTCTGATCCTTTTTTTTTTTTTGCCACTCATGGAAAAACTGTGTCTTCCTTGTAAATAATACTCCCTATGACTTCTGATCCCAACATGGTAGAAGGGTGAATGCGATCGTTGATGATTGTGCCTTTGTTTGCCTTTTTCTATGCTTTGTCTGTGGCATTTACACTGTGTTGTGGGTTGTGAGTCCAGTTTAGAGCCCTATACCTACTGAGTTAAGTGCTTGGGGCATCACTGTGAGCTGTGATGTATGGATTTCCCCATCAGTAATTGGTCACTGATAAACGTGGCTGATGCATTCCGCTGTGCTCTTTGGAAGGTTGGCGCCGTATAGATGCTTAAAGCTGGCTGCGAGTGCCTGCCTGCTGAGAACATTTGTGGAGATGTATGCATTCATCGTGCATGGATCACTTTTTGTCACTGTGCATGGATATGACATGTGAGGGTTCTTGCGCAAATCCAGGAGAAGTCACTGGTACAGATGGTGGAGCAATAATGGGATATTCTTGTTTGCTGTGATGCCAAAACTATACTGAACCTGAAACTCCCTGTTGTTTTTAAGCATATGTAAAAGATACTCCCTGTTGCTTCTAATTATATGTAAAAGATACTCCCTGTTGCTTCTAATTATATGTAAAAGATACTCCCTGTTGCTTCTAATTATATGTAAAAGATACTCCCTGTTGCTTCTAATTATATGTAAAAGATACTCCCTGTTGCTTCTAATTATATGTAAAAGATACTCCCTGTTGCTTCTAATTATATATAAATGATACTCCCTATTGCTTCTATTGTATGTAAACAGAAGCATGGTTTCATTAAGGGCTGAAGGACAGTTACAGCTTCTTCAGAACTTCAATCAGTTTTGAAAAATAAATTACATTGTACCTATTTTCTGACTCTCTACATTAAGCAGCAGGGACAGTAACCAAGAGTGCTCAAAATCTCCTGGAAGCAGCGGAGATGTGGTTCATAAGAAGAACGATGAGAATACCAAGGACAGCCAAGACAACAAATGAAGAGTTCTAAATGAGGCTGAGGAAAAGAGAGAAATTATGCCAAAATTCTCTCTCTCTCTCTCTCTCTGAACCTTAAGTGCCAAGGGCACATGGGGCTTCCGCAAGGGTTTTCCACAAATGCCTGTCCTTCGCCTTTTTTTTCTGCTCTTGCCCAGGTGAGCCCTCTATTACTCAACATCCTTTCTGTTGTTCTTCTCCATGTCTCTTTTGGTCTACCCTTACTTCTGTTCCCCTGTGGTGTCCATCTTAGTGCTATTTTTGGTAGTGAGTTGTCAGTCATTCGGAGCACATGTCCCAACCATCGCCAGCGTCTTTCCTCAATAACTGTCAGTGGCTTCATCTGCATTTCTGCCAGTAAGATGTTATTTCTTATGGTGTTTGGCCAAAATATTTTTCTAATTCTTCGTAAACATTTAGTCTGGAAAGAATTCAACTTGTTTTCTATTGTTTTGGTGATTTTCCAGCATTCACTTCCATAGAGTAGTACACTTAGAACATTACTCTTAAATATCCTGATTTTCATATTTATGCTTAGTTTTTTTTATTTCCATATAATCTGCAGCATTGCAAAAGCCTGGTTTGCTCTAGTAAGTCTGCTGTTGATGTCCTCTGTGCTGTCTCCATTTTCTACTACTCTGCTGCCAAGGTATACAAATTCATTGACCTCCTCCATTAACTTGCTATCTACTCCTCTCTCTACTTCTTCGTCCTGTATGTTTTTGTATGATTAAGGCTCACGCTGAAACGTCACATCTTTGTAATCGTTAAGTAATAAAGCTGCTCCTACTTTTTCCTGTTTTATACATTCTAGTATCACAGCTTTACTGCAGTGCTTCGTGTATAGTTATATACTTATACACTAATTATTGTGCTATCTACTCTGAGTACATTTCTGTTGTTCACATTTTGCTTCATTAACTTTGTCTTTCCTACACTGATCTTTAGACCTATGTTGTTTGCATTCTGAGTTAGCTTGTTTATTTTATCTTGCGTATCTTTGTGACTGCTTGATAATAGACAAATGTCGTCCGCAAAGTCAAGGTCCTCCAGCACTGTGTCAAGGGTCCATTGTAATCCTCTGCGTTTATCTGATGTTGCCTCCTTCATTAACCAGTCTACCGCCAAGATAAATAATGTTGGTGATAGTACACATCCCTGTTTCATTCCTGTTTGTACCCTAAAGCTGCTGGAGGTATGTTCTCCACAGATCACTTTGCATTGAAAACCCTCATATAGGGCTTGGATTACATTAACTATTTTATGGGGGAGGCCATGCCATCTTAGGATTTTCCACAGTGCATCTCTGTTGACACTGTCAAAGGCTTTCTCAAAATCTATCAATAATGCATATGTTGTGCTATGCCACTCATTTGCCTGTTCTAATATTTGTCTAAGTACAAATATGTGGTCTATGCATGATCTTCCTTTCCTAAATCCTGCCTGCTCTTTCTGAAGTTTTTCCTCAAGTGTTGGTACAATTCTGTTGATGATTATTCTGCTACATACTTTACTGGTGAGTGGCAGTAGGGTAATGCCTCTCCAGTTCCCACAATCTCTGAAGTCACCCTTCTTTGGTAGTTTTACTATAAGCCCAGTTTTCCACTCCTCTTGGGCTTTTTCTAAATCCTAAATGTGTTGTAATATCTGGCAAAGTTGTTTTGGTGTTTCTGTTTCTTCTGCTTTCAACATCTCAGCAGTCACTTCATCTTCACCTGGTGCCCTGTCTGATTTTAGCTTCTTTATCGCCTCCTTTACTTCATTTATTGTTATTGGTCCTGTATTGATATTTAGTTCCGTTTTTGCTTCAGGTATGTCTATTGTTTGTGCTGCTTGTGTTCTGTTTAGTAGGGTGTTAAAGTGTTCCCTCCATCTTTCAATTTTTTCTCTTTCTCCACTGACCAGTTGTCCATTTTGTGTCCTTACTGCACTTTCACATCTTGTGTTGAAGTTACCTGTCATCTGCTTTGTGATTATATATATGGTTTTCATGTCATTTGTATATGCTGCTTTCTCTGCTGCTTCTGCTAAGTTGTCATAGTATTGACGTTTATCTTGACAGCATGATTCCTTCACTTCTTTGTCTTTTTTGCATAATTACTTAAAACTTGTTCTTTAAGCCGTTGTGATTTGGTGTTCAGTAATTTTCTTTTGATTTCTTTTCTTTGCTCTATCTTTTCCCATGTGGTCTTGCTTATCCATTCCTCTTTTCTCCATTTCCGATATCCCAGCACCTCTTTTGCTGTTTCCTGTAGTGTTTTATTGAACTCTAGTATGGACATTTCTGCTTCATCTTGTAGGACACTGAAGCAATTCTTAAGTACTATTGAGAATTCATTTCTTGTTTGCTGGTCTTTCAGTTTTCTTGTATCAAAACGTATCTTTTTGTGTTCTCCGATTTTGGATTTCCTTAATTTTAGTTTTATTTTTGCTACCAGAAGGTTGTGATCACTTCCTACATCTGCTCCTTTCTTTGCTCGCACATCTTGTAGTGACCGTTTCCACTTGTTGTTTATTAGTATGTGATCAATTTGATTTTCTGTGGTTTTATCTGGTGACCTCCAAGTCACCTTATGGATGTTTTTATGTTGGAAAATTGTCCCTCCGATGGTCATCATGTTTTCTTCACAGAAACTGCACAGTCTTTCTCCATTTTCATTTATTTCTCCGATTCCTTCTCTTCCTATGATTCTTCTTCTATCTTCATTTCCTTCACTTACTTTTGCATTGAAGTCACCCAAGATGAGTAGCATATCATGCTTGGATATTGTTTCTACAAAGGCTTGGAGGCTGTTGTAAAAATCTTCTTTTAATTCCTCTTCAGTTGCTTCTGTTGGTGCATAACAAACTATAATAGACAGCTTTGTGAATCTTGAGTTGAACCGTGCATATAATAATCTCTCACTTATTGGGGTCCATTTCAGCAATGCTCTTGATGCTTCTTTTGTTATAATCAATGCTACTCCTCCTTCATGAAGATCTTCTTTACCTGACCATATTATTGTATCTTCTGTGTGCTGTGTTGTTAATTTCCTTCTGCCTTGTCCTGTCCATCTTGCTTCTTGTATTCCTAGTATGTCTAGTTTGTATCTGTGCATTTCCTTGATGGTTTGTGCTAGTTTTCCAGTCTGGTTAAGTGTTCTTACATTCAAGCTGCCTATTTGCATCTTGTGTTTAGGTTCCAGGAGGTCTGCAGTCGGGCTGGGGACTTCCAGTGGCTGGCTTTCATCCACAACCTTCATGGGCTCAGTTTCCTGATAAGCATTTCTCCTTCCACCTGCATTTGTTGTTTCCCTTGCTTCTGTTTTTGTAGCAGTCTGATAGTCTTTTTACCAGAGAGGGTTGCTGGCCCTATGCCGAACCCTCCTTAGTCGCCTTTTACGATCATGCCTGGTAGGGTACAGTGGTCCTATTCTTTGCAGATCCCAGGTACCACACGGGGGATGCCAAAATTCAGAATACAACAAAATATATTTACAGGACATGTTTAGAGATGAGGCAAACTGCAACATCTACTCCATCCATGTCCTTGGTTAGCAGTCGGCTAAGCAATAACTGCCAGGACATCCTGTGCATCTTGCAAGGCAGCAACAAATTTTCACCACCTCTCATGGTCTGCAGCCAACTTTTATATTGTGCCCTAGCTGTGCTGCATGTAACTCATTTCCACTTCTACATTTATCCACCAGGTGGCCTTGTGTCATCCTCTTTCTTTTTCCCTTGGTGAGTACTTATTGACAACAGGAAAACTGGAGGGACAAAGGGAAAGAGGAAGACAAAGAAACATGTAAGATGAACTAAAAGAGTGGCATGGAGCATGTTCAAACACACATCTTACAGAAAGAGCAAAAGATGGACGGTTGTGGTAATCAATGATGACGAATGCCTGATTGGCATGGACCAGGTCAAGACAGCATTAAAAAAAAACTAAGCAGGTATAAAACCTCACTAGAAAACAAAATAAAAGGGATGAAAGCAAGGGTAATAATTAGTACACTAATAAGATTATCATACACTAATAACTTGTAGGGCAAGGCTTACAAGGGCTTGAAGACTTTGTTGTATAAACACTGATCAAGTTGAACTATCTGTGATCCGGAACCTACGTTACACAAGCTATGAACAAAACACAAACAAAACTACTGAAAGAAAGAAAGAAAGAAAGAAAGAAAGAAAGAAGGGTGGGTTGGAGGGATGGAGGGAGGGAGGAAGGAAGGAAGGAGACAAAAAGACAGACAGTCTGACAAACAAACAAACATACAATCTAACAAACAAACAGACAGACAGTCTGACAAACAAACAAACATACAGTCTAACAAACAAACAGACAGACAGTCTGACAAACAAACAAACATAGTCTAACAAACAAACAGACAGACAGTCTGACAAACAAACAAACATACAGTCTAACAAACAGAAGTCTGACAAACAAACAAACAAACAGTCTAACAAACAAACAGACAGACAGTCTGACAAACAAACAGACAGACAGATAAAAGATACGAGACTGAATAAAAAAATTGATGTATTCTGGAACTGTACTGCAAAACATGTTTCCCTTGAATAATTCATATTTTTTTCCAAAGACACTATGAAAGATAAGCCTGCTGCAGACTGTGGTAAAACTAGCACTAGAGAAGCACATCTTACCTTCTATTGTTATTCCTGTTTCCTTCTTCTTTTTTTATCTTTAATGAAAACTTAACCATACATTTTTGCCTGTTTCAGTTACAAAGACAAAGATTACTTACATGTCTGAATGCAAATAAAAATCCATCCGGACATATGATTGAAGAACATGGTTCCTTTGTTTGGTCAATCAGTAACCACTGGGACAAAACCAAGGGAGAAAACAACTGCATCACAAGATTTGCATCCAGTTCCGTGGTATCAGCATCTTCCTGCGGAGGGACAACAATGTTTTGTTATCAAGCAATTTCTGCAATACTTTCTACGAAATTACAAAACTGATTCATAATATATACAACACAGTGTGAACCAAGAACTTTATCATCATCATGTGCCACCTTCCTAGGAAGGAATGAATGTAGATCATGTTGTACAGTTGTATAGGAAAGTAAATGTGCTAATTATTCAGAGCCTAAAGATTGTGCACTAGTTTCTAGAATTTGATTCTAGCAACTGAAAACACAGGGCTCTCCCAGACATGTCACTAGACCAGATGAACACTTATAAGCTGTTAGCAACTACCATGTTTTATGGTTCTTGTGTTGGCAGGAATGTGGCATGTTGGCTCCATTCTTGTTCTGGTTTTTGTCCGGCATGAATTTTAGCAGAGAATACAGGAGTATAAACACAACTGAAATGTTCCATTTTACACTTCCAGCCACCATTATGTCATTATAAAGTAAAGGTAACCCTGTCATGCCTTAGAGGCACATAGGGATATTGTGATAGTGGCCGTATTTTCCTTGACCTGTTGACACACAGAGGGTGATGTGGTCAGTAATCTGATATCATTATGCAAAGTCACTAATAAGAACAGAAAGTGATACAGTACCTGGCATATATTGGATTTAACATTAAAAATGCTAGGAACCACATTATAGTTTCTGAGACATGCCCATACCTGCTCCACTTCCCATCACAGCACATTATAAGACTTGTCCCATTACAGCACATTATAAGACTTGTTTGGTACACCCTAACAGCAATGTAGTGGTGAATGTGGTTCCTTGCCATTAACTCAGTGCACAAGGATCACGAAGACTGGATGAGATCCGACCTTTGAAACATATATTAATAAATGAACGAAGATCTATGGGTTTTTAAATGGTTGTGTTTGAAAGATGTATGGGCAACTTTTGATATATATGTCCTCTTTACAAATTTGTTTCCTCTCGGCTACAGCAGGTTTTTCCAGGGATGGGGTTCGATCAGTTCAGGCATGCTCAGAAGAAGACAGGAAACAAGACACAATTCTTTTTTTCAGCTAATGTTCCTATCTCGCGGATATTAAAGACCTTAAATTATCTATTCCTCATTGAAGTTTCTCTCACAAGCATACCTCGATAAAACCACCTTGTTTTGCTCTCTTAAAGATATATTCCGCGAACTGAACATCGTAATCGATGTAGAATGGGTCATTCAGTTGATTGACTACCAAAAAGCTCTTCATAATTTCTTTTTCTTGGAATTAATGTAAAAAGCCTGTTTCACTGTAGACGATGTGTATACACTCTGCTAAGTCAAGCATGTCTCGTGATTGACAATGATGTTTTGGTTTCTAATACTAGAGAGCTACCCATGACGCGTCTGCGTAGCTAAGTAGTTAGTGCATTCAGAATAATGATTAGGGCAGTGTTTTGATCCTTGCCAGAAAAGTTCCAGTCATTTCGGCTGGATTGCTGCAGATGTGGGGGGAGAAGAGGAGGAAGTGCTGCCATATTACCATCTGGTGCAGCGTTTTGACACCATTTTAACTGACGGCCATAGCTGTACGAACTCCCTGTAACTGCGAGCTGTTCTTCGCAGCCAATGCTGTAGAGGTGTTGAAGCACAGCATCATATCGGCGCGGGAGCGGGTTATGGCGCTACTTTTTCAGTCCCGGAGTACAGCTGAAAAGCGGAGCGTGCAATGTTTCTTTAGCAGACTCCACCACCATTGGGAATATGGTGATCCCTGTCCTGTTAGCCAGGCTATGCCTGTTACTGGGGTACCACGGATAGGTGGGGCAGGGTCTTGGTCAGCTTTGGGTCGCTAACCCTGACGCTGGCATATCGGCTAAGGGTAGCTGATTACCTTATCGGGCGTCATCACCCCCGGCACATAGGTATAAAAAGTGCTCACTGCAGCACAGTTCCCAAACCCAGGAACCAAAAAATACACTTTTAATAATTACTAATTATAGTAAATAGATTTTCTCAAACTTTTGAGGCATTCTATTTGAAAACCCATGCCCCTGTATGTCAACAGATCAAGGACAGTATAGGCACAAAATCAGCATCCCGTGTGCAGACCTGAGTCATGAGACATGGCCAGAGGACAAAAGCTTTGGGGCTCCTATCAGGATCTGGAGAGGACTGTGGGCTTTGCCATGTCGACAGTGATAATGATCTGATGTGACAAACAAACTCGAACGCAGAAGAAGCATCCCGTGTAGGTCACAGTGGCACGTCTACCTAAATTTAGACCTTTTAGACATTGAGCACGCTTGAGCCCTTTCCGCGGCCTGTCTAACATGGTGGGGCTGGATGTAGTCAGTACAGGAACATGTTACTTAGATTCACTGTGAAGCTTCTGAAAAGTTGTGATAGCCGATACTGTGCATGTTTTTGAAGATCACGACGTCCCCTATAGGAAATACAATTCCAGGAAGATCAAATAAGAAGTAAGCTACAAATAATGTATAAGACATTTTTTCTAAGTTTTAATAGCTCAGTTAGGATTTACAGAACATTAGACCACTGTTCCCAGTGCTGCCTTGGCACTCTTTGTTTGGTTAATTAGGTTGTTTGCTAACGAATGTTGCGGAACTTTGCCTCCCTAACAGCACTCCTGTAGGCCTCTTGGTTGGGAGCAAGATGGCCCGCTGCTGGTGCATCCATTTGCAGATAATCAACAATGTCTTGCAGCCATCTTCGCTTTGGTCTTCCTCTCTTTCTCTTTCCCATATGTACCCTTCCAAGACGGTTTTATCATGACATTTAATGTGTCCAAAATATATAAGTTTTCTCTCTTTAGTCTTCTTTACTAGCCAGCCTTCTTCAATATTAAGTTCTTGTAGTATGGATATATTTGTTCTTTTTTGTGTCCATGATATTTGAAGAACTCTTCTGTAGCATTTACATTCAAAGGCATTTATGTGTTTATCAGCTGTTTTGTTAAGTGTCCAGATCTCACAGGCATATGTTGTGATGGGAAAGATGCATGCCCTTAAGAATCTTATTTTTGTAGTTCTGTCTGTTCCTCTCCACAGATTTTTTAGTTGTTTTACTTTCTTAAGAGTGATAGATGTCCTTTTAATTTCTCTCATTGTGTAGCTTGGAACTACTTGTTTAAAAAAAGAGAAGAAAATATTGAATTTTGTGAGGTCCTAAGCTGTAGTTTGTTTAGTTCATGCCTAAATCTGGCAGTAGTGTTCACAAACATGTCAGTAGCAGTCATTTTATATGTGAAGCAATTCATAGTTTATTCACTTCATGTACAGCAGGCAATGTCACCAGTCTTCATATAGTTTTTTTCACTGTTATTTCATGTGCGGCAGGCAATGTCACCAGTCTTCATATAGTTTATTCACTGTTATTTCTTGTAAGGCAGGCAACATCACCAGTCTTCATATAGTTTATTCACTGTTATTTCTTGTCAGGCAGGCAACATCACCAGTCTTCATATAGTTTATTCACTGTTATTTCTTGTCAGGCAGGCAACATCACCAGTCTTCATATAGTTTATTCA
Source organism: Achatina immaculata (assembly GCA_009760885.1). Taxonomy (NCBI): domain Eukaryota; kingdom Metazoa; phylum Mollusca; class Gastropoda; order Stylommatophora; family Achatinidae; genus Lissachatina; species Lissachatina immaculata. The sequence continues at coordinate 65,877,347 of CM019717.1, read as the reverse complement.
CCGTTATTTCTTGTAAGGCAGGCAACATCACCAGTCTTCATATAGTTTATTCACTGTTATTTCTTGTAAGGCAGGCAACATCACCAGTCTTCATATAGTTTATTCACCGTTATTTCTAAGGCAGGCAATGTCACCAGTCTTCATATAGTTTATTCACTGTTATTTCTTGTAAGGCAGGCAACATCACCAGTCTTCATATAGTTTATTCACTGTTATTTCTTGTCAGGCAGGCAACATCACCAGTCTTCATATAGTTTATTCACTGTTATTTCTTGTCAGGCAGGCAACATCACCAGTCTTCATATAGTTTATTCACCGTTATTTCTTGTAAGGCAGGCAACATCACCAGTCTTCATATAGTTTATTCACTGTTATTTCTTGTAAGGCAGGCAACATCACCAGTCTTCATATAGTTTATTCACCGTTATTTCTAAGGCAGGCAACATCATCAGTCTTCATATAGTTTATTCACCATTATTTCTTGTAAGGCAGGCAACATCACTAGTTTTCATATAGTTTATTCACCGTTATTTCTTGTAAGGCAGGCAACGTCGCCAGTCTTCATATAGTTTATTCACCGTTATTTCTTGTCAGGCAGGCAACGTCGCCAGTCTTCATATAGTTTATTCACCGTTATTTCTTGTAAGGCAGGCAACGTCGCCAGTCTTCATATAGTTTATTCACCGTTATTTCTTGTCAGGCAGGCAACGTCACCAGTCTTCATATAGTTTATTCACCGTTATTTCTAAGGCAGGCAACATCACCAGTCTTCATATAGTTTATTCACCATTATTTCTTGTAAGGCAGGCAACATCACTAGTTTTCATATAGTTTATTCACTGTTATTTCTTGTAAGGCAGGCAACGTCGCCAGTCTTCATATAGTTTATTCACCGTTATTTCTTGTAAGGCAGGCAACGTCGCCAGTCTTCATATAGTTTATTCACCGTTATTTCTTGTAAGGCAGGCAACGTCGCCAGTCTTCATATAGTTTATTCACCGTTATTTCTTGTCAGGCAGGCAACGTCGCCAGTCTTCATATAGTTTATTCACCGTTATTTCTTGTAAGGCAGGCAACGTCGCCAGTCTTCATATAGTTTATTCACCGTTATTTCTTGTAAGGCAGGCAACATCACCAGTCTTCATATAGTTTATTCACCGTTATTTCTTGTAAGGCAGGCAACGTCGCCAGTCTTCATATAGTTTATTCACCGTTATTTCTTGTAAGGCAGGCAACATCGCCAGTCTTCACTGTCAGCATGTTACTTTCTTGAAGCGTCAAGAAAGAAGGTTGGGCATCTGTGTTGTCTCCATGACATTCTGCTGACAGAATGCTTTACTGCCTTATGTTCTCGACACATAGCTTTCACTGTCAATTATTTGGCAAGGAATGATTTATGTAAGAGGATATTGTCCATGATATGATAACTTCAAATTATAAATACTCCTGAAATTAATGAACACACCACCCTCTCCCCCCAGTGTAATAAACACTAGTCACGACAGCTGATTATTTGGGTCATCTATATTTAATCACGAGCCACAGTTCTTGTCACAGCGATATGATGCTTGTAGTGAACCTGACAAATGAACCACACTCTGCAGGGGAGATGACTTCATTTTAGTAGGTAGGTTGTGGTTTGCCTCACCATGCAGTAGGCATACTATTCAACCTAGCCAAGAAATATTTAATTCATGCTGGGAAATCATGGAAAATGGTGCTGGAAGTGATAAAAAATGGCAGACTGTTACTGCTTCTTTATCAGGACAGAAAGTCTGGAGTTTAAACTGCCATCTTTCCTTTCAAATTAGACAACTTGTCTCTCAGTTACACTGGATGGGAGTGTCAAAAAAAAAGTACTGGTTATAAATATTTTAAAAAATTATTTTGTGAATAAAGGAAAAACTGAAGGCAGGCATGCAAAAAAGAAAAAAAAACATATAAAAGTGAATCTGCAAAACTTTTTTTTTCTGATTACATTAAATTTGATTATTTTAATGTTTCCAGATGTTAACACTGATAGTCACAAAGCTACAACAAACATACATGTGTAATGAGAAAAAGTAGCCAGGTTTTTTTCAGTTTTTATTTTGCAAGGTACCAATGCTTTATTTGAACTGTTTAAAAAAAAGTGTCTAATAACTATCGCCAAAGCAAGGAATGCATGAAATAAATATATACTTGGTATACTTTCAATATCATGTTTCAGTTTTCATATGATGTTTTAGTTCTATGATGCTATGTAACGAACATGCTCAAAAAAATCAAGCCTATACAGAGATTGTACAATCTAGGCGTTCAAGCTGCTTTATCCATGTACAACTTCATAGAACTTACTGCTCAGTACAAGCAGTTATAAAAACAGATGTCTAATGTCTTTTATGCACTTCAGATAATTTCATGAGATGTGAAGTGAAGAATCGTTGATTTGTAAAGATGTAACATCTTTGACTAGAATATCCTGGATAAATGTAGAGAAAACTGTGTATTGCCTTGGACTTGCCTTGAAGCAGACAGAAAAGTGCTTGCTTTCAAGAAGAAAGTGGGTGACAATTCTGCTTTTGAGAAAAGAGAAATGCAAAATGGGCCATATTTAATCAAGATGAAAACTGCTGGCTCTACAACATTGCTTGCATAAATTCATTTAAGCTCTGCTCATGTTCTGCAAGTACACACAGATCTTCAAAACTTGATCTGCAGAACCCAGGAAACCCCATCAACTTGTGAGAATCTAAGACAGTCCTACAGAAATACTGCTGAGGCCAGCAGGATTCTTTGAACAATTTTGTTGTAGGTGCAAGAAATACAGAAATACAAGTAAATAAATAAATGAGTCAGGAAAATAGCAGATCACTGGCCAGTTATTAAAATACGCACTATCTTTTCCTAATTCAAAACTGAGAATAGCAAAGCTATTTAATGTTTATGCAGAAAATAGCTGATGTCAAACAAATGGAATTCAGCTGAAGTATAAAGAAAGCATTCTGCAAAGTAATGGGTGTCTGGGTGGCGAAGTGGTTAGTGCTCTGGTCTCTCATGGCTAAGATCGGGGTTTGAATCCAGCCGGAGGCACCCCAGTCACCCAGCTGTAGAAATGGATACCCGACTTCTTCTGGAGTTGGGGAAGGAAAGGCAGCCAGGTATGATACTGACCATATCACCCTCTAGTGTGCTGAAAGGTCAAGGAAAATATGGGCACTAACACCACATCCCTATATGCCTATAAGGCATGACAGGATTACCTTTACCTTACTTTTACTTTCTGCAAAGTAAAACATGAAGTTGGTAGAATCCTTACATAACAGGAAAAGACAACTCGGAAGTTACTATAGAATGTTAACAGAACTGGAAGGAAAATAAATCAGACACTCCTCAGGAAGCCTAAAGTAGCAGCATGACATAGAAAAATGTGATAGATCCTTGTAAATGGCTTCTGTGAGGCAGTGTAAGACAAATATTTCAAAAAGCCATACCATAAAAATGTAATAAATCTGAAACCTACCAAATGGTGAAAAGTTAGGCCACGTCTCCCTATCATATTTATTTCTATGAGAAAATTATACTTCAATGAATGCCTCTTTGGCCACTATCAAAGTATTCAATCTTTGCCAGGTAACAAAAGATTATATGAATAACCCAGTTGTCTTCACATTAGTTTCTATCAACTATCATAGTTTCCCATCATTATTACAGCCCAGAGCATATTGTTGATTAAAATTCAGTATTTCTAAGAACAGAAAGTAATGTGACTCTTTTTCGGCTGTTTTTTTTTTTTTACATTTTTTCTCTTTAACTCCTTTTTTTAAACATCAAGCACAAATACTGACTTACAATAAAATATACAGCACATAAAATTACTTGTATACAAACTCTAATCTCTCTCTCTGAACCTTAAGTGCCCAGGGCACATGGGGCTTCTGCAAGGGTTTTCCACAAATGCCTGTCCTTCGCCTTTTTTCCTGCTCTTGCCCAGGTGAGCTCTCTATTGCTCAACATCCTTTCTGTTGTTCTTCTCCATGTCTCTTTTGGTCTACCCTTTGGTCTACTATGACAACTTACCAGACACAGCAGAGAAAGTAGCATATACAAATGACATGAAAACCATATATAAAATCACAAAGCAGATGACAGGTAACTTCAACACAAGATGTGAAAGTGCAGTAAAGACACAAAATGGACAACTGGTCAGTGGAGAAAGAGAAAAAATTGAAAGATGGAGGGAACACTTTAACACCCTACTAAACAGAACACAAGCAGCACAAACAATAGACATACCTGAAGCAAAAACGGAACTAAACATCAATACAGGACCAATAACAATAAATGAAGTAAAGGAGGCGATAAAGAAGCTAAAATCAGACAGGGCACCAGGTGAAGATGAAGTGACTGCTGAGATGTTGAAAGCAGAAGAAACAGAAACACCAAAACAACTTTGTCAGATATTACAACACATTTGGGATCTAGAAAAAGCCCCAGAGGAGTGGAAAACTGGGCTTATAGTAAAACTACCAAAGAAGGGTGACCTCAGAGATTGTGGGAACTGGAGAGGCATTACCCTACTGCCACTCACCAGTAAAGTATTTTGCAGAATAATCATCAACAGAAATGTACCAACACTTGAGGAAAAACTTCAGAAAGAGCAGGCAGGATTTAGGAAAGGAAGATCATGCATAGACCACATATTTGTACTTAGACAAATATTAGAACAGGCAAATGAGTGGCATAGCACAACATATGCATTATTGATAGATTTTGAGAAAGCCTTTGGCAGTGTTAACAGAGATGCACTGTGGAAAATCCTAAGATGGCATGGCCTCCCCCACAAGATAGCAAATGTAATCAAAGCCCTATATGAGGGTTTTCAGTGCAAAGTGATCTGTGGAGAACATACCTCCAGCAGCTTTAGGGTACAAACAGGAGTGAAACAGGGATGTGTACTATCACAAACTCTTATACTCTCAAACAACACATCTCACTTCCTTACTTTCAAATACCAAACCTGCATACATTTAACACAATTACACATACTTTTATGTCCACAAAATACGCATAACTTTATTTCCTGAAGATAAAAAATTGGTGTATACAGAAAGACAAGTTTGTGTCAATATAGGTATTGTGTGTGAATGGCAACGATATTTGTTTTGTCTAATGCAGGAGAATGTATGCGGTTAAAATATTGGAATTTTTTTTATCTTTAGAAGCAGGTGAGTGAATAAATGCTTCCTTAAAATAGTCACTGTGTGACAACAATTAAACATGAGCACAAGAGTAGCCAATATAATAGCGAACAGACCTTTTAGGTAATGGCACAGCACTCAAACACCACTGCCTGCACATTTTTCATGAAACATCTTAAGAGAAAACAACTGGATGTTTGCTTACAAGGTGAGGCACACTTGAACATACTGCACACATTATTGTCAATAAATCTGCATAAAAAGTTGTTATGGGAATCTATTCCACTCAAATGGGCTTAAACCTGAACTGACAGAAGTGGGTTAAAATTTTTTTTTTTTAATACGGCAAGTCACAAAACCTTCATTATGTGTACATCAATCATCACCTCTAATATATTATGTACATAATCCTTTGTACACATTAAAAGTGTACAAAACATACTTCTGAGACTTGGTAAATTTCAAGAGCTCTTTTATTAAACACTTTGAAACGAGACTTTCTTGTGAGTCTTCACTACTTCCACATTTAAGAAAGCTCAATGCATTACAAATGCAAAACTAAAAAAAATCTGGTAATTACAAAAATGATTCATGGTGATTCTACTAAACATATACCAGTATAAAAAGTCAACACTGTTAACTATTTTACTGTGTCATGATATGTTAATGTGGTTTTTGTGTTTTTTTTTTACAAGAAAGATATTACTACTCAACTATAGACATCACTTTTCCTGTTTTACTTGCAAAAGCCAATCACTGACTGTTTAATTTCCTGTAGCATATGATTAACTGTTTTACTTGTGATAGCCTGTCATTAACTGTTTCACTTCCTGCAGACATATGATTAACTGTTTCACTTCCTGCAGACATATGATTAACTGTTTCACTTCCAATATTCACATCATTAGCTGTCACATTTCCTAGATACAAGCTATAACTGTGGGATTTTCCACAAAGTTTCATCATGCTTGTGCTACTTCTGAAAGCTCTTATCCTGATTGCTTTACTTCCATTGTTTCTTGATGGAGATATTCTTCTCAGAGTCCTTCAACATGATCTGAAAAGCAAAGACTCAAACAAATCAGTTCTCCGAGGAGAGCAATAGCTGCACATAATAATTCTAACACACAGAGAAGGTGTACTTGTTCAAAAAGATTTTTTTAAAAATAAGTCAGGTTGAAATTAATTAACATGCTCAGCAAGACAAAATGTTTTAGAGATTTACTTTCAGTTTTCAAGCTGAAGTAGTGTATAACATCTAAAGAAGATGTAGTTTTTTTCAAGCCTCTAAATATTATAAATGTAGCATTTTTTAATACTTGTCTTTTTGAAAGAAAATGACTGGACAGCCTTTGTCTGCGGCTTATGTGCCAGATGAGGGGCTGAGAGCATTGATTGAGATACCTTGAGCAGTAAGTAGTGGTTTTTCTTGGCCATGCAAGTATTAGGCATGACGAAGAAGATTTTTAAGTTTTTTTTTTTGGGGGGGGGGGGGGGGGGGGGTGAACAGAAAAATGAAGCTTCTTTACAACAAACCTTCGCAACTGCCAACTCAAAGTCCTCCTGTGTCACGTGAACTCTGCGCTCCCTGAGGGCATACATGCCAGCTTCTGTACATACACCCTATGGAAATGCATTAGTAGTTTGTCATTACACAAAAAGAAAAAAAAACCAGATTGTGTGCGTGTGTGTGTAAAAAATGCCACTTCCATATTTTAACATGGCATGGACACTGATGGACATCAGCTGTTTACTGAATCTGCTAAGCATTTTTCAGAGCAACCTCTCCAGTAGCTTATTCTAGCACTAGCTGATGAGCAATCTGTGTCTTTGAATCAATACATTTGTACTATGATATCATGCATGAGCACCTCATTTTCCAGTTTTTTATTATCATTTCCTCCTCACAATATCTTGGGTCCCTGCACAGTCCCTTGCCACATGTTAGTTCTTCCAAGTTCTTTGACACCGACGGAAACATCTCATGAATGCCTAACATCTTGTATGAAAGGTGCAATCTAAAAACTTTTATCTGAAAGCAATCGAGATCAATTTTATTCTAAATTGAATACATAATATACTTTCCTCTGGTAATGATTTTCTGATATCTCATTAATAAAGTTAAATATTTAATGTCGGAGAATAGAAGCGGGAGTAGAGATTTACTGGACTTCATAAAGAAAAGTAATTTTGCAGTTAATATGATTTCCACAGATAAAAGAATACTCTGTCTACCTTAACTTCTGCACCCGACGCTCCAGGCATCATCTCAGCAATTTTGCGCAAGTTTATCCCTCGAGTGAGATTCATTTTCCTTGAGTGGATTTTCAGGATGTCCAGGCGAGCCTGTTTTGAATACAAAAAAGGGAGAATGTTAATTACAGGAATAAATTCAATGTCTTCGTCCAACTTTTTAGACTGCTCTTCACACAACGACCAATAAAAATGTAAAGAAAAGACTCGACAGTTTTGTAAAGCAGTCATGTAATTCTGTGTGGCTTCTCCTGTTTTAACACAAAAATTAACACAGGAGGAAGAGGGAGAACAAAAGAATGAACAAACTTTATTTTTTAAAGGTTTAAGAATTTAAGCACATGATCTTTCAACTTTCATGCTGTCAAACTCAGTTTTCCACATCAATTTAGTGACGTGCATTGTGCCCATAATTTGCATGAATAAAAATGCAAATAAAAAAGACAGAATGAGAGAAAGAGACGTATACAAATAACCAGTTGTCATAAACAATCAACAGAGAGAGAGAGAGAGAGATAAATAATCGAGAGCAAGAGACAGAAACAGTCCATGATAAACAATGAAGAGAATGAATTATATAGACATAAAATAACAGATTATGATAAACAATCTAAACAAAATACAAGGGGCGTTCAAAAAGTAATGCACCACATCATTTTTTTTTCAGCTAATAATGAAGATAGAAGCATGAAATTTTGTAAACTTTAAATATGGCATGTACCGATTGTGTGAACCAAATTGCACTGCAACTGACCAAAGAATATGGCTGCCCTAACCGTTGAAGTGGAGCGTGTTAGCAACTTGCAGTATAAGCTGAGAATTGTGACAGAATTTCTGGTTGCAGAGAAGGAAACTGTTGCGAAAATTCACAAGCGTCTATGTGATGTGTATGGAAGTTTTGCAGTATACGGGAGTACAGTCAGTCACTGGGTTCAGAGAATCAAAAAATCAATAAGTGGAGATAAGGAGTTGCTTGATCGGCTGCACCGTTGACATCCTGCCACAGCCACCAAGGCAGAAAAGTTGAAATGCGCTGAGGGCATTATTCTTACTGATAGGGGTAACAATTGGCCTTAAAGCTGTCAGTCAGCAATGGTAGTGCAATTGCAGTTATAAAAGCTCTTGGATTTTCTAAGGTTTGCACAACATGGGTTACTCGAAGTCTCACAAATGATCATCGATTGCAAAGGAAAGCAATTTCTTTTGAATTGTTGGAGTGTTTCAATGCTGAGGGACAGAACTTTTTGGCTAAGATTGTAACAGGTGACGAAACCTGGGCACATCATTTTGAACCTGAGACAAAAAGACAGTCAATGGAGTGGCATCATCCGCAATCACTACGAAAAAAGAAATTCAAGACAACTACTTCAGCTCGAAAAATCATGATCACTGTCTCTTGGGACACTGAAGGTGTGATTCTTGTGGATGTTTTGCCAAGAGGAGAGACAATCAATTCACAAGCTTACATTAAGACACTGAAAAAACTCAATCAACATTTTCGCAGAGTTCGGTCGTATAAGAATCCAGCAGACCTATTCTCCTTCACGACAGTGCGTGCCCTCACACAAGCGGGAAGCAACCACCAAATTGGGTTGGAATGTTCTACCCCATCCACCCTATAGTCCCGATTTGGCACCCTCTGGTCTCTATCTGTTTGGTCCACTTAAAGATGCATTCCAAGGCGTAAGATCTGAAGATGACGAATGAGTGATTCATGCAGTGAAGAAATGGCTACATAATCAAGAGAAAATCTGGCACTGGCTAGGAATACATGCACTTGTTTCATGCTGGTGTAAAGCCATACAAGTTGACAGGGATCACGTTGAATAATACCGATGTTTACATGACATATCCATGTATATTGTGTATAAATTTCATGCTTTTTGAATAAACAGCTCCTGAGAAAAATGATGTGGTGCATTACTTTCTGAATGCCCCTCATACAAAACTCCTCATTGGGTGATGGAAACTTATTACAGAACGTGATAAACAACATAAACAAAATACAAACCTCCTCATTGGGTGGTGGAAACTCTATCTTCCTGTCAATTCTCCCTGGGCGAAGAAGGGCTGAATCTAAAATATCAATCCTATTTGTGGCCATGATTACCTTTTTAGAAAGAAAAACATGATTACCTTCTATACAGTATCACAGCTCCTCGTGATCTCCTGGATCAATTACTGACTGAAATAACATGAAATGTTTTACTACCCTATTCTATAAATACATTATTACTCAATGCTGTGATATCCACAGAATGCAGACAAGTATCACAGCAGCGGCTCATGAGACAGAATGAGCATCAGACTTGGCAGTCCTCAGACTGTAGACTATGACCACCATAGTTGGGAAAAAGCTGATCGTTTGTGCCCACAGCATCTATCTACACCACCCACTGAACACATTATTCTAATACCAAACCATTTAAAACGCTTACTATTCAACTGTAGGTACAAATACGAGCCAGGTCTGAATGGACTTACTCTCCAGCCTAAGAACTATCACAAGCACTTTCTCATAGGATCTCTGAATCAATGACTCTAATCTGACAAACCCGTAATCAAATAAACTGTGCCAACACATGAAATAAATGCATGTAATCTAAAAGACAAGACAATCTAACCTTAATATTTTGCTTTGGCTCAAACCCATCCAGCTGGTTCAGTAGCTCCAACATAGTTCTCTGAACCTCACTGTCACCTGAACAAGAGAGCAAATCAAGTCTTCTCACAGCATGAAACACCAGAGCACTGATCCAAGAGCAGCTTGCCTGGCTACAGTTACATAAGGAATCATTTTCTGCTGCAGATCTCTGCTCACCCAATGTCACCAGCCAACAGATAGGTCATGAACTAAGACAAAATGGCAGATCACTCACTGCCTGTTTACTTATTACTATTTGAAAAATGTGAGAGAACAGGCACAATGTTTGATGTGTAATGGATTACTGGCTTACTTAGAGACTAGCAAGGACTACAGAAAACAAGTTTCTTGGCAGGTTCCACCTCCATGGAGACTATGGCAAGTCCTATTTCATTAACCTAACTGAAGAACCTTACCTGGCTGCTGCTGGGAGCACAAGAAAGATGTGTGATAGGACACTATCAGCTACAGTCTGCTGGCACCAGCATCCATGCCACCACATTAACATGGTCATCTTAGCTCTCATACTCACAAGATATAATGAGACATACAGGCTATTGGTGACGGATCTCCCCCTAGCTGTAAGCTAAAAGCTCTTGACAACTGATGCCATGTTGAAGAACTTGGCTGTCCTTTGTAGTTTTACAGTCTTGGAATATAGATAGTTTTGAATTGTGCAGTGTGTAGTAAGCAGTTTTACTTGTAGTTCATCTAGTTTGGGGCATTTAAGCAGGAAATGTTCAACTGTTTCCTCCTCATTATGATAAAATCTGCAGTCTGGGCTGTGGTTGCTCTTGACTTTGTTTAGGATTTTGTTTAAGGTGGTATGGTTTGTTTGCAACCAGAAAAATGATGTTCTAGTTTTGTCTGTTTAGACCAGTGGTTCTCAAGTTTGTTTTTTTTTTTTTGGTCTGTGGACACCTTTTCTGGCCTGAGAAAAATAGTGGAACACTCATTCAAAATAGAAGCAATAAAAAGAACCAAGATGATGCAAAGTCTTTTTTATAATTGAGCCCTAATTCATTTGCGGTCCAAGGACACAGAAAAATCCTTTCGTAGTCTCCTTAGGGGTTAGCAGGTGTCTGAGTAGTGAAGTGTTTAGTGCACTGGTCTCTCGTGGCGAAGGCTGGGGGGCTCGAATCTGGCCAGAGCCATCCCAGTCACCCAGATATAGAAATGGATACCCGACTTCTTCTGGAGTTGGGGAAGGAAAGGCGGCCAGGTGTGATACTGACCATATCACCCTCTAGTGTACTGACAGGTCAAGGAAAATATGGGAACTAACACCATATCCCTATGTGCCTCTAGGGCACGACAGGATTACCTTTACCTTACCTTTACCGTAGGGGTTAGCAGACCCTAGGTTGAGAAGCACTGGTTCAGATTGTATAATTCATCAAGACACACAAGGTCAAGCATACTCCTTACCTCCTGATCCACTTTCTAAACGTGAAGACCCTATGGAGTCTATCTCATCCATAAAGATAATGGATGGTGCATGCTCCCTGAAAGGAACAAGTCACAAACAGCAGGTGTTACATGTACTAAGACAAAAGCTAACAGGACAATAATAGCTCAATCAAACTATCACAGAAGCAATCTGGACTGTCAAAAGTAAATCTATATACACGTATGTGCTATGCTTAGAAATGCTTGCAGCCAGAATCTAATCTGAAACAACTGTGTCTCCATTATTTCTACAAGTGTTTCACTTTATGACAGTTCCCCCACGATTGTTTACAACAAATATCAAGCTTACTTCAACTGTGATCTGCCGTCATGATTAACCATATATCAGATTTATGCAAAGTTAGACAAGAACCACCCGGTTGCTGACAATTACCGAAGAAACAGCGGTTGCCCACAAAAAGTCTGATCCCTAGAAAACATAGCTGCCACACAAGAGGCCTTCTTGTGTAGATCCAACAAATCAACAAGTCAGTGCAGTGCAGTGTGGTATCCCCTAGACAAATGTGCAGAGAATCTTAAATCATGTGCAGACTGTACAGGCCCTACCAGGTGCTGACAAAGTTGCTACATGTTAATGCCTGTAGTATCTTTTTGGAGATGCAGAATTTGGAAGTCAATATTGCTTGCCTTATGGTCTTCAGCAATGAGATGACCTTTTACATCAGCTGACACTTAAACAAACATAACTGTGACATCTGGGGAACTGTGAGTCTCCATGCAGTATTCGAACATGAAAAAGTCAGTCCTAAGATCAATGTCTGGTGTGTAGTCACTGCAAGAGGACTGACAAGCCTATATTATTTCACAGTGACACAATTACTAGAGATGACACTCAGTATCTGATGGAGACCTGTGCAGAAGACAATCTACCACTCCGAATCCTGCAGTCTGGATACTTCCAGCTGGATGGAGATCCGACACACAATGCTTGGAATGCCCGTACCTATCTTGACATAACACTTCAAGGCCAATGGATTGGCAGAGGAGGACCTTTAACCTGGCCAATGAATTCACAAGTTTCTTACCCATGTGATTTTTGGCTCTGAGGTTTGGTCAAAGAATGTGTGTACGCAACCAAGCCATGCAATAATCACTATCTCCAAGAGTCTATTACAAATATCATGGCAACAACACCACCAGAACTGTGCTTAAGGGCTCCACAGAGCACACAGGACAGGTTTCAGAAATGTGATGAAACTACAATTTTTTTTTTTTTTTTGAAGTTGGACAACTGTTGAGTTGTGCATGCAGAGAGGTGGACGAGTGAGCAGGGTTCCAATGTAAACATAAAATGCTATCAAACTCTCACTATCGTAAATACTAAACTACTATAAAAAAATATGGAATCTCTTATTGCTTCAGTCTCTCACCTTGCCATAACAAAAAGCTCTCGAACCATCCTAGAACCTTCACCAATGAACTTCTGTACCAGCTCGGATCCAGAGACACGAATAAAGGTACACTCTGTGTGGTGGGCCACGGCTCGAGCCAACAAAGTCTTCCCAGTACCTGGTGGTCCGTACAGTAGGACTCCCTGTTTTTAACAACAACAGCACATCACATCTTGTTTACACCGCATGAAGTACCACTGTCACTTTGATTTTACTTGAAGACTTAACACTTTGTTGACCACAGTTATTTACCCTGAAAAACCCCCAGTTCCAAGCCATTTTTCTGAAAAACGAACTTTTTTGAGTGAACTTAGAAAAACATGCATATCTCTACTCACCCTTTAGGGAATGTAATCCAACTTGGTAGACAGACTCCCAAGACCCTCTAGTACTTCTTGAGTGTGTGATATCTTGTGCAATAATTATCTGAATGCAATGGAACTTGACAACTTTGACAAAAAAAATTTTGTTTCACTCTTTTTCTCATTGACCAAGCACACTCTGCACTTCGTAGATGATGCTTTTTTAGTGCCTTCATCCTCAGGATTCACCAGAACATGATTCTTTACTATTCCAGACAATCACTGTTGTGCATTGTTGATATCATGCGAACAAGTCTTTCGTCTTTCCTTCATCAGTCAAAAGCTGCTGCTTCGGTTTATACAACTCTTGAAATTTAGGCAAAAAATAATCCAGCAGAGGTTTTATTTTGCTAATTCTACTTGTTTCTGGAAATGTCTGAGAGATCTCATAAACACGTGTTTCTGACAGCTAAATCCGTGAGATTTCTATTTTTTTTAAAATTACGAAGATTTAAAAAAATATTTTATTATATTAACTTTGCAGTAAAAATACAGACAACCAAAAATTACTTTAAATAACACACTAGAAACAGTTTAAATAAGATGACCATTGAAAACGGCAAATCCGCCTTTCGGCCAACAACGCACAGAAACCAGAAATACAGATTTCCTCGTATTTGGCCCGGGAAGTGCTAAAAGTCATTAAAAAAAAAAACAGATAAAAAAAAAATAAAGTGAAAACATACGTACTCAACCCCCCATAACCCAACACTTGTTGATTAACTGAATTCTCTTCTCATGTTTCCTGGAAAAATACTTTTCATGAATCTCTGAGTATAAACCTCTAATGAAACATGAAAGACACTGAGAGAGACAATGGAATAGCAGAGTTCAAAGTGAAATTGAAAGCAAATGATAAAGAATTAACTTGCAGTTACAGCTTAAACTTCTACAGAGTATAGCCTAACGATTACTGAGTAAAGTCCTTCAAAAACCTACAGATTTAAAACTGAAAGAAAACAAATATTCACTAGAGACATGATTAATGGGGAGGGCTTGTAAACAAATATTATTAAGAAGAAGCTGAATACTGAATAAGGCAGAAAGGGAAGATAGACTGAATAAGGCAGAAAAAGAAGAAAGACTGAAAAGGCAAAAAAAAGAAGAAAGACTGAAAAGGCACAAAAAGAAGAAAGACTGAAAAGGCAGAAAAAGAAGAAAACTGAAAAGACAGAAAAAGAAGAAAGACTGAAGAGGCAGAAAAAGAAGAAAGACCGAATACAGCAGAAAGAGGAGACAGACTGAATAAAGCAGAAAAAGAAGATACTGAATACAGCAGAAAGGGGAGATAGAATGAATAAGGCAGAAAAAGAAGATTGAATACAGCAGAAAGGGGAGACAGACTGAATACAGCAGAAAAAGAGGATACTGAATACAGTAGAAAGGGGAGATAGACTGAATACAGCAGAAAGGGCAGGATTGAATACAGACGAAAGGGAAGATAGACAAAACAGTTTTAAGCAACAGTCTGACCAAAAAAAAAAAAAAACCAATAAAAAAAGCTACTGAAAAGTTTCAGTGACTGAAACCTGTAGAGAAGCAGGACCTTCCTCACTTGCCTGCATGGTGCCTACTGCTGATGACTGCTAAACTTAACACAGCTGGGGTGGGGGGGGGGGTGTACTTACCTTAGGCTGAGCAATCCCAAGAGCCTCAAAGAGCTCTGGGTGCTTCACTGGCAGCTCAATGACTTCTTTAATTTCTTTGATCTGCTTGTCCAGACCACCAACCATTTCATAAGTTGAGTCTGGCACCTTCTCAACCATCATCAAACTCACAAGAGGGTCAACCTGTGGAGCACATTTAATAATATTCTCTTGTTAATGATACAGTGTTTATTTTATTTATTTTTTTTTGTGTGTAGAAATAACGCTAGGGCTTTCTCAGTAACAACCAAACTCACATGTAGGTCATTCTGTTGAGTGCAGTTACAGATTATTTGTGACACATGACTAGGAAGGACAAAATCAATGAAGATGATATGACAGCTGACAACACACCACAATCCAGCAAATAACGTATAACCCGGACCAATAGTTTTAGCATAGAAGTACGGCATGGCAACAATGTGATTGGTAACTAGACACTTAACAGTGACATGAAGATGGGAATGACTAGGACAGAAGTTCCAGTTAGGAGGACTTCAAATTAATTCTGAGATGAACTTGTTTGATTTAAATATCATGTATATGCTACTAATAACCAAAAAGATAATCAATCAATCAAGTGCCGTGCCACGTGGCATAGGCGATCATCTCTCTCCACAATTCCCAAAAGATAATATGCAGAGAAAAAGAACTGATAAAGAAGATGTTTATTAAAGTTCACTAGCATTCAACTACTGAAGTTTCAGGTTGTCCCCCTTGACAATTCACATTAGACTACTGGATCAGCATGTCCAGCTGAAATGCACTCACGGTGAAATATGATGAAATGAACATTTCAAGATCTAGTGAACTTTGCAGTCAACATAAACTTCAATATAAACCTAATTTTCTGAAATCCTACCCCAGGTTAATTTATTTGTGTACATATAAACAGCAAATGATAAAAAAAAAAACAACAACAACAGATGGAAAGTATGTTGCTTGTTTATGTATGTTACTGAGACAATCATTCTACACTACACATACTTGCTTAATCAACACTGTCTTATAAATTAAAAAAAAGCTAAATAAGCAATTTGCAGATGCCTGTCTTGGTGATTTGTAGATAACTGTCTTGGTGATGCAACTGCTATCAAGCATTTTAGTTGTGACATGACTCCAGCTTATGCGCCTCAGAAAATGATGATAATTTTGTTCCCTCAAAAATAAAATGCTGCAGAATGGCTTTCCATCAAATATACGATAACAGTGTTGGACATGTTTTGATCTCATCAATTGTCTTGACTGATGCCATAATGAACCTACCATGTTTCTAGATGTAAAAATTTCATCAAGTATATGTACAGTTGTATTTTTTTTTAAGTAAAAAAAAAAAAAAATAAAGGCTTTCTTTTAAATTCTATTTCTGATGTTCCCTACAATGTCAAGTTCCTTGACACACATTTTAATAAACAGAATAAAGGTTATCTCTCTCTCTCTCTCTCTGTCTATCCCTTCAAGACATATGGGGCAAGTGGTAGGAAGATTTCTACCTTCGTTCGTCCTTCATCATCTTCTTGTCCGTCTCCTGTGTCAGTCCTTTCTTTATCAACATTTCCTCTGCTGCATATCTTCATGTCTCTCTGGGTCATCCCATGCTTCTTCCATCCTGTGGAGTCCACTTCTTCCATGGTGAGAATTTGTGTGTCATTCATATAATGTAGTCAATTTACTGCCACCTCCTATTCTAAGCTACAACCTTGCTTTAGATCTTATGCAACATTCAAAGGCCATAATACTTTTTCTTGATCCACAACCATCAAATAAACACACCAGACTCAGAGACAAAGTTAATATTAAATTTAAGTTACAATGCTTACCAAATTCTTTTATTACAGACACTACTGTACAGAGACACAGAACAAATGAAAAAGATCTACATGGCAGATGGGAAAAAAAGCGAAAAACTTGTAAACCTTGGGATCAAAAAAGTCAAGTTACATATTTATTGTTACAAAATGGCTCAAATGACATCCCAACCAATGGATATTTTCTGAACTGATCTTCATATGATTAAGAAAGTCCCATGTCATCTACTGACATTCACCTTATTTGGGAGAATTTTGTGAAGAACATAGCTGTCATTTCTAAGGGCAACCCTGCAGTTTGGAGTAACGCTGTTCATGTCGATGTTTTTATCGATGTCTACTACAAATTTTCCTTCCGGATGTACCTAAATGTGACAAAATAAAAAAAGTTTATACAAATGAAGGTTTTCATTTAGAAAAAAATTGTTTGATTTACAGTAAAACCATAAATGTAATCTGGGGGAAATAAGAGAGTGAGAGAGATACAAAGGAGGCAGTGGAGGAAGGGGGAGAGAGAGAAAAAGAGAGAGAGAGAGGGGAGGTTGGAGAAGAGGGAAGGAGAGGGATGGAGAGAGAGAGAGAGACGGTGAGAAATAAAGAGATACAGAGGGGGCAGTGGAGGAAGGGGGGAGAGAGGGAGAAAGAAAGGGGAGGTTGGTGAGGGGGATAGAGAGGGATGGAGAGAGAGAGAGATACAGAGTGGGTGGGTAGTGGAGGATGGGAGGAGAGAAGGAGAGAGAGGAGGTTGGTGGGGGGGGGGAGAGAGGGAGAGAGAGGAGGTTGGTGAGGGGGGAGAGAGAGGGACAGAGAGGGAGAGAGACAGAGAGAGAGAAAAAAAAAAAATATATATATATGCACTGTACCAAATATCAAGTTTTACTTATCTGACCAAAAATATCTAACTTTTTGGCTGGCAAAATACAAATATGAATACTTGCCAAAAACAAAACCGATGCTATAATTAAAGAGAAAAATTTTATACAAAAATTGAAATTCTTCTTCTTGCAGTCTTGCACTGTCTTACAAGTTTTCACAGATGGCAGATACCAGCAACAAATTATTACCCTCACATTCTATTTCCTATTAAATCTAATCTCACTGAAATATTAGTTAATCTGGTGTCAGTGTTTGGAAGTCCGTAAGAAATATCTGTTTAAATACTGTAAACTTTAATATGTGAAATTTGTTTTGAATATAAGTATTCACATTTTATAATTTTACATGACTAAATATTAATTCAAAATGAATATTTGTACATTGCTAGACAAAGTTGTGAAAGTGGTGATATTGTTACAGACATGAAAATATAAAAGAAAAAGAAACTGAAAACCTATAGTTAAAAAAAAAATAATTAAGATTTATTGTACACAAGGTTTAACACGAACAATGCCTAGAGGATCAGTTTTTTTCTAATATGGCTTGATCTAAGCCTTACGTACGTTAAATGAACAATAGCTACCCATAAGGGCAGCAAAGTAACCAGTCATATCTAACATAATAATTTTTTAAAAACGTAAACAGGAAACAATACTCTGTGATTAATGAAAGAACATATAAACCTTCACAAGAACTTTTTTCTTGTCCATAGGTTTAACTACTTCACCCACGTATGAACCCTGCTCTTGGAGAAGCTGAAGTTCTTCTCGTAGCATACGAACTATGGAGAGAAACATAAAGCATTTAAAGATAATGGATGAGACAAAGCCATTAACCTTCCATGATATGTTATTCCATATGACACTTTTTTTTTTCAACTTTAATAATTTTTCTTGTAAAAATTAGTTTCACTTTCTTCTATGAAAAATGCTCAAAAAACATGACCGCTTTGTTATTTGTAAAAATTCACACTAAACTGTATCAACTTCAGTATATCTTAAGAGCTTTTTCCATTTTATAGTTTTCATGCCAGCTAATGTGGAACTCGACTGGTGTTCCCTTATGGCAGATTCTATCAACATTTGATTGGCCTAATTGTCCAGCACAGTAACAGTAAATCTTGTCTGTGCTGCAACATCCAATATCTTTAGATTGTGCTTTCTGTCTTCAAGTTTAGTTCAGTTCTTATTGCCTCTTAAAATCAGAAAGTGATGTATCATAACTGGTTTAAAAAAAAAACAAAAAACTTTCTTCATTACTGCCACTCTAATAATTAGAGACATAAGGGGGATAATTAAAAGCATTTTAACACAAGATCTTATTTTTCTCTGTATTTCAGAAACTTGTCCAATGTCCAGATAGTGACAATTATGTGTGAATCTTATTGTGTGAAAGTGGTTTCGTAACATGTTCTAAGTGTGTTTGTGATCAATTCAAATTTAAAATATCTGTCATTAGGAGTATTATCTACAAAATGTAAGTTACAAATTCCTTTAATGAATATCATCATTTTGTGTCATCTCTCCTAGGAAGACAGCAAATGACTCCTAGATTGGTCTTGTTTTTATGACGTACCTGGCCATACCAATTCTCATTCATCCTTTCATCTTCTGTATAACTATCACCTCACTGCTTTTCTTTTACCTTTCAATTTTTCTTTCCAGTCTGGTAATAGAAAACTATTATTTCTAAATACTGTTAAAATATCTTCAATGCTTAGTTCTCTATAAGTCAGTCATTTGCATGTCCCTTGCGGAACTTTGCCTCCCGAACAATTCTCTTGTAGGCCTCTCGGTTGTGAGCAAGATGGCCTGCTGCTGATGCATCCAATCGCAGATCATCCATGATGTCCTGCAGCCATCTTTGCCTTGGTCTTCCACTCTTTTTCCCATTGTCTTCTCTAAATTATTATGACATTTAACATGTCGAAAATATTTAAGTTTTTTCTATTTAATCTTTCTTACTAGCCAACCTTCTCCAATATTAAGTTCTTGCAGTATGGTTATATTTGTTCTTTTTTTGTGTCCATGATATTTGAAGAACTCTTCTGTAACATTTACATTCAAAAGCATTTATGTGTTTCTCAGCTGTTTTTGTTAAGTGTCCAGGTCTCACAGGCATATGATGCGACAGGAAAGATGCATGCCCTTAAAAATCTTATTTTTGCAGTTCTGTCTTTTCCTCTCCACAGCTTTTTTAGTTGTTTAACTGTTTGAAGAGCGATAGATGCCCTCCTTTTAATTTCCTCACTGTATCTCCATTATTAGTTAGTAATGATCCAAGACATTCAAAACTCTCCACCTCTTCCAATTTTTCCTCATTGATATATTTTTCAGCTGCCTTATTCATTTTGTCAGTTGTCATCAATTTAGTTTTCTCTGCATTAAGATAAAGGTTTTGCTCTTCACTGTTCTTACGGACTGGCATAATTAGTTTTTCCATCCCTTTTTGTGTTGTGGACAGTAATACTGTATCATTTGCATATCTAATCTCTGGCATTTCATAAATTCCAATTTTTATAGCATCATAATATTCTTTGTCTACATCTTCTCTAACATTCCTGATTACATTTTCAGTATGAAGGTTAAAAAAAATAAGGTGACAGCATGCACCCCTGATGGACCCCTTGTTTTATGTCAAACCAAGTTGTTGTTTCACCTTTTATTCTTACTGCTGCCTGTTGGTCTAGATACAGCAGTGATATTGTGTCACATATGTTGGAAATTCCAGTTTTCCATTATTTCCCAAAGTTTCTGATGTTGTACACAATCAAATGTCTTGAGTAGTCTATAAAGGCTAAATATAGATTCACATTAAATTCTCTGCATTTCTCTATTATTAATCTTATACTGAATAATCTCTTGTTCCTCTTCCTTGTCTAAAACCAGCTTTGACCATACTGATTTCTTCTATTTTCTTTCGAAGTCTATTCATTATGATTTTTGATAGAATTTTACTGGCATGACTATTCAGGGCAACAGTTCTGTAGTTTGTGCATAATTTCAAGTTCTCTACAGTTTTCATCATTCCTTGCCTCAGGTTCAAATAATGTATTATTTTCCCGTTTTTCTGTCCACAAAATGTGTCCCCTGTTTATTAACATTTTTAGAGCGACTTTTTGAAAACACAAGCCAGCAATTAATGTCAACATTGACAACAAAAAATACAATTTCTGTCAGCCAGAAACAATGAACAGCTGTTACCTTTAGCATTGAGTTCATTTCTTTGGGCTTCAAGTCGCCTCAAATTCTGGGTTTTTTCTGTAACCACAAGCTGAAATTATAAATACGGAGGCATTAACATTTTCTCACAAACAATGGATTTTTACTTCTCTCATGTGAAAACAACTTAATTCTAACCTTACCAAACAACACCCAAGGACAATGTGAATATTGTGTAATAAAACAATACAGTCATAATATTTTATCAAGAAATGATGTCATTCCTATTTTTAGTATTTACAGAGGTTTAAAAACTATGAACAACCAACTCATTCATTCATTTCATTTGCATGTCCCTTGCGGAACTGTGCCTCCCAAACAGCACTCCTGTAGGCCTCTTGGTTGTGAGCAAGATAGCCTGCTGCTGATGCATCCAACTACAGAACATAAAATGTATTTTACTTTTAATTTTTTTTTTGGAACGTGATTTATGTGATTAGCAGTACAATAACAATTCTGTTTTGTCAACAAAAAAGCAACAAAAAATGTTACACACATTAGATTTTTTCTGTGTTACAGTAAAATGTGCAATGTGTTCCTTCAAATATAAAAAGTAAATTTTTTAATATCCTTTGCTTTTGTTCACTTGTTTTTCTCATCTGCTGTCTCTGATGTAGGTTTCTTTGCTAAAATACTGTCTGATTTTTTTTAACATATTTTTCCTTTTATTTCACCTTCTATGTAAGATTTTCCTAACTTTGATAAAACTGAACTGTACATTTTCATCCATTTTTACTTATTTGTATGTACATTTCACACAATACATATATTAAAATTAGAATGATACTTCATAACACAAGTATTACTGCAGTCTTTACTTCATTCTCAGGCAGTATATCTTGGTATTTCAGCTATCAAATTTACATCTTCTTACATCCTTCTCACGCCGTTAAACGTCACATATGGCTCGCATGATAGTTCGCCAAGTTTTCCCGTTTTCTGTGAGTTTTTCAATCTCATCAAGGGATGTTACGCCCACTAAACTGACCTCTCTTTACAATGTTCTCTTTAGACTTTCACGTGGTCGACCTTTTTTCTTTGGCCTTTTGTGTTCCACCTGACAGCTTGTTTTGGGATTCTCTCAAATTTACATATACAGAGCAAATTTTGAAAAAAAAAACCAGGTACTTGATTACTACATTAGGTACTTGTCTTTGACTTATTTGTTGCATGTAAATTTTGTGTGAAGACAGTTTGCCAGTTAGCCTATTCAAATGTGGGTTCTGGACTCACGCATAAAACTCTCTGTTGTTTTTCAAGATATGATGCTTGAAAATTTGGTCAAGAATTGGGAATGTGAATGATTCACCTGGCAACTCCATTAAAAAAAAAATAAATAAATAATTCCTCTCTATCTCTATCATCTATACCAATCAGGCAAAGGTCATTCTTGATTTCCACAAACCACCTGTCCTTTGCTCCTTCTATAAGATTTCTGTTGGATGTACTCTGTGCTACTCTTTTAGTCTGTCAAGCATCTTGTTTCTTTGTCTTCCTGTCCTTTTTTTTCCTTCAGTTTTCCTATTCTCACTAGGTGTTCCAGTTTGCCTCATCTCAAAACATGTCCTACAAATCTGGATGGTCATTTTCTGAATTCTGGTATAATTTCTTTCTTTTTCTCAGTCTCACTTAGAACCTCTTCATTTGTTTTCTTGGCTGTCCTTGGTTCTCCTGCTTGAGCAAGAATCAAAGTACACTGTGCCCTGTAGTAAGGCAGAAAGTATTTTGTGATGAAGACACCCATGACAATCTGGCCATCAACCACATTTTAATATCTTCTTAATAAGACACAAACCTGAAGTTCTTCAATTTTGCTGATATAATACTGCTTGATTCCTTGATGATTATTATCATCGACTTCCATTTTCTGAAGAAGAAGAAGAAGAAAAACGTAAAAATTATATCTCATATTAAAGCACACTGTCTTAGCACTACAGATGCTCATTAGCTTGCAGGAACTTGAACATAAAAATTTGTAGAAATAAACTTTGGAAATATTTGGTGTGTGACTATTACTAGCATTATTTATTTGTGGCAGTGTAGGAAATATTTGGTGTGTGACTATTACTAGCATTATTTATTTGTGGCAGTGTAGGAAATATTTGGTGTGTGACTATTAATAGCATTATTTATTTGTGGCAGTGTAGGAAATGAGATAGTTTTACATAGAGCCTTGAAGAGAAATTCTGTAAGATGTAAAATTCCCCTTCCCCCACCCTCAACCAAATCTGTTTCATTCACAACAGGCCCCCTAAAACTCTCTGGGCCTGTCTTTTTAAAATAAGAAAAACCCTAGAGATTGCCAGAGCAATGAATATCTGCGAGTCATTAGTCCCTGAGATCTGCGAGTCATTAGTCTCTGAGATCTGTGAGTCATTAGTCTAAGAGATCTGCAAGTCATTAGTACCTGAGATCTGCAAGTTGTTAGTCCCAGAGATCTGCAAGTCACTAGTTCCTGAGATCTGTGAGTCATTAGTCTCTGAGATCTGCAAGTCATTAGTACCTGAGATCTGCAAGTTGTTACTCCCAGAGATCTGCAAGTTGTTAGTCTCTGAGATCTGTGAGTCATTAGTCTGAGATCTGTGAGTCATTAGTCTCTCAGATCTGCAAGTCATTAGTACCTGAGATCTGTGAGTCATTAGTCTCCGAGATCTGTGAGTCATTAGTCTCTCAGATCTGCAAGTCATTAGTACCTGAGATCTGCAAATTGTTAGTCCCAGAGATCTGCAAGTCATTAATCCCTGAGATCTGCAAGTTGTTAGTCCCAGAAATCTGCAAGTTGTTAGTCCCTGAAATCTGCAAGTTGTTAGTCCCTGAGATCTGTGAGTTGTTAATTCCAAAGATCTGCGAGTCGTTAGTTCCAGAGATCTGCAAGTCACTAGTCTCAGAGATCTGCAAGTCGTTAGTAGCGTCAGAGATCTGTGAGTTGTTAATTTCTGAGATCTGTGAGTTGTTAATTCCAAAGATCTGCGAGTCGTTAGTCTCAGAGATCTGCAAGTCACTAGTCTCAGAGATCTGCGAGTTGTTAGTAGTGTCAGAGATCTGTGAGTTGTTAATTCCTGAGATCTGTAAGTCATTAGTCCCAGAGATATGTGAGTCATTAGTCCCAGAGATATGTGATTTATTAGTCCCAGAGATCTGTGAGTCATTAATCCCTAACATCAGAAGTCACTAGTCCCAGAGATCTGTGAGTCATTAATCCCTAACATCAGGAGTCACTAGTCCCACAGATCTGTGAGTCATTAGTCCCTGATATCAGGAGTCACTAGTCCCAGAGATCTGCGAGTCATTAGTCCCTGACATCTGTAAGTCATTAGTTCCAGAGATCTGTGAGTCAATAAGTTTTAGGCTGTTTAGGAGGCTGGATACATGACACGAGTGAATCCCAAACTTTTTCAGGATGCAGCTGTCTTGCCGTCTAAGCCTAATCCCTAATGCTCTCAAGGACTGTCTTCCTTCTAACAGTTTCAATACCATCTGTTACTTTTTTTTGCTCTACCTCTCACCTCCCCCACCCACCACCACCATAGTGTAAATCCCTTCTTCTGGGCCCCATAACACTGCCAACTTATGATGTCTACAGCTGATGTTATAATGATCCTGGAGGACTGTACCAGTTGCACAATGATTAGTGTATAAGTATACAACTATACACTAAACACTGCAGTAAAGCCAGTTGCAGAGTGTTTTACAGTGTTTGCCTGAAGTGCCAGTGCAGACTTAAAAATGTGGTGTCTTGGCAGGCTCTACCATGAAAAGAACTGCACTGAGCCCTGCCCAGTTAGCTGTGATGATGAAGAGCAAATTCCTGTTACTGAACTAGTGGAATGAGGTCTTGTCCAGCTCTGGCCCTGCCATTTCTCTTCTTACATCTTACATCCTTCCCATGCCATTAAATGTCACATGGGGCTCGCATAGTTGTCTGTCAAGTTTTCCTGTTTTCGGCGAGTTTTTCAACTTCATCAAGGGATGTTATGCCCACTAAACTGGCATAACATTCCTCTGGTACAGTTGTATTTGCTCTCACTGTAATTCCTAAAGGCAGTATTGCATGTAAGACAGAGCCTCTTTTTATTTAATATCTCTCTCTCTCTCTGAACCTTAAGTGCCCAAGGCACATGGAGCTTCTGCTAGGGTTTTCCACAAACGCCCGTCCTTTGCCTTTTTTTTCACTCTTGCCCAGGTGAGTCCTCCATTGCTCAACATCCTCTCTGTTGTTTCAGGAGGTCTGCAGTCGGGCTGGGGTCTTCCAGTGGCTGATTTTCATCCACATTCTTCATGGGCTCAGTTTCTTGATATGCATTTCTCCCTCCACATGCATTTGTTTTTTCCCTTGGTTTCCATTTCTGTAGCAGTCCGATGGCTTACCAGATAGGGTTTCCGGCCCTCTGCTGAACCCTCTTTGGTCGCCTTACCCTCCTTAGTCACCTTTTACGCTCTTGAGTGGTTGAGTACAGTGGTCCTATTCTTTGCTTCCCAGGCATGTCCCCAGGTCATGGGGACCACACCGGGGTTTTATTTAATATCTTATATCTTATATCCTTCCCGTGCCATTAAACGTCACATAGGGCTCGCAAAGTAGTTTGCCAATTTTTCTTGTCTTCGGCAAGTCTTTCAACTTCATCAAAGGATTTTATGCCTGTTAATTTGGCCTCTCTTAATAATGTCCTCTTCAGAGTTTCATGCTGTCTGCCTCTTTTTCTTTGGCCTGTTGTGTTCCACTTGATAGCTTGTTTTGGGATTCTCTGATCATTTCTTCTCATCAAGTGACCAACTTATGTCCATCTCCTTTTCACCCATGAGACTGGTTATTGTTCAGTCATCTGTCTTATCTCTGCATTGTTCTTGAATTCGTTCCACTTGATGCCGAGTATTTTCCTTATGCATTTTTTATTTAATATGGTTAGTATAAAAGACTTTTTATCACTTTTGGGGCAATTTCTTCTGTGATCAATAAAAAAGGTGTGCTTTATTTTTGGTGGGAAGATGGTGTTATTATATAAACTTTACTTTCACGACAGCCCTATAACACATAGAAAGCAGTGATTTTCGAAAGCTTCTATAACAGTTAACGTTTCGCATCAATTTCATTTTCTACACCAAGAGAAGCTAAAATTTTAAAAAATGAATGTTGCAGGAGGTTCTTCATCAGAACCACAAAGATCTCTCTCTCTGAACCTTAAGTGCCCAGGGCACATGGGGCTTCCGCAAGGGTTTTCCACAAATGCCTGTCCTTCGGCTTTTTTTCTGCTCTTGCCCAGGTGAGCCCTCTATTGCTCAACATCCTTTCTGTTGTTCTTCTCCATGCCTCTTTTGGTCTACCCTTACTTCTGCTCCCCTGTGGTGTCCATCTTAGTGCTATTTTTGGTAGTGAGTTGTCAGTCATTCGGAGCACATGTCCCAACCATCGCCAGCGTCTTTCCTCAATAATTGTTGTCAGTGGTTTCATCTGCATTTCTGCTAATAAGATGTTATTTCTTATGGTGTTTGGCCAAAATATTTTTCTAATTCTTCGTAAACATTTAGTCTGGAAAGAATTCAACTTGTTTTCTATGGTTTTGGTGATTTTCCAGCATTCACTTCCATAGAGTAGTACACTTAGAACATTACTCTTAAATATCCTGATTTTCATATTTATGCTTAGTTTTTTTTATTTCCATATAGTATGCAGCATTGCAAAAGCCTGGTTTGCTCTAGTAAGTCTGCTGTTGATGTCCTCTGTGCTGTCTCCATTTTCTACTACTCTGCTGCCAAGGTATACAAATTCGTTGACCTCCTCCACTAACTTGTTATCTACTCTGAGTACATTTCTGTTGTTCACATTTTGCTTCATTAACTTTGTCTTTCCTACGTTGATCTTTAGTCCTATGTTGTTTGCATTCTGAGTTAGCTTGTTTATTTTCTCTTGCATATCTTTGTGACTGTTTGATAACAGACAAATGTCGTCTGCAAAGTCAAGGTCCTCCAGCACTGTGTCAAGGGTCCATTGTAATCCTCTGCGTTTGTCTGATGTTGCCTCCTTCATTAACCAGTCTACTGCCAAGATAAATAATGTTGGTGATAGTACACATCCCTGTTTCACTCCTGTTTGTACCCTAAAGCTGCTGGAGGTATGTTCTCCACAGATAACTTTGCACTGAAAACCCTCGTATAGGGCTTTGATTACATTAACTATTTTATGGGGGAGGCCATGCCATCTTAGGATTTTCCACAGTGCATCTCTGTTGACACTGTCAAAGGCTTTCTCAAAATCTATGAATAATGCATATGTTGTGCTATGCCACTCATTTGCCTGTTCTAATATTTGTCTAAGTACAAATATGTGGTCTATGCATGATCTTCCTTTCCTAAATCCTGCCTGCTCTCTCCAAAGTTTTTCCTCAAGTGTTGGTACAATTCTGTTGATGATTATTCTGCTAAATACTTTACTGGTGAGTGGCAGTAGGGTAATGCCTCTCCAGTTCCCGCAAATCTCTGAGGTCACCCTTCTTTGGTAGTTTTACTATAAGCCCAGTTTTCCACTCCTCTGGGGCTTTTTCTAGATCCCAAATTTGTTGTAATATCCGGTAAAGTTGTTTTGGTGTTTCTGTTTCTTCTGCTTTCAATATCTCAGCAGTCACTTCATCTTCACCTGGTGGCCTGTCTGATTTTAGCTTCTTTATCGCCTCCTTTACTTCATTTATTGTTATTGGTCCTGTACTGATGTTTAGTTCTGTTTTTGCTTCAGGTATGTCTATTGTTTGTGGTGCTTGTGTTCTGTTTAGTAGGGTGTTAAAGTGTTCCCTCCATCTTTCAATTTTTTCTCTTTCTCCGCTGACCAGTTATCCATTTTGTGTTCTTACTGCAACCACAAAGATAATAACGGCATAATCATCGCTGAAAGCGTCTCATAATGATAAACATGTTTCCGTGACAGTTTTAACTCCTGTATGATCAATATTAAATAAATGAGCCATAATGAAAGAGACAGAATAACAATTAAAGACGATTAAAACACGTGAAGATGAATAAAAACTTACAAATGGCATGCTGAAATAGAATAAGTGAGAATAACAAGTCAAAAATAATCTGTCTTTTAAAGTTGGTATATCGGTGAAAAATGATTGTCATTACCTTGTCCGCCATATTGTTAACGGCGAAGATAAAATATGGAGTGAAGTTTAAAACAAACTATACAAATCTAATTTTGTATTTTTAAGAATTTTTTTTATTAAACTAATACAAAACCAGATTTTTAAAATTAAATATAAACTAATATCTTATTATTATTAACTGGCGCTATAACACGGAATATTTCGAATCACTTTCTTTATATATTGTTTTATGTGACACTCCAAAATTTGAGTGTTAAAAAACCCAGCAATATGCCAAAAAGGACACTGAAAACTAACCAAAAGAACTTGTACAACACCAGAAACTTTGGGAACTAATTGAAAAAATGGGATTTTCAACACATTTGATACAATTAATATCACTGCTGTATCTAGACCAACATGCAGCACTGAGAATACATGGTGAAACAACAACTTGGTTTGACATAAAACAAGGGGTCTGTCAGGAGTGCTTACTGTCACCTTACTTCTTTAAATTGTATACTGAAAATATAATGAGGTATGATAGAGAAGATGTAGACAAAGAATATTATAATGCTATAATATTTGGAGGTTATGAAATGCCAGAGACTAGATATGCTGATGACACACAACACAAAAAGGAATGGAAAACTAATTATGTCCGTCTGTAAGAATAGTGAAGAGCAAACCCTTTATCTTAATGCAGAGAAAACTAAATTGATGACAACTGACAAAACAAATAAGGCAGCTGAAATATGTATCAATGAGGAAAAATTGGAAGAGGTGGGGCGCTTTGAATACTTTGGATCATTATTAACTAATAATGGAGATACAATGAGGGAAATTAAAAGGAGGGCATCTATCGCTCTTCAAACAGTTAAACAACTAAAGAAGCTGTGGAGAGGAACAGGTAGAACTACAAAAATAAGATTTTTAGGGGCATACATCTTTCCCATCCCAATATATGCCTATGAGACCTGGACACTCAAACACCAAGTTTCAAGGAATTAACTCCAACCAATTTTTTTTAACAGGCTACTGAAGTGGTAAGGGGTTGCAGAAATTGAGAAAATGGATACAATTTCTCATTGAGCAGTCTTTCGCTGTCTCTGCATCAAGGGCTTATCATCGAAGGAGATCCATGAAGACATGGTGGAGACTCTAGGAGAGAGTGTCCCTTCTTACAGCACAGTGAAGAAATGGGCAGGTCAATTCAAACATGGAAGGGAGAGTTTGGAAGATGATCCTAGTCCAGGAAAACCAAGAACAGTAACCACCGATGAAACCACAGGCAGAATCCATGACATGATAATGGAGGATCGACGACTAACTGGGCAGTACATTGCTACTGAGTTGGGTATCTCACAGGAACATGTTCATGCCATTATTCACAATGATCTTCAAATGACAAAGGTCATTTTGCACTTTCTACTGCTCGATAGGTCCCGAAACTTCTTGGAGCTGATCACAAACGACAGCGTCTCAACATGTCAAGAGACAATATTGGCCATTTTTCTGCAGATCCTGAAAAGTTTCTTCAGCAATCTGTGACTATAGATGAGACTTAGGTTCATCATTTTCAACCAGAAACCAAAGAACAGTCAAAGCAGTGGAAACATCGTGGATCCCCACCTCCTCCAAAGAAGGCAAGAGTGGTTCTGTCTGCAGGCAAAGTGATTTCTTCCATCTTTTGGGATTCCGAAGGTATGCTACTGGTAGACTATCTTCAAAAGGGCAGAACGGTCACAGGGGCATATTACGCTAATCTTGTGAAGCAACTGCGGGTCAAACTGAAGGAAAAGCGTCGAGGGAAACTGACGAGAGGAGTCATCTTTCATCAAGACAATGCTCCAGTTCACAAGTAGGCGGTGGCAATGCTGCCATTCATGAATGGAGCTTCCAGCTTCTGAACATCCTCCTTATTCCCCAGATTTGGCCCCTTCAGACTATTACCTGTTTACTAAACTCAAAAAGGAGCTCAGTGATCGCAAATTCGCTTCATATGATGACGTCATTCATGCTGTAGACCACTTTCTACTGGCACAAGATGCTGACTTTTACAAAGAATGGATCCGTATGCTCCAGGATCGCTGGACTAAGTGCATAAACTTGCAAGGGGATTATGTTGAGAAATAACCCAAAAAAGTTGTCCACAAATAATCCATTGTACCTTATGCCGAGAACTTATCAATCACCCCTCGTAACTGACAGGACAAAGTAATCGACTCTGGAATGCTGCTACGTATTGTGCTTCCTATCACACAGGTAGCACAACACTGGCAGCAGAATAGAAACATGACTTGGACGTGTTGAAGGTATGAAGTCCGATCTGCATCTCTAAGCGAATGGTGACATTTTGAGGTTAACGAGATCGTGGCGTATGCCAAAAGTTAGATATAATGACATTTTTTGTGGTGTGTACACGATATTTTTTCTATCAAAAAGAAAAAAAAATCACACAGAGGGCTACTTCAGTGGGTTCTGCTTTACTTGAGAAAACGAGGGCTACATGTGAAGACTGAATATGCCGCCAGCGCACAAAGTTCAGATCTTGCAGTACAAAAATGGTTCACTGGCAGGTTATGGACATCAAATCTTTGGTATAACCAGCACTTAAAGATGCTGCTCTGCTAAATGATGCTCAGTAAGTTCCAGAAAAGGCGAATATTTTTCTGTTAAAAAAAAAACCAAAACCAGACAAATAAACTGCCAAGAATATGTAAATAGAGTAAATAGAGACGTGAGCGTTTGTCGTTTGTGTGTTACAGTGATTCCTTGGAGTAGGAAAGCGGGTGGGGGGGGGGGGGGAACGGCATCAAAACCAACTGAAGAAAAAAAAATTCCTTGGTGGCAAGGTCCTGAAAAGAATCTGGGATCCACTCGTGCCGTGTACAGTCTGAAAGTAACGACTCGCAGATCTCTGGGACTAAGACTCGCAGATCTCTGGAGCTAGTGACTCGCAGATCTCTGTGACTAATGACTCGCAGATCTCTGGGGCTAATGATTCGCAGATCTCTGGGACTAAGACTCGCAGATCTCTGGAGCTAGTGACTCGCAGATCTCTGTGACTAATGACTCGCAGATCTCTGGGGCTAATGATACGCAGATCTCTGGGACTAATGATTCGCAGATCTCTGGGACTAATGATTCGCAGATCTCTGGGACAAATGACTCGTAGATCTCTGGGGCTAATGACGCAGACCTCTCTTAATTAGTGAACGCTTAAAAGATTGAAGCGCCTGGAGGAGGAAAGTATACCTTTCTGTTAATCTGAGAAGTTGTATTTTTCTTTCTTTGTTTCTATAACAGCGTAACAGAGACACAAGGCATAAATCTGCATAAGTTAGATGGCTTAATTATTCAGTCAAAATTGCCTGAAAAGAAAACATGAACTAAAATAAACAGGTATAATAATTTTAATAAGATTAAGCATGGGCAATGCCAGAGAATCACGGAGAATCTAGAACAGACACAAATTCAGAATCAGGAACAGCAAACCCGAGGAGGCCTTTTTTGGGACATGCTCGCCTATACCAGGAGGCTAAGCGGGACCTCCGAAAGGAATTTTGAAAGCCAGTGAAAACCTTTCTCTCTCTCTCTCTCTCGATTCCTAAATAGAGTGTGTGGGAAGAATGAAAGATGGAGTGATGAAGGGCAGAATGTAAGACGGGGCTGCGTGCCCAATTCTTTACCCTTTAAAAATAAAGATTCATTCATTCATTTTCTCTCTCTCTCTCTCTCTCTCTCTCTCTCTCTCTCTCTCTCTCTCTCTCAAATCGTATTTATTAGTCATTCCTCTATGGGGCCCTTGGAAGCCCCCCCCCCCCTCGGAGCAACGCGTCGGATGGGCCCATCTCGCACTGGGCTGAGACAAAGCAGTGTGAATATTGGGCTTTGACATTATGCACCTTTCTTTCTTTCTTTCTTTCTTTCTTTCTTTCTTTCTTTCTTTTCAAAACTACTAAGTTCAACTTGGAATAAACAATTTGCCGAAGTCTAAAAATGTAAATATACCTGGCACATATGGCGTGGTTATTGAAAATTCCTGGCCTGTTTACCTAGCGCGGGTACATCGTATGTAGAAAATGATATTCATTTGTTCTACGTTATGTGAGACATAAGTTTGTTTAACATGTGGGTTTTCAAAACAGAAATATTAATCATCGTTTAATTTAATTCAGAAAACGTTAATCTTCAGCTTCACAAGTATGTAGGTAAGAAGAAATTGTATTTTGTATGAGGACTTTGAGATCAGTTTGGTATGTAACTACTGAGATTGGAGTCCGTATATGAGAAAATGTGAATTTAAATAGGGATATATTTTATATTAAGGCTAAAAGAGAAAGTTTTAAGTAATTATGCACGAAAAGACAAAGAAGTGAAGGAAGCATGCATTAAAGATAAACGTCAATACTATGACAACTTAGCAGAAGCAGCAGAGAAAGCAGCATATACAAATGACATGAAAACCATATACAAAATCACAAAGCAGATGACAGGTAACTTCAGCACAAGATGTGAGAATGCAGTAAGGACACATAAGGGACATCTGGTCAGTGGAGAAAGAGAAAAAACTGAAAGATGGAGGGAACACTTTAACACCCTACTAAACAGAACACAAGCAGTACAGACAATAGACATACCTGAAGCAAAAACGGAACTGAACATCAATACAGGACCAATAATAATAAGTGAAGTAAAGGAGGCGATAAAGAAGCTAAAATTAGACAGGGCACCAGGTGAAGATGAAGTGACTGCTGAGATGTTGAAAGCAGAAGAAACAGAAACACCAAAACAACTCTGTCGGATACTACAACAAATTTAGGATCTAGAAAAAGCTCAAGAGGAGTGGAAAACTGGGCTTATAGTAAAACTACCAAAGAAGGGTGACCTCAGAGATTTGCGGGAACTGGAGAGGCATTACCCTACTGCAACTCACCAGTGAAGTATTTTGCAGAATAATTATCAACAGAATTATACCAGCACTTGATGGAAAACTTCGGAAAGAGCAGGCAGGATTTAGGAAAGGAAGATTATGCATATACCACAAATTTGTACTTAGACAAATATTAGAACAAGCAAATGAGTGGCATAGCACAACATATGCATTGTTTATAGATTTTGAGAAAGCCTTTGACAGTGTCAACGGAGATGCACTGTGGAAAATCCTAAGATGGCATGGCCTCCCCCATAAAATAGTTAATGTAATCAAAGCCCTATACGAGGGTTTTCA
This sequence comes from Achatina immaculata, assembly GCA_009760885.1. Lineage (NCBI taxonomy): Eukaryota > Metazoa > Mollusca > Gastropoda > Stylommatophora > Achatinidae > Lissachatina > Lissachatina immaculata. Next base: position 65,844,190 of record CM019717.1, on the reverse strand, counting down.
GTGCAAAGTTATCTGTGGAGAACATACTTCCAGCAGCTCTAGGGTACAAACAGGAGTGAAACAGGGATGTGTACTATCACCAACATTATTTATCTTGGCAGTAGACTGGTTAATGAAGGAGGCAACATCAGACAAACGCAGAGGATTACAATGGACCCTTGACACAGTGCTGGAGGACCTTGACTTTGTGGATGACATTTGTCTACTATCAAGCAGCCACAAAGATATGCAAGATAAAATAAACAAGCTAACTCAGAATGCAAATAACATAGGACTAAAGATTAATGTAGAAAAGATGAAGTTAATGAAGCAAAATGTGAATAATAGAAATGTACTCAGAGTAGATAACAAGTTAGTGGAGGAGGTCAGTGAATTTGTATACCTTGGCAGTAGAGTAGTAGAAAATGGAGACAACACAGAGGACATCAACAGCAGACTTACTAGAGCAAACCAGGCTTTTGCAGTGCTGCAGACTATATGGAAATCTAAAAAACTAAGCATAAATACGATAATCAGGATATTTAAGAGTAATGTTCTAAGTGTACTACTCTATGGAAGTGAATGCTGGAAAATCACCAGAATCATAGAAAACAAGTTGAATTCTTCTCAGACTAAATGTTTACGAAGAATTAGAAAAATATTTTGGCCAAACACCATAAGAAATAACATCTTGTTGGCAGAAATGCAGATGAAGCCACTGACAGCAATTATTGAGGAAAGACGCTGGCGATGGTTGGGACATGTGCTCTGAATGACTGACAACTCATTACCAAAAATAGCACTAAGAGGGACATCACAGGGGAACAGAAGTAAGGGTAGACCAAAAGAAACATGGAGAAGAACAACAGAAAGGATGTTGAGCAATAGAGGGCTCACCTGGGCAAGAGCAGAAAAAAAGCCAAAGGATAGGCATTTGTGGAAAACCCTTGCGGAACCTCCATGTGCCCTGGGCACTTAAGGTTCAGAGAGATATTTTATATTATGTATGCAATTTTACAGATTCATAACAGGTAATAGTAGCTCTTGTTGTTAAAGAGAATGTTGGTTTTTGTTGCTAGAGTTTATTTTTCTTGTCCTTCTCATGTTAGACCAAATCATTCCTGCCACACAGCGTTAACTAACATGACCGAAAACTGGCTATCTGATATAAATAATGATAAATTGTGTGGTGCTGTCTTTGATGATTTCAAGAAAGTCATCGATATGAATGATCATGAAATTCTTGCAAAAAAGCTGGAATTACACCCTGACCTGACAAAACTTATTACATCTCAGGTAGAAAACAAGTAGTTTGCTTCAAAATAAAATATCTGACTCATCTATAGTTGATAGTGGTATTCCTCAAGGTTCCATTCTTGGTCCTCTTTTCTTTGTTGTCTGTATTAATGATCTACCACTGCATTTAGAGAACTTTTCATGTGACCTTTTTACTGATGACTGCACCATTTACAATAACAGCTATGACATAAATGACCTATAGGAAACGCTACAAAATGACGTAAACAGTTTGATTAAATGGAGTAATAATAATTGTATGTTGATAAACACCAACAAAACAAAATCTGTGCTCATCACTACAAGACATAAACTGCAGAATGCAGCAAAAACTACACTACAGCTTTGTGCTAGGGCTACAGAAATAGAAAAAGTTCATGAACATAAAACTCTTTGTCTCGCCGTTGATCAACATTTAACTTGGAATTCTCACGTACACAATCTAACAAACTTGATAGGACCGAAAATATACCAGATAGCCAAAATTAAACACTCTATCAACCAAGACAGAAAGATATATTACATATCACATATGTTATATCCTTCCAGTGCCATTAAACGTCACATAGGGCTCGCAAAGTAGTTCGCTAATTTTTCCTGTCTTCGGCGAGTCTTTCAACCACATCAAGGGATTTTATGCCTGTTAATTTGGCCTCTCTTAACAATGTCCTCTTCAGAGTTTCACACGGTTTGCCTCTTTTTCTTTGCACTGTTGTGTTCCACTTGATATCTTGTTTTGGGATTCTCTGATCATTTCTTCTCATCAAGTGACCAACATATATCCATCTCCTTTTCCTGGTCACCCATGAGACTGGTTGATGTTCAGTCATCTGTCTTATCTTTGCATTGTTCTTGAATTCGTTCCACTTGGTGCCGAGTATTTTCCTTATGCATTTGTTTTCAAAAGAATCTACTTTCTTATCTATTTTTTTAGTTGTTTTCCAGCTTTCGCATGCATAAATGAGGGTGGATATTACATTTGAATTGAATAGTCTTAACTTGGTTTTTGTGCTTATAACTTTTGAATTCCATATGTTCTAAAGATTCTTGAAGATTGATGCTGCTTTTGCAATTCTGATTCTAACTTCCTTTCTAGTGTCACCATCCTGGTCTATGTAGCTGGCAAGGTATGCAAATTGATTGACTTCTTCAATATCTGTCCCTTCTATGTGTATTTTTCCATTTTGATTAAGGGGAATTTTCATTATTTTTGTTTTGTCCTTGTTAATTTCAAGTCCTATTTTGCTAGCCAGTGAAGACAGGCTGTCTGTTTTTTATTGCATGGAATTCACATTGTTACTGATAAGAGTTATGTCATCAGCAAAATCAAGATCTTCTAGTTGGGTCCCATGTACCCAGTCAATACCTGTGTTACCTGAGCAGCATTTTTTCATTATGAAGTCTGTTGTAATTCCAAAAAAATAAAGGAAACAATTAATCCTTGTCTCACACCTGTTTCAATCTGGAACCATTCACTCATCCCTTCTTCTGTCTTGACTGCACAAACATATCCATTGTAGAAGTCCTTAATGATGTTGACAATTTTAGATGGTATTCCATATAGACTTAAAAATTCTCCATAATGAATCTCTGTGTATGCTATCAAATGCCTTTTTAAAGTCTATGAAGTTCAGTATTAATGGTTCAGTATTATCACATATACAAACACACTTATACTATTGCTCCACAGTCTGGGATGGAGTCTCCATCTCAAACACAAAAAAGGCTCCACTCACTTCACAAACGAGCATTAAATCTGATTTGTGCCAAACACCCAGTACAGACAGCAGATCAGAACAAAGAACTAGAAATTCTACCCTTCAGATATAGAATTTTTTTTAACAAACTCAGATTTGTTCATAGAATTTTGTCACATAATGCCCCGACTTACTTGTGGCCATTGTTTATGTCCAGCATTAAACATAGCCAGCATTTAAGAAATTTTCTTCCTAAACCCAGGCTAGATCTGTACAAGAAAAGCCTTCCATATTCTGCCATACAGCTCTGGAACTCCCTCCCCTACTATCTGAAATCATTTAGTAATACTTTATCCTTTAACTCAAGCCTTTTTCAATATTTACTAGCTTGTAAGCCTCCCTCTCATACCATGACTCGCCAGCCACCGAGTTCTGTTCTAAAAGAACATAGTTCTAAACATAATTTGTTAGATCTTGTATCTTGTTAGAAATTATCTTAGTAAATATGCGAGAGTGGAAAGTCAGAAGAACTCAATTGAAAATGTATTTGTGGGTGGGCACATGTGTGTGCACACTATCTTGTTAGATCAGTTACTTCTTATGTTGTTCATTACGCTATATTTGTGAACATTCTTAGGTCTTTTTTTTCATGTAATCTGTATACTTATATTTCACATTGTTTCATAGTGCATTCTTATGTATGTGTGTGTGTATGAGTGAGAGAGAGAGAGAGAGATATTCATGTAATTTTGTATACCTTATTGGTTCTAAGGACTGTTATAGCTGGAGCTGGGGTATACGCTCTCCACTCCAATTAAATGTCTTCAAGGCATGCGTCTCAAATAGCCTCTGACAGTCGAAGCCAAGCTCCTGGCCTACTCATGGCGGAACTGTTTAAACTGACAGGAGAAGGGGCAAAAGGCCTGGTGCCTGAAAACCAGATGCTTCAGGTAGATGAGAGTCTTGGTTGGTAGCTCATCTAGGAGAAGGAAAACTGATTTAAAACCTGCTGCTGGTGAGATTCTTCACCAGCAGTGTGTGGGGTGAAACTCCACCTGGCCAATGAAGAAAAAAATGCAATTAGGGTTGCCGCCGTGGAAAAGGTGAAGGAAAAGATTAAGTGAATAACCAGTAGTCTCGAAGTCCGGGCTACTCAAATCACGGCACCTCTGCTCTAGAGGCTGGCCACGTCCTGTATACACCCATACTGATGAAATATGCCTAAACCGCTTAACCCAGGGATGAAACTTGATGACTACTCATGTCATGGTTCCTCCGCTTTAGAGGTCGGTCACGTCATAAATATGGCCATACTGCGATAATACGCCTAAACCGGCTTAACCCAGGGGTGAAACTTACTAGTGACGAGGATTCGTCCTCCTGGACAAAAGCTCCATCCTGGTCACAACTAGGAAGGTTAGCGGCCACGACCACAAAATGCTGAAGTCGGAGACACTGGACCAGGGCAGTCTAGATAGCCAACCACCTCTCACCTGATGGGGATATATGCGTATCCTAATCACGCTGAGGTTTTCCGGTGAGAAAATCCAACGCTGGACTGGATGAGCAACCACCTCTCATCTGGTGGGTATATACTAGTATCAAAACCACATCAAAGTTTTCCAGTGAGTAAGACCAACTCTAGATTAAACTGGTGCAATGAAAACCACAGTGTCACGCAGTCCCACTTCTGTGACCCGCCAAGAATACAGGCCCAAGCCCCCATGATACTCTGAATCTCTTGTGGTCCTCTTGGAGATCTCTTGTGGTCCTATCAAGGACTACAGGAGTAAATTCAGTAGGGTCATAGGGCAGTCTTGGTGGTAGAAACGAACGAAGAAGAAGAAGTATACCTTATTAAATCGAGTGTGTGGGAAGAATGAAAGATGAAGTGATAAAGGGCAGAATGTAAGACGGTCCTGCATGCCCAATTCTTCACCCTTTTAAAATAAAGATCATTCATTCAGTCATTCATTCACTCATTCAATCATTCATTCATTCACTGTGCTGGGTAGCCATGGTGTCTCTATCATGTGCCAGTTCATTAACTACTGGTGTTTCCAGTCGATTCAGATGCTTTTCTATTTCCATGCCACTTGGTCAGACCACTGAGATTTTTTTCCCCCTTGGTCTCCTTTTCCCTTCTTCTTCCCTTTAATTTGTCATTCGTTACCAGTCTGTAACTTGTGTCCAAGAAATTTTGACTGTCCTTTTTTTTCCTCATAATTTTAACTAGTTTTCCTTGTTCTGAAACTTCCTGGAGGACAGTTTCGTTTGTTTTTTTGTTTGGTCAGCGTATTTGTTGCATCTTTCTCCGAAGTCACATCTCAGTACTTTCCATTTTCTGTATGAAATGTTTGTTGACTGTTCCAGTTTCATAGCTGTTCAGCAGTATTGGTTTTATGTAGCACAGTAAGCATGCCAGAGTGGCGTAATAGTTAGTGAACTAGTCTTGTTAGTTTCATGTATAACTGTATTACATTTCCCGTCTATTTAGAATCACAGTATTTATTGTGTCTTTAGTCTTTCATGTATAGTTAACATTGAGGAGTATTTCACTGCCAGGAAAGTTCTTTGCTGATGTTTTGTTCTCATCTTAGTACAAAGAATCAAACAGACATTTGATAAAAACAATAGTTATCATTTTTTTTTTTTTTACACCTGTTAGGTAGCAGATTTGATTAATACTGAACATTGCCAATCCTGAATACTGCCAGTCCTGTTAAGTAGCAGGTTTGATTGTGTAATTTAAGTAGCAGGTTTGATTGTGTAATTTAAGTAGGAGGTGTGATTGTGTAATTTAAGTAGGAGGTTTGATTGTGTAATTTAAGTAGGAGGTTTGATTGTGTAATTTAAGTAGGAGGTTTGATTGTGCAATTTAAGTAGGAGGTTTGATTGTGTAATTTAAGTAGGAGGTTTGATTGTGTAATTTAAGTAGGAGGTTTGATTGTGTAATTTAAGTAGGAGGTTTGATTGTGCAATTTAAGTAGGAGGTTTGATTGTGTAATTTAAGTAGGAGGTTTGATTGTGTAATTTAAGTAGCAGGTTTGATTGTGTAATTTAAATAGGAGGTTTGATTGTGTAATTTAAGTAGGAGGTTTGATTGTGTAATTTAAGTAGCAGGTTTGATTGTGTAATACTGAAGATACTGAACATTGCCAGTCCTGTTAAATAGCAGGTGTGAGCTGTGTAATACTGAACATTGCCAGTCCTGTTAAGTAGCAGGTGTGAGCTGTGTAATACTGAACATTGCCAGTCCTGTTAAATAGCAGGTGTGACTGTGTAATACTGAACATTGCCAGTCCTGTTAAGTAGCAGGTGTGAGCTGTGTAATACTGAACATTGCCAGTCCTGTTAAGTAGCAGGTGTGAGCTGTGTAATACTGAACATTGCCAGTCCTGTTAAGTAGCAGGTGTGAGCTGTGTAATACTGAACATTGCCAGTCCTGTTAAATAGCAGGTGTGACTGTGTAATACTGAACATTGCCAGTCCTGTTAAGTAGCAGGTGTGACTGTGTAATACTGAACAATGCTAGTCCTGTTAAATAGCAGGTTTGATTGTGTAATACTGAACATTGCCAATCATGTTAAATAGCAGGTTTGATTGTGTAATACTGAACAATGCCAGAATGAGACAGTCAATGTATTTAGGCTGTCTTAAGAAACATAATGATACACTGAAGACAAAACAAAGGGAGAATTGACAAGAAGATGGTAGTAATGCTGATGAGTGACAGCATCAAGGGATGGACAGAATGCAGTTTGACCAGAGATAAGGATTCACTGGACTGCTATGCCGTGCTTGAAGACCAGAGAGGACTGGCAGGATTCAGCCCCTTAACCAGCCCAGAGATGAGATAATGGCGGGGCCCATACCACTGCTGCTGTATTCTTACATTTGAAGTACCTTGACGGTACTGTGTATTAAGGGAAACACGTATTCAAGTTTGTAAAGGGTGAACGAAGAAAAACTTGCTACATAAATTAAAACAAAGAGAGGATCTGGAGTAATAAAAGCTTGTGTGTGATTTCTGTATACTGAAACTTTGCCTATTTTCTCAGTGTGTTCACTGTACTTCCTAGTCAGTTGATCTATGGGTAAACGGGCCTTGCTAGTCCCTTGCTTTAGTTACCCATGAATTTACCAGAGTGACTTGTTCTTTTAGCAGTGTTGGGTGGTGACAAGCTGTGTGACATAGAAGTATATGAATACATTTGCCGGTGACGATCTGTGACAGTAGATGAGATATGACGGTTGAGCTTAACTCTGGTTGCGGCTATTATTTCTGGTGAAGGGGGTCAGCGACTGTTAGCAGGAAAAGCTGAAGGAAAATGTAACAGAACAAAAAAGGAAGAAGAGCATGAAGCTAGACAGAGCCTTTGATGGGCATACAATATTTTTTAGTGTATAAGTATACAACTATACACGAAGCACTGCAGTAAAGCTGTGATACCAGAATTAAACTAGGAAAAAGTAAAGTAAGAGAACAAATTTTGTAGGATTAGACCTCGAAAAAATCGTAGACAAAGCACTTTAGTGAGACGTGAGAGAAAGAAAAATCACAAGAGAATTACCTGGGATTCGAACACGGACTCCGGTAGGACGAGCAGCCGTCTAGCCACGAGAGGACAGCTTACTATCGACTTAGCCAACTAGCACCCCAAAAAAGGTGTTTTGTTGACATAGTCTTTAGTAACCGCTCAGCAAACATAAGGGATCGTGACACCCGGAAAGAAACGAGGTCGTGACACAGAAATTTCGTAGCTTAGATTCATTCTCTCTAGCAGGTACCAACTAGACAAACATACACACGGTCTCCTGCCATGTCTGGTGCAAACTTGGACAGCAATAACAAACGAACGAAAACTGATTACATGAAGTTAGTTTCGGATATAGTGAACAATTTTTTATAATTTTTTATAAATAGGAAACTACGAGGCTTTGGTACAGTAAAGTAAGAGTCCGTGTTCGAATCCCAGGTAATTCTCTTGTGATTTTTCTTTCTCTCACGTCTCACTAAAGTGCTTTGTCTACGATTTTTTCGAGGTCTAATCCTACAAAATTTGTTCTCTTACTTTACTGTACCAAAGCCTCGTAGTTTCCTATTTATAAAAAACTAGGAAAAAAGTAGGAACAGATTTATTACTTAACTATTACAAAGTTGTGACGTTTAGGCGTGAGCCTTAATCGTACAAAAATATACAGGATGAAGAAATAGAGAGAGGAGATAAAGTATAGATTCACATGAATGCTATGTTTTAAAAAAAAGGAAATCTTCTTCTTCTTCTTCGTTCGCATTGTCTGTCTATATCTGCAGTCCTGTCTCTTGGATAAATTTCACTGTTTTTTGTAACTCATGTATGGAACCGTAGAGCTTATCTTCTTTAGTGGTTTCACTGGGCCAGTAATTATTTCTCAGTGTCTCGTAGTTGATGCAGTTCTGGAGGATATGTTCCACAGTTTGGGGCATCTGGGCACATGTACATAGATTAGTAGTACCAACCTTAAACTTTGTATACATATGACTTCGGAGTCGGCTGTGTCCTGTTCGGAGACGGAAGATGGTGACTTGTTCCTTTCTGTTTAGCATGTGATAGTCATCATGTGGTGGTGTTTGTGGTTTCCTGTAGGTTTTTATCATGCTTTTCTTCTGATTATAGGTGATTGGTATATCTGGTTGCTCCATTTCAGTGCCCTCTTTAGCCAGATGGTCATCTTTCTCATTGCCTGGTATCCCACAGTGGGAGGGAATCCATTGCAAAGTGACTCCATGTTGTAAGCCAATTTTTGACAAGGCATCCTTAAGGTCTGGTAGTTTGTTGCTCTGAAGAGCTTCCAGTACTGATCTTGCATCTGTGAGAATTACTACAGGACATGTATCAATTCTGGAATCTGATAGTTTTTCAACTGCAGCAATAATTGCCCTAACTTCTGCATCAAAGTTGTTGCAGTATTTACCAGTGGGTATGGAAATCTTGTCAATGGTGTTGTTTGGATATTCAATATATGCTCTTGCCCCTCCATTCTTTATGGCATTATGTGCAGATCCATCTGTATACACACGTATCCAGGTGTCACATGGATATTTGTCATCTAGAACACTAAGTGTGGCTGTTGATCTTACAAGACTGCTCTGCATCTCACCATTCTGCACACCTTTCACTTCAGTCTGAATAGTTATTTGTGTATAATCTGCTTCTTTCCATGGTGTATGCTCTGGTACAGATGATAATGTTATTTGTGTATAATCTGCTTCTTTCCATGGTGTATGCTCTGGTACAGATGATAATGGAACGACTACAGTTGAAAGGTCAGGTATCAGCTTACGCATACGCTTGGCCTGATGAATGAAGCTGCTTCTTTTAAGCCGTCCTAATGCCAAGTTATTGAATCTCTCCTTCAGGGGATGGCTTACAGAGCTAAGGAATTTTTCTCCCATGGTCATGACCTTTGTGTCTCTACGTTCCTTTAGCGGTTGAACACCAACTATTTTCTGCATTTCTGCTATTGGTGTGGACCTCATGGCACCTGTGATAATCCGTAGTGACTGATTTTGAACCTTGTCTAGATTATGCAGGGTAGTGTTTGATGCTGTGCACCAAGATGTTGAGCCATATTCTAAATGTGGTAGAATACTTTGCTGATATACATTCTTGAGGATTCTTTCACTAGCTCCCCATGTGGTTCCACTCAATTTTCTTAATATGGCTAGTTTTCTTCTGGCTTTTGCTTCTGCACTGTTGATGTGTTGCTTCCAAGTCAGTTTTGAGTCAAGAGTCACTCCTAAGTAAGTGGGTTGGTTGTCCATCCTTAAGGGTATTTCATTTACAAAGATCTTACCTGCTTTCTGTTTAGATGAGAGGGTGAACAGAGTGGTACTTGATTTCTCTGTGTTGATACTTACACACCATTTGTTTGTCCATGATGTCAAGATGTCTGCTGCTCTTTGGAGTCTCTGTGTAGCAACTGTCGCATATTCATCTGTACACCACATGACCAGATCATCTGCATACAGTGCCACTTTGATTCCATAGGGAAGTTCTTTGACCAGGTCATTAATGAATACAAGGAATATTGTAGGCGAAAGGACTCCTCCTTGTGGTACACCGTGTTGCAGAAGTACTTTCTGGCTTTTGTGACCATCCATTACTACTCTAGCTCTTCTATTGTGTAAATAGGACTTTATCCAGTTGTATAGTCTTCCATTCACATTGCAGTTTCTTAGTTTCCACAGCAGACCTTTTTTCCATACTTTATCAAAGGCTTTCTTCAGGTCTATCCACACTGCTAGTACAAGGTTTTTCTCTTGGAATGCATCCTCAGTCTCTTGAGAGAGATAGGTCACTTGATCTTCCATACTGTAGTACTGCCTAAATCCTGCTTGTTGTGGAACGAGAAGGTTTTCACTTTCTAGGTACCATTTTAGCCTCAGGTCAATGATGCGTTCCATCGTTTTGCATAGGCAGCTAGTAAGACTGATTGGCCTATAGCTGGAGGCAGTATCACTGTTTTTCCCTGGTTTTAGCAGTGGTACCATGCTTGCTTCCTTCCAGATTTGAGGTAACTTACCTGTGCTCCAGCACATATTGAAAATATCCAACAGCTTTCCCCTTGCTGCCATTCCCAGGTTCTTGATCATTTCATTGGACACTCCATCTGGTCCTGGTGATTTCCTTAGTTTCAGTTTACTAACTGCTAGGTCTAACTCACTGCTTGTGATTGGTGCATCCATGACCTCCACTTTTCTGACTTGTTCCTCCTCTTTCTATGGCTCAGTGCGCACTGTACGCTCTTTCTCTGGATGGATATCAATGTTGCAGTCCTGTGCAAACATGCGAGCAAAGTGATCTGCTACCTGCTTACCTGTAAGAGTTTTCCCATCCTCTATTAGTGTAACCTTTGTACTTCTTCCAGTACACTCATCATTTAACTGTTTGATTAATTTCCACAGTTTTCTTCCATCCTTTTCAAAGTTTAGGGACTCTGTTTTCTCTCTCCAACTTTCCCGTCTGGCTTGCAGCTTTGCTCTGAAATTTGGCCTTAGAATGTTGGTAATTATTGTGGTGTTCTTGGCATGGTCTATTTTCTGCTTGCTTTCGAGCTGCTTCCACATCATCATGGAGTTTTCCTAGCTCACTAGGCCAGTATGGTTTATAGTCCCTGCGAGCTCCTCTGGGAATGGTTTCACGAGCGGCCTGAAGGATACAAGCATTGAATTCCTTCATTATGCTGTTAATATCCTTACCTTCTCTGGACAGCTGTCCCACCAGGATACCTGTACAATGTCTGTACATTGTCCAGTTTGCTTTTTTATAGTTCCATCTGGGGAGAGGGCTACTGGTGTTAAGGAGTTCATTTTCTATTGTCAGGAAGACTGGTCGATGGTTGCTACCTCCAAGTTGTTTTCCAACTTCACGTGTAATGTTCCACTTCAGATCTGGAGAGTTGAATGCCAGATCTGGTGTTGAGGTTGTACGCCAAGCCCTTGAGTAAAATGTTGGGGGATCCATTGGCTGGTTGATCAGGAGAAGTCCATTATCATCCTGCCAGCTCTCAACTTCCTCTCCTCTCTTGTCTATGTGGTCATAGCCCCAGCTCTGGGAATGGCTGTTAAAATCACCACAGACCATTGGTCTCTCTTTGTGTGGGATTGTTTCTAAAGCAAGTGGGCGGTCATTAGGACAGTAATAGTTAAGGAGGTGGAAATCTGTATTACTGCTTTTTAGATGGATCATCTGGTATTCGGCTTCTTCCATGTACACTCCCACCTGACATGCGCTGATGTTATTCTTAACAAGTGTGAGTACTCCTCCTTTTCTTCTGTCCTGTTGGTCTGATCTAAAACACTGGTAGCCTCTGATTTTAAAGGCGGCATCTTTGGTTAGGTGTGTCTCCTGTAAGCAGCATATACTTACCTGCTCTGCAAAAAGTATGTTCTCTAGTTCAACCATTTTGCTATAGCCATCTCTAACACTGCTGACACCCTCAGCATTCCATTGCATTATTTTAAGCTCTTGCTTTTTGGCTGTTTTCTTCCGTTGTATTTTTTGGCCAGTAGCTCTACTCTCATGTCTCCTGACTCCACAAGACGAACTGAGAGGACCTCCAGTAGCATTGGATGGACCCTTTCGAGGCAGGGGGCCCGGCACTGCACCTGCCTGGTTAGTCTTCACAGGGCGAGCACCATGTTTGAAAACTGCAGATAGAGACATTTCATTAGCGATAATGCGTGTTACCCTGATTTTTGCGATGCGCCTTTTGGCTGGGTAACTCCGACTTCAGCACCTTTCCTTGCTAGGGCAGACTGTGGTCTTGCTCGGACTGCCATGAAGACAGTGTGGCTGGCCTGGCCAAAACTTTGTTTTCCAGCCTCTGGTGGCTGTACTTAAGCCCCTTCTCCATGTCAGATGGTTTTGAGACAGTTCCACAAAGACACTCTGACTTTGAGATTAGGAATCTGATGAGTGCCTCAATGATATCCATTCCCCGCCACCCATAGTCTACTGGCTCTGTTTTGTTTACATCATTCTGATAGCCATTGTTGTAAAGACCCATAGGCTTGTCACGTCCTGGATTCATTGGTTTCACACCAGACTTCCCTCATCCCCGCCAGAGATCTCCATGTCCCCATCCGTCCACCAACCTGACATTACATTTTACAAAAATTACAATTAGTGTTGATTGCTACAAGTTTCTGGGCTACAGAGGTAGGTCAGAGTTTTTAAGCAAACAGATCTATGTTCCCTGTCTCACAAACACTATGTTAAGATAAGTGTGCTCTTAACACAGTTGTTCCCAGGGGGAAAAAAGGAAATAAAATGAATAGGGCACTTAGATGTAACTTGTAAGTAGATGAGGCTTGTCCGATGCTTGTTCAGAAATGGGCATGGTGGAACGTAGAGAATGTTTAAATGGAGACTTGTGATATGTGGTGGGTGGGTCGTAACTGAGGGTGGTGTGTGTGGAAATCGTGGAGGGGAGAGAGAGTGGTACAGTGTTAACTTAGCCAGGAGAAGGTGAAATAGATGATTATAGTTGGGGTGGGGGGGGGGAGGTTGTAATGTGATGCTGTGAGAAGGTTCTGAACTATGTGTAACAAGTGAGAAGGGAGTGGAGCTTAGTAGAGAGGGATTATGATTGTTGAAGAGGAAAATGTTAAGTGTAGCTGAGTTCTTTTGGCGAAAAAGCGCTCTTGAGTTTGTGCATGCGGAGAAAGTTTTCACTCCCTTCCCGGACGACGAGAGTTACGGTATTTCGATGCAGAAGCGAGTGGTTTCTCCGTCGAGCGAAGCCTATAAATGGCTAGCCAGCTATGTTCGTGCTAACGCGTCGGTGGTGTACTACGGTTGTTGTCGACCGATGGTCTCGAAATTGGCCCATCTCTTACAAAGAGTATCGGGTCTGCAGTATGTAATGTGCTTGGTTGTCGGTGCCTCGCTTTCTTCTCGTTCGTTAGAGCAGAGAGAGCCGGTCGCTGCCGCCGGTGGTTAAAGGAAATGAAACGCCGCCGGGGTCGAAAGGGATCTGCTCTGAGCAGAGCGCTGTCTCCTTTGCTCTGCGTCGGTCTGTTCGGCGAAGAAAGCTATGTGGTTGATCCTGCCAGTAGTCTCATGCTTGTCTCAAAGATTAAGCCATGCACGTCTAAGTCGATAATATGTTGTTCTCTCCTGGCTAGACGGCTGCTCGTCCTACCGGAGTCCGTGTTCGAATCCCAGGTAATTCCCTTGTGATTTTTCTTTCTCTCACGTCTCACTAAAAGTGCTTTGTCTACGATTTTTTCGAGGTCTAATCATACAAAATTTGTTCTCTTACTTTACTGTACCAAAGCCTCGTAGTTTCCTATTTATAAAAAAATTATAAAAAATTGTTCTTTAAATCTATATCTGAAACTAACTTCATGTAATAAGTATTCGTTCGTTTGTTATTGTTGTCCAAGTTTACACCAGACATGGCAGGAGACCGTGTGTATGTTTGTCTAGTTGGTACCTGCTAGAGAGAATGAATCTAAGCTACGGAATTTCCGTGTCACGACCTCGTTTCTTTCCGGGTGTCACGATCCCTTATGTTTGCTGAGCGGTTACTAAAGACTATGTCAACAAAACACCTTTTTTGGGGTGCTAGTTGGCTAAGTCGATAGTATGCTGTTCTCTCGTGGCTAGACGGCTGCTCGTCCTACCGGAGTCCGTGTTCGAATCCCAGGTAATTCCCTTGTGATTTTTCTTTCTCTCACGTCTCACTAAAAGTGCTTTGTCTACGATTTTTTCGAGGTCTAATCATACAAAATTTGTTCTCTTACTTTACGTCTAAGTTCACACTGTCTTATGGTGAAACCGCGAATGGCTCATTAAATCAGTCGAGGTTCCTTAGATGACACGATCCTACTTGGATAAGTGTGGCAATTCTAGAGCTAATACATGCTTATCAAGCTCTGACCCTCGTGGGAAGAGCGCTTTTATTAGTTTAAAACCATTCGTTGTTGCCTTTCGCGGGGCGCGGCGTCCTAACTGATGACTCTGGATAACTTTGTGCTGATTGCATGGCCTTCTGTGCGGGCGACATATCTTTCAAATGTCTGCCCTCACTGCTGGCGAAATTCTTCAGCTGCCATGCATGGGGTGAAACTCCTCCCGGCCAATTAAGAAAACTGTGATTAGAGTTGCCGCGCGGCGCCACCATAGAAAAGGTGAAGGAAGGGATTAAGTGAAGTAACCAGTAGTCTCGAGGTCAGGGCTACTCAAATCACTGCACTTCTGCTCTAGAGGCCGGCCACGTCATATATACACCCATACTGGGGCAGATTGCCTAAACCGGCTTAACCCAAGGGTTAAACTAAGGCACTGCTAGCGAGATTATTCGGCTGCCGCACGAGGGGTGAAACTCCTCCCAGCCAATGAAGAAAATGCGATTAAGTTCGCCATGCGGCACCGCTGTGAAAAAGGTGATGGAAAGGATAAAGTGAAGTTTAATCAGTATGTCCAATAGTCTCGAGGCGAGAACTACTCATACCACGGCACCTCTGCTCTAGAGGCTGGCCACGTCCTATATACACACATACTGGTAAAATATGCCTAAACCGGCTTAACCCAGGGGTGAAACTTGATGACTACTCATATCACGGTACCTTCGCTCTAGAGGTCGGTCACGTCTTAAATACGGCCATACTGGGATAATACACTTAAACTGGCTTAACCCAGGGGTGAAACCTACTAGTGACGAGGATTCGTCCTGGACCAAAGCTCCATCCTGGTCACAACTAGGAAGGGTAGCAGCCATGACCACAAAATTCTGAAGTCGGAGACACTGGACCAGTGCAGTCTAGATAGGCAACCACCTCTCACCCGACGGGGATATATACGTATCCTAATCACGCTGAGATTTTCCGGTGAGAAAGTCTAACGCTGGACTGGATGGGCAATCACCACTCACCCCGCGGGGATATAGTGATATCCAAAAACACGTCGAGTTTTTCCGGTGAGAAAGTCCAACTCTAGGCTGGATGGGCAACCACCTCTCACCCAGCGGGGATATATTCATATCTAAACCACGTCCAGATTTTCCGGTGAAAAAGTTCAACTCTAGTCTAAACTGGTGCAACGAAAACCACAGTGTCACGCAATGCCGCTTCTGTGACCCACGGAGAATATAGGCCCATACCTCACGATGCTCTGAGCCTCCATCCTAAATGAGACCATTGCGAGAACCACAGGAGTAAATTCAGTAGGATCACGGGGCGATCTTGGTGGTAGAAGTGAACGAAGAAGAAGAGGTGTAGCTGAATAACGAAGTCAACAGCAAGCAGTTCTACTTGTATCTGGAAGTGGTTTGGTTTCTATTTTTATGCTGGTTTGATCTCGTTATTTAGCTACACCTAACATTCTCAACAGTTATAATTCCTTTCCACTAAACTCCACCCCCTTCTCACTTGTTACACATAGCTCAGAACCTTCTCACAGCATCACATTACACACCCCCCCCCCTCTACCCCAACTATAATCATCTATTTCACCTTCTCCTGGCCAAGCTAACACTGTATCACTCTCTCTCCCCTCCACAATTTCCCCCCACACCACCCTCAGTTACGACCCACCAATCACACATCAGAAGTCTCCATTTAAACATTCTCTACGCTCCACCTTGCCCATTTCTGAAGAAGCACTGGACAAGCCTCATCTACTTACAAGCTACAGCTAAGCGCCCTATTCATTTTATTTCCTTATGTTTTTAACACAGCATTCATATGAATCTATACTTTATCTCCTCTCACTATTTCTTTGTCCTGTATGTTTTTGTATGATTAAGGCTCATGCCTAACCGTCACAACTTTGTAATCGTTAAGTAATAACGCTGTTCCTACATTTTTCCCTAATTTATACACTTTGATGGGCATAGAGAGCCAAGTATAGACAACATTGTTGCTTGCCATTGGGAGCGAAGTATACACAAGAATAAACCATTGATAACCATATAAAATGGTGTATAATCCAGAATAAACCATTGATAGTCATAGAGAATGATGTATAATCCACAATAAACCAGTGATCTTATCTTATATCTTATATCCTTCCCGTGCCGTTAAACGTCACATAGGGCTCGCAGAGTAGTTCGCCAATTTTTCGTGTCTTCGGCAAGTCTTTCAACCTCATCAAAGGATTTTATGCCTGTTAATGTGGCCTCTCTTAATAATGTCCTCTTCAGAGTTTCACGTGGTCTGCCTCTTTTTCTTTGGCCTGTTGTGTTCTACTTGATAGCTTATTTTGGGATTCTCTGATCATTTCTTCTCATCACGTGACCAACATATGTCCATCTCCTTTTCCTGAACACCCATGAGACTGGTTGTTGTTCAGCCATCTGTCTTATCTCTGCATTGTTCTTGAATTCGTTCCACTTGATGCCGAGTATTTTCCTTAGGCATTTGTTTTCAAAAGAGTCTGATTTCTTGTCTATTTCTTTAGTTGTTTTCCAGCTTTCGCATGCATAAATGAGGGTGGATATTACGTTTGAATTGAATAGTCTTAACTTGGTTTTTGTGCTTATAACTTTTGAGTTCCATATGTTCTCAAGATTCTTGAAGACTGATGCTGCTTTTGCAGTTCTGATCCTAACTTCCTTTCTAGTGTCACCATCCTGGTCTATGTAGCTGCCAAGGTATGCAGATTGATTGACTTCTTCAATATCTGTCCCTTCTATGTGTATTTTTCCATGTGTATTTAAACCAGTGGTAGCCATATATAATTGTGTATAATCCAGAATAAACCAGTGATAGCTATATAGAATAATGTATATAGAATAAACCATTGATAGCCATAGATATACAATATTCTTCTAATTCTTTATTAAAAATTTAATCTGGAAATAATTCAGCATATTTTAACCAAAACTATAGAAAACAAGCTGAATTCTTTCCAGACTAAATGTTTACGAAGAATTAGAAGAATATTTTGGCCAAACACCGTTAAAAAAAAATCTTGTTGGAAGAAATCCAAATGAAGCCACTGACATCAATTACTGAGGAAAGACACGGGCGATGGTTGGGTCGTGTGCTCCTGATGACTGATGACCAAGAAGTGCACTAAGACGGACACCACAGGGGAACTGAAGTAAGGGTAGAGCAAAGGAGACATGGAGGAGAACAACAGAGAAGAATGCAAGATGAAAATATAACATTCACAAATATAGGATAATGAACTACATAAGAGGTAACTGATCTAACAAGATAGCGTGCACACACACATGACATAAGCACATACGCAGTGCATTTTCAGTTGAGTTCTTCTGACTTTCCACTCTCGCATATTTACTAAGATAATTTCTAACAAGATACAAGATCTAACAAATTATGTTTAGAACTATGTTCTTTTAGAACAGAACTCGGTGGCTGGCGAGTCATGGTATGAGAGGGTGTTAGATATTCTAGGGAGGCTTACAAGCCAGTAAATATTGAAAAAGGCTTGAGTTAAAGGATAAAGTATTACTAAATGATTTCAGATGGTAGGGGAGGGAGTTTCAGAGGTGTATGGCAGAATATGGAAGGCTTTTCTTGTACAGATCTAGCCTTTGTTTAGGAAGAAGACAGTTTCTTAAACGTTGGCTATGTTTAATGCTGGACGTAAACAATGGCCACAAGTAAGTCGGGGCATTATGTGACAAAATTCTATGAACAAATCTGAGTTTGTTAAAAAAAAATTCTATATCTGAAGGGTAGAATTTCTAGTTCTTTGTTCTGATCTGCTGTCTGTACTGGGTGTTTGGCACAAATCAGATTTAATGCTCGTTTGTGAAGTGAGTGGAGCCTTTTTGTGTGTGAGATGGAGCATCCATCCCAGACTGTGGAGCAGTAGTCTAAGTATGTTTGTATATGTTATATGTAGTATGTCTTTCTCATGTCTTGGTCGATAAAGTGTTTAATTTTGACTGTCTGGTAAACTTTCGGTGCTATCCAGTTTGTTAGATTGTGTACGTGAGAATTCCAAGTTGAATGGTGATCAGTGGTGAGTCCGAGAATTTTATGTTCATGAACTTTTTCTATTTCTGTAGCCCTAGCACAAAGCTGTAGTGTAGTTTTTGTTGCATTCTGCAGTTTATGTCTTGTAGTGATGAACACAGATTTTGTTTTGTTGGTGTTTATCAACATACAATTATTATTACTCCATTTAATCAAACTGTTTATGTCATTTTGTAGCGTTTCCTATAGGTCATTTATGTCATAGTTGCTATTGTAAATGGTGCAGTCATCAGTAAAAAGGTCACATGAAAAGTTCTCTAAATGCAGTGGTAGATCGTTAATACAGACAGCAAAGAGAAGAGGACCAAGATTGGAACCTTGAGGAATACCACTATCAACTATAGATGAGTCAGATATTTTATTTTGAAGCAAACTACTTATTTTCTACCTGAGATGTAATAAGTTTTGTCAGGTCAGGGTGTAATCTGTAACCTTCCAGCTTTTTTTTGTGCAAGAATTTCGTGATGAATCATATCGAAGATTTTCTTGAAATAGCAAAGACTACACAATTTATCACCATTTATGTCAGATAGCCAGTTTTCGGTCATGTTAGTTAATGCTGTGTGGCAGGAGTGATTCGGTCTAAAACCTGACTGACTGTCTATTAGTAGATTGTTTTCCTGCACGTGGAGCTGTGTTAACTTTTGTGTATGTTTTTCAAGAGGTTTTGAAAATGATGGCAGAATGGATATGGGTCTGTAGTTTGAGAGGTCACTAGTCTATCTGGATTTAAAAAAGAGTGTACACTTTAGCGGGTTTAAGAGCGTCAGGGAAATAATGTTTGTCATTGCAGAAATTGTATATGTATGTTAGTGTGTCCGCGATAACTGGTGCAGCACAGCGTGGTATCTTGTTGCTAGTGTCACCACGTCCTGCTGAGTTAGTGTTCTTTGTAGTTATAAACTTCACCGACCGTAAAGAAAAGAATACTTAGTTGTTTTACACATTTACTGCCGCTGTAAGTTTCTAACACACTAGCAAGTAGGGGGGGGGGGGGTCGGTATTGAAGATTTTAGAATATGAAGAGAATTTGTGACTACTGTGGATGAGACTTGAGTTCATCATTTTCAATCAACATGTCAAGAGACAATATTGGCCATTTCTCTGCAGGTCCTGAAAAGTTTCTTCAGCCGTAGAGAATGATGTATAATCCAGAATAAACCATTGACAGCCATAGAAAATGATGTATAATCCAGGATAAACCATTGATAGCCATAGGAAATGATGTATAATCCAGAATAAACCATAAATAGCAATAGAAAATGATGTATAATCCAGCATAAACCATAAATAGCCATAAAAAGTGATGTATAATCCAGAATAAATTATAGACAGGCATAGAAAATGACGTATAATCCAGCGTAAACCATAGATACCCATAGAAAATGATGTATAATACAGAATAAATTACAGATAGGCATATAAAATGATGTATAATCCAGAATAAATCATAGATAGGCATATAAAAGTGATGTATAATCCAGAATAAGCCATAGATAGCCATAGAGCAGAATTTCTCCGGGTTCCGCCAGAGAGCGTGACTGACACCCACCCCTCCACCCCCCTCACTTCTCCCTGAACTCCAGGGCATAAATGCCATATCTTGTTTTTTGCTGAAAACAAATAATTAAAAAAGTGATTTATACACAAGGGGAAGAAGAAAAGCACCTACTCTTGTTGTAAATGCCATATAGATTAAGCCAAACCTAATTAACATTTGATAGACTATACATTTATTACTCGTCGTTGTTGGCCGTGGTGGCTTCTACTGGATAACACTAGCAGGAAAAAAGAATTTCTTTTACTGCCTACTTTAGTGACTTTATTAGAGTTGCTGTAGTTTATGATTCGACGGCGGGCGATGGCGCTGACAGCTTTGTGGTGGTGGAAGCTGGCATAGGAACCCGTGAGCGGCGGTTGTTGTTTTAGTGCAGGGGTTCCAGCGGAGTAACTGATTCCAAGAAGAGAGGAGGCGGGAGGGAAGCGGGGATAAAAGGTTTAGAAAGGCTACCATAGAGAGCAGACCTGGGTAGGGACCGAATTAGGGACCGGTTTATTCGATTTTCCTGGAATAACCAGATATTCGTTTCTCACGATACCCATACCATGTACTTGGTAATGCGTACTTGGAGCAGCATAGAAATAGAAACCAAACCAATTCTAGATACCAGTGACACAGCTTGCTGACAAACAGCAGTGTGGACGGACTAGCGTCTGACGGCGGAAGATTTCGTTTGAAGGTGGGCCTTCTTTTGAATATTTGAAGTGCACATAGAAAACATCTCGGCGGAACGATTGTAGCAGTGAATAATGGGCGTGCGCAGTATTCAGTTGAATAACCCGATGAATTGTTTCCAGGAATAGGCAGAATAGACCGGTGAAATTGAGAGAGAAGTACAAGTATATTTCAGAATAATCGTTGACAGCTCTATAGAGCAAACGCCAGAGTACATCGTTGATAGGTAAAGAGAGCAAGGTAAACACCAGAATCTCTCTCTCTCTGAACCTTAAGTGCCCAGGGCACATGGGGCTTCCGCAAGGGTTTTCCACAAATGCCTGTCCTTCGCCTTTTTTTCTGCTCTTGCCCAGGTGAGCCCTCTATTGCTCAACATCCTTTCTGTTGTTCTTCTCCATGTCTCTTTTGGTCTACCCTTACTTCTGTTCCCTTGTGGTGTCCATCTTAGTGCTATTTTTGGTAGTGAGTTTTCAGTCATTCGGAGCACATGTCCCAACCATCGCCAGCGTCTTTCCTCAATAGACTGTGCAGTTTCTGTGAAGAAAACATGATGACCATCGGAGGGACAATTTTCCAACACAAAAACATCCATAAGGTGACTTGGAGGTCACCAGATAAAACCACAGAAAACCAAGTCGATCACATACTAATAAACAACAAGTGGAAACGGTCACTACAAGATGTGCGAGCAAGGAAAGGAGCAGATGTAGGAAGTGATCACAACCTTCTGGTAGCAAAAATAAAACTAAAATTAAGGAAAGCCAAAATCGGAGAACACAGAAAGATACATTTTGATACAAGAAAACTGATAGACCAGCAAACAAGAAATGAATTCTCAAAAACACTAGAATAGAGCGTTGATAACTATAGAGAGCAAAGTAAACATCATAATAGAGTGTTGATAACTAAAGAGAGGAAAGTAAACACCAGAATAGAGTGTTGATAACTATAGAGAGCAAAGTAAACATCAGAATAGAGCGTTGATAACTATAGAGAGCAAAGTAAACACCAGAATAGAGCGTTGATAACTAAAGAGCAAAGTAAACACCAGAATAGAGCGTTGATAATTATAGCGAGCAAACACCAAAATAGAGCGTTGATAATTATAGAGAGCAAAGTAAACATCAGAATAGAGCGTTGATAACTATAGAGAGCAAACACCAGAATAGAGCGTTGATAATTATAGCGAGCAAACACCAAAATAGAGCGTTGATAATTATAGAGAGCAAAGTAAACATCAGAATAGAGCGTTGATAACTAAAGAGAGCAAAGTAAACACCAGAATATAGCGTTGATAACTATAGAGAGCAAAGTAAACATCAGAATAGAGCGTTGATAACTAAAGAGAGCATCTGAGACCCACCAAGAATACAGGCTCAAGCCCTGGGATACTCTGAACCTATTGTGGTCCTCTCGGGGTTCTCGCGTGGTCCTTTTGGGGACCATACGGGGGACCACGGGACTTAACGAGGACCACAGGAGTAAATTCAGTAGGATCACAAGGCAGTCTTGGTGGTAGAAGCGAACGAAGAAGAACAAGAAGTCAAGAGTGCCGACTGGATTGGTGCCACAAAACATCCGCACCTTACCAAAGTTGACATATATCTCAGTCAAGAGTGCCGACTGGATTGGTGCCCGAAAACATCCACATCTTACCAAAGTTGACATATGGCTCAGTCAAGAGTGCCGAAATTGATGGCAGAAGGAGCGGTATCAGAAATCAAAGAGCACTCTAACCCAGATGACCCTATAATATCTACAGATGGGTCGGTCACGCACGGACAAAGGAGTGGATGAGGATCCCTGGTCTATCGCAGCGAGCCGAAGACCTCGCCGCCACTCGAGCCATAAATTGGCAAGCATCACAAGTCATAATATTATTAGACTTTTAAAAAAAAATCGAAAACCAGGTGATGCTTGCGAGTGGTTGGCCAAACTAAAAGAGTCACAAATCTCCTTAATATGGATTTATTCCCCAGGACATGTCGGTATCAAAGGTAATCTTCTTCTTCTTCGTTCGCTTCTACCACCAAGACTGCCCTGTGATCCTACTGAATTTACGCATGTGGTCCTCGTTAAGTCCTGTGGTAACCGAGAGGACCACACGAGATCCACGAGAGGACCACAAGAGGTTCAGAGTATCTCAGGGCTTGAGCCTGTATTCTTGGTGGGTCTCAGAAGCGGGATTGCGTGACACCGTGGTTTTCGTTGCATCAGTTTAGAGTTGGACTTTCTCACCGGAAGACCTCGACGTGTTTAGGATATCAGTATATCCCTCTAGAGCGGAGGTGGCGTGACATGCCAGGCCATCAAGTTTCACCCCTGGTGTGTGCCGGTTTAGGCATATTTCACCAGTGTAGGTGTATTTCGGACGTGGCCGGCCTCTAGAGCAGAGGCGCCGTGGTATGTGTAGCTCTCGCAGCGATGCTACTGGACATACCGATTAAATTTCACATTATCCTTCCCACCACCTTTTCACATCGGCGCCGCATAGCAACCTTTATTTCTTTTCCACATTTTCTTCCTTGGCCGGGAGGAGCTTCACTCCACGCGCGGCATTCGAAGAGTCTCGCCAGCAGTGTCTTAATCTCTGGGATAAGCCGGTTCATGCATTTCACCGGATATGACTGCACTCAGGACGTGGCCGACCTCCAGACCAGAGGTGCCGTATTTGACTGTTTGCTTCGCTTTATCCTTTCTACCACCTTTTCCTCAGTGGTGCCGCGCGGCAACCCCATTTGCACCTTTCTTCATTGGCCGGGACGAGCACCGCTCCACGCACGGCAGCTGAAGAATCTCGTCAGCAGCGGTAGATGGGCTACCAAACGTGCCACTCATCTACCCTAAGTGTCTGGTTTTCAGGCGCCAGATATTCGCCTTCGCCCCTTCTCCTGTCAGTTTAAACAGTTCTGCCACGGGAAGACCAGGAGCTGGATTTGACTGCCAGAGGCTGTTTGAGACGCACGCCGTTGGAGTGGAGATCGAATTCTCCACCCCACCTCCGGCAATAACAGTCCTTAGAAACTGTATCAAAGGTAATGAAATGGCTGATCAACTAGCAAACAAAGCAACAATCCAGGGCAACTTACAAATGGACAGAGCAGATATTATAACAGCCACCATATCAAAAGTACAGGGAGATGAGCAACATTGAATGCAGTGCCAAAGACTGTGCGAAAAGGAAATAATGTAGGGCAGTGGCAGACATTCAGGACTTTGCGGAGAAAGATCGAGCTGTGTTCATTTAATGTGCCATCGGCACTCTCAGTCAACATAGATTACAAGCAACACTGAGGTTACATACCGAGCACATATGGGAGTGTTCTGTGTGCAAGAAGGCCAGGGACAGCAGCAGGGAATGGCCGTTCTTCAAGTTCAAATGCTCATCTTAAAGAAAAAGTGAAAACTTGTCGCACCTCATGTAGGAGAGAATATACTCTAGTACAGTGTTTCCAAACTCTGGGGTACACGTACCCAAGGTGGCACTTGGCAGGGCGTTTAGGGGTGCGCGAGAATTTGGTTAATGGCGGAAACAGATAAACATACCAGCAGCTATAATAGTAACAGACAGTTTTGCTAATATGAAGGGGTACAGTTTATAGAAACAGGCTACCAAGGGGTACGCAGACAGAGGAAGGTTGGGAACCACTGCACTAGTATAACGTTCTTCTAGTTTTAGGTTTTAATGTGCAGCTACTCTTACCACGTGTGTCGCGAGTTGTCTTTCCTTACAGTTGACCATCATGAGGGCTTTAGAATAATCATTTTATGTTACCTTGAGGATGGCATATTCAACGCAATGCTCGATGACAAGATTTGTTTGTCTTTCAGGCAAAGAATAGTTTTATAGAAGACGACAGCCGTAATGTAGCATCTTACTTTCATAAACAGTTCGTAGTAACAGAGGCACTTGTCACGCACCGTTACTGTTGTATGCCCTACGAGAGAGAAGAACAATAGCGACTGCGGTAAAACTTATTTTGTTAATAAAGTTAGATGGAGGCGTATGGTTCAGATATACAAAAAGATAGAAAGAGTGAGGAAAGTGGGCAGAAATAACAATGCCAGAAAGAAAGATGAGCACATGTAAATGAAGAACATACAACAATCCAATATTTCGGCAAAAGCCTTTTCTAAGGGTCACATACAAAAACAAAACTTACAGCATGCGTTTTGTGCCCGTCTTTCTCACCAGGAGACCGCTGATTGTTTAATCTTTCATCTATTTTTATTTGTTGTGTTATTTTATTATGTGATCTGTGAAAAAGGCTTTTGCCGAAATATTGAATTGTTGCATGTTATTCATTTTTATGTGCTCATCTTTCTTTCTGCCATTTTTTTCTGCCCACTTTCCTCACTCTTTTTGTTAAACTGAACCATACACCTCAGTCTGCCATCGTAGGCCCTACGTTTGTCTTGTCAATTATGTTGACTGACGTTTGTCTTGTCAGTTATGTTGACTGACGTTTGTCTTGTCAGTTATGTTTACTGACGTTTATCTTGTCAGTTATGTTGACTGACCTTTTTCTTGTCAGTTATGTTGACTGACGTTTGTCTTGTCACATTATGTTTACTGACGTTTGTCTTGTCAGTTATGTTGACCGACGTTTGTCTTGTCAGTTATGTTTACTGACGTTTGTCTTGTCAGTTATGTTGACTATGAAATTGCAGTGTGTACATGATCTTTTCCCGTGTTGTGCAGTCCTTTTTTTATGTATCATCTGGTTCTAAGGACTGCAAACGCGCCACAAACAGCCTCTGGCAGTCAAGTCCAGCTCCTGGCCTTCCCGTGGCAGAACTGTTTAAACTGACAGGAGAAGGGGCGAGGGCGAATATCTGGCGCCTGAAAACCAGTTATTTAGGGTAGATGAGTGGTACGTTTGGTAGCTCATCTGCCGCTGTTGGCGAGATCTTCAGCTGCCGTGCGTGGAGCGGTGCTCCTGCCGGCCAATGAAGAAATTTGCAAATGAGGTTGCCGCGCAGCATCACTGCGGAAAAGGTGGTAGAAAGGATAAAGCGAAGCAAACAGTCAAATCACGGCACCTCTGGTCTGGAGGTCGGCCACGTCCTGAGTGCAGTCATATTGGGTGAAATGCATGAACCGGCTTGTCCCAGAGGTTAAGGCACTGCTGGCGAGACTCTTCAAATGCCGCGCGTGGAGTGAAGCTCCTCCCGGTTAAGGAAGTGAATGCGGAAAAGAAATAAAGGTTGCTGTACGGAGCCGATGGGAAAAGGTGGTGGAAAGTGAAGTTTAACCGGTATGTCCAGTAGTATCGCTGCGAGAGCTATACCACGGCACCTCTGCTCTAGAGGCCGGCCACGTCCGAAATACACCTACACTGGTGAAATATGCCTAAACCGGCACACACCAGGGGTGGAACTTGATGGCTAGACATGTCATGCCACCTCCGCTCTAGAGGTCGGTAACGCCTGATAAACACCCATATTGGTGAATTTTGCCTAAACCGGCTCATACCAGGGGTGAATCTTGAAGGCTATGCATGTCACAGTACCTCTGCCGTAGAGGTCGGTCCCGTCCCAAACACGCCCATACTGGGATAATGCCTAAACCGGCTCAACCCAGGGGTAGAAGTCACTAGTGGCGAGGATTCGTCCTCCTGGACAAAAGCTCCATCCTGGTCACAACTAGGAAGGGTAGCGGCCACGACCACAAAATGCTGAAGTCGGAGACACTGGACCAGGGAAGTCTAGATAGGCAACCACCTCTCACCCGGCGGGGTTGTTTGCGTATCCTAATCACGCTGAGGTTTTCCGGTGAGAAAGTCCAACCCTGGACTGGATGGGCAACCACCTCTCACCCGGCGGTGATACACGGGTATCTCAAAACACGTCGAGGTTTTCCGGTGAGAAAGTCCAACTCTGGCCTGGGTGGGCTACCGCCTCTCACCCAGCGGGGATGCACTGATATCCTAAACACGTCGAGGTCTTCCGGTGAGAAAGTCCAACCCTAGACTAAACTGGTGCAATGAAAACCACGGTGTCACGCAATCCCGCTTCCGAGACCCACCAAGAATACAGGCTAAAGCACTGTGATACTCTGAACCCCTTGTGGTCCTCTCGTGGATCTCGTGTGGTCTATTTTGGACCACACAGGGGACCTAACGAGGACCACAGGCGTGAATTCAGTAGGTTCACAGTGCGGTTTTTGGTGGTAGAAGTGAACGAAGAAGAAGAAGAAGAAGATGTATCATCTGATCGGTTGTCTTTCTCGCCTGTATCATTTGCTCGGCTCGTTCGGCTATTTTTCTCATGGTCTCCGTCTCTTTCTTTTTCCGTCGAGTTTTCCAGTGGTTGTCAGGCAGTATGTTTTATTTCTGGCACTGAAAGTGAATGTCTGTTAATGTGAATGTTGGGAGATAAAGATAAAGTGACCCGTATAATAACGCCACGGTCCTATATTTAAAGGGATTTTTCCGAATCATTTAGTCGGACGCCTAAATGTTTCCCCTATTTTAAAACAGGTGTCCTGTAAATATGGAAACTCATAGTTTCCTCGACACCCGAAGCATTCTGAAGTGGACTGAGTGTTATTAAGTAGACATTTATGTTATCAGTGTAAAGCTGTAAGAGACAGTATCAGATGTCAGAGTGTAAAGCTGTAAGAGACAGTATCAGATGTCAGAGTATAAAGCTGTAAGAGACCGTATCAGATGTCAGAGTGTAAAGCTGTAAGAAACAGTATCAGATGTCACAATGTAAAGCTGTAAGAGACAGTATCAGTTGTCACAGTGTAAAGTTGTAAGAGACAATGTAAGATATCACAGTGTAAAGTTGTAAGAGACAATATAAGATGTCACACTGTAAAGTTATAAGAGACAGTATCAAATGTCACAGTGTAAAGAAACTGTTGTAGGGATCAGTCTTCTAGTCCTTGTTCAGGGCTTCTTAACTGGGGACATCCCTAACCTTCAGGGGTATGGGAACCAAATGACGGAGCACAATCTTTTAACAGTTTTGAAAGAAAAACAAATATTCTTAGATTCGAATTTTCATTCAGCATATCTGATCTGATCTTATTTGTTCATTTGTAAAATAAAACCAAACTTTTGGCATATTGTGATCTCAGTTGTTCATTTGTAAAGTAAAACCAAACTTTTGGCATAGTTCTGAAATGATTGTTATTATACCCAGTAGGGCTGGTGGTGGTGGAAGTAGCTTCGGCAGTCTGGTGAAGAAGGCTTAGAGACATATTGAGCGAACAATTTGGGGGTTTGTCATCGTAAAATGATTAATTACCCGTGTCCCATGCTCGACGTGTGGTAACAGATCATGCCGTGTAACTAAGAGTTGATTCAGCAAATGAAGAGACCAGGTATATGTGCGCGTCTCTCAGTCTGTGTACATGTTTAGAGGCTGGACTGAGTTAAATGAAGAAAACAAGTGAAACTGGGACTTTCTCTACGTCCAGGCCGTGGAAGGTGTTAGTAGCAGAATAATAGCGGGTTGTTTTGTGTTTGCATTATCAAACTAACATAATAATCCTACAGATCTGACGTGGGATTTTCATTGTAATATTCAACTGATGATACATCCTTGCTCAAAGGTAAAGAACACAATGTAGCAGTTGATACATACAGTATGTTACTTCTGGTAACAAATAAAGTTAAGTTTCCATTGATAAATACATTATATTACTAGGTGTCTGGTAACAATAAAGTTAGGTTTCCGTTGATAATATACTCACGGAAAAAAAAGTAAATGTGCAGTGGCGTCAAGCGCACCAATCACGTTGTCATGAGTGAAATGAAATCAGATTTGCCACGAAGTTTTGTCTTGAGTGTTGTCCACTTCCCCGTGCTGCACGAAGTTGATCGTTAATCTTAGGGGGGGGGGGGGGGTAATCACAGCTCCAGTGAAATCACGTGCAGTGATCCATGATTGGTTACTGACCATGAATAAAATGAGGGTAAGTGTGTAATTCTGTTCTCAGAGATCTCTTCACGGAATTCCAACATAAACATATTTTTTCATCATGCCAAGATTGAACGAACATCAGTGAGGAATAACTGTTGGGATATTAATTGCTGGATCAACAGTAGCAGCACTATCTCAACGTTTTAATGTTCGCAGAAACACAGTATCACTCCTTCAAAGTCGTTTTAACCAAAATCGTTCCATTGCTGACCGACATAGAAGCGATAGACCACGAGTTACCACCCTTGCACAAGACCGCTACATCCACCTCATGCACCTTCGTAACAGGTTTCTGCAGGCAACATGGACTGCCAGCAGCATTCCAGGTTTAAGATTTGTGTCGGGCAGGACAGTACGGAACAGACTCGGAGAGGCAAATCTCTTACCTCATAGGCCTGCAGTTAGACCAGTACTGACAGTTCGCCACAGACAACGCTTGACCTGGACCGGGCATCACGTGGCATGGCCCTATCATCAATGGAGACGGATCCTATTCACTGGTGAGTCCAGATTCTGTCTACAAGGCCATGATGGGCAAGCTTTAGTGTACAGGCAAAGAGGAGAACGCTTTGTGAATAACTGTGTGCTAGAGGTGGATAGGAGGCAGTGTAATGGTTTGGGGAGGAATTTCCTATGTTGGCCGAACAAACCTAGTCTTCCTCAGTGGCAACCTTGCAGGTTTACGATATAGGGACGAAATCATTACACGCCACGTAATGCCTTTTCTGGATGCTAATGGACAAGACGTGATACTGCAGCAGGATAACGCTCGTCCACATGTCGCACGTGTGGCCAGAGACCACTGTCAACAGCATCAGATTGCTGTCTAGCCATGGCCAGCAGTTTTACCAGACCTGTCACCTGTCGAGCACATTTGGGATGAACTGGACCGCAGGTTGCGAAGATGACACAATCGTCCTGGAAACCGCAAAGAATTAGCCCAAGCGTATCATTTTATCTGTTATTGGATAATCAAGCTTAATGTGGTTCCACATTTTATTTCAGTCATCACCTGAGCACGTTCATGGTGCTTTTAAAAGCATTGCACACTTACTTCTTTCCTTGAGTATACATTATATTACTAGGTGTCTTGTAACAAATAGAGTTAGGTGTCTGTTGATAAATACATTATATTACTAGGTGTCTTGTAACAAATAGAGTTAGGTGTCTGTTGATAAATACATTATATTACTAGGTGTCTTGTAACAAATAGAGTTAGGTTTCCATTGATAAATACATTATATTACTAGGTGTCTTGTAACAAATAGAGTTAGGTGTCTGTTGATAAATACATTATATTACTAGGTGTCTTGTAACAAATAGAGTTAGGTTTCCATTGATAAATACATTATATTACTAGGTGTCTTGTAACAAATAGAGTTAGGTGTCTCTTGATAAATACATTATATTACTAGGTGTCTTGTAACAAATAGAGTTAGGTTACCAAGCGCTGTTGTAATGTTTTTTGTTTTTGTTTTTTGTTTTTTTTCGTGTATTTTAACATTATTTTGATTTATAATCAAATTTTATTATTTTTAATCGTATATATTTTAGAGGTCACCAGGAGACTTATATGTTAAATGTGGTTGTATGGGTGTCAGTCAGGTACTGATAACTTCTAAGGATGTTTGAGTGTCAGTCAGGTACTGGTAACCTCTAAGGATGTTTGAGTGTCAGCCAAGTATTGGTAACCTCTGTGGGTGTATGGGTGTCAGTCAAGTACTGGTAACCTCTAAGGATGTTTCGGTGTCAGTCAAGTACTGGTAACCTCTGTGGGTGTATGGGTGTCAGTCAAGTACTGGTAACCTCTAAGGATGTTTGAGTGTCAGTCAAGTACTGGTAACCTCTGTGGGTGTTTGGGTGTCATTCAAGTACTGGTAACCTCTAAGGATGTTTGGGTGTTAGTTAAGTACTGGTAACCTCTACCAGACTCAAAACAAATCATCGCAGTATAGGACGCATTGTGATTTTTTAAAAACAGTTGCGTCATGTATGGCGAAAAATAGGGTGTATTTCATTAATCATATGCAGTATTGTCATAATCATTATCTACAGTTATGTGTAAACTGAAAAAAGTTGCAATTTTTGTTTAAACAATAAGTTATCTAACTTAAGATGTCCAAAATGTCTGCCATAAGGCAGTGACTTGTGGCAGGCGTTTTTTTTTTCTTCATTGGTTTTGTAGACACGTCTGAGGTGATGCTTGTGTGGTGCTTGTGTGATGCCTGGTCGAAAAGAGTTATGAGGAAAGTAAGGATAAGTCAAAATACTGGGGTCATATCAAGAGACAAGTTAATATTCTGAAAGTCTTTTAATGTGTTCTACGCTCATAGAATGTTGCTGTCTCGATGGCCAGTCCTGAAAACGTCTTGTTGTTTAACCAAGGACGCCTTGTCTCATTGAGTATGGTGTTTAGTATTAGTGTTATCTTGAACCCATTGTCTCGTCAGCCACCCCGCGTTTTCGTTTTCCAGAGTTATAGCTGCCATTATCATCTTGTCCAGGTCCTCTTGTTTTTGATGGAGCTGAGAAGCCACAACGCCTAGTTTTTCTGAGGTGCGGTTGTTGCTCTTCTTACTCTTCTATGGTGTTTTTAGAGCTTGTCTGGAAAGATGTGATGTTGTTTTCTATGGACATTGTCCCTAGTAAGAAACTAGAGGATCGCAGAAACAACTGACCCAAGTAAGAGACTAAAGAGGATCGTAGAAACGAGCGAAAACCGAACTGAAGGGATAGGTTAAAGGGGAAAAGCAGGGGGACAGCATTGATACAGATGAGAGGATTGATACAGATGAGAGGACAACATCAAGTAGAAGGCCAGCAATGATACAGATAACAATAAAAGATGGGCGGGACTAATTTTAATGCCCCGTGGCATAAATGCAAGAGATTGGAGCAGGGTAGAGAACTGCGGTCAGACTTCACTGATCACGGTATCACAGCTGTACAAACATTCACAGTATATCTAATCCTGGGGGATTCTCGTTGTAAATGTGATACTTCCTGTTCCCTTTATATATATAACGCCTAAAAGGGTTGTAAGGCATTCAGGAGCTCTGTTCTAGCTACGACCTTTGGGAGTGGCCTCTGTGACCTAAAAGTTGTTCGTAACATTGGTTGTGTCCCGATGTCTGCTACGGATGCGTGATTATGTCAGGAAAACATTGGCTCTTGTAAGAAATTGCCTGTTGCAAGTCTGAAGACAACATCAAATTGTTTTGTCCTGTATGAAGCAGAAACTTGAGAAAACTGGTAAGGAAACGTAAGTACTTGGGAAAAGCTTCCGTCGTATAGTTAATTTTTCTCTTCGCATATATAGCTTGTCCTGCATTGTCTCCTTCCTCCTACTTTTCTGTGTTGAAGAAGCAAAAGACTTCTTGAGGACGCCTGTCGGTTTGCTTCGTGTAAGAGAATGTTTAGTTTATTCTTCCATCTACATCCTGCGTGTGTGGACTCTCCGTTTCAACGTATAACGTATGCTTCAGATATTAAAGCACCAAGTTTGATTCAAAGGCCGCCTATAAAAAGCTATTCCAAGTCATCAGATAACCGGCTATAAAAGCGCTGCGTTATTAACGGTGAAGCGATCATATTCTTTGTTCGTTGGGGAGAAAATAGATAGCAAACACTGGCAGATAATTCAGTACGCGAGCTGTCTTCCATGACGAGCTAGATTTGCGTGTGAAGCGAAATGTTGGTGCATGGCTATGTGGACTGATTTATCACTTTCAGCGTACATCTGTAAACTGAACCAGTGAGCTGCACGATATCCTACTTAACAGTGCCGTCGCCAGTGTCATGTAGGGCAGCCTAAGTATGGCCGGAAGTTTGGTGTTAAAGTCAGGAACGTGGAGTTGTTATGCTGAAAACTTAGGTTCTGACTCTTGACTGCAGAATTTTTGTACTGTCTGCCCTCCTTTCATAATCGGAACATGTCTGTCGGTACTCAGAATTGCTTCCGACTCGGTAACTTTCCGCAGCCCAACTTCGTCTCCTTCATCAGTTGTACATTTCTGATGATTCTGACGTTGACTTCACCAAAAAACTTCTTCCAACTCTGGGTTCTTTAATTAAAATCTTTTGTCTCTAAAAATTATACGTGTCTGCAAGCTGTATCCTCATCGCTTTTTGAAAGCCATAACTTTTTATAAGATAAACAGTTTGGATTTGTTGAAGGAAAGGGAACACACAGTGCCATTTATGCTTTACGAACACTAACAGAAAGAGCTTTAGAAGTACATAAAGAGCTCTACTTATGCTTCATTGATTATACCAAGGCATTCGACAAGGTGAAACATAATGAAATTATTAAAATGCTTGAAGACGTCAATATAGACGACAAAGACCTGAGGATTGTAAAACATCTATACTGGCAGCAAGAAGCTGCAGTTGGAGTTGAAAATAGAATTGGAAAATATCAACTTATAAAACAAGGGGTGCGACAAGAATGTGTACTATCTCCAGACCTTTTTTCTCTGTACAGCGAGAATATTCTAAGAACAGTCATCACAGAACCAGGCATAAAAATTGGAGGATACAATATTAACAACCTTCGGTATGCTGACGACACAGTACTGATAGCTGAGAACCAACAAGACCTGCAAAATCTCTTGGATAAAGTCGCCAAAGAAAGTGAACAGAAAGGCCTTACTTTGAACATCAAAAAGACAGAGACTATGGTTATATCTAAGAAATAGAATCCACCAACATGCAGTATTAAATTAAACGGAATTATTCTAAAGCAGGTGCAGAAATTCAAATACCTTGGAGCAATAATAACTTCAGATGGGAAATGCAGAACAGAAATTAGGAACAGAATAGGCCAAGCAAAGACTGCATTTCAGAGAATGAGAAACATATTAGCTAACACATCTTTATCAATGAATGTTAGAAAACGAGTCCTAAAATGCTATATTGAACCTATCTTGTTATATGGAAGTGAATAATGGACAATAGGCAAGTCTGCACAAAAATCATTGGAAGCAGCAGAAATGTGGTTTATTAGAAGAATGTTGCGAATCCCATGGACAGCAGAAATAACTAATTAAGAATGTATGAGAAGAGCTGGAGAGACAAAAACCTTGTCAAAAAGATAAGAGAGAGACAATGTACTTTCATAGGACATGCAATGAGAAGAGGGGGGCATTGAAAATATTATAACAAGAGGAAAAATAGAAGGAAGAAGATCAAGAGGAAGACCAAGAGAAATGATACTGGACAATCTGACGGGATGGTGTGAGAGGAGATCACTAACTGAACTGACGGCCTGCATGAAGGATCATGTACTCTGGAGAAGCATAATACCCAACGCCAGTCGGCACGGCACCTGATGATGATGATGAACTTTTTATAAGTAAATGATAAGAAGACACATGGTATGTCGGAATTTGTTGTTATAATATTTGGAGATGAATAATGTATGGTCAGATTTGAACAAAAGCCCTGTCGTTTATGTTTTAGCGTACAGCTGGAGCATCGTACATGAGATGAGTGCATACTGTGAGAAGTGGAAACATTTGTAGAGTGGAGGGCATGTAGTTTTGTAATATAAGAAATAAAAAAGCTTTATTTTTCTTTAATTTAATGGGTGAAATTTTCTAATACAATAAATAAAAGTTCAAGAAAAGGAAATAACTGAAATTCTTTCTTTGTGTGAGGTAAGTAGGACTTGTGTAGCAGGGCAAGTCATCTGTGTAATCACAGCCTTACATATGAGTGTAATCACAGCCTTACATATGAGTGTAATCACAGCCTTGCATGTGCTAATTTTCTATATTTGTGCAGGTTTCTGACAATGATCTGACAGCTTCTGGTCACCATGAGCTCACGACGTCTTGAGCGCTTACAGGCGCTGTGCACGCTGGACGTCAGGTGCATGTCAAGGTTGCTCATATCCGCGCTAGCAGGCCTGTGCATGGGGATGACGCTGAGCATGATGTACGCGCCATATAGCGAGGACAGCTGCGAGACATTCATGGCCAGGCAGGACCCCCAGATGATAGTCAGCGTCAGAGATATCAGGTCTGTGGACGAGATGTACGAGCCGCGTCAGCTGGATATAGAGACCGTAGATCAGTCTTCTTTTAAGCTGGACTCAAAGGCAGGCGCTAAGTTCTATCGGCCCAAGTTTGCCGCTACAGAATTAGGTATCCGGAAAAAGCTGTTTGTGGCTGTCTTGTCCTCGAAAGACTCACTGCACTCCCTCGCAGTAGCTGTCAATGTAACTCTCAGCCGCTACGTCACGAAAACAGTTTTCTTCATAGATCAGAGAAGCCCCGTTATACCAGCAGGGATGGTTATTGTAAACTTTGAAGATGGATACAATCATCTAATGCCCATTAATGTCTTGAAATATGTGATCACGAAATATGGCCATGACTACGACTACTACATGTTAATGTCGGATAAAGGGTACGTGAGGGCAGAGAAGCTCTTTGATCTAGTTAGCCTAGTCAGCGTCAGCAGACACGTGCACCTAGGGATGCCCAAGTCAGTCCAAGGCGGGAGAACATACTGTGCTTTAGATGGTGGAGTGGTTATATCTCAGGTAGGTGCCTGTCTTGTTGTGCCCTTTTGCTTTGTCGTTTACTGTTCCTATTTCTCGTGGGTTTTTTTTTTTCTTTAAATATATCTTGCAATTAATTTCTGAATATATTATTAACGTTATGGAGTACAGATTTAAGAACATATAGGTAGATTTATAGTTTTAGTCTTTCTATTTCTGAGAGTTTCAGTCTTCACATTTTTTCTTTTTTTCATAGCATAGTATCAAACTGGGGGCGGGTTATCGTGGCTTTTTATTCAGTCCCTGAGTGGAACTAAAAACCAGGGGGTGTGCAGTACTTCTTTACCAGACTCCACTACCTTGGAGACGGTGGCACCCCCTGCCCTGTTTACCAGGCTAGGCCTGTTACTGGGGTCACGAGCCCGGGCTATGGTGGGCTGTGGTTCTCCAGACCTGATGCTAGTACCAGGCCAAGGACATTGCCTTTGGTTGTGATAGTTTCAGTCTTTGACTTTAATTAGTTTCCAGCATCTGTCATGACTTCTTCATTCTTGACTGTTACAGTCATTTGCCGAGTCTTTCTCCAAAGCGTTTCTGTTGCTAAGGGTTTCTAGTTTCTCATTTAGTACGTGCTAACCTCTGTAGTGTATTTACTGGTCTGTGATATATCTAAACAGACATCCTGTCTTCACTGGCTAGCAAAATAGGACTTGAAATTAACAAGGACAAAACACAAATAATGAAAATTCCCCTTAATCAGAATGGAAAAATACACATAGAAGGGACAGATACTGAAGAAGTCAATCAATTTGCATACCTTGGCAGCTACATAGACCAGGATGGTGACACCAGAAAGGAAGTTAGAATTGCAAAAGCAACATCGATCTTCAAGAATCTTGGGATCATATGGAATTAAAAAGTTATAAGCACAAAAACCAAGTTAAGAATATTCAGTTCATATGTGGTATCCACTCTCATTTATGCACGCGAAAGCTTGAAAACAACTAAAGAAATAGACAAGAAATTAGACTCTTTTGAAAACAAATGCCTAAGGAAAATGCTCGGCATCAAGTGGAACGAATTCAAGAACAATGCAGAAATAAGACAGATGACTGAACAACAACCAGTCTCATGGGTGATCAGGAAAAGGAGATGGACATGTGATGAGAAGAAACGATAAGAGAATCCCAAAACAAGCTATCAAGTGGAACACAACAGGCCAAAGAAAAAGAGGCAGACAGCGTGAAGTTCTGAAGAGGACATTGTTAAGAGAGGCCAGATTAACAGGCATAAAATCCCTTGATGGGATTGAAAGACTTGCAGAAGACAGAAAAAATTGCGAGCCCTATATGACATTTAACGGCACGGAAAGGAGATAAGATAAGATATAACCAAAGCGTATAGCGGACAGAAAATTATTAGGCTGTGATTTTTTAAGTAGGACTGGAGTGTTATTTCTAGATTTGCTCTAAAGGGGGGTTATTTTTGTGTTTGTTTTATGATATGAAGCATGTGCTTTTGTGGTTAATTATGTTGTTGGGTGGTGTTTGGCGTACGTCCCCTTCGTTTATTTATTATTTTGGAGCAGAGATACATGGACGTATATGGTTTAATTTTGTTTGAAGTAGAGATACATGGATGTATATGGCCTAGTTTTGCTTGTTGTAGAGATACATGGGCATATGCGACTTAGTTCTGCTTGGATTAGAGATACTTGGACGTATATGGCTATGGAAGCATATGGCTTAGTTTTTATTGGAGTACATATACATGGAAGTACGTATATGGCTTAGTTTTATGGCAGTGTTAAAAAATACACGAAGAAGAGAAGGGAAATGTTAATAAGAGACGATGAAAGCAACCAAAGCAAAATTTGAGCAGGGCGTATTCATTAAAGTCAACAGAAAAGACCAAACTTGGGTATAAACACACAACAGCACTTACCAGGCTGTCTTATCTTATATCTTATATCCTTCCCGTGCCGTTAAACGTCACATAGGGCTCGTAAAGTAGTTCGCCAATTTTTCCTGTCTTCGGCGAGTCTTTCAACCTCATCAAAGGATTTTATGTCTGTTAACTTGGCCTCTCTTACTAATGTCCTCTTCAGAGTTTCACGCGGTCTGCCCCTTTTTCTTCGGCCTGTTGTGTTCCACTTGATAGCTGTGCTGACATAAAAAAAAATCAGACAATGTATGCCTGGATGAGCCCGAAAGAAAGGTGGAGAGAAAATCCCAAAGGGGACCAGTGTGGGTCAAATGGTGTGCCAAGCGATCCCAGGGCGTTGGATAGTAACTTTAAGAGTAGGATTTATTTCTCTCTTCCCCCCCCCCCCCCCCCCCCCCCCGCCAGTGAAAATAATAATAAAATGTGATAAAACTTGTTGTTCGTTACATAAAGTTGATCTTGCTAATGATCAAGGGAAAAGGTCATTTTTCTTTAGGTATAGTTTCTGTCTAAAACTTAGAGAGCTGAGATACTTCAGCCACATTAAGAGACACAGTAGCTTGGCGAGGTTGATAGTAGAAGGCATAGTGCCTGGCACAAGAGAAAAGGGACGACCTCACCGCATGTGGACTCGGCACATCACGGAAAGTCAGAATATGTCATTGTGAGACGCTGGTCAACTTGCACAAGACCATGTTGCATCCAGTGAGGCTGTGAGAAAGACAACGTTCTGGAAATGACATGTCACATGAAACTGAAAGAAATAGTCTGTGCAATGTCAGTGATTTAACAATAGGCTGACATTTCGCACATATCTTTCCTGCCTGTTATCTGTTTTGTTGCATATCATTCCTGCATGTTATCTGTTTTGTTGCATATCATTCCTGCCTGTTATCAGTTTTGTTTCATTTCATTCCTGCCTGTTATCTGTTTTGTTGCATATCTTTTCTGCCTCCTATCAATTTTGTTGCATATCTTTCCTGCTGTTACCAGTTTTGTTTCACATCTTTCATACTTTTTTTTTTTGGTTGCATATCTGATCAGTTTTGTTGTATATCTTTCATGCCTTCTGTCAGTTTTGTTGCAGATCTTTCATGCCTCCTATCAGTTTTGTTTTATATCTTTCCTGCCTACTATCAGTTTTGTTGTATATCTTTCCTGCCTCCTATCAGTTTTGTTGCATATCTTTCCTGCTTCCTATCAGTTTTGTTGTATATCTTTCCTGCTTCCTATCAGTTTTGTTGTATATCTTTCCTGCCTCCTATCAGTTTTGTTGCATATCTTTCCTGCTTCCTATCAGTTTTGTTGTATATCTTTCCTGCTTCCTATCAGTTTTGTTGTATATCTTTCCTGCCTCCTATCAGTTTTGTTGCATATCTTTCTTGCTTCCTATCAGTTTTGTTGTATATCTTTCCTGCTTCCTATCAGTTTTGTTGTATATCTTTCATGCCTTTTTTGGTTGCACATCTTATCAGTTTTGATGTACGAATATATCTTTCATGCCTATTATGTGTTGCATGTCTTTTCTCCCTCTTATCTGCTTTGTTTCATATGTGTCCTGCCTGTTATCAGTTTTGTTTCATATTTGTCCTGCCTGTTATCAGTTTTGTTTCATACCTGTCCTGCCTGTTATCAGTTTTGTTTCATACCTGCCCTGCTTGTTATCAGTTTTGTAGCATATCTGCCCTACCTGTTATCAGTTTTGTTTCATATCTGCCCTGCTTGTTATCAGTTTTGTTTCGTATCTGCCCTGCTTGTTATCAGTTTTGTTGCATATCTGTCCTGGCTGTTATCCGTTTTGTGTCATATCTGCCCTGCTTGTTATCAGTTTTGTTTCATAACTGCCCTGCTTGTTATCAGTTTTGTTTCATATTTGTCCTGCCTGTTATCAGTTTTGTTTCATACCTGTCCTGCCTGTTATCAGTTTTGTTTCATACCTGCCCTGCTTGTTATCAGTTTTGTTTCATATCTGCCCTGCTTGTTATCAGTTTTGTTGCATATCTGTTATTACATCATTGGTCAGCCTATACAGCCTTTCTTTATCAGTGCTCTTTTTTCTTGAATTTTCCACAGACTGTTATCTCTACTGTTGTCTTATCAAGACATGTCCAATAAACTGCGATGTTAGGCTTCTTCGTTAGCTCCATCACGTCAGTTACTACCTCGTTCTCCAGGCTGTTGTTGCACAGCCTATTATTGATGAGCATGACGATGCAGAAGTTGGGTCTTGACATTTTATGGATCATCATTGGATATATACTGAATGTTGGATTCGAATTCGTACTCGGCCGAATATTCAGAAGCTCCATTCGGTGTATCTCTTTTTCTGCATCAGATGTCAGGAACTCTACAGAGCAAAGAAGTTGACAGAAAAAAAAACACCATTCAAAATCTCATATGAGAGATTGTCATGCGTCAGATGTTCATCATCCAATGTTCTCATCAATGAGAAATGATTAAAGGGGCATTACTTTAAGGATTTAACATCGTCAGGGCGGTGACAGTAGGTGGACACGCCCTAGGTGTGGCAGTGTTACATGACTGCACACGATAAACATGTTAATCGAGGTTTTTGTAATAACATATGCTTAATCATACATTCACCGATGCACCACAGCTTTCACATTGTCGTTTAATACTATTTCCAGGCTCATATGCAGGCAGTTAGCTATGGTTCGCTAGCCATGATGCAAGCGGTTAGCTGTGCTTTGCTAGCCCCGATGCAAGCAGTTAGCTGTGGTTCGCTAGCCCTGATGCAAGCAGTTAGCTGTGGTTCGCTAGCCCTGATGAAGTAGTTAGCTGTGGTTCGCTAGCCCTGATGAAGTAGTTAGCTGTGGTTCGCTAGCCGTGATGCAAGCAGTTAGCTGTGGTTCGCTAGCCCTGATGAAGTAGTTAGCTGTGGTTCGCTAGCCGTGATGCAAGCAGTTAGCTGTGGTTCGCTAGCCCTGATGCAAGCAGTTAGCTGTGGTTCGCTAGCCCTGATGAAGTAGTTAGCTGTGGTTCGCTAGCCCTGATGCAAGCAGTTAGCTGTGGTTCGCTAGCCGTGATGCAAGCAGTTAGCTGTGGTTCGCTAGCCGTGATGCAAGCAGTTAGCTGTGGTTCGCTAGCCTTAATGCAAGCAGTTAGCTGTGGTTCGCAAGCCCTGATGAAGTAGTTAGCTGTGGTTCACTAGCCCTGATGCAAGTAGTTAGCTGTGGTTCGCTAGCCCTGATGCAAGCAGTTAGCTGTGGTTCGCTAGCCCTGATGAAGTAGTTAGCTGTGGTTCGCTAGCCCTGATGCAAGTAGTTAGCTGTGGTTCGCTAGCCCTGATGAAGTAGTTAGCTGTGGTTCGCTAGCCATAATGCAAGCTGTTAGCTGTGGTTCGCTAGCCCTGATGCAAGCAGTTAGCTGTGGTTCGCTAGCCCTGATGCAAGCGGTTAGCTATTGGTCATAGTGCCCAGAGCAGAAGCATGAGTGAAAACTTTCACGGCTGTGACCGGTTTTATGAGTACTACCCAGTTGTAGGAAAGGAAATCTGTTCTCGTGCATTGCGGTACATAGATTTATATTTTACATCAGGACTTTGCTGTAAAGCTGTGAGAATGTATAACCATGTGCTTGGAGACTAAGCAACTAAGCTTTTTTTTAAAAATGTGACAGTGCGATGTTTTGACTCACAACTTCGTCAGGGAAAAAAAAGACAAAAATAAGACATTGGGGAACATACTCTGGAAGCAATGAAAGAACACCATCAAGTGTAACATCATGCACTTGTAAGCGTCAAGTGTAACATGAACTTGTGAGAGTCAAGTGTAACATGAACTTGTGAGAGTCAAGTGTAACATGAACTTGTGAGTGTCAAGTGTTGCATGAACTTGTGAGTGTCAAGTGTTGCATGAACTTGTGAGTGTCAAGTGTTGCATGAACTTGTGAGTGTCAAGTGTTGCATGAACTTGTGGGTGTCAAGTGTTGCATGAACTTGTGAGTGTCAAGTGTTGCATGAACTTGTGAGTGTCAAGTGTTGCATGAACTTGTGGGTGTCAAGTGTTGCATGAACTTGTGGGTGTCAAGTGTTGCATGAACTTGTGAATGTCAAGTGTAACATGAACTTGTGAGTAAAATGTTACATAAAGAGTCAAGTATAACGTGAACTTGACAGCACAACCTACATATGAAGTAAGCTAATCTTTTTTTCATCCGTTTCTGCCCACGTTTTATGCGTAAGAATAATAATAATAATGTGTAACTGATCGCCAGAAAAACATAAAACATTGTTTGCCGCTGACATCATTGACATTTCTTACAGGAGTATTACAAGTATCTTTCATTGATCACAGTGATGTAGCCATAGGTTTACTATATTTGATGTAGGCGAAATACAGACAAATTATATAATTGATGTAGGCGAAATGCAGACACATTATATAATTGATGTAGGCGACATACAGACAAATTATATAACTGATGTAAGCGACACACAGACAAGTTATATAACTAATGTAGGCGACATACAGACAAATTATATAACTGATGTAGGCGAAATACAGACAAATTATGTAATTGATATAGGCGGCATAGAGACAAATTATATAATTGATGTAGGCGACATACAGACAAATTATATAATTGATGTAGGCGACATAGAGACAAATTATATAATTGATGTAGGCGACATACAGACAAATTATATAATTGATGTAGGCGACATACAGACAAATTATATAATTGATGTAGGCGACATAGAGACAAATTATATAACTGATGTAGGCGACATACAGACAAATTATATAATTGATGTAGTCGAAATACAGACAAATTATAATTGATGTAGGCGACATAGAGACAAATTATATAATTGATGTAGGCGACATACAGACAAATTATATAATTGATGTAGGCGACATACAGACAAATTATATAATTGATGTAGGCGACATAGAGACAAATTATATAACTGATGTAGGCGACATACAGACAAATTATATAATTGATGTAGTCGAAATACAGACAAATTATATAACTGATGTAGGCGACATAGAGACAAATTATATAATTGATGTGCGAAATACAGAGAAATTATATAACTGATGTAGGCGACATACAGGCAAATTATATTACTGATGAAAGTGAAATATGGACAAGTTATATAACTGATGAAAGTGACATATAGACAAGTTATATAACTGATGAAAGTGAAATACAAACACATTATATAATTGATGTAGGCGACATAGAGACAAATTATATAACTGATGAAAGTGAAATATGGACAAGTTATATAACTGATGAAAGTGAAATATGGACAAGTTATATAACTGCTTAAAGTGAAATATGGACAAGTTATATAACTGATGAAACTGAAATGCAGACAAATTATATAGTTGATGTAGGCGACATACAGACAAATTATATAACTGATCTTCTTCTTCTTCGTTCGCTTCTACCACCAAGACCGCACTGTGATCCTACTGAATTTACGCCTGTGGTCCTCGTTAGGTCCCGTGGTCTCCTGTGTGAGATCCCCGAGAGGACCACAAGAGGTTCAGAGTATCGCAGGGCTTTAGCCTGTA
This sequence comes from Achatina immaculata, assembly GCA_009760885.1. Lineage (NCBI taxonomy): Eukaryota > Metazoa > Mollusca > Gastropoda > Stylommatophora > Achatinidae > Lissachatina > Lissachatina immaculata. The sequence continues at coordinate 65,801,547 of CM019717.1, read as the reverse complement.
TTCTTAGTGGGTCTCTGAAGCGGATTGCATGACACCGTGGTTTTAGTTGCACCAGTTTAGTCTAGAGTTGGACATTCTCACCGGAAGACCTCGACATGTTTAGGATATCCGTGCATCTCCACTGGGTGAGAGGTGGTAGCCCACCCAGGCCAGAGTTGGACCTTCTCACCAGAAAACCTCGACGTGTTTTGAGATACCCGTGTATCACCGCTGGGTGAGAGGTGGTAGCCCATCCAGTCCAGAGTTAGACTTTCTCACCGGAAAACCTCAGCGTGTTTTGAGATACCCGTGTATCACCGCCGGGTGAGAGGTGGTAGCCCATCCAGTCCAGAGTTGGACTTTCTCACCGGAAAACCTCAGCGTGATTAGGATACGCAAACAACCCCGCCGGGTGAGAGGTGGTTGCCTATCTAGACTGCACTGGTCCAGTGTCTCCGACTTCAGCATTTTGTAGTCGTGGCCGCTACGCTTCCTAGTTGTGACCAGGATGGAGCTTTTGTCCAGGAGGACGAATCCTCGCCACTAGTGACTTCCATCCCTGGGTTGAGTCGGTTTAGGCATATTATCCCAGTATGGGTGTGTTTGGGACGTGACCGACCTCTAGAGCAGAGGTACCGTGACATGCGTAGCCTTCAAGATTCACCCCTGGTGTGAGCCGGTTTAGGCATAATTCACCAGTATGGGTGTATATCAGGTGTGACCGACCTCTAGAGCGGAGGTAGCAGACATGTCTAGCCATCAAGTTCCACCCCTGGTGTGTGCCGGTTTAGGCATATTTCACCAGTGTAGGTGTATTTCGGACGTGGCCGGCCTCTAGAGCAGAGGCGCCGTGGTATGTGTAGTTCTCGCAGCGATACTACTGGACATACCGATTAAATTTCACATTATCCTTTCCACCACCTTTTCACGTCGGCGCCGCACAGCAACCTTTATTTCTTTTCCGCATTTTCTTCCTTGACCGGGAGGAGCTTCACTCCACGCGCGGCATTCGAAGAGTCTCGCCAGCAGTGTCTTAACATCTGGGACAAGCCGGTTCATGCTTTTCACCCGATATGACTGCACTCAGGACGTGGCCGACCTCCAGACCAGAGGTGCCATGATTTGACTGCTTCGCTTTATCATTTCTACCACCTTTTCCGCAGTGGTGCTGCGCGGCAACCCCATCTGCATCTTTCTTCATTGGCCGGAAGGTGCACCGCTCCACGCAGGGCAGCTGAAGAATCTCGCCAACAGCGGATATAACTGATGAAAGTGAAATATGGACAAATTATCATTACAAATTGTGACTGTCGAGACATCCTATTTTGAGTAGCGAAACAAAAGGAAACAAGCTGTAGATACAACTAGATTATTACAGCTATCTTTCACTGACGACTGTAATAAAATACCACAAGCTGTAGATACAACTAGATTATTGCAGTTATCTTTTATTGATTACGGTAATGTACTATATGCTACAAACACATGTAGATTATTACATCTTTTTTTTTTATTGATGAAGGTAATGTACACATGCTATAGACCATCGGATCTCAGACCCTTTAGCTGCACGGCCCACATTTAAAAGTCAGACATTTTTGCGGCCCAGTAATATAGTGCTTTATAATTTTGCAAGGTATAAATATAATTTTATAAAGTATTATGTTATATTTTCTCTACACAGTTATTTTCATTTTTTTTTCTCTACACAATTCTTTTCATTTACCTTAAAGATGGCACTGTTTCCGGTTGGACAGCATGTCTGTTCTGGCTGGAATTTGTAACAAACACACTCGAAGATCATCATCCACGTTCATTCTTGAACAGTATTTGGTTTTCATGGCAGTCAATACAGAAAATGAAACTTCGCATAAATAAGTTGATGAAAAAGGTAGAAGAACTTTCATCGTCAAGGCTGACAAAAAACGGATATTCCAGCAAAACAGTGCACCAAAAGGAAGAGATATCCACAGTGGGGTCATTAAATTTGATTTGTAATGTGCCGTCGCTAGACAGTTCCATTAATTCTTCTTGTGCACGACCGGTTAATTCAGAGAATGCACATTGAAAAGGATTACGAATCCAATCGTACGCTTCGGGCTTGAAGTATTTGTCAAAATATTCAGCAAGAGATATCAGATGCCCTTTTATTACACCACTGACACCTTCCAGAATCTCGCCACTAACTTCATTGCTCTCTATAAATTCACAGAACAAGTGAAACATGTCTTGTGATTTGTTATCGAGTCGCATGCGCCAAGGTCGTAGATTCTTCTTAAAGGCTGCAACTTTGTCATATGTCTTGAGTATACTGGCATCTTTACCGTGTAGTGATATGTTCAAACTGCTCAAAAGGCTAAAAATGTTAGCAAGGTATGCCAAAATGGCAAGCCACTCAATATCAGCGACCATACCTGCCAGGTCAACATTGTGTTCTGTCAAAAACTGAAACAATTCTAAACAAAGCCCAAACACCCTTGCAAGAACTTTTCCTCTGGACAGCCAACGCACAGCCGAGTGCAATAGGAGATGCTTGTGTTCTGCATCTGACTCAATACAAAGTTGAGCAAATAATTGACTGTTCACTGTTCTAGTTTTTATGAAGTTTACAATCCAAACACAGCCTTCGAGTACAGATCCCAGAGTTTCATTCGACTTCTTTGGAGCGAGTGCTTCACAATGGATCATGCATTTGGTGCCTACAATCTCGGGTGACACTTGCTTTATGCGAGTTACAACACCACTGTTGCGGCCAGTCATTGTAGCAACAGCGTCGGTGATGCAGTTCGTTCAGTTGATTTCAAAAGTTGTGAAAAAATCGTTTAAAACACGAAATATTTCATCGGCCGTCGTTCTCACTGGCACTGACTTGCAAAAAGGAAATTCCTCTTGCATACTATTTTGCCAACAATAGCGAACATAAGCAAGCAGCAGTGACTCGCCGGCGATGTTATTTGACTCATCTGAGTAGCAAACTTAGCAGATTATAATCGTTCAGTTAGCTGCGCGACAGTGTCCTCGGACATTTCAGATATTCTTCTGCGGACAATATCGTTCGAGATGTGAATGCTTTTCAGTTTTGTGGCGTATTCTGGGCCGAACAATCGTCACAAATCTCAAAAGCGGCTGGCTTGATAAGATCTTCTCTATTCGTGTGCGGTTTCTTTGATTTTACGATTCCCTGGGCAATCAGGTACGATACTTTGAGAGCTTTTTCGTTGAGAGTGGTGGCTGTTGTTTTTAACATTGTCTTCTATTTACTATATTCCTCGGCTTTACATTATAAAAATTCTTTTGTTTTATTCTGTAGACCTGGATGTCTTGTAGGTAGATGACGACGCAATTTCGTCGGCTTCATTGCCTCATTAGAGAGAATTTGCAAACAAATAACATACTGTGGCAGATTTTGTTGATGGAACTAAACCGTACTTAATATACTTCACATCATATTTTCGAGTATATTTAGTTTCCTTACAAGTATCAATGTTAGCGTCGTCTCGATCACGGTGACTTTCGCTGCCACTACTATCAGTTTGTTTGCACGAAGTCGAAGGCTTACGTTTCACAAATCGATCCATTTTAGCGCCTAAAGTTTTACATTTTAAACAGGTTATCCGAAAAGTCTCCACTATCACTACATGGGTAACTGGAATAAGTTCATTAATCCATTACGAATTACACACAGCACCAAGACCGAATAGCGGCTCTCAAGTCAACGAAATATGATTTTTAAACTAAAACAAAATTGCTGAGAATTATATTTCACTTCTGCTCTTTCGCGTAATCCAAGGCCCATGGATTTAGAACCACTGTTATAGATACAACTAGATTATTACAGCTTTCACTGATCACGGTAATATAATGTACCACAAACTGTAGATGCCACTTGATTATTACATTTATCTTTTATTGATGACAACTGACAAAACAAATAAGACAGCTGAATATATATGAAAAAATTGGAAGAGATGATCTTGGATCATTACTAACTAATAATGGAGATACAATGAGGAAATTAAAATGAGGACATTTATCGCTCTTCAGAAAGTAAAACAACTAAAGAATCTGTGGAGAGGAACAGACAGAACTACAAAAATAAGATTTTTAAGGGCATGCATCTTTCCCATCGCATTTTTCCATATGCCTGTGAGACCTGGACACTTAACAAAACAGCTGAGAAACACATAAATGGCTTTGAATGTAAATGCTACAGAAGAGTTCTTCAAATATCATGAACACACAAAAAAAAAGAACAAATATATCAATACGACAAGAACTTAATATTGAAGAAGGATGGCAAGTAAAGAGGATTAAAGAGAGAAAACTTAAATATTTTGGACACAATTATAATAATTTAGAGAAGACCGTCTTGGAAGGGTACATAATGGAAAAAAGAAAGAGAGGAAGATCAAGGCGAAGATGGCTGCAAGACATCGTTGATGATTTGCAAATTGATGAATCAGCAGCATGTCGTCTTGCTTACAACCGAAAGGCCTATAGGAGTGCTGTTAGGGGAAGCAAAGTTCCACAAGGGACATACAAATGACTGACTGATGACGATAATGTGTTGAAGCTGTAGATACATCTAGATTATTACAATTATCTTTTACTGATGACGGTAATGTGCTACAAGCTGTAGATACATCTAGGTTATTACATTTTCTTTTAGCGATGACGGTAATGTACTACATGCTATAGATACATATAGATTGTTACATTTTCCTTTACTGGTGAGGGTAATGTACTACAAGCTGTAGATACATCTAGGTTACTACATTTTCTTTTCGCGATGACGGTAATATACTACAAGCTGTAGATACAACAAGGTTCAGAGGTTCAAAATCAGGCTCCAGCGTCATTGCATTCAGGACAACCCAATATATGGTCCGTCACACGCCGCAGTATGCATCCAAGAGTATGTTTGCTGATAGTTCTCTAGATTATTACAACTGTCTTTCACTGATGACACTATTTTACAGCGAATTGTAGATCTTATATCTTTCCCGTGCCGTTAATCGTCACATAGGGCTCGCAAGGTAGTTCGCCAATTTTTCCTGTTTTCGGCGAGCTTTTCAACTTCATCAAGGGATTTTATGCCTGTTAATTTGGCCTCTCTTAACAGTGTCCTCTTTAGAGTTTCACGTGGTCTCCCTCTTTTCTTTGGCCTGTTGTGTTCCACTTGATAGCTTGTTTTGGGATTCTCTGATCGTTTCTTCTCATCACGCGACCAACATATGTCCATCTCCCTTTCCTGATCACCCACGAGACTGGTTGTTGTTCAGTCATCTGTCTTATCTCTGCATTGTTCTTGAGTTCGTTCCACTTGATGCCGAGTATTTTCCTTAGGCATTTGTTTTCAAAAGAGTCTAATTTCTTGTCTATTTCTTTAGTTGTTTTCCAGCTTTCGCATGCATAAATGAGGGTGGATATTACATTTGAATTGAATAGTCTTAACTTGGTTTTTGTGCTTATAACTTTTGAATCCCATATGTTCTAAAGATTCTTGAAGATTAATGCTGCTTTTGCAATTCTAATTCTAACTTCCTTTCTGGTGTCACCATCCTGGTCTATGTAGCTGCCAAGGTATGCAAATTGATTGCCTTCTTCAATATCTGTCCCTTCTACGTGTATTTTGTTTCCCAAGTGTAGATCATCATCATCATGTGCCGTGCCGACTGGCGTTGGCTATTATGCTTCTTTACGCGATCCTTCATGCAGGCCATCAGCTCAGTTGGTGATCTCTCACACTATCCCGTCAGACTGTCCAGTATCATTTCTCTTGGTCTTCCTCTTGATCTTCTTCCTTCTATTTTTCCTGTTGTTATAATATTTTCAATGCCCCCTCTTCTCATTGCATGTCCTATGAAAGTACATTGTCTCTCTCTTATCTTTTTGACAAGGTTTTTTGTCTCTCCAGCTCTTCTCCTACATTCTTAATGAGTTATTTTTGTTGTCCATGGGATTCGCAACATTCTTCTAATAAACCACATTTCTGCTGCTTCCAATGATTTTTGTGCAGACTTGTCTGTTGTCCATGATTCACTTCCATATAACAAGATAGGTTCAATATAGCATTTTAGGACTCGTTTTCTAACATTCATTGATAAGGATGTGTTGGTTAATATGTTTCTCATTCTCTGAAATGCAGTCTTTGCTTGGCCTGTTCTGTTCCTAATTTCTGTTCTGCATTTCCCATCTGAAGTTATTACTGCTCCAAGGTATTTGAATTTCTGCACCTGCTTTAGAATAATTCCGTTTAATTTAATACTGCATGCTGGTGGATTCTCCATAGTCTCTGTCTTTTTGATGTTCAAAGTAAGGCCTTTCTGTTCCTTTCTTTGGCAACTTTATCCAAGAGATTTTGCAGGTCTTGTTGGTTCTTAGCTATCAGTACTATGTCAAGTGTAGATACATATATTAAAAAAGAGTAATAAATGTATATACAAGAGATTTTTATACGTGATAATTATTTACATAACTTCCCAAAGGCCGAGAAAAAGCTACATTAAATATATCTTTTGAATTTGTGTGACGAAAGCCCGAGGCAGAAATATTATACCGTTATTTTTATTACCTGTTAACCCATACTTCTGTGATCTGACCCTCGACCGCAAGTTGTAGCAGTATTACAAGCATGATTTGTTTTTGTTTTTATAACTTTCCGTGTAAGGCGGATGGTATATATATCAATACTGAAAGTGAATTTTTGTTATGGGGGATATGATCCCGGTAATACGAACTTGTGTGTTGAATGTGAGAATCTTTTTACTTTCACACCTGTAGTTAAATGCATAGTTTCTATACAAATCTTTCACACTTTTGCTGTATATGATATGAGACAGGATATGCTTTTCAAAAGTGGTCACGAGTACGGAAGTACGAAGCACTGCAGCCAAGCTTTGAGTATCCGCCGCCGCCAAGTTTTTTTACAAGCCCGGAATCCAGTGTTTTAATTGTAGCTTAGCTAAATATGTCAGTCGTGTCATGGACTCGTTACTAATAGAGTTTGCTGTTAGCTGCCAACAAAACATCTTATTAACCTGGTCGTCAGAACTACGAGTCGGTTTCTTTCTTGTGTTTAGTGACGCGTGACAAGTGCTCGTATCTTGTAGTTTGATTTGTTGGGCGTGTTATGGAATTCCTTATGTACCAGAAATAGCGTATTCTTTCCGGAGGAGTTAGGCTAAGTTCGTGCTGTTTGATAGGGTCCATGGAACTCAACTGCGGATGTGCTGCCATGAAATTTCATTCAACGTGAGGTCAGAAATGAGGAACACTTGGGCCTCGGAGTCGATATTTCTTTTTTTTTTTTTTTGGGTATGATTTGTATACCAGTTAGAAGAATAGGAGGGTCATTCTTGTCTGCAAGGGGTGGCAAAGACCCTAACATCCCTGACCATCTTTACAGCATAATCTGTATATCACGTAGAAAGTAGAGGCGTCTGGTCTTGACCCGAGAGCTGACCGAGAGCCTGCATTTCAAGCCCTATCAGCAGTCCTGGTCCTCTCACTATTCCTGGTCCTCTCACTATTCCTGGTCCTCTCACTAGTCCTCTCATTAATCCTGGTCCTCTCACTAGTCCTCTCATTAGTCCTGGTCCTCTCAGCAGTCCTGATCCTCTCAGCAGTCCTGGTCCTCTCACTAGTCCTGGTCCTCTCAGCAGTCCTGGTCCTCTCAACAGTCCTGGTCCTCTCAGTAGTCCTGGTCCTCTCAGTAGTCCTGGTCCTCTCACTACTCCTGGTCCTCTCAGCAGTCCTGGTCCTCTCAGCAGTCCTGGTCCTCTCACTAGTCCTGGTCCTCTCACTACTCCTGGTCCTCTCACTACTACTTGTCCTCTCAGCAGTCCTGGTCCTCTCACTAGTCATGGTCCTCTCAGCAGTCCTAGTCCTCTCACTAGTCCTGGTCCTCTCAGCAGTCCTGGTCCTCTCACTAGTCCTGGTCCTCTCAACAGTCCTGGTCCTCTCACTAGTCCTGGTCCTCTCAGCAGTCCTGGTCCTCTCAGCAGTCCTGGTCCTCTCACTAGTCCTGGTCCTCTCACTAGTCCTGGTCCTCTCACTAGTCCTGGTCCTCTCACTACTCCTGGTCCTCTCACTAGTCCTGGTCCTCTCACTAGTCCTGGTCCTCTCACTACTCCTGGTCCTCTCACTACTCCTGGTCCTCTCAACAGTCCTGGATCTGTATACCAGAAGAACAAGAATGGTCACACTTGATTCCAGGAGAGGTTAAGACTTCCTATCTAGTCATCACAGTGGTCTTTGGATCTGTATATCAGGTCATCACAGTGGTCTTTGGATCAGTATATCAGGTTGTCACAGTGGTCTTTGGATCTGTATATCAGGTCATCACAGTGGTCTTTGGATCTGTATATCAGGTCATCACAGTGGTCTTTGGATCTGTATATCAGGTCATCACAGTGGTCTTTGGATCTGTATATCAGGTTGTCACAGTGGTCTTTGGATCTGTATATAAGGTTGTCACAGTGGTCTTTGGATCAGTGTATTGAGTCGTCACAATTGTCTTTAAATCTGTATATCAGAAGAATACAGACATTTGCTCTGTATATTTCTTCCATGTTTGAAAGGCTACATTGAAGTGTAAGAAAAAAAACATGCAATACAAAGTTTGTGTAAGTTTCAAGTTGTATGAAGCTTCCCTATGAGTGGAAGGTCAACACCAGTTGTTGCTTGAGCAGAATTGAGGAATTCAGTGGTAGATTAGTTGAGCCACAATCTTTGGATTGTTAATTTCCATGTCTGAGAAGCTGTGAGAGAAAAAAAATAATAATAATGCAAACCTGGTTTTCATTCATTCATTCATTAAGTACTGTATAGATAGCCATTGGCAGTATTAAAAATTGTGTAGATAGCCATTGGTAGTATTATTGTGTAGATAGCCATTGGCAGTATTAAATATCGTGTAGATAGCCATTGGCAGTATTATTGTGTAGATAGCCATTGGCAGTATTAATTTTTATGTAGATAGCCATTGGCAGTATTAATTTTTATGTAGATAGCCATTGGCAGTATTAATTTTTATGTAGATAGCCAGTTATGCTTTTCCATTTTCTGCTGTCCTTTGGTATTCTACTCATTTCTTTTCCATTTTCTGCTGTCCTTGGTATTTTTCTCAAAGCATTTACGTTTTTTTCCCCTCTGCACAATAGGTTTAGATATTTTTCCTCAGTAGGTCTTTTCACCCTTGAGTTTTCCTGTGATTGTCAGGTTCTGGATCTTTTCGTAATGAAATATAATGGTAGTGGAAGAAGTCTGCCACCATGGGTGTTTAGATTGAAATAAAACAACAGTCACTTCCCTATGGGACCTGTGAGTGACAGAGCAGGGTCTTTGCCAGTTAAAGTTTTGGTTGTCCTGATAACAGTAGAACATCTCGAATACAAATATCATCGCAGTCATTCCATTCTGCTCTTAAAGACCACCTTTTTTGTAGTTCAATTATTTTTGTGTGTGTTTGTATTAGGGTTTTCATTTTTTGATTGCAGTCAGTCCTGACAAGAGTTAATGCTAGCCTAAAGTGGTGCTCCGACAACTGCCATAGTTCAGATCAGAGCTTAAACTTGGGCAAGTGTCTGCTGTATGCTTCAGAGCTGGAGTGCCAGAGCACAGTGGCTGTAAGTTCTCTCTCTCTCTCTCTCTCTCTCTCTGTCACACACAACCACATACATCAGAACATATAAGAATATACAAATGGCCTTAATATAACACTTTTATTCAGAGAATTTTTTTGGAATGATTTAAAGACATCTTTTCTCAGCATTTAATTCAAAACACACAATAAGATTGAAAGAAACGGAGTGTTTACTTACTTGGAGTATTCATGTCATGTATGGAGTGTGATGTATGTGGATATGTGCTGACACTTTTCAGACTTATCCAGTGTGGATTCAAGCATAATCCAGGGCCAGGTGGTAAAATTTAGAAACAGTTTTGGATGGAGTTGGTAGAAATGTAGGATTTATATAGGAGTCTGACAGTATGAAAATAGAGAATTCAGAGATGGAAGCAGTTTTGGATGGAGTCAGGAGTCATTAGAAATGTAGCAGTTATGTAGAAATCAGAGTCAGACAATATAGAAATATAGGAGTCAGAGATGGAAGCAGTTTTGGATGGAATCAGAGTTAGTAGAAATAATGTAGTATTTTTACATGAGTCAGAGCCAGACAGTATGAAAATAGAGGATTCAGAGATGGAAGCAGTTCTGGGTGGAATCAGAATTAGTAGAAATGTAGTATTTATACCAGAGTCAGAGCTAGACAGTATGAAAATAGAGGATTCAGAGATGGAAGCAGTTTTGGACAGAGCCAGGTCTTGGAGATTGATAGAAATGTAGTGTTTATGTTAAAATCAAAGTCTGTATGAAAACAGAGACAGAAGCAGTTTTGGATGGAGTCAGTAGAAATATGGCATTTATGTAGAAATCAGAGTGAGACAGTATAGAAATAGATGACTTAGAAATGGAAGCAGTTTTGGATGGAGTCAAGAGTCAGAGATTGATAGAATGATAGAAATGTAGCATGTATGAAAGCGTAGAAATGTAGCACTTATGAAACAGTAGAAATGTAGCACTTATAAAATAGAGTGAACTATAGTTGACCAATAGAACAGTGGAGAGGTCAGAGTCAGTTTGATGCACAAACTTCATAGTCCAGGCAGTCTCATTCATGGGACTGGCTTTTACATGGTAGCAGAATTTCCCACCTTGCTGTGACAGTCATGTATACATTGTGCTGTGCCTCATCCTGCAGGTAAATGCTGTTCATTTTCAGAGTTAGTTTCCCTGAATACAAGCATATTATACATTAATTTTTACATCTGGATTGACAGTGAGCCAACTTTACATAGGACTGTAGTTCACTATTGGACTAAACCATCTGTTTACCAACAGGAGACAGTTAAATGGTGCTTAAAAAATAAATTTTTGATAGTAAAAAGTAAAAGTCTCCAGTTAGTGCATATACAGAATGACAGGTTTATATTGCTTAATGATAATTTTGATATGTTTATTGAGCAAACTATACACTGGCCCAGCCTGTAGAACAGTGACATGGGAGAAGTGTATACCTTGTTAATGATAGGATTGATATGTTTACAGAACAAAGCCTACACTGCTTACCCTGTCAGAGACTTCAACTTCAGCAGAGATGTGGAGGCCCTCAGAGAACAACTCCAGTTCAACAAGTCCTTGTCTATATTTCCTATGCCAGATGACATAAATCACTACAAACTTCACAGGTATGTTTTTTTAGCATATTTATATGAATTTCAAATACCTGTTTTTAGATGTTCATGTGAACTTCAGATGTCTGTTTTTAAACTATACATGTGAGCTTAAAGTGTCTGTTTTTAGACTGTTCATATTAACCTTCATATGTCTGTTTTTAGACTGTTCATATTAACCTTCATATGTCTGTTTTTAGACTGTTCATATTAACCTTCATATGTCTGTTTTTAGACTGTTCATATTAACCTTCATATGTCTGTTTTTAGACTGTTCATATTAACCTTCATATGTCTGTTTTTAGACTGTTCATATTAACCTTCATATGTCTGTTTTTAGACTGTTCATATTAACCTTCATATGTCTGTTTTTAGACTGTTCATATTAACCTTCATATGTCTGTTTTGAGACTGTTCATATTAACCTTCATATGTCTGTTTTTAGACTTGATGTAAACTTGGGTTGTTGTTTTATAGGTTTTTTTTTTTTTTGGTTTGTAGTAATTTGAGTGTTGTCAATTACACAGTGGATAGTTTAGACCTACAAGTATTTATATAGGAGTTATTTTAATCTTTTTTTTTTTAAGGAGAAAAGAGGGGGGGAGGGTGTGTATGTGAAGTTTTCAGTAAAATAATATGTTTATATTTGAGTGAAAGTAGCATAAATGTCCACTCTAGCAGTGAAGCTGATGAACCATAGCCTTTTCTTCCTCCACTCTAGTCAATTTGACACCTTATTTAGATGCTGCGACAGCGACCAGCTCCGTTGCACCTGCGACAGTTCTGTAAATTAATAGATAAACCATGGCAGTGTTGTACTACAGGAAAGGAACTAAACGGTCACTCTGGCAGAGCCCTTATACCAGAGAAGAGGCATAACTAACCGCCCGATGCTGCCCCACTCGCATCAGGGCTCCCTGACATTAGAACTGCATTCCCTGCAGCCATTCCGTCCCTCAGCACTCTGAGAGCACTTTGGACTCGGGTTCGGGTTCAGGTTCAGTACTGTTTTGGCATCACAGCAAACGAGAACATACATACATCCCTGCAAATGTCCTCAGTATGGAGGCACTCATAGCCAGTTCTAAGCAGCTGTACCGTGCCAGCCTTTCAAAGTACACATTGGAGTGCATCAGCCATGTTTGTCAGTGACCGATCACTAGCGGGAAATGAACGAGAATGTAGCTGTGAAAAGACTGCTGGAGCTAGGGCACTTAATGGTGCTGGAAGGAAGTCAGAACTGTGTGTGGCAGAAAATGCACTGTAAACAACCAACACTTGACAGGAACTATTAGCAAACATACTCTTGGATGGATGCTGTGGCATGTGTGCTTGAGTATATATGGGGTTGTCCTGAATGCAGTGAAGCCGGAGTCTGAATTTTGAACTTTAAACCATAGCCATTCAAGACTGTGTCACTACCTGGCAGTACTGCATGGTAATAGGATGTGCCACTGAAGTCTAGTGAATGAGGCAGCGACTGATATTCTGCCTTTGCTTACTGCGAAGAAAGAAGAGCAGAAATGGGGTAGTGGAAGTGCTTGGTGTCTCACTGTTCACAGCACCAGCATCATGGGAAGGCTGAAGCAGCTTCCAGGAGGTGCCAGGACTAGACTTTTCTTTTGTTTATTTTTATGTTTATTTGTGTAAGTGTAGGGAAAAAAAAAGATAATGCTAGATTAATTTTTGCAGGGTAGACGGTTGATTTATTCAAGTGTTTCCCAGACTAAATTTGCAGTTGTCTCCTAGAGTAACTTCTGTTCTTTCTCAGCCTCTAAGTCACACACATGCTTTGTTGTTGTTGTTGTTGTTGTTGTTGTTGTGTAGCATGGCAGATAGCAGTAGCCACTGTACTTCTCCATTATGTGGGGCCCTTAGTGTTTCTAGTTAGTTCAGATGTGTTTCTTGTATTCTGTGACACTTGCTCAGTCTGCTGAGGTATTTTTCTCTTGGTATTCCTCTCTTCCTTTTTTTCCCCTTGAATTTCTCAGTCATTGCTAGGTTCTCCAACTTGTCTTCTCTTCACAGGCCCAAGAAATTTTGATGGTCTTTTTTTTCTTATTATTTTATCTTTTTTCATTGTTCTGAAACTTCTTTGAAGACCTCTTTGTTTGTTTTTCTGTCTCTTCCAGTGTATTTGTTTCACCTTTCTCCAAAAACCACATCTCTCTTGCTTTCAGTTTCTTTGTCATCTTTTTTTCTTTACTGTCCAAGTTTCACAACCATGTAACAATACTGGCTCTGTATACGCTGTAGTACTTTTTTCCTCATTTTTAGGGGCATTTCTTAGGACCTTCTTCATGTCATAAAAACCTGCCTTTACTTTACCTATACATGGTTTCTGAGGTAAAGCTGGGGCACCACCCCCAACCCACCGTGCCACAGGTGGCAGATGGTGAACATCCTCCAGATATGGAGGATCCCTGTGAATAAGGGTTTACCCAAATAAGCAGGCACGGACCAGCTGCTGGTAGTCTCAGAGAGCGAGGTGGGGTAGTAGGTGGCTCTACAGATCCTATAAAATGCTTCATGTGCTCACTGAAGGGAATACCAGGCGGGTAAGAAGGGCCTCAAAACCTCTCACTCCCGCTGCCTTGCGGGTAGGACAGGGAGTCCAAAGGCTAGTGGAGAGTCCGTACACAAACCGACAGAAGGCAATGGGAAACCACTGTTGTAGTTCCCAAGATTAGTTGTGCTTGAACAGAATAATCAGTTCATCATGAATGACGTTAATGGTTCCTCTGGAACAGCCTCGTCCAGTAGGGCAGCTCACGAGCCACAGGTGAGGCCAGATCTTCACCAGCTACTGGTGGCAAAAGTAACAAGTTTAAAATAGCAACATAGAATGTTAGAACTCTGTTCCAGGCTGGAAAATTAGAAAATGTAAGAAGAGAAATGGAAAGGATGAAGATCAACTTATTTGGAATGAGTAAAGTTAGATGGACAGGTGCAGGGAAGATAAACTCTGATAACTACACAATAATATATTCAGGAGGTGAGAAACAACATTAATGAGGAGTGGGTATAATATTTGATGAGCAAACAGCAAGGACAGTTGTGGGATATTTGAACATCTTGGACCGAGTCCTACTAGCCCAACTGAAAGGACAACCAATAAACACAAATATACAGCTGTACGCTCCAACAGCTGATAGTTCTGAATAAGATGTACAGCTATTTTATAATGACATAGAGACAGCCCTGAAACACAAAGTCACATGAAGTGATGGGAGATTTTAATGCCAAAGTTGGTAAAGGAAGAACTTCAGACATTGTTGGTGATTACAGACTGGGGGAGAGGAATTATAGAGGTAGTAAATTAATTGAATGGGCAAAAATACATAGCTTGGTTGTAGGAAACACCTGATTTAAGCAACATCCTTGAAGACTGGCAACATGGTGCAGCTCAGACAAAAAGACTTTTAACCAGATAGACTATATATTAATCAACAAATGATTCTGGAATGCATTACTGACAACAAAAACCATGCCAGGAGCTGACTGCAATAGTGACCATGATCAACTCTGTGGAAAAATTAGAATAAAGCTAAAGAAAGCATGCAGAAAAGTGAGAAACATCAAACTGAATACAGAACTCCTTTAAAATGGCCAAGAACTGCGAGAACAATACAAAGTTATTATAGCAAATAGATACAGTGCAGTAGCAAAGATAAATAGTATAAATGAACAATGGGCAATGTTAAGAGATTCTATCCACCAAACTGTTAAGGAGATAATACCACCAAAAACACAAGCCCCCAAGAATAAATGGATGACAAACATCATAGGACTGATGGACAAGAGGAGGAGGAGTAAAAATAACCAAGAAAAATATAGCAAGATAAATAAAGAAATAAGACGCAAATGCAGAGAAGCAAAAGAAGTGTGGTTAAATGAACATGCAGACAAATAGAGGATTCTCGTAATAAAGACAGCAAAAACATGCACAAACGAATTAGTGAACACACAGGCAGGAAGACAAAATATGCCACAGGATGCCTGAAATCAAAAGAGGGTAAAATGTTAATGAGAAAAGACATTGTGAACAGAGTACATAGGTGAGCTATATGGTTGAGGAAGACCAGGAATAACACCAGATACTGAAAATTGTGATGGACTACCAATACTTGAAGGTGAAATCATAAATGTCATCAATCACACGAGGAAAGGAAAAGTGACTGAGGCTGATAATATAACAATAGAAGAAATAGAGGCACTAGAGGAGACAGGAATAAAAATAATAACCAAGTTACTGATTGACATTTACAACAGTGGTTATATGCCCAGTGACCTGTTTAAATCCACATTTTATAAAAGTAAGAGGATACAATATTAACAACCTTTGGCATTCTGACGACACAGTACTGATAGCTGAGAACCAACAAGACCTGCAAAATCTTTTGATAAAGTCGTCAAAGAAAGTGAACAGAAAGGCCTTACTTTGAACATCAAAAAGGCAGAGACAGTGGTTATATCTAAGAAATAGAATCCACCAAAATGCAGTATAAAATTAAATGAAACTATTCTAAACCAGGTGCAGAAATTTAAATCCTACCTTGGAGCAGTAATAACTTCAGATGGGAAATGCAGAACAGAAATTAAGAATAGGCCAAGCAAAGACTGCATTTCAGAGAATTAGAAACATATTATCCAACACATTCTTATCAATGAATGTTAGAAAACGAGTCCTAAAATGATATATTGAACCTACATTGTTATATGGAAGTGGATCATGGACAATAGGCAGTCTGCACAAAAGTCATTAGATGCAGTAAAAATGTGGTTTATTAGAAGAATGTTGTGAATTCCCTGGACAGCAAAAATAACTAATGGAGAATGTTTGAGAAGAGTTGGAGATAGAAAAAAATCTTGTAAAAAAAAAAAAAGAGAGAGACAATGTACTTTCATAGGTCATGCAATGAGAAGAGGGGGCATTGAAAATATTATAACAACAGGAAAAATAGAAGGAAGAAGATCAAGAGGAAGACCAAGAGAAATGATACTGGACAGTCTGACGAGATGGTGTGAGAGGAGATCACCAACTTAGCTAATGGCCTGCATGAAGGATCGTGTACTCTGGAGAAGCATAATAGCCAATGCCAGTAAGGCACGGCACCTGATGATGATGATGATTCATGGTTTTATTTCATTTGTGCTTTACACACATGCTTAGAAGCCATTTGAAAAGATGGCCTTATCAGCACCTAAAGATTTATGTGAGTGCCTATTTGTTGTAGAGGCTAGCCAGATCTTCTTCTCTAAGTCCACTTTATCAGTTCAGGAGGGTTTTATCTGCATTTCACGCAATGTTATTTATGCCATTATATATAAACGTTGTGATATGAAGTATATAGGAGAGACCAGTTTACGCTTAGGAGATTGTTTTCATTATCTTAACATTATTTCTAAGAGGGCATGTACCCCAGTAGCAAAGCACTTTTGCCCAAGTGACCACAGGGGAAAACAGGACATTTCTGTTAGTGCGATCCGCTCCAGTTCTTGTGATGTATGAGAGTCCTAGAACAGCGACTTATTTTCCAGGCTGGCTGTCTCCACCCAGTGGGAATTAACAATGTTTTCAGCTTCCTTTAAGCTTCCTTTGATTTCTACTCATTTTCTGTGATTCATACTTTACTTTCTCCTGCATTTCTTCATTTTTCAGTTTCACGTTATCTCCCAGCTTCCCTCCCCCTCCCCATCACTACCTGCTTCCCAAACGACCTACAGGTGTTTATGGCCCCTCCTTGTCTCATTTCTTCATTCATCAGTTTCATGTTATTTCCTAGCTTCCCTCCCCCTCCCCATCACCACCTGCTTCCCAAACGACCTACAGGTGTTTATGGCCCCTCCTTGTCTCATTTCTTCATTCATCAGTTTCATGTTATCTCCTAGCTTCCCTCCCCACCACTATCTGCTTCTCTAGCGACCTACAGGTGTTTATTGCCCCTCCTGGTCTCATTTCTTCATTCATCAGTTTCATGTTATCTCCTAGCTTCCCTCCCCACCACTATCTGCTTCTCTAACGACCTACAGGTGTTTATGGCCCCTCCTGGTCTTATTATTATTATTTCTTATCTCTCCCTTTCCCCACCTCTGATATTATTGGTTGTATCTGCTTTCCTTTGTGGAAAATTTTCCTCACCTCTAGGACGCATTTGAGTGTTTTCTTTCTAGGAGGATGTCACAAAGCTAAGTTTTCATTTTCATGTTCTTTTAGTTATATGTTGGTGTGTTTGTGTATGTAATCCTTGAGAAAGGCTGACACTGAAATATTGGATGTTGTATGTTTTTCATTTAATCATTCTCATCTTACTCTCATACTTTCTGCTATTTTTTCCTCACTCACTCTGCCACCGTAAAACTGTACCATACACTTCTTTTTGCCTTTATTACTAGAACCAGTTTTACTGCAGTCGCTGTCCTCTTTTATCTGTCTCATATTTTCCTTGACCTGTTTGCACACTAGAGGTTCATGTGGTCAGTATCAAGTCAGGTTGCTTTTCTTTCCCCAGCTCCAGAGGAGCCAGGTACCATTTTCTACAGCAGGAGAGACCTGGGCCCATCCAACAGGATCTGAACCACTGATCTCACTGTGAAAGATGTGTGCACTAATCACTGAGACACTCAGAATCCATGAACTTGTGTTTTAATAAATGTCTGAAGAAGCTTGTGCTTCTCCCCCCCCCCCCCCCCCCCAATGTTTGGGATATAATGACATAAAGAAACTTAGTTGAGTCAATTAGCAAATATATCTAGTTTTTAAATGAGTGTAAAACTTCATTTCAGTTTATACAACTAGAATGATAGGTGCACAGTTTTAGAACCCCTGGCCCAGTATACTCATGCTGGTGGGGAAAAGGGTCAGTTAATTGGTTTGTTCCATTGCATTCTTGGGGTTGTCTGACTAAATTTGCACTGATGCCGTTTCTTTTTAATTTGCATGCCAGGTACTTTTGTGAGGTGGAGCTAAATTCAACCCGGCATCAGATTCAAGAGATGAAAGATAAAATCTTGTACATGAGCCAGTTTGCACCGGGTGGTAGAGACAGTATCTCATGGCCTGTAGGTGAGTTATCTGATATCCAACAGCTTGATCACATCACCAGGCACTCACTGTAGTTCACTAGGCCACCTCACCTTTTCCATGATGAGCTCAAGTCTTCAGCTGAGTTTCTTCAAGTACATTTGTCATAGGGTGTTTTCTATGATCTTCTGCTTGCTTCATTTCTCAACTTCCTGTGCCCAGAAGCTAATTTGTCACATCTGATCTAGGGCTGCTGTATCTAGGAACTAACTTGTCAGCTGATACTAGAGCTGGTGTGTCTAGGAGCTAACTTGTCAGGTCTGACACTGGAGCTGGTGTGTCTAGGAGCTAGCTTGTCAGGTCTGACACTAGAGCTGGTGTGTCTAGGAGCTAACTCATGAACTAACAGTACTAGATGAGATTTGGTGTGTCTAGGTGTTAGTTTGTTGGGTCCGACACTAGAGCTGGTGTGTCTAGGAGCTAGCTTGTCAGGTTTGACAATAGAGCTGGTGTGTCTAGGAGCTAGTTCGTTGGGTCTGACGCTAGAGCTGATGCGTCAAGGAGCTAACTCATGAGCTCAAAATACTAGAGGTGGTGTGTCTAGAAGCTGGTTTGTTGGGTCCGACACTAGAGCTGGTGTGTCTAGGAGTTAGCTTGTCAGGTCTGACACTAGAGCTGGTGTGTCTAGGAGCTAGCTTGTCAGGTCTGACACTAGAGCTGGTGTGTCTAGGAGCTAGCTTGTCAGGTCTGACACTAGAGCTGGTGTGTCTAGGAGCTAGCTTGTCAGGTTTGACAATAGAGCTGGTGTGTCTAGGAGCTAGTTCATTGGGTCTGACACTAGAGCTGATGTGTCAAGGAGCTAACTCATGAGCTCCAAATACTAGAGGTGGTGTGTCTAGAAGCTGGTTTGTTGGGTCTGACACTAGAGCTGGTGTGTCTAAGAGCTAGTTCGTTGGGCCCGACGCTAAAGCTGGTGTGTCCAGGAGCTAACTTGTCGGGTCCAACACTAGAGCTGGTGTGTCTAGGAGTTAGCTTGTCAGGTCTGACACTAGAGCTGGTGTGTCTAGGAGCTAGCACTTCAGCTTATTTGTGATGTTTCTGGTAATAGCTTCAGCCTGGCTTATGGGGTTGGACTTGATGTTATCTCCTGAGTGATGTCGTTAACGAAGAAGTCTGCTTCTTGAATTCACTATTGATCTTGAAGCAAGCCACAGTAACCCACTTCCCAGCCAATCTGGCATCAGTACATCAATATCTGTTGTAGTGCAGACTGCTGTTGTTGGAAAATGAGTGTTCACATCTGATATTAATTATTGCTCTATTTATCACACAGGTATTCCTGAGCCATACAAACCTAAAAACAGATTTGACATATTACGCTGGGAATATTTCACGGAAACACATCTGTTTTTTCAAGATGACTTTACAAATGTTAAAGAACTTTCAGGTAATTGTACATGGATATTTTTGCATCTTTATTACTGAATTTAAACTTTTTGTCTTCTACAGATATCTTGTAAAAATGACATTCAGTCATTGCTTGTGTTTACCATATGTTGATATGGGCTTCGGCATGAAGATGAGGTTGAGCATTGTCCCCTTCACCAAAAAAAAAAAAAAAATCAATTTCTAAACTAGAGCCGTCATCAAGGTCAGATTCTGACCTATTTATCATTGATTCATGGACACTTTCATTAATCGCAACTAGCTTGCACAGTTCCCTAGGTTTTTTTCTGATAAATGTATATGTTTTTTAGATAGATCAGTTGAGCTACATTCATTTGACAATAAACAATCACCAGTTCACAATTGTCAGCTTTTTGAAAATATTTAAATGAAAAAGAAAATGATCGTAAAGAAAATTCTATCTGTCTGCATAGAGCCACATTTTAGAAATATTATTTGAATGATTCCTACTAAATAAAGTCTTTAGAATTTATGCATAAAAAAAAAAATTATCCTGAAATCTATATTAATGATAGAGAGTCATTTTGGCGTACTGAGCTGACTAGAAGAACAATGCCGTCATTCTTTTGACCTTTAAGAATTAAGTCGCACAAGGAGAATATAGACAAATCTCATTCACATCTGATATATATTTTTTAACCATTATATCATGATCTAGTGACATTACATGAAGTTCGTGGTTGCAAGAAGATAAGTATTATACTATGTTGGTGAAGATATAGTATCTGCATCACAGGGTGTTTTTAAAGTCTCACTTTAAAGAAAAAAGCAATGAATGGTTGCCATCTGCTGGAGTAATTTTTTGCACTCAGAACAGAATGGTGTTATCAGCAGAGGAAAGAGTTTTTTTGGTTGAACAAGTGTTTCGAAATGGCGGTCGATACACATGGGTGGTTATTCAAAGATTTATAGCAAAATTTCCTGATAAACAACCTCCTCATCGCACTACAGTTAGAAATTTGTTGAATAAATTTCGTGATAATGGGAACTGTGGATGATGCTCCGCGATCTGGTAAGTCTGCTGTGTCTGAAGAAAAATGTCTAGATATCCAAGACAGAATCCTGAAAAGTTCATGCAAGTCCTTAAGAAAAATGTTGCAAGAAGTGAACGTATCACTGAGCACAGTGCACAGAATTTTAAACATCGGTTAAATTTTCATCCATACAAGATTTCTGTTGTGTCTGAACTAAAAGAGTGTGACATTCAATCCAGAGTCAACTACTCCATGTGGTTTCAAGCATTTTTAGCTGAAGAAGACAAGTCATTTCTCGATTTAATATTCTTCTCTGGTGAGGCGTGGTTTCATCTATCTGGATACGTTAATAGCCAAAATAATCGTTTTTGGAGCAGTGTTAATCTCAATGCATTTCATGAAGCACGCGCTACATGATGCGAAAATTGGGGTATGGTGTGCTGTCATTAGAAAACGTTTAATTGGACCAGTTTTCTTCAACAGCACTATAAATGCTGATCAGTACTGTACTGACATTCTGGAACCTTTTTTTTTAGAACAGCTGAATGAACATGAAATTGAACAAGTGTTTCGAAATGGCGGTCGATACACATGGGTGGTTATTCAAAGATTTATAGCAAAATTTCCTGATAAACAACCTCCTCATCGCACTACAGTTAGAAATTTGTTGAATAAATTTCGTGATAATGGGAACTGTGGATGATGCTCCGCGATCTGGTAAGTCTGCTGTGTCTGAAGAAAAATGTCTAGATATCCAAGACAGAATCCTGAAAAGTTCATGCAAGTCCTTAAGAAAAATGTTGCAAGAAGTGAACGTATCACTGAGCACAGTGCACAGAATTTTAAACATCGGTTAAATTTTCATCCATACAAGATTTCTGTTGTGTCTGAACTAAAAGAGTGTGACATTCAATCCAGAGTCAACTACTCCATGTGGTTTCAAGCATTTTTAGCTGAAGAAGACAAGTCATTTCTCGATTTAATATTCTTCTCTGGTGAGGCGTGGTTTCATCTATCTGGATACGTTAATAGCCAAAATAATCGTTTTTGGAGCAGTGTTAATCTCAATGCATTTCATGAAGCACGCGCTACATGATGCGAAAATTGGGGTATGGTGTGCTGTCATTAGAAAACGTTTAATTGGACCAGTTTTCTTCAACAGCACTATAAATGCTGATCAGTACTGTACTGACATTCTGGAACCTTTTTTTTTAGAACAGCTGAATGAACATGAAATTGAAGAAGTGTGGTTCCAGCAAGATGGTGCAACTGCACACACGGCTAGAGCAGCACACAGTTTTTTTTAAGAAATGTTCGCAAATCGCATAATATCTCGTGGAATTTGGCCTGCTCGTTCTCCAGATCTAAATCCATTATTATCTATGGAGTTTCTTGAAAGGAAATGTTTACAAAAATAATGTACAAACAATTGAGGACTGAAAGAAGCAATTAGAATTACCATTCAAGAAATAACAGCAGACACGTTGCACAGTGTATTTGACAATATGAAGAGACGTGTACAGTCATGTCTTGAAGCCCGTGGTGGACATTTCCAACACCTGTTATAATGAATATTTCAGTGGTACATTCCAGCTAACCCAAAAACAGCTTGTATCATTGCAGTCACTATTGTAACTAATTACTTTTTTGAGCACATTTTGTGATGACATCATTTACTTCATTTTTCAATTTTTTTTTTTCATAGAAAGTGTAGTGAGTCTTTAAAAACACCTTGTAGAAGAAATACAAGCTTGAAATGATTTTGATGGAAGTGCTGTCTGTATCAACTAAACAATTACATTCCAATTCCACTACAAAAAGTGCTAGCCATAATCTTAATTGCTGAAATAAAATGATATAGTTTCTAGAGTATGGTTCCAGGAGGAGCCAGATGCCCCATTATTATTATTATTATTATTATTATTATTCTCCTCCTTCTCCTTCTCCTCCTCCTCTTTCATATGCTCAGCTTTCTAAACAGGGAGCTGAGTCACCTCCATGAATCCCACTGTCAGCAGGAGGTCTTAGTAGGAGCCCAAGAATTTCCCCTCCATGCTTTTCTCTTGGCCTCTGAGGTCTCTGTATATAGTGCAGCTCTGTAGTATGTGTTAGGAACAACTCAACTGACTCTGGCCAGATTTAAACAAGCCTTGGAAGACAAGTGCTTTAGTAACTTTAATATGTACCTGGCCTAACCTGAAAAGTAGAGGATGAAGATTATGTGCCATTGATTTTCTTAAATGTGGATCTGGAATATAAAAGTTGCTGAGTGAATAGTGTGTCAGAATTTCAGGCAAAGGCAGTGAACTCCCATCACTTCTGTTGGTTGCACTCCAGTCAGTCAAACTCCATCTCTTCTGTTGGTTGCACTTCAGTCAGCTAAGTTCTGTCTCTTCTGTTGGTTGTACTCCAGTCACCCAAGCTCCATCTCTTCTGTTGGTTGCACTTCAGTCAGCCAAGCTCCATCTCTTCTGTTGGTTGCACTCCAGTCAGCTAAACTCCATCTCTTCTGTTGGGTGCACTTCAGTCAGCCAAGTTCTGTCTCATCTGTTGGTTGCAATCCAGGCAGCCAAATTCCATCTCTTCTGTTGGGTGCACTTCAGTCAGCCAAGTTATGACTCTTCTGTTGGTTGCACTCTAGTCAGCCAAACTCCATCAGCCAAGTTCTGACTCTTCTGTTGGTTGCACTCCAGTCAGCCAAACTCTATCTCTTCTGTTGGTTGCACTCTAGTCAGCCAAACTTCATCTCTTCTGTTGGTTGCACTCCAGTCAGTCAAACTCCATCTCTTCTGTTGGTTGCACTTCAGTCAGCTAAGTTCTGTCTCTTCTGTTGGTTGTACTCCAGTCACCCAAGCTCCATCTCTTCTGTTGGTTGCACTTCAGTCAGCCAAGCTCCATCTCTTCTGTTGGTTGCACTCCAGTCAGCTAAACTCCATCTCTTCTGTTGGGTGCACTTCAGTCAGCCAAGTTCTGTCTCATCTGTTGGTTGCAATCCAGGCAGCCAAATTCCATCTCTTCTGTTGGGTGCACTTCAGTCAGCCAAGTTATGACTCTTCTGTTGGTTGCACTCTAGTCAGCCAAACTCCATCAGCCAAGTTCTGACTCTTCTGTTGGTTGCACTCCAGTCAGCCAAACTCTATCTCTTCTGTTGGTTGCACTCTAGTCAGCCAAACTTCATCTCTTCTGTTGGTTGCACTCTAGTCAGCCAAGTTCTGACTCTTCTGTTGGCTGCACTCTAGTCAGCCAAGCTCCATCTCTTCTGTTGGTTGCACTCCAGTCAGCCAAGTTCTGACTCTTCTGTTGGTTGCACTCCAGTCAGTCAGGTTCTGACTCTTCTGTTGGTTGCACTCCAGTCAGCCAAGTTCTGACTCTTCTGTTGGTTGCACTCTAGTCAGCCAATCTCCATCTCTTCTGTTGGTTGCACTCCAGTCAGCCAAGTTCTGACTCTTCTGTTGGTTGCACTCTAGTCAGCCAAGCTCCATCTCTTCTGTTGGTTGCACTCCAGTCAGCCAAGTTCTGACTCTTCTGTTGGTTGCACTCCAGTCAGTCAGGTTCTGACTCTTCTGTTGGTTGCACTCCAGTCAGCCAAGTTCTGACTCTTCTGTTGGTTGCACTCCATTCAGCCAATCTCCATCTCTTCTGTTGGTTGCACTCCAGTCAGCCAAGTTATGACTCTTCTGTTGGTTGCACTCTAGTCAGCCAAGCTCCATCTCTTCTGTTGGTTGCACTCCAGTCAGCCAAGTTCTGACTCTTCTGTTGGTTGCACTCCAGTCAGTCAGGTTCTGACTCTTCTGTTGGTTGCACTCCAGTCAGCCAAGTTCTGTCTCTTCTGTTGGTTGCACTCCAGTCAGCTGAACTGTAAAAGTGACTACACAGTGTGTGGGAAAGCTATTTGCAAAGTGTACATGTCAATCCATGAAGGATATAAAGATAGATTCTTATGGGCATCATTCCTGTACATATAGGACTATGTCCTGATTGAAAAAGGATGAACTAAAAACATGTGGAAATGCCAGCATAATGTCTCTCCATTTTGTTGTGCCATCTTTTCAGGAGCTGACAAGCTTGATGTTCAGGACATCATTAAAGTTTCTGTTGAGAAGTTAAATGAGAAATACAACAACAAATACCTGTACTCATATTTGATCAATGGGTACAGACGATTTGACACCCAGCGTGGGATGGAGTACATCCTTGACCTTGCCCTCGAAGACACCTCGCTTCCTCAGGATCAGGACAAGGAGAGTAAAACTAATATTGTGGAAAAGAGAGTTTTTCTTGTGCGGCCTCTAGGAGAGGTAAAACATTCATTTTATCTTTTTTTTTTTTTTTCTTTTAATCTTGTATTTTTATTCTATGGTTTTTCATATCATTCATTTTTTACTTTACTTAGTTTGTTATGTGGTTTTTGGTTTTGTTTTTTTTTTTGCATTTTTTTTTTGTGCATTTCATTTATGTTCAATGTTATTCTTATATTTTGCATATCTAGTATGTTCCAAGATTGTGAACTGTGTCTCATTTGATATCAGATTTTGTGATTGTGTGTTTCTCTGTCAGTCATGTTGATATCTTTCTATAACAAGGCTTAAAATGTTGTTTTTTTTTTCTTTTTTTTAATGTCGTCTGCACACGCACATCCCTCTCAAACTATATTAGACTTGTTTTACCTGGTAAGTATTTCCTCCACTGACCACTGGTCACTGTGTACTTTAATAATCTGTAAACTTTTTCCTCACATATGATTGTGTTAAAAAAAAAAATGCTGTTTCAAACACTGTAAAAACAATGAAAGAGCAAAGTACAGGTGTTGCTCAAGTTGACAATACAATGAAGACATTTCAGCAAGAATTTGTTTTATATTTATATAAACATTTATATTAATTGTCATTTAGTTTACTTCTTATGTGTTTTCCTGTTTTCATATTATTTATTGTTTTAATTGTGCTTTGCAGTTTTCATTATTGTTTGTAATTTTATTAACTTCATTTTCCTTATTGTCATTTTCATATTTGTTTGTTATTTCCTTTGTGTGATTTATGTTCTACTGTTTTTATATACTTCTTCTGGAGTTGGGGAAGGAAGGGCAGCCAGGCATGATACTGACCATATCACCCTCTAGTGTGCTGACAGGTCAAGGAAAATATGGGCACTAACACCAAATCCCTATGTGCCTCTGAGGCATGACAGGATTACCTTTTTTTAAACCTATTTTTATATGCACAGTTTCCTAGGTGAAATTATTGCTCTTTTCTTTTTCTTTCCTTCTTTTGATACTGTGGTTCTAGCAGGTCACCCCAGTTACGCTGCTGATGTGGGTAGTATGACCTTTATTTGTTTTGGCACATAATCCTCATAGCAGACTGTGGTGGCAGCAGATCTCCAGGTTCTGTGTCGCCTGATACATTTCACTTTAACTTGAGTTTTCAAGATAATGTTTTCATGGTTAAATAATGGCAAAAAGATCAAACATCTAAAAAAAAAAATCACCAAGAATCTGAGTCAGCAATTTTCTTTTCCAGAGATCGTTTTAGTTTATTACGTGAAATAGCTGGACATCTGCATCCTACACTTCTCCTTAACTCCCAACACAAAGGACGAGAATTCATAACACATTGTAACCCGTCCAGTTTATGGTCTGTCTTCATTGCCTTCACCTGTGACATCTCATCTGTGTCGTTTGAGATATTTATCTTAACTTTCAACCCTGCTCATAATTTGCTTTCAGAATTCTTCTGTTGGTTGCACTCCAGTCAGCTGAACTGTAAAAGTGACTACACAGTGTGTGGGAAAGCTATTTGCAAAGTGTACATGTCAATCCATGAAGGATATAAAGATAGATTCTTATGGGCATCATTCCTGTACATATAGGACTATGTCCTGATTGAAAAAGGATGAACTAAAAACATGTGGAAATGCCAGCATAATGTCTCTCCATTTTGTTGTGCCATCTTTTCAGGAGCTGACAAGCTTGATGTTCAGGACATCATTAAAGTTTCTGTTGAGAAGTTAAATGAGAAATACAACAACAAATACCTGTACTCATATTTGATCAATGGGTACAGACGATTTGACACCCAGCGTGGGATGGAGTACATCCTTGACCTTGCCCTCGAAGACACCTCGCTTCCTCAGGATCAGGACAAGGAGAGTAAAACTAATATTGTGGAAAAGAGAGTTTTTCTTGTGCGGCCTCTAGGAGAGGTAAAACATTCATTTTATCTTTTTTTTTTTTTTTCTTTTAATCTTGTATTTTTATTCTATGGTTTTTCATATCATTCATTTTTTACTTTACTTAGTTTGTTATGTGGTTTTTGGTTTTGTTTTTTTTTTTGCATTTTTTTTTTGTGCATTTCATTTATGTTCAATGTTATTCTTATATTTTGCATATCTAGTATGTTCCAAGATTGTGAACTGTGTCTCATTTGATATCAGATTTTGTGATTGTGTGTTTCTCTGTCAGTCATGTTGATATCTTTCTATAACAAGGCTTAAAATGTTGTTTTTTTTTTCTTTTTTTTAATGTCGTCTGCACACGCACATCCCTCTCAAACTATATTAGACTTGTTTTACCTGGTAAGTATTTCCTCCACTGACCACTGGTCACTGTGTACTTTAATAATCTGTAAACTTTTTCCTCACATATGATTGTGTTAAAAAAAAAAATGCTGTTTCAAACACTGTAAAAACAATGAAAGAGCAAAGTACAGGTGTTGCTCAAGTTGACAATACAATGAAGACATTTCAGCAAGAATTTGTTTTATATTTATATAAACATTTATATTAATTGTCATTTAGTTTACTTCTTATGTGTTTTCCTGTTTTCATATTATTTATTGTTTTAATTGTGCTTTGCAGTTTTCATTATTGTTTGTAATTTTATTAACTTCATTTTCCTTATTGTCATTTTCATATTTGTTTGTTATTTCCTTTGTGTGATTTATGTTCTACTGTTTTTATATACTTCTTCTGGAGTTGGGGAAGGAAGGGCAGCCAGGCATGATACTGACCATATCACCCTCTAGTGTGCTGACAGGTCAAGGAAAATATGGGCACTAACACCAAATCCCTATGTGCCTCTGAGGCATGACAGGATTACCTTTTTTTAAACCTATTTTTATATGCACAGTTTCCTAGGTGAAATTATTGCTCTTTTCTTTTTCTTTCCTTCTTTTGATACTGTGGTTCTAGCAGGTCACCCCAGTTACGCTGCTGATGTGGGTAGTATGACCTTTATTTGTTTTGGCACATAATCCTCATAGCAGACTGTGGTGGCAGCAGATCTCCAGGTTCTGTGTCGCCTGATACATTTCACTTTAACTTGAGTTTTCAAGATAATGTTTTCATGGTTAAATAATGGCAAAAAGATCAAACATCTAAAAAAAAAATCACCAAGAATCTGAGTCAGCAATTTTCTTTTCCAGAGATCGTTTTAGTTTATTACGTGAAATAGCTGGACATCTGCATCCTACACTTCTCCTTAACTCCCAACACAAAGGACGAGAATTCATAACACATTGTAACCCGTCCAGTTTATGGTCTGTCTTCATTGCCTTCACCTGTGACATCTCATCTGTGTCGTTTGAGATATTTATCTTAACTTTCAACCCTGCTCATAATTTGCTTTCAGAATTCTTCTTAATAGAGCATAATGTAAAATACTGTTATATGCTGCTGTTTTGTTTTTGATTGATAGCTATTTCAAAACCTTGTATGGCCATTGATAGCTATTTCAAAACCTCATAAGGCCATTGATGGCTATTTCAGTACCTCGTGTGGCCATTGGTGGCTATTTCAAAACCTCGTGTGGCCCTTGGTGGCTATTTCAAAACCTTGTGTGGCCATTGGTGGCTATTTCAAAACCTTGTACGCCCATTGGTGGATATTTCTAAACCTTGTATGGCCATTGGTAGCTATTTCAAAACCTCATATGGCCATTGATGGCTATTTCAAAACCTCATATGGCCATTGATGGCTATTTCAAAACCTCGTATGGCCATTGATGGCTATTTCAAAAACCTCGTATAGCCATTAATGGTCATTTCAAAACCTTGTATGGCCATGCTCAGTGCTACAGAAGACAAGGATATTCTTCAGCTTGGCACAAGCAACAAAGTGTCCAGCAGCATCCACAAACAGCTAATGTCTGCCTGCTCCAGAAAACAGCTAATGTCTGCCTGCTGCAGAAAAATTATTATTTGCCTGTTCCAGAAAACAGCTAATGCCTGTCTGTTGCAGAAAAGTTATTGTCTGCCTGTTCCAGAAAACGGCTTAGTCTTCCTGGTGCAGAAAACAGTTATTATCCACCTGCTCTAGAAAACACCTAATGTCTGTCTGCTGCAGAAAAGTTAGTGTCTGCCAGCTCCAGAAAAAGCTAATGTCTGCCTGCTGCAGAAAACAGTTATTGCCTGCCTGTTCCAGAAAACAGCTAATGACTGCCTGCTGCAGGAAACAGTTATTGCCTGCCTGCTCCAGAAAACAGCTGATGTTTGCCTGCTTCAGAAAACATCTTCTAAGA
Source organism: Achatina immaculata (assembly GCA_009760885.1). NCBI lineage: Eukaryota > Metazoa > Mollusca > Gastropoda > Stylommatophora > Achatinidae > Lissachatina > Lissachatina immaculata. The sequence continues at coordinate 65,772,353 of CM019717.1, read as the reverse complement.
CAAAACAAAAAGACCATCAGTTATTAGTTTGTTGGTGTGGTAATCTGTGACAGTAAATTATGAAACTATTCACTTGAAAGTATCTCAGTGGTGTAGTGATTAATGCACTTGCCTGCTAACCAGAATGTCCTTGGTTTGAGTGCACACTGGGCAGAATCCTTTGTTTGAATTGACTAGCTCTAGGACCAGCCCAGCTTCAGGAGATGAGTGCTTGAAGCATCCCTGAGAAAACAAAGGCATCAAGGGTGAGTTCTTATCTCCCTACCTCACAGTGCTATAGTGGCCTAGAAATGTGAAAGCAGTGATACTTTACATCCATGTAGCATGCAACTCACGGAACCTCTGGGAGCCATGACCCAGAGGAGCCCCCCCCCCCCCCCCTTAGAGTGTCAGGAGTTTAATAAGGCTGAAATACTTGTCTGGGGGGGGGTACTTCCTCTGATGATCTGAAGGAGTTGTGTTGTTGTTCCTCTCTCTAGAGTTTCCTGCAAATGAGGGGTATTCTGTTGTGGTTTTTTTTTTCCTGTTTTAATTCTCATTATAAACTCAGTTTTTTAAAATTCATCTAATGAGACAATGTTGTAGAAAATACTCACTTTAAAAGCTTTCAGATTCTTTATATTCTTGTATAACATGGAGGCGTGCCACAGTGGCATAGGGGTTAGTAGACTTGCCTGTTGACCAGAAGGCCCCTGGTTCGATTTTCGTGTTCAGTGGAATTTTGTTTTTTTGACTGACCAGCACTAAGGTCAACCCAGCTTAAAAAAATGTTGGTAGTTGAGGTTTCCCCAGGAAAACAAAAGCAGTGAGGACAGGTGCTGGCATCCCTAGGTCAAGTGTTGTGGCCTAGAAATGTGAAAGCACTAACACTTGACACCCTCACAGCATGTGAATGCTACGGGACATAGATAGATAAGATAGAGAGACACCACTCACAAAATATTCACTTTAAAAGCTTTCAGGTTGTTTTTATTCTTGTAATAGGTGGAGATAGTGCCCATGCCACATGTTTCAGAAGCAACAAGAATCAACATTATACTGCCTTTGACAGCTCGTGACATAGATGGCTGCAGTGCATTTCTGGAGAATTTCGCACGCTTGCAGGTGAGTGTTTATTTGCAAGTGAACTGTAGAAATGGTAGGAAGATTATTCCATATACTAGCTATGCTGCAATCACTGTATTTGTTTTATATGTTCTCATTTCATCACATTAGTGTAGGACCGAAGATGTGTACACTTAATAACTCGCTATTTATTGCTGGGATATTTGTTTGGACATAATGGCTTCTTCATTTTTGTTTTTTTTTTTGCTGCTTTTCAGACAGAGGCTGGTGAGAGTTTGGCACTAGTTATGGTCTTTGTTTACCACCATCTCCCAAAGGTTGGCGAGGATGATGTTTTCTCTGTCATCCAGTCCTTGGTAAAATTCTACAATGACAAGAATGGAACTGGTGTTAAGACTATCATGTTAAATTTTGCAAGCAATGAGTCTTACATATCAGAGTATACAATCATGGATATGGTGAGTGAACAGATGTTCTTTTATTTTATTTTCAGAGAGGGGAGAGTTGAACATGCAGGCGTGTCTGACTTTCTGTCATTTATCTTTCAACTTCTAATCAGGATCGGTTTAATATATGAACATTGCAAACATCATATAAGTAACTTTAAAACAGCAAACCATTTGAGTTCATCGCTCTTCCCACGCACTCAGATATATGATGTTTGTTGTACACAGCCTATTTAACTAAATTCTTTCTAGATGACAAATATCCATGTGACACCTGGATACGTGTGTATACAGATGGATCTGCACATAATGCCATAAAGAATGGAGGGGCAGGAGCATATATTGAATATCCAAACAACACCATTGACAAGATTTCCATCTCTCTCTCTCTCTGAACCTTAAGTGCCCAGGGCACATGGGGCTTCTGCAAGGGTTTTCCACAAATGCCTGTCTTTCGCCTTTTTTTCTGCTCTTGCCCAGGTGAGCCCTCTATTGCTCAACATCCTTTCTGTTGTTCTTCTCCATGTCTCTTTTGGTCTACCCTTACTTCTGCTCCCCTGTGGTGTCCATCTTAGTGCTATTTTTGGTAGTGAGTTGTCAGTCATTCGGAGCACATGTCCCAACCATCGCCAGCGTCTTTCCTCAATAACTGTTGTCAGTGGTTTCATCTGCATTTCTGCCAATAAGATGTTATTTCTTATGGTGTTTGGCCAAAATATTTTTTTAATTCTACGTAAACATTTAGTCTGGAAAGAATTCAACTTGTTTTCTATGGTTTTGGTGATTTTCCAGCATTCACTTCCATAGAGTAGTACACTTAGAACATTACTCTTAAATATCCTGATTTTCATATTTATGCTTAGTTTATTTGATTTCCATATATTCTGTAGCATTGCAAAAGCCTGGTTTGCTCTAGTAAGTCTGCTGTTGATGTCCTCTGTGCTGTCTCCATTTTCTACTACTCTGCTGCCAAGGTATACAAATTCGTTTACCTCCTCCACTAACTTGTTATCTACTCTGAGTACATTTCTGTTGTTCACATTTTGCTTCATTAACTTTGTCTTTCCTACGTTGATCTTTAGTCCTATGTTGTTTGCATTCTGGGTTAACTTGTTTATTTTATCTTGCATATCTTTGTGACTGCTTGATAATAGACAAATGTCGTCCGCAAAGTCAAGGTCCTCCAGCACTGTGTTAAGGGTCCATTGTAATCCTCTGCGTTTGTCTGATGTTGCCTCCTTCATTAACCAGTCTACTGCCAAGATAAATAATGTTGGTGATAGTACACATCCCTGTTTCACTCCTGTTTGTACCCTAAAGCTGCTGGAGGTATGTTCTCCACAGATAACTTTGCACTGAAAACCCTCGTATAGGGCTTTGATTACATTAACTATTTTATGGGGGAGGCCATGCCATCTTAGGATTTTCCACAGTGCATCTCTGTTGACACTGTCAAAGGCTTTCTCAAAATCTATGAATAATGCATATGTTGTGCTATGCCACTCATTTGCCTGTTCTAATATTTGTCTAAGTACAAATATATGGTCTATGCATGATCTTCCTTTCCTAAATCCTGCCTGCTCTTTCCGAAGTTTTTCCTCAAGTGTTGGTACAATTCTGTTGATGATTATTCTGCAAAATACTTTACTAGTGAGTGGCAGTAGGGTAATGCCTCTCCAGTTCCCGCAATCTCTGAGGTCACCCTTCTTTGGTAGTTTTACTATAAGACCAGTTTTCCACTCCTCTGGGGCTTTTTCTAAATCCCAAATTTGTTGTAATATCCGGCAAAGTTGTTTTGGTGTTTCTGTTTCTTCTGCTTTCAACATCTCAGCAGTCACTTCATCTTCACCTGGTGCCCTGTCTGATTTTAGCATCTTTATCGCCTCTTTTACTTCATTTATTGTTATTGGTCCTGTATTGATGTTTAGTTCTGCTTTTGCTTCAGGTATATCTATTGCTTGTGCTGCTTGTGTTCTGTTTAGTAGGGTGTTAAAGTGTTCCCTCCATCTTTCAATTTTTTCTCTTTCTCCACTGACCAGTTGTCCATTTTGTGTTCTTACTGCACTTTCACATCTTGTATTGAAGTTACCTGTCATCTGCTTTGTGATTTTATATATGGTTTTCATGTCATTTGTATATGCTGCTTTCTCTGCTGTTTCTGCTAAGTTGTCATAGTATTGACGTTTATCTTGACGGCATGATTCTTTCACTTCTTTGTCTTTTTGTGCATAATTACTTAAAACTCGTTCTTTAAGCCGTTGTGATTTGGTATTCAGTAATTTTTTCTTGATTTCTTTTCTTTGCTCTATCTTTTCCCATGTGGTCTCACTTATCCATTCCTCTTTTCTCCTTTTCCGATATCCCAGCACCTCTTTTGCTGTTTCCTGTAGTGTTTTATTGAACTCTAATATGGACATTTCTGCTTCGTCTTGTAGGACACTGAAGCGGTTCTTAAGTATTATTGAGAATTCATTTCTCGTTTGCTGGTCTATCAGTTTTCTTGTATCAAAATGTATCTTTCTGTGTTCTCCGATTCTGGCTTTCCTTAATTTTAGTTTTATTTTTGCTACCAGAAGGTTGTGATCACTTCCTATATCTGCTCCTTTCCTTGCTCGCACATCTTGTAGTGACCGTTTCCACTTGTTGTTTATTAGTATGTGATCGATTTGGTTTTCTGTGGTTTTATCTGGTGACCTCCAAGTCACCTTATGGATGTTTTTGTGTTGGAAAATTGTCCCTCCAATGGTCATCATGTTTTCTTCACAGAAACTGCACAGTCTTTCTCCATTTTCATTTATTTCTCCGATTCCTTCTCTTCCCATGATTCTTCTTCTATCTTCATTTCCTTCACCTACTTTTGCATTGAAGTCGCCCAAGATGAGTAGCATATCATGCTTGGGTATTGTTTCTACTGTGGCTTGGAGGCTGTTGTAAAAATCTTCTTTTAATTCCTCTTCAGCTGCTTCTGTTGGTGCATAACAAACTATAATAGACAGCTTCGTGAATCTTGAGTTGAACCGTGCATATAATAATCTCTCATTTATTGGGGTCCATTTCAGCAATGCTCTTGATGCTTCTTTTGTTATAATCAATGCTACTCCTCCTTCATGAAGATCTTCTTTACCTGACCATATTATTGTATCTTCTGTGTGCTGTGTTGTTAATTTCCTTCTGCCTTGTCCTGTCCATCTTGCTTCTTGTATTCCTAGTATGTCTAGTTTGTATCTGTGCATTTCCTTGATGGTTTGTGCTAGTTTTCCAGTCTGGTTTAGTGTTCTTACATTCCAGCTGCCTATTTGCATCTTTTGTTTAGGTTCCAGGAGGTCTGCAGTCGGGCTGGGGACTTCCAGTGGCTGGCTTTCATCCACAACCTTCATGGGCTCAGTTTCCTGATACGCATTTCTCCTTCCACCTGCATTTGCTTTTTCCCTTGCTTCTGTTTCTGTAGCAGTCTGATAGTTTTTTACCAGATAGGGTTGCTGGCCCTATGCTGAACCCTCCTTAGTCGCCTTTTACGATCATGCATGGTAGGGTACAGTGGTCCTATTCTTTGCAGATCCCGGGTACCACACGGGGGAAGATTTCCATACCCACTGGAAAATACTGCAACAACTTTGATCCAGAAGTTAGGGCACTTATTGCTGCAGTTGAAAAAAAAACTATCAGACTCCAGAATTGATACATGTCCTGTAGTAATTCTCACAGATGCAAGATCAGTACTGGAAGCTTTTCAGAGCAACAAACTACCAGACCTTAAGGATGCCTTGTCAAAAATTGGCTTATAACATGGAGTCACTTTGTAATGGATTCCCTCCCACTGTGGGATACCAGGCACTGAGAAAGCTGACCATCTGGCTAAAGAGGGCACCGAAATGGAGCAACCAGACATACCAATCACCTATAATCAGAAGAAAAGCATGATAAAAACCTACAGGAAGCCACAAACACCACCACATGATGACTATTACATGCTAAACAGAAAGGAACAAGTCACCATCTTCCGTCTCCGAACAGGACACAGCCGGCTCCGAAGCCATATGTATACAAAGTTTAAGGTTGGTACTACTAATCTATGTACATGTGCCCAGGTGCCCCAAACTGTGGAACATATCCTCCAGAACTGCATCAACTACGAGACACTGAGAAATAATTACTGGCCCAGTGAAACCACTAAAGAAGATAAGCTCTACGGTTCCATACATGAGTTACAAAAAACAGTGAAATTTATCCAAGAGACAGGACTGCAGATATAGACAGACAATGCGAACGAAGAAGAAGAAGAAGAACTAAATTCTCATTCTCACCCGTTAGTTGCTAGATAAATTCCAGCCATAGCTTGCCAGGTGGCATCAGAGGTAGTGTACTGTAAACACAATAGTGTCATCAGTTATCATAATCTACATTGCCTTTGTATGTAATAATCTCTGTTCAACCCTTCCCACACAGTGGGTCGGTCAGTTGTGGCTTCTTTTAGCACTGTCTTTGTTTGTTTCTCAGGTTCTAACACACTTCCGCTGAATGTTTCAGCCAGATTTTGTGTGTTTAGACTGTGCTCTGAACCTCATTTGATGCCAGCTTTTGTGGTTTTTAGTTATTCACTTCATTTCTTTTGAATCGCACGTCTTAAAACAGCTCTCCCTTAAGACCACACACCCACACCATACCGAACCATACTCACTCACCCGCTTGCTCGCCCACCCACCCGATGATGTATTTCCTCAGTTGACCTTAAAGTGTAAACTTTTTCTGTCATGATTTTGTAAGAAAAGTTGCTGTTCTGGACACAGAAAAGGCAGTAAGTAGAGGCACAGGCAGTTGACAATACGATGAAGATATCTCAGCAAGAATTTCAGTATTGCATGGATGTTTGCTCCCAGTCACCCAGCTGTACAAGTGGGTACCCAACTTCTGGAGTTGGGGAGGGAAGGGCGGCCAGGTGTGATACTGACCATATCACCCTCTAGCGTGCTGACAGGTCAAGGAAAATATGGGCGCTGACACCATATCCCTATGTGACTCTAAGACATGACAGGATTAACTTTACTTTTTTTTTTTTTTGATGTTTTGAAGGAAACCTAAGTGTTGAAGTGGTTAGTGTATTTAGTCTCTCATGACAAAAGTTAGTGGTTTGAATCTGGTCAGAGGTGCCCCAGCCACCCAGCTGTAGAAGTTGGTGGCTGGTTTCTAGAGCTTGGGCAGGAAAGGCATCCAGGCATGATTCTGACCACACCATCCTCTTGTACGCCAACAAATCAAGGAATAAACGAACACTAACACTATATCTATGTCTTCAATGGCTGGTAAAATAGGATTTGAAATTAACAAGGATAAAACAAAAAAAATGAAGGTTCTCATTAATGACGAAGGACAAATATACGTAGAAGGAACAGCTGTTGAAGAAGTAAACCATTTTGCATATCTCAGCAGCTATATAGACCACAGTGGTGGTGGCACTAGAAAAGAAATTAGAATTTGAACTGCCACAGCAGCATTGACCTTCAAGAGTCTTGAGAACATATGGCATTCAAAAGTTATAAGCACAAAAACCAAGATAAGATTATTCAATTCAAATGTAATATCCACCCTTAATTATGTTTGTGAAAGCTGGAGAACAACTAAAGAAATAGACAAAAAAATCAGACTTTCAAAAACAAATGCTTGAGGAAAATACTCAGTATAAAGTGGAATGAATTCAAGAACAATGCAGAGATCAGACAGATGAGAAAACAACAGCCTGTCTCATGGTTGTTCAGAAAAAGAAGATGGATATATGTCGGTCATGTGATGAGAAGAAACAATCAGAGAATCACCAAACAAGCAATCAAATGGAACACAGCAGGCCGAAGAAAAAAAGGTCGACCACGTGAAATTCTAAAGAGGACATTGTTAAGAGAAGCCAGTTCAGTGGGCATAACATCCCTTGATGAGATTGAAAAACTTGCCGAAGATAGGACATCTTGGCGACCTAGCGTGCGAGCCTTATGTGATGTTTAACGGCATGGGAAGGATGTAAGATGTAACACTATATCCCCAGAGTGCCTCCTTTTTTTTTTCTTTTTTAACCTTGCCACACAAGTCACATTTTTGGAAAGATTATAAAATAACAATAAAATCATTGATTAATTTGTATCATTTAATGCCAGTCGTTTTGGTTTTTTTTTTTAAACTCTGAATTAGAGATTTAATTTGGAAAAGAATGCTCAGTTATTGGGATCATTTTAAATGAATTCCAAAATGGTATATTTTCTATTACACCAGGTGAGCAGCCATCTTAGTGATGACGCACTAATGCTAATGGGCACTGCCGGCATGCTTGTTAACACTGAAATGCTGAACAGAGTACGTGTCAACACCATTTCTGGCTGGCAAGTCTTCTTTCCAGTTGGTTTCTGGCAGTTCAGGCCAAATCTGATTTATAATAGCAAGCCCTACCCTGTGGAGATTGAGATGAATAATAAGATTGGGCATTACGATGTGTTGTCTTATGAGCATGGTAGCTTCTATAACACGGATTACAAAAATGCACGGCAGTCAGTGGCAGAAACAGAATTATCAAAATACGACATTTATGAAATGTTTGTGAGGTATGCAAAGCTGCATGTTTTCAGGGCTGTGGAGCCAGAGCTTAAGCATTACTACATGCAGCTGGAGTGTGTGCCTGATAGTCCAGCGGTCCTGTATGAGCGGTGTTTAGAGAGGAAGTCACAAAATCTGGGAACAAGGTCTCAGCTGGCTAAGCTGATATTTAAGTACCAAAATAACAAAAATGATCAGCAGGAATCAAAAGAACAGGTATCACAAAAACCTGGCAAAGAGGATATTGGCAAGAAAAAAAATGAAGGAAAAGTGATCACAAATCGGAGAAAAGAAACAAATTGATGTGAAAAAATTTTAGTGATTGGTTGTTGTCTTTTTTGTGTGACAAGCAGAACAAAGATCTCTGAGAGTCTTCAGTATGATGTATGTTGAGACAATTTTTTTTGTATGTTGCTGGTAGTATGTCTGTAAAATCATGAACAACAACTTTTAAAAACATAGCACTCTGGTTTGATGGGTAGTACCGAGACATCTTTTCTGCACTTTGAGCATATTTTTTTCTCTGATATTCCTGTGCCCTGTTTTCCATTTCTTTGAGATCTGTGTATCTGTTTTCATTTTCATCAGGTGCCATGAGAACAAACATTGACAATACTGCTGCTCTATATTGTGCGGTCCTTGCTATTTATAATTGAATCCTTTACATTTTCTTGTATCAGTATCCATTAATTCAGTATATTAATCCATCCAGATAACTTTGCTCCTGTTTTCCCTAGCTTTCAGTTTGCCTTGAGTTTTCTGGCTTTTTCTAGTATCTGTATTGTGTGTCTGGATTCTTGGTGGGCTCATCTTTATTTGTAGATTTTAATTGATCAGAGGTGGATGGAGGTGGTAACATGTACCTTAACTGAAGCAAACTGCAAATTCTGTCAAGAACTTAAGACTATCGATCAGTACTTGAGAAAAGAGATGGGACAGTTTGTCCATTTGTTTACAATCAGCTAATTAAAAAGTAGTACAGATTTATGAATCAGAAAGTTTGTTGTGGTTCACCAACATTTATATGGTCATATGTTACTCAAAGTTGAAACAACATAACATTCTGTATTGTCAGCATATGGGTAGGTGAGATTGTGGCTTTTTTGATACACATTCTTTCATTTATGGTACAAAATTATGTCGGTTCATTGAAGCAGTGTTGTTGATAGTTATGTGAATTAAATGGCATGTTTTATATACTTTTGTTGTTGTGATGTGTGTTATTAGTAGCTGCATCTATGGAAGCACATTTTGTCAGTTATTGAGAACTTGTTTACGTGTAGATGATATCAAAACTGGGTTGTGATAGATGTATCATCCTTGCACACAAATCTGTAGTTGCTATGGTTAAAATGTTCTGTATTCTTTGCTGCTGATGGAAGAAAGTAGAGTACATTTAATATCCATCTCAGTCACAAGCTTAATCTTTAATGTCCTGCTTGAGTGTGGCATTCTTTATTAAAGAATACTTAAGTTTTTTTAAAACTATGATTATTCAGATAATTGTAAACTTTTGTTTTTGACCAGTTCTCTTTGGAAGAAAATTCAATTAATCATACTTTTGGTAACTCAGAATGAACAAATTGTGAAGTATGATTGGGCTGTGAAGTGAAGTTTTGTCAGCTGCAGTATGGAAGTAGATGTTTTGACAGTAATTTTGTGTCAGAATGAAACAGAATATGAACATTTATTTATACGATGGAGGCCATTTAAGATAGTGCGTTTAAAAAAAAACATCTTTGACATCCAGTGCATTAAAAAAACAACATCTTTGATGTCCAATGCATTTAAAATAAAACATCTTTGACATCCCACTTTTGTCAGCAGTTTGTCCCATTGTCTTTAGCCTGAAATATGTTTTTTTACTTTAGTACTTGATATAAACTTGCATATTTTCTGTTGTGTATATGAACAATTCTGTACGTTTTTTAAAAACTTAGTTATGTTATCCCTTGTGAATTGTTATTTAAGATACGCTGTTGACGAGATTCTTCAGCTGCTCCTCCTGGCCAATGAAGAAAGGTACACATGGGGTTGCCGCGTGGCATCACTGCGGAAAAGGTGGTAGAAAGGATAAAGCGAAGCAAACAGTCAAATCATGGCACCTCTAGTCTGGAGGTCGGCCACGTCCTGAGTGCAGTCATATCGGGTGAAAAGCATGAACCGGCTTGTCCCAGAGGTTAAGACACTGCTGGCGAGACTGCTGGCGAGACTCTTCGAATGCCGCGTGTGGAGTGAAGCTCCTCCTGGTCAAGGAAGAAAATGCGGAAAAGAAATAAAGGTTGCTGTGCGGCGCCGATGTGAAAAGGTGGTGGAAAGGATAAAGTGAAGTTTAATCAGTATGTCCAGTAGCATCGCTGCGAGAGCTGTACATACCACAGCACCTCTGCTCTAGAGGCCGGCCACGTCCGAAATATACATACAATGGTGAAATATGCCTAAACCGGCACACACCAGGGGTGGAACTTGATGGCTAGACATATCATGCCACCTCCGCTCTAGAGGTCGGTCACGCCTGATATACACCCATACTGGTGAATTTTGCCTAAACCGGCTCGCACCAGGGGTGAATCTTGAAGGCTATGCATGTCACAGTACCTCTGATCTAGAGGTCAGTCACGTCTCAGACACGCCCATACTGGGATAATATGCCTAAACCGGCTCAACCCAGGGATGGAAATCACTAGTGGCGAGGATTCATCCTCCTGGACAAAAGCTTCATCCTGGTCACAACTAGGAAGGGTAGTGGCCACGACCGCAAAATGCTGAAGTCAGAGACACTGGACCAGGGCAGTCTAGATAGGCAACCACCTCTCACCCGGCGGGGATGTTTGCGTATCCTAATCATACTGAGGTTTTCCGGTGAGAAAGTCCAACTCTGGACTGGATGGGCAACCACCTCTCACCCGGCGGTGATACACGGGTATCTCAAAACACGTCGAGGTTTTCCGGTGAGAAAGTCCAACCCTAGACTAAACTGGTGCAACGAAAACCACGGTGTCACGCAATCCCGCTTCTGAGACCCACCAAGAATACAGGCTAAAGCCCTGGGATACTCTGAACCCCTTGTGGTCCTCTCGCGGATCTCGTGTGGTCCTTTTAGGGACCACACAGGAGACCACGGGACCTAACAAGGACCACAGGCGTAAATTCAGTAAGATCACAGTGCGGTTTTGGTGGTAGAAGCGAACGAAGAAGAAGAAGAAAGATCTGATAATTTAAAACAAATATTTGTTCATCAAAATATATTGCAAAACAAATTTCAGACTTTTTAACTGAGAAAATTCTTTTTAAAATGTTTTGATCACCGTGGTGTCCTCTTTGAGGATTATACCCAGGGACCATTATACATGAAGAGTAACTCTCATAGCAACCCACTCTATGTTGAGCTAGCAGTTGTCACGTAGATTTTCTGTACGTCAGATAAGCTTCATATAAGAGAATAAGGAAGCTAAATTATGTGGCATTCTCAGAAACTTGTTTCTTCAGCTGTCAGAATAAATGGATTCCGTTGTGCAGGAAACATCATTCCATTATTGGTAGAGTAGATCTGGCTATAATTTATTCCATGTTATGCATGGTCTAGTTTCCAGTGTACCATATTTAAAATAAGAGCACTTTACTACATTGTCTGTGCAGTGCTCCAGCCCATGATAATTTTGTCAGAGATATTGTACAGTATTTATTATGAATTTGGGTTTCCATATTATTGGTTTTGTGTACCATTTCTGTCATTTGTTCATCTTTTCCCAAAGACCTCATGTGTATTTGAGCTAGTCAGATTTCTTTGCTGTTCATGTTTGATTCTTGTGATGTTGTGAGGTATGATTCCGTGATGAGGCATTTCTCTGTTTTGTGTTAGCTTTATAGTTTGCAAAGACAAGGCCCATAAATAGCTTGGGTAATCTCCCTTCTAAACTGCGTGTGGGTGAACAGATGAAGTGTAGCATCTGATAGTCTTTATGGCAAATCTAAAAATCTCTCATGAATGACTTGCAAATATCCCATTGGTTTCACTTGTGAATTTTATTGTTGGTTAATAAGCAATCCACAAGAGTTTTCTTTCTGGAAGTATCAGTGTTTAGTTATCGGTGAACCTTAAGTGCCCAGGGCACATGGGGCTTCCATAAGGGTTTTCCACAAATGTCTGTCCTTTGCCTTTTTGTCTGCTCTTGCGCAGGTGAGCCCTCTATTGCTCAACATCCTCTCTGTTGTTCTTTCCATGTCTCTTTTGGTCTATCCTTACTTCTGTTCCCTTGTGGTGTCCATCTTAGTGCTATTTTTGGTAGTGATTTGTCAATCATTCGGAGTACATGTCCCAACCATCGCCAGCGTCTTTCCTCAGTAATTGCTGTCAGTGGCTTCATCTGCATTTCTGCCAACAAGATGTTATTTCTTATGGTGTTTGGCCAAAGTATTTTTATAATTCTTCGTAAACATTTAGTCTGGAAAGAATTAAGCTTGTTTTTATAGTTTTGGCAATTTTCCAGCATTCACTTCCATAGAGTAGTACACTTAGCACATTACTGTTAAATATCCTTAGTTTTTAAAATTTTATTTCCATATAGTCTGCAGCATTGCAAAAGCCTGGTTTGCTCTAGTAAGTCTGCTGTTGATGTCCACTGTGTTGTCTCCATTTTCTACTACTCTGCTGCCAAGATATACAAATTCGTTGACCTCCTCCACTAACTTGCTATCTACTCTGAGTACATTTCTGTTGTTCACATTTTGCTTCATTAACTTTGTCTTTCCTATGTGTATCTTTAATCCTATGTTGTTTGCATTCTGAGTTAGTTTGTTTATTTTATCTTGCATGTCTTTCTTAAATCCTGCTTTGTATTGTCATGAGAAGAGTCAGGAACAAAATAAAACCAGAAATCGCTGAAGAACAGAGTGGCTTCGCCAAAGGAAAAGGCACAAGTAATACCATATATATATATTGAGAACATTGATGGAAAGATCAAAAGAAGTAAAGATAGACCTATACTTATGCTTCATAGACTACTGTAAAGCATTCGATAAAATGAGTCACACAGAAATTATAAGAATGCTGGAGGACATCAACATAGATGGAAAAGATCTGAAACTCATCAAAAACATACACTTGCAGCAATCAACAGCAATGAAGGTTGAAAACCAAATAGGAGCATTCCAAGACATAAAATTGGGAGTGAGACAAGGATGTATTCTATCTCCTGACCTCTTCTCCTTGTACAGTGAAAACGTAATGAGAAATATAGAGACCTTGCCAGGAATATCAATTGGCAGGTACAACCTTAACAACTTAAGATATGCAGACAACACAGTTCTGATTGCTAAAAGTGAAGGGGAGCTACAGGCTGGGGAGCTACAGGCTCTTCTGGACATCGTGGTTCGTGAAAGTAAAAGTAAACGTCTCAGTTTGAATAAAAAGAAGACTGGAGTGATGGTCATCTTAAAGAAAAGAATACCACCAAAATGTAGCATTACCATCGGTGGCACAAATCTGAAACAAGTTGATAGATTCAAGTACTTAGGAACAATTATAACAGCTGATGGGAAATGTCACAATGAAATAAAAAGCAGACGTGCTCAGGCCAAATCAGCATTCCAGAAAATGAAAAACATCTTGTACCATATCAATGGAAACAAGATTCTGAGTACTTAAAATATTACATCAGGCAATTTTGTTTTATGGTTGTGAAGCATGGTCCATGAATAAGAGAGCACAGTGAGAAATGAAGCCCATGGAAATGTGATTCATAAGAAGGATGTTGAAGGTAACATGGACAACTAAGAAAACCAACGAAGAAGTCTTAAGAGAGGCTGGAGTTAAAAGGCAAATTACAGCAAAGATGAGAGGCAGACAAGTGAGATTTGTAGGAAATTTTCTGAGAAGAGGAAAATTGGAACACATTGTGGCAACTGGAAAAACTGAGGGAAGAAAAGACAGAGAGAGAAGTTACTGGATGAGCTGTCAGTGTAGCTAGGAAGAAGGTCACCGGTGGATCTCATAATCAAGTCTAAAGACAAGGAATTGTGGAGAGAAATGATCGCCTACACCACGCGGTATGACACTTGATTGATTGATATCTTTGTGGCTGCTTGATAGTAGACAAATATCATCTGCAAAATCAAGGTCCTCCAGCGCTGTGTCAAGGGTCCATTGTAATCCTCTGCGTTTGTCTGACATTTCCTCCTTCATTAACCAGACTACTGCCAAGATAAATAATGTTGGTGATAGTACACATCCCTGCTTCACTCCTGTTTGTACCCTAAAGCTGCTGGAGGTATGTTCTTCACAGATCACTTTGCACTGAAAACCCTCATATAGGGCTTTAATGGCATTCACTATATTATGAGGGAGGCCATGCCATCTTAGAATTTTCCACAGTGCATCTCTGTTGACACTGTCAGAGGCTTTCTCAAAATCTATGAACAATGCATATGTTGTGCTATGCCACTCATTTGTCTGCTCTAATATTTGTCTAAGTACAAATATGTGGTCTATGCATGATCTTCCTTTCCCAAATCCTGCCTGCTCTTTCCGAAGTTTCCCCTCAATTTCTGGTACAATTCTGTTGATGATTATTCTGCAAAATAATTTACTGGTGAGTGGCAGTAGGGTAATGCCTGTCCAGTTCCCGCAGTCTCTGAGGTCACCCTTCTTTGGTAGTTTTACTATAAGGCCAGTTTCCCACTCCTCTGGAGCTTTTTCTAGATCCCAAATTTGTCGTAGTATCCGGCAGAGTTGTTTTGGTGTTTCTGTTTCTTCTGCTTTCAACATCTCTGTCGTAGAAATGTTGATGTAATATTTCTCTTGTTTAATCAGTGTCAGATATCTGTTACTGCATACATGGTTATGTGTACATTGTAGTTTGCATTGTATTTTTGTGCACCTCACCTTGCAGATAAACATTCTTTGATTTCAAAGGCCAGTGCAGGTACACATATTTTTTTTACAGATGAGCATGACTGCTTACTGCCTTTTCATGAAAAGTCAAGACACTGTATGTGTAGCTACTCCCAGGTTTTTTATATGTTTTGCTTCTGTCTATGATTTGTTCATCTATTTAGTATTCTGTCTTTGCAGCATAGTTTTGAACTTCCTGTTGCATGATTTTTAGCTTTTTTTTTTTGTTTCATTTTCAGACACTGGTGTATTTCTTGAAACATTATTGTAAAATTAACGTATACAACATTATATGAGGTATTATGTGCAGGATAGGTGAAAACACCAAAACTTCATTATGGTATATCTGCCCTCTGGAACATAACACTTCTTATGTTAAAATTCCACCTGTTTTAACTTGAGTTTGTGACTTAACAAATTTCCAAGATTTTCCCCAGAATACTTATTGTTCCTTGATGATGTTATGAAGGAATATAGAATGTCTAGAGGGCTTGCAACAAACCAGCTTGTATAGAACATTGTGATCTTTTATAGAACATTGTGATCTTTAGTAGAACATTGTGATCTTTACTATTGTTGCTTGCGTGTTGTTTCTGGAGCCTGATGCCTTAATGGTGTGCCCAGAAAGATGTGATGTTTGTGAGGCCAATAAAAATGTGTTTATGAGCTGAGGTTTGTAAGTGTTGCCAATAAAAATGTGTTTATGAGCTGAGGTTTGTAAGTGTTGCCAAGAAAAATGTGTTTATGAGGTGAGGTTTGTAAGTTTGCCAAGAAAAGTGTGTCTGTTACGGAGGTTTGTTAATGTAGCTGTTTTGCTCCAGTATTGTACTTTCCTGCCTGTGAAGAGTTTCATGGATGTTCATGAAAGTTAGTGAAGAAAATTAGTGTCAGACCAATCTAGCAAGAAATGGGCACCTGAATGGTGCAGTTATTAGTGCACTCGCCTCTGATGCAGTGGTCATTGAAGGTTGAAGTGTGACCAGAAATGCACCTGTCAACCCGGCTGTATAAATCGGTGCACGGCTCCTTCTGGAGCATTTGAAAGAAAAGCGGCCAGCCGTGATGCTGACCACATCACCCAGTGGTGTGCCATCTGGTCAAAGGAAATATGGGCATTAACACTATCTCCCTATCAAACCTCACATGTATGGCATGACAGGGCTGTGTTTATCAAGATTGTAAGCCATGCCTGTGAAACTGAAGTCCTTTAACCTGTGCAGAAGAGAGTGATATGATTTCTTACATTGAATTCATGACACTTGATGTAAGGAAGTAATAATGTTTTTTTTAATTGTTTAATCCAGCTTTCTAACTATTATAAGACAAACACTAGTGAAGAATAACAGATTATTTATATCCACTAATTCAAGAGTGTGGAATCATTATTGATATTTGTATCCTTGTTTTTTGATCATGCTTGTACATTGTGTGATGCCAGAGAGCATTTAAGATTTGCTTTTATTTATGTAGCATGTGTTGTGAAGAAATGGAAGGTGAAATTATTGAAGCGTTCGATTTCATGACCGCCAGAAGATTCCTGGTGTGTTCTCTATATATTCTTTGTGAACCCTGATCTTTAGCTGTGTCAGATGTCGACTGAAAGTGTGCATGAATATCAGTCTAAAGACGTGCTGCAATTATAATGATTTTCATTTGTGATCAGGTGGTCAAATATGAAGCAAAACCTGCTATTTGCATATATGTTAATAGATGAGTGGCAGCCAGCTCTACAAGCCAGAACTAGAAGGGCAAACAGTGAAGTGCACCATCTTGTTGCCCAGTCTTGAAAGTTCATAAAATAGATAATTTGCTTATTATATTTTCTATCACCAGGTCAGCCCAAGAAACAAAAGTATAATTCTGCATGAAGTGCCTTACCCTGTGTGAAGTTTCTTTGTAGTCTTTTTTTTTAACACTGTTTTCTCTTAAATGTGCCTTTCATTTTATACAAATTATATTAAGATTTGCACTTTTGTGCCAGATTTATGCTACTTTGAAGGCCAAAGTAAATGTGTTGTCATGCACTGTTCAGAATATTTTGACAAAGATTTTTCTGAAAATATTGCTATTCAGGTAGTTCAGACAATTATGTCAGTGACTGTGTAAAAATATTTTGAAGCATATTGTTTTTCTGCATTTTGGATTAAAACAAACAGAAAAACAAAAACCGACACAGTTTTAGGTTTCTTTGGTTTGCCAAGATGTCTTTTACAATTCCTTTTTTTTTCTTTTGTACCATGTTATTCATTCATTCATTTCATGTGCCTTGCAGAACTTTGCCTCCCTAACAGCACTTCTGTAGGCCTCTCGGTTGTGAACAAGATGGCCTGCTGCTGATGCATCCATTTGCAGATCATCAATGATGTCTTGCAGCCATCTTCGCCTTGGTCTTCCTCTCTTTAATTTTCCCATTATGTACCCTTCCAAGACGGTTTTCTCTAGATTATCATGACATTTAATGTGTCCAAAATATTTAAGTTTTCTCTCTTTAATCCTCTTTACTAGCCAGCCTTCTTCAGTATCAAGTTTTTGTAGTATAGATTTATTTGTTCTTATGGATATATTTGTGCCATGTAGAATTTTTAATTTGACTTCTTCCATTAAGTCAGTGCCAGTTTATAAATATGACTAAATAATTTTGTATGTTTAACTTCTTGTGGAAAAAAAGTGTTGAAAAAGGTTGATTGTTTGATTATGTAATAAAGATTGATTGTTTTGATATGTCATGTTATGATTATTTTAAAACTTGTCCTTATGTAGCATGATTTACATTTGGAGCCTTTAGATTTACATTATGAGCACAAAACATTGCTGCAATGGTTCTGAACATTTTTTTTTTGCAATTTTGTTTCCCTCATTGATTGAAGTGTAATTAACAGCTAAAAAATAATCAAAATAAATATTACAAATGAAATTGAGTGTGGGTTATTTTAATTTTTTCTCATGTTTGGTCAGAAGTGAATATTAAGGAAGCCCTGGTAGTCCCCCTTACATAATATATTTATAGAACATACAAGAAAGATATCGGTGTTATTAGCTGAAATAGCAAGTTGCCGAATCTATTTCTTTTCCTCAGTTACCCCCCTTCCTCACATTAATTTAATTCTTCTTTTACATTTTGTTTGTTTTTGTTTTACTCTCTCTTTCTCTCTCTCTCTCTCTCTCTCTTGGTTAACTATGTCTCTCTGAATCTTGAATGCCAAGGGTACGTTGGGCTTCCACAAGGATTTTCCACAAATGCTTGGCCTTTGCCTTTTTTTTTCCGCTCTAGCCCAGGTGAGCCCTCTATTGCTCAGCATCCTCTCTTTTGTTCTTCTCCATGTCTCTTTTGTTCTAGCCTTACTTCTTTTCTCCTGTGGTGTCCATCTTAGTGCTATTTTTGGTTAACTATACCCTATGATATTTGTAGATTTCTTGCAACAGTTGTGCCAGTTTCTACTCTACTGTCTTTGATGTGGGTTGTCCCTAACTAGTTTGTTCTGTAAGATGTTTATATCCTGTATAGAAGTCATGACTTTTTAGTTTGCGTGTGTGTGTGTGACTCTCTTTTACCTGATCAATCACTCATACACATGCACATAAGCACTCACTCACTGTATCTGCAGTCCCCACCTCATCTTTATTGCCTTCTTGTCACATAGCATAAGTTTCCATGGAAACATTCTCAACACTCTACCACACACATTCTTGGATGCGGCTTCTTGCGAGTCACAGCCAAGTGCTCCATTTATTCTATTTTTTTTTTCCATTCCTATTTGTTGTATAGCATTCATGTGAGCTTATATTTTATCTTCTTTCCCTATTTCTTTGTCCTGTATGTTTTTGTATGATTAAGATGAAAACCAAAATGTCACAACTGTGTGCTAGTTAATTGGAAAGGTTTTTCCTATTTTTTTTATCTTGAATAGTTTTAATATTTACTTAAGTTATATGCCTTATGTAAATAGTTTTAACATTTACTTAAGTTGGATACCTTAGATCAGAAAATACTGCTGTACCAACACTAGCAATACCATTGAAGTTTGTTGTGAAACAAGAAAAAAAAGATAATTACAAGAAAAAGTACAATATTTGTAGCCTGTATCTTGATGTATTAAAATGGCATAGTCATTCATTCATTTATTTGCATGACCCTTACGGAACTTTGCCTCCCTAACAGCACTCCTGTAGGCCTCTCAGTTGTGAGCAAGATGGTCTGCTGCTGATGCATCCATTTGCAGATCATCAACTAATGGCATAGTACATCAAGGAAATTAAGAATTAATAACAACAACAGCAAGATCTATTACATCTGGAAAATTTGTCACTTGTACATTATTACAAAACAAAACTAATGAAATTTCCCATTAATCAAAATGGAATAATGCATGTAGAAGGGACATATGTTGAAGAAGTCAATGAATTTGCTTATCTTGGTAGCTACATAGACCAGGATGGTGACACCAGAAAGGAAGTTAGAACTGCAAAAGCAGCATCAATCTTCAAGAATCTTAAGAGCATATGGAATTCAAAAGTTATAAGCACAAAAACCAATTTAAGACTATTCAATTCAAATGTAATATCCACCCTCATTTATACATGTGAAAGCTGGAAAACAACTAAAGAAACAGACAAGAAATTAGACTCTTTTGAAAACAAATGCTTAAGGAAAATACTCGGCATCAAGTGGAACGAATTTAAGAACAATGCAGAGATAAGACAGATGACTGAACAACAACCAGTCTCATGGGTGATCAGGAAAAGAAGACGGACATATGTTGATCACGTGATGAGAAGAAAAGATCAGATAATCCCAAAACAAACTATCAAGTGGAACACAACAGGCCGAAGAAAAAGAGACAGACTACGTGAAACTTTAAAGAGAACATTGTTAAGAGGGGCCAAATTAATAGGCATAAAATCCCTTGATGAGGTTGAAAAGCTCGCCAAAAACAGGAAAAATTGGCAAACTACCTTGCGAGCCCTATGTGACGTTTAACGACACAGGAAGGATATAAGAAGTATATAAGACATTAATACAAAGGCTCTTACAACTTCAATCGCAGTTTTCTCCCTTGAAATAAAGTTACTGAGTGTTTATCTGCCCTTCCTACTATGGAATACCATTAAGTTATCTTATCTGAGAATTTTGTTTTTAATAATTGGGCGTAAAGATTGCTCAAGTATTGTATGTTTAGCTCTAAAGAAAGGTGATAAACTTGTAGTTTTGTGACAAATTTAATTGTGAATAACTGTTATTCACTCATTAATGTCGTGTAGGTAGGCACTGACAATCAAGGTTTATTTGCGCTTTATGTGATATTTCAAATTGCAGCTTTTCTGCCTCTTGATCAGCATGTTTTGATATTTTTCTCTTCTCTTGGTTTTCCTTTCTGTTTTTGTGAGTTGTCCAGTGATTGTCAGGTTCTGGAACTCTTGTCTTATCACGACTTGTCCTGTAGGTTTTTGTTGTCTTTTCCTTGCTGTTTTAATTTCTTTTGTTTTAGACATAAATGTGAAACAGAAAAGAATGAATCATTATCCTGTATCATGAAATATTCCTTCTTGGGTTGACATAGTTTTTAACCTGTCATATTTTCAATTTGCTTCTTTGCTGGACATATTGCGTTAAATTGTTTATCAAGTTTTTTTTTTTTTACCCTACAATTCTTGCCTGTCAAGTTAATTTCTTCGCAGTTATTCAAGTCAATAACATTTTATTCCTCAGTAATTATTGTCTGTTATTTTCTTCACAGTTCTTGTCTCTTAATTTTTTTTTCTCAATACTTGTCTGCCAAGTTCTTTTCTTTACGGTTTTTCTCGTTTCTTTATAATTCGTCTCAGTCAAGTTCTTTTCTGTAAGTTCTTCTCTTTTCTTTACAGTTCTTGTCAATCAAGTTCTTTTCTGTAAGTTCTTCTCTTTTCTTTACAGTTCTTGTCAATCAAGTTCTTTTCTGTAAGTTCTTCTCTTTTCTTTACAGTTCTTGTCAGTCAAGTTCTTTTCTCAATCAAGTTCTTTTCTCAATCATTCTTCGCCGTTTTCAGATTTGTCCTCGATCTTGGTTTGATGTTTCAAAAGCCATAACTCTCAGTTTGTTAAGCAAATGTTGCTAAGAGTTTGTTTTCTTTTCTTGTGTGATTCTTACATTACTCGTATTAATTATCTTGAAGGTTTACCGTTTTTGCACTGTTTACATTTACACTCGTATACGTTTTATCATTAGTTACCAAGGTCTCAGAGCGGAGTTCCTTAAGGTGATACATAACTTTTTCTTTCACATCTGTTCACCTGTTTACTGATTAACCATTTTACCATTCTGTTGTCATCCACTACGGGTTTCCTTTAAAACAGTGGTAGTTCTCCACCCCTCTCCCTCCCCTTCAGCCTCTCCCCCAACAAACGGGAAAGGATCTTTGGAGCCTAGTGAGCAATGGTCGGCTTGGAGGACTCCACCCCCCCCCCCCCCAAAACTATTGGCCCTGTCAGTCACATTAGATTTGGAGCAAGATTCCCCGAGATGTTGTCTGGCTTCTGTTGACGAATCAGGCAGGCTGTGCGCTGTCCACTCTCCTATGTCATCTTTCCATCTTCGTCTCTGTTTACCCCTTGGTCTTTTTCCTTGCACCTTTCCATCTTGTATGGTCTTCAGTATGTTGTTAACGTCTTTTGATATGGCCGCAGTATTTTGTTTTTCTGATCCTTATTTCTCCGAGAAGTTCACATTGCACTTGGAGTTGTTCTAAAACTTATGCATTTGTTCTTTTCATTCTCCATTTTATTTGATCTAGTTTTCTGTAGATCCATATTTCTGCTGCATCTTTCTCTCTAGCTTTTTGCTTAGCATCCAGGTTTCTGTATCAGACATACCGGTTTTCTCTAAGCTTGACTGACAACTGTGTGTTCACTGTACACCGTTTCTTTTCTTCTGTGCTCGTCTTACAGGTATTCTTAATATTCAGACACATGACTTCTCATTTCACTAATAAAGAAATGACTATTAAAGAGGATTAAACAGAGAAAACTTAAATATTTTGGACACATTAAACGTCATGATAATCTAGAGAAGGCCGTCTTGGAAGGGTACATAATGGGAAAAAGAATGAAGACCAAGACATAGATGGCTGCAGGACATCGTTTATAATCTGCAAATGGATGCATCAGCAGCAGGGCATCTTGCTTACAACCGAGAGGCCTACAGGAGAGCTGTTAGAGAGGCAAAGTTCCGCAAGGGACATGCAAATGACTGACTGACTGAGAAATTACTATAAAGCATAAGAGTGAATGCTGCTCATTGTTTTAATATGATGATGATGATGATGATGAAGGCATCTAACAGGATGGGAATCTCGGACCCATTTCTCTGTAAATGGACGTTTAATTGGTTGGTTACCTAAAGCATTCATTAAACTGAAGAATTAACGGAACAGTTTTAATTATTCCAAAAGAATTGTTCAAAATCTCCTTTACTGGAATGACAGGGTTTAGACACTTTCCGATTTAGCACGCCGAGAACCATAGCCGCCAAAACCCTGTTCCAGCTCTCCGTTGCTAACCTTAGTAACAGGTCTAGACTGGCTAACAGGGCAGAGATTGATGTAGTAATCCACGTGGTGGAGCCTGCTAAA
Organism: Achatina immaculata; assembly: GCA_009760885.1. Classification (NCBI taxonomy): domain Eukaryota; kingdom Metazoa; phylum Mollusca; class Gastropoda; order Stylommatophora; family Achatinidae; genus Lissachatina; species Lissachatina immaculata. Next base: position 65,749,769 of record CM019717.1, on the reverse strand, counting down.
GAAGTATTGCACACTCCGTGAATTTTTCAACTCCACTCTGAGACCGGAAAAAAAAGCCGTTGCAACCCGCTACCAATCCAGCACGATGCTGTGGCTCAACATCTGCACCGCAGTGGCTGCAAAGAACATCATAGACCAAGTTCTAGAGAGATGAAACAGCAACAGTACAACAATACTGGGGACAAGCGTAGTTACTACAGTTCTAGGCAATGTTCCCTGTAAGGGTTTTCGGTATATGTGCAAAATGTTCAGCTCATGTGCCAAAAAAAATGTATGTGCAAATATGCATAGTAACCTGTACACACAAGCGCGCGCATACACACGCACACACTATTAAATCTACTTCTATGTAAACAAAAACAAAAAAAAAACAGGACGGCTCTAATGTTTGTGATCACGACGTCTTGTGTTAGTTACCGAGATAGTTTGCATACCTGAGCAGCTCAAGGGACATTCTACTTTTCCACGACGCAGTGGAAATTAATCTGCCCTTTTATTTTAATTACCCTCTATTCTCTGTGTGCCCACTTGCCTCGCCAAGATTCTGCTACAGTACTACCAAAACTACGTGATAAAACACCAGTTGAAACATCCGATCCGAAAGCCATTTCTCAACAAGAAAGAAACAATAAAGGAAAAACATGTACCATCTTTGTATTTTTCTTGATAGCAAGAGGTTCTGAGAAGCAAACCTTAGCGCTTACTAAACGTAAGGAGTCGTGAAAATTATACTATAGCGAGGAAGACTGAACGGAAGAGCAGTCCTTAGAAAATATAAATGTGACGAGTAGATCAGTAATAATGTTTAAGTACTAGTGGACCGTATTCTTTGATAGCGGTCCCCAACTTTTTCCTATCAAATGACCACTTTTCCATGTATATAGAAGTTGCAGACCAACATCTTATATGTAATATCGCAGTGTCACAAACCCTTTTTTCTATGCAACAGATGGCGCTTAATACCAGAATTGACAGCGTAGCCGAGAACCATAATGCTCTGAGGATCCCTTGTAGTCCGGGGATCACAGATTGGGAATCTCTGATATATTGTTTGGTTTTACTATATTAAAAGAAAGAAAATGGGGCGGAAACGGAGTCAATTATTATTATTATTTGTGTGTGTGTGTGTGTGTGTGTGTGTGTGTGTGTGTGTGTGTGTGTGTGTGTGTGTGTGTGTGTGTGTGTGTGTGTGTGTGTGTGTGTGTGTGTGTGTGTGTGTGTGTGTGTGTGTGTGTGTGTGTGTGTGTGTGTAATCTGAGGTATGGCAATGTTGGCCAGATTGGATTTCTTGTTTCTATTCTTTCATCTCTGAGCAAATCGCCTATTTTGTTTTTCATTCTTGCCATACTCCATCTGGGCCTGTTTTATTGCAGTATTTTACATTAGAGGAATCTCTGGCAACTGATTTCCGCCTTTTTCTGGGGTATGTTTTTATGTTTTGTAATATCTGCTGTGCCTCATAAAGGCATATTGCTGAAAGATTGGATAGTTACTGTTTGTTGTACATTTCTACATGTTTTCCCCTTTCATTTATCTTTTCTATCTTTTTGTAAATGTAAGCCTAGGAAGAAACTGTTATAGAGAATATAGCTACAAAACTTCCTAGGTCATTGAGGAAGTATGTTTGTTGTTTGTGACATTGCTGAACCAGATCACTGTATATCTCACTAGATGCCGTTATTACATTATAGTTACACTGCACTTTTGATGGTTGCATTCTTTGATGCCCATTGCAAGTCTTGGCTGCTACCGTCGTCAGTGCAAAGATCTGGTTATGTACAGGAAAGGTAAGTGTCTGTCTTTGCTGCCAAAAGGCTCTGTCAGTGTCACCTGACATTCTAAAGGATAGCGTACACTGTTTTATCTGCAGCGTGTCTTGAGAACATGGCCGGCGTCATAACTAATGCATTTCTCGCACTGTCTACATTTGAGATGGGAAATAATATCTTAAAAAGAATTAAACGTCAGAAGTTTCGGAATGTTTTTTATTCTAATAGAAGGATGAGAAAATATAACAACGAAATATGAGAGAATCATGAGAGGGGAAAAAAGCACGAGAAAATGTCACAGACAACAAATTACAGCTAACTCTTCATTATATGACACGGTTATATGAGCCTCCATCATGGTTATCCATTTTTGGCGGGCCATGGTGGTTCTCAACAGCACATGCCACATTTTCTGTGTTACTTAGTTATCTCTATCTATCTATCTATCTATCTATCTATCTATCTATCTATCTATCTATCTATCTATCTATCTATCTGTCTGTCTGTCTGTCTGTCTGTCTGTTTGTCTGTCTGTCTGTCTGTCTGTCTGTCTATCTATCTATCTATCTACTCCCTTTCTCTCTTATCCAGTGACTAACATGATCACTAGCTTGTGTCTTGTCTTGGTCAAGACAAATAATTTCAAGTATATTTTTTGTTCTCTTGCGGGGTTTAATTGTTTATTGCCACCCTTCAGATGCTGGCATGATCTTTTGTATTCATTTTTCTCATCATCTAAGAAAGAGGTTCCCAAGCGGACAGTGCCGTCCCCCTGTAGGTTGTGGAAAGATAGGTGAAAAAGGGGAAGGGATGTGAGAGAAAAAAGGAACATCAGGGAACACAAGAACCAGCAGAACAAAATATGGTTTTTGCAAGAATGTGGCTAGGGGCTCAAAGAGGCGGCAATCAGAGAAAAAAATTTGAGAACCACTGTCACTGCTGTAAGATAACTTCCGTATTCTACAAAAACTATAACTTTCGCGCCTAATTATATTTTTTATGTCAAGATCATCTTTATGTGTAAATTCATGTTTTACTAACATAGAGTAATATTTATATATCGTTCACATACTGTGTTTTTAAAGGTAAGATATCATATTTATCATCTTCTTCATGTTATGAAAAGCTGATTTTGTTCATCCTATTTATTTTAGGCTTCATGATCAGCTCGACATTTGTCAGCTTCTCTTTTTGTAGTTCCCAGGCAACAAAATTGATATCTTGTGCCAACGTCTTTCTGTTTGCATAGAACCCTGGACTAAGCTGAGAGTGATTTAGCAAGAAAAATATAGCTCAGCAGTGGTAAGAGATGGAAGCCGAGATGGAAACAATTCTGAGAAGTCCCCAGCGGTCCACTGCCACGAAATTATTTTTGGATTGCTTTTGTCTAGACTCTAGACTGCATTTGTTTTGGTTGAAGTTTTAGCATTACATCCTTGTCTGGTTTCAGTCAGAGAAGAAAAATGATTTGTTAAAAGGCATTTTCCTATTGAAAGTAAATTCTAAACCACGGAAAAAAAATTTTTTTTTCCTAAGTCTAAGATTGTCACAACTTTGGTGTGCTGGGAGTGCTTTTAAAGTCATTAATCTGCTGTCCCTATGTAGCTATAGCGGGGATTAGAAATACATTTCTAAATGGAATTTTTTTTTGTTTCAAGTCTCTACTGAGATGTTGTTGAATCGATACGGAGAGGGAATAAGAAAGGATGAACTTGATTACGAGTCTGAAAACAGTAATGTTCTTCTGTGGAAACATTTGTACAGAAGATGTAAACATTTCAAGCATGACTTCTCAGAAGTGTTTTATTCATAAAAAAAAAAACCTGTTTATTTGATTTGCTTAGGACATTTACATGAGATTATGTATGTTTGTATATGTTTGTGTATGTTTCATTTCCTGCCAGATCTTGACTTCAAGTGATGGGATTTTTTTTTTTTTTGGGGGGGGGGGGGATTATGTGACCTCGTTTCTGGTCTATGTATCACGTGATTGGACAGGCACTGATGAGTAGATAATTCGAGCATTCTGTCTAGGGCTGCTTCCTTGGCGTGATGCTTGCGCTTGTCCTGCTGGAGCTAGCTCCCAGTCTTTGTCTTACTACTTTTCTTTCTTTCTTTCTCGTCTAAAGTAATCTTTTTCCGAAGCTCCCTTATCTATTTTGTTCCCTTACCGTATTCAGCAGAGCAATAAAGTAATATGAAGACATTCTAATTTGCTTGGTGGCCATTTACACCCCTCATCTGGTCTCCTGCTGACACAAAACAGACTGTTTTTCCAGAAACAAAAGGGTCGTTTATAACAGACATTTTCACATCTTCCGTGCAAAGTTTTATGTTTTGTCACAACTTCTACCTTCTTGTCCTGTCTTCTGTCTTCATGGAACTACCAGCTGGTGGTCTTTGCAGCCGATGCTGTGAAGGTGTTGAGGTACAACATCACGTCGGCTCTTGACTGGGCCATGGCAGCCATTTTTTCAGTCCCTGAGTGCAGCTGAAAAGTGGTGGGGGGGGGAGGTAGGGTGGGTGTAGGGTGTTTTAAGAAGGGTTTGTTTTGGGGGGGGGGTAGGGGAGTGTTTTTGGGGGTTGGGGTGTTTAGGGGAGTGTTTTAGGGGGATTTAGGTGGTGTTTTAGGGGAATGTTTTAGGATGGTGTTTTAGGGGGTTATTTAAGGGAGGTGTTTTAGGGGGTTATTTTAGGTGGGGGGTTGTTTTAGGAGGGGGTTTGGGGGGTGTTTTAAGGAAGTGCTTTGGGGGGGGGGTGTTTTAGGGAGTGTTTTGGTTGGGTTTAGGGGATTTTTTTTTGGGGGGGGTTAGGGAGGTGTTTTAAGGGGTGTTTTTTTTTTGGGGGGGTTAGGGGGTTGTTTGGAGGGGTTGGGGGATTGGAGGGGTAGGGGGGCTGCAGTACTTCTTTAGCAAACTCTACCGTCATGGAGAATGGTGATTCCTGTCCCACTAGCTAGGCTAGGCTTGTTAATGGGGAGAGGTGGAGCAGGGTCTTGGTCATCTATGGTTCTCCAGCCCTGACGCCAGCATATCAGCCATGGTTCTCTTGACCTGATGCCAACATGTCAGCCATGGTTCTCTTGACCTGATGCCAACATGTCAGCCATGGTTCTCTTGCATTGACGCCACCATGTCAGCTATGGTTCTCTTGCATTGACGCCAACATGTCATCTATGGTTCTCTTGCATTGACGCCAACATGTCATCTATGGTTCTCTTGCATTGACGCCACCATGTCAGCCATGGTTCTCTTGCATTGACGCCACCATGTCAGCCATGGTTCTCTTGCATTGACGCCAAAATGTCATCTATGGTTCTCTTGCATTGACGCCAACATGTCATCTATGGTTATCTTGCCCTGACGCCAGCATGTCAGCTATTGTTCTCCAGCCCTGACGTCAGCATGTCAGCTATGGTTCTCAAACCTTGACGTCAGCATGTCAGCTATGGTTCTCAAACCTTGACTGCAGCATATAAGCTATTGTTCTCCAGCCCTGACGCCAGCATATCAGTTATTGTTCTCCAGCCCTGACGCCAGCATGTTAGTTATTGTTCTCCAGCCCTGATGTCAGCATGTCAGCTATGGGTCGTTGATTGTAAAAACAGGCATCGTCTTCTCTCCCCTATACAGCCAATAAAAATAAGAATTAAAGACATGTTCTTCTGTACAGTGCTGTATATACTGCATACAATATACGGCGTCTATACGCAGGAGCGAGTCAAGAATACAAAGATACAGCTCAGTAAAGGTTAAGAATGTGCTTTCTCCAAAGATATTAAATTAGTCCTTTTAACAGCTAAGATAACGGGAGAGTTCATTTTAAAATTAAACTACAAGAGAACAAAAAATAATAATGAACGCTCCTTATACAGACTGCGTGAATGATTATGGGTCCGGCATGATTATTTACTTGCAGGTAAGATGACTTGGATGAGATTGAATAAGAAAGACAAGAAAAAACGATAATGAACACAGGAACAATGGCTTGACAAACATCACAGACAGATTATGGCAAAAGATACATGCATACATATATATATGCATGCATACGTACGTACGTACGTACATACGTACATACATACATACATACATACATACATACATACATACACACACACATACACACATACATACATACATACATACATACATACATACATACATACATACATACCTACATACAATTCTGATTATAATGATGGTAAAGATGACAGCAATTCCTGATTGATGCAAAGATTGTTTCATTTAACGACCATTGGAGAAATGAAATTTATTTTCAAATAAAATATACAGATTAAGTTCAAGGAGTAAAAATGAAAGACTTTCATGACATTGTTTCAAAAAATAGAGATTTACAATAAATTATCATTATTATCTATCTCATTACAAATATTTACTATGGCTGTGTTTGCAGATGATACCGTCACGAAGGAAATGACATTATAACGAAGATGTCTATATGAGCAAATGACACCGTCATGAAGATTGCTATGTGAGAAAATTACACAATTACGAAGTGGCTATGTGAGGAAATGACACCATCACAAAGATGGCTATGCTAGGAAATAAAATCATCACAAAGATGGCTATGCTATGAAATCATAGTACCATTAAAATGACTACATTAGAAATTGAAACTGTCATGAAGATGACTATGTTAGGAAAATGACACTTTCATGAAGATGAGTATGTTAGGAAATGACACGATCATAAAGATGTCAATATCATCATGTAGGATAAAACAAAACTTTTCAAGACTTTATACTGTCTGTACAAGAAACTGCTTGGAAGATTTGTCTAACAAAACAAATATTTGATATTCACAGAAAGTGGTGGAGCTTACTAAGAAACCTGCTCACTTTTTCTGTCAGGGAAAATAGGCTTCTCAAGCAATCAAATGTTTTGTTTCACGTTAGTTTAACAGTGGTTCTCAACTAATAGGTCGCGGCTTAAAGCCGGGCCGTGACAGGGAGTATTGTGGGCCGAGCTGAAGTCTCAAAGCAGAAAAAGGAAGGAAAAAATAGATACAATGAAATATTATTCCGCATTTTTCACGCAGTGCATTAAAGCAGACTGCAAGGATGCAGGTCGCACAATTGTGGGTCGCTTTATTAGTATGTCTGCAGTGCGGCTATTGGAGAAAGGATGGTCTAAACAGCGTTTCTTCCAGCATCAAACAGAAATGTGACGTACATAAAAAGACGACATCGCTTTCGAAGTGCGACACAGGCCTCTTTATGACCATGTTGCTGAAACGTGCAGTTTTACAATGTAATTTTAGATTTTAGAGAACAGTCGGGGTAGATTCTGCGAGAGAGCAGAAGTAAAATATAATTCTCAGCAATTGTGTCTTAGTTTACAAATCATATTTCGTTGGCTTGAGAGCCGCTATTCAGTCTTAGTGCTGTGTATAATTCGTATTGGATTAATCAACTGATTCCAGTTAGCCACGTAGTGATAGTGCAGGATAGCCTTTTTTATTGTTTAAACTTTAAAACCTTAGGCACTAAAATTGATCGATTTGTGAAACGTAAGCCCTCAACTTCGAGCAAATAAATTGATAGTAGTGGCAGCGAAAGTCATTTTAATCGAGACGACGTTAACGTTGATACTTATAAGAAAACTAAATACGCTCGAAAATATGATGTGGAGTATATTAAGTATGGTTTAGTTCCATCAACAAATGACCGAAATCTGCCACAGTGTGTTACTTGCTTGCAGATCCTCTCTAATGAGGCAATGAAGCCAACGAAATTGCGTCGTCATCTAACTACAAGACATTCAGATCTACAGAATAAAACTAAATAATTTTTCTAATGTAAAGCCGAGGAATATGGTAAACAGAAGACATTGTTAAAAACAGCAGCCACCACTCTCAATGAAAAAGCTCTTAAAGTATCGTACTTGATTGCCCAGAGAATCACAAAATCAAAGAAACCGCACACGAATTGAGAAGATCTTATCATGCTAGCCGCTGTTGAGATTTGTGACGTATTGTTCGGCTCAGAATATACTACAAAACTGAAAAGCATTCACATCTCGAACGATACTGTCCGCAGAAGAATATCTGAAATGTCCGAGGACATTGTCGGGCAGCTAACTGAATGATTACAACCAAGTTTGCTATTCAGTTAGATGAGTCAACTGACATCGCCGGCGAGTCACAGCTGCTTGTTAATGCTCGCTAACGTTGGTAAAATGGTATGCAAGAGAAATTTCTTTTTTTGCAAGTTCCTGCCAGCGAGAACGACATGTGTGTATGAAATATTTCGTGTTTTAAGCGATTTTTTTCACAACTTTTGGACTGCAGTGGAAGAATTGCATCGATGTTTGCACTGACGGTGCTGCCACAATGACTGGCCGCAACAGTGTTGTTACAACTCACATAAAGCAACTGTCACCCGAGACTGTAGGCACCCATTGCATGATCCATTGTGAGATACTCGCTTGAAAGAAGTCGAATGAAACTCTGGGATCTGTACTCGAAGGCTGTGTTCGGATTGTAAACTTCATAAAAACTAGAATAGTAAACAGTCGATTATTTGCTCAGCTTTGTATTGAATCAGACGCAGAACACAAGCATCTCCTATTGCACTCGGCTGCGTGTTGGCTGTCCAGAGGAAAAGTTCTTGCAAGGGTGTTTGAGCTTCGATTAGAATTGTTGCAATTTTTGACAGGACACAATCTCGACCTGGCAGGTAAGGTCGCTGGTATTGAGTGGCTTGCCATCTTGGCATACCTTGCTGACATTTTTAGCCCTTTGGGCAGTTTGAACATATCACTGCAGGGTAAAGATGCCAGTATACTCAAGACATACGACAAAGTTGCAGCCTTTCAGAAGAAACTACGACTTTGGCGCAAGCGACTCGAGAACAAATCACAAGACATGTTTCACTTGTTCTCTGAATTTATAGAGAGCAATGAAGTTAATGGCGAGAATTTGGAATGGGTCACTGGTGTAATAAAAGGGCATGTGACATCTCTTGCTGAATATTTTGACAAATACTTCAAGCCCGAAGCGTACGATTGGATTCGTAATCCTTTTCAATGTGCATTCTCTGAATTAACCGGTCGTGCATAAGAAGAATTAATGGAACTGTCTAGCGACCGCACATTACAAATCAAATTTAACGACCCTGTTGTAGATATCTCTTCCTTTTGGTGCACTGTTCGCTAGAGTATCCGTTTTTGTCAGCCTTGACGATGAAAGTTCTTTTACTTTTTTCAATAACTTATTTATGTGAAGTTTCATTTTCTGCATTGACTGCCATGAAAACCAAATATCGTTCAAGAATGAACGTGGATGATGGTCTTAGAGTGTGTTTGTCACAAATTCCAGCCAGAACAGACATGCTATCCAACCGGAAACAGTGCCATCTTTAAGGCTTTCATGTAGCATTGAGTATGCAGTTAAACATGTAGAGAAAATATTACTTAATACTTTATAGAATTAGATTTATACCTTGCAAATATAAAGCACTTTATTAGTGGGCTGCAAAAATGTTTGACTTTTACATGTGGACCGTGCAGCAAAAGGGCCTGAGAACCGCTGCTTTAACCAAAGCGCATGCTTCAGAGAACCTCAAGCCGCAGTTATAGTGAGATCTCGTTTAAACATAACTACTTGTGGTCTCTTGGAGCGACTTCTGCCCCAGATTAGCAGATCTCTAGAGTAAGGATCTCAGACAATTCATGATTAACACACAAACTCGAGGAAACTTGTGTCATTTTCTCTCCACACTTGGATAACGCACACTAAAATGTTATCTGTGCCGTATTTTACTTTGTCTTTACAGCACATAGCTCTAACCAACTCCGAGATAAGTGGACATAAATAATGAGAACGTAACGACTAATTATCGAAACACATATGATAATAGCGAGGTAAAATTAAGAATAATTCAACAAAACCTGAACACACTGAAACGTTTCTAGTTTTATGTACACATGGTAGAACTTGTAAATGCATAAATAAGAGACTATACTGAAGACCTTTCCTGAGAGAAAGATAGAAGGGAAGAGAACAAGAGGATGACAGCGACAGAGATGGGTGGACAACATCGAGAGATGGACAGGAACCAGCTTGGTCGAGTGCATTACAAAGACAAGAATGAGAGCAGAGTGGAGATTCATTGCAGCCAACATTCCCTGGGGAGACGGCCCGAGATGAGAAACAAGAGTCATGTCTGTGGACAACAAAGTGATCAGAAGAAACAATTATTTAAACGTGTTATTTTGTACGCCTTATCACTGTCTGTACATCACTGTTATGGTTTAAATAAGATATTTGTGAAGCACCTGAATTTGCCTTTTCTGAGTGTACAGTTACAATGGTATTATGCCTGAAAGATAACAACTCGATTCTTGACATAGTTTCAGCCTGATATCAACTCTTAACTTGGCGCGGAAGGTGTCTGGTTGGAGATGTTGTGATGGTCGTAAGGTGATCACATCGACACCTGGGAGTGTGGCTGAACCGGGAATTACCTCCCCTTGTCTCAGGGACCGTGGATCAAACCATTATTTTGCTTTTCTGAAAAGGTAAAAGTTTTTTTAAATTAAGCTTTTTTGTGTTCAGTATCGTTTGCGTTGTTCCTATTAACTTCATTGGCGCATTAATCTTTATTACATAATCTGCTGCAAGCTTGGTGTAAGCTCTTGTCTTGTTTCCTTCCTCGTGTCCTTTACAGTGTCGAGGTGGTAGATAAGCTTTTTGTCAGGGTTCTGTTGTGTGCCTCGTGGAAGGGAATGAGCTCTCTTTTATTCCCTCTATTCATCTCCAACGTGGACGGCCCCTTTCATTGTTTCTATGCGTTGTCAACGTTTTTCTTTGATTGTATGGTGGTAATTTAGCACAGTGTAAATCACTCTGACACTCCCGGCGTGAAGTATGCAAGATACCTTATATTCACTGTAACTTAATAAGAAACACTCACTAGAGACGGATGATGAGCTTGTTGCTTGAGTATTTCCGTATATTCTTTACACGTTTGCAGGACTCCTTATATTCTCTGTCTTTTACAAATATGGTTATCCGTGGGGGTCATTTATTCATTTTCTTTTCAAATAATGACAAACTCTTGCAAAACCAAACTGAAACCTGTTTTTTAAATCAGTTTTTAAAACGTTTGTATGTCATGCAATAATAAATATAAAATTACCCTTACAATCGAGCTTTGAGCTGAATATTTAAAAAAATACAACAAACCAAATTTTCTTTCTTATTTGTAATAGAATATAAAGGAAAGCTTTTCCTCTTGTGATAGTAGGTCTTCCTTTTGAGTATAGTGTATACACTTTGTATTGTTTGCTTTTTTCCAACAAAAAAAAAACAAAACAAATAATGAAAAAGAAATAATAATTAATGTACTTATAGCTGTGAACATTTTTTTTCAACAAAAGCTGAATTAATCCCGTATATCGCCTCCAACCTTGAAATTATTGTTCTGTTTATTTTCTTTCCATATTTATATATTTCGAATTAACATAGTGTGTGTTGTTAGTTTTTGTGTCTGTGATTACTGATGGAGCTACAAATGTCTTACGGATGTCTTATGGTTGTCTTATGAATGTCTGCTTCAAGCAGCCAAATCAGATACCCCAAGAGCACATAATTATCTTTACAATGAACACAATCACCAGGTTCAAAGGTTCAAAGTTTCAAATCAGACCCCGGCCTCACTGCATTCAGGACAGCCACATATATCCTCCGCCGCACCCTGCAGTATCCATCCAAGAGTTTGTTTGCTAACAGTCCCAATCACATGTTGGTGCTTTACCATGCCTTGTCTGCCACATAGTTCAGGTTTCCTACTAGCACCCTTAATTTGTCCAATCTCCGGCAATCGCTTCATAATTACGTTGTTCTTCCATTCCCTCTCTTCATTTTCCCCCCAGTCTTTCCAGTACGGCCTTAATAATGTTACCCTTGTCCATTCTCAGCCTGTCATGTATTGTAGCCTGTCCAGAATTAACACGTCAGTAACGGGAAATGAGATAATGTCTTTATTTAGCTTACTGGTATTTCAAAACTTAAATCTAAAAATACCGGAACAAAACATTATTATTATTATTATTAACCCGTCCCACTATAACCGGAGAAAATCTGGATTTCCCCCCTTAAAATTCTTCAAGATATGTTTAAATTTCCTAAAAAGAATTCTAATAATGTTGCCGAAACAAAATAATTCATTAAATATTCTAAATTAAGAAAGAAAATATTCCATCACAGCCTGGATAATGTCTTCTTGGCATAAGTGGGAAGGAAATTAATTTCAGAGACATTTTATCGGGAGCTAAATACAAAATCTTGTTAAAATGTTTTTCTTGCAGTATTAGCTTTCTTAGCTTCTCATGCCCACCATTAAGCTTCTTGTAGGATGCGAAAAATGATTTGTCTTGTTTTGTCTTGTCTTATCTTGCCCTGTCTTGTCTTGCCTTGTTTTGTTTTGTCTTGTCTTGTCTTGCTTTGTCCTGTCTTGTCTTGCCTTGCCTTGTCTTGTCTTGCTTTGTTTTGTTTTGTCCTGTCTTGTCTTGCCTTGCCTTGTCTTGTCTTGTCTTGCTTTGTTTTGTTTTGTCTTGTCTTGTTTTGTCTTGCTTTGTCTTGTCTTGTCTTGTCTTGTCTTGTCTTGCCTTGTCCTGTCCTGTCCTGTCCTGTCCTGTCCTGTCTCCTTCATCATATACTTTTCGTTGTTGAGAAGAAAAAACAGACGTCTTTTATAGTGCTCGGCAGTTTGCTTCCTGTAATAGCATATTTAAGGTTTCTGTGATTTCCTCCCTCAATTTCCACCGTGGGCGACCTCTTCCTCTGTTACCTACAAATCTTAGTGTGAATTGTTTTTTCTTTTGTGGTATTCTATCAGACAGTAACCATGTAACATGTCTAAACCATTTCACTTGCTGTTTCTGGAAGTAGCATAACACTGGTATTACTCCAACCTTTGCCCTGATGATGTCATTTCTTACTTGGTCTCTTCTTGTCATATTTAGTATCCTCGTTAAACATCTCATTTCTGTTGTGATGATCCTCCTTTTGTTCTTGGCTGTCAGCGTCCATGTCTGATAGCCTACAGAGCTGAGAGGAAAACTCTGTTGTGCAATGTTTTTTTTTTGTGTTTCAGGTGCGACGTATTTGTTTTTCATTAAAGGTGTCATGCATTTGTTAGTAATTTCAGATAATTATTATAATGAAACATAAAGTAGAGATTTTGAAGTGCTCAATGCTAATCGGTAATGTAGATTCTGACATAATCATCTTGACGTAGTAAACAGATGAGGTGGGGGTGGTTTCTCATTATTATATTTTCTTTTGAGCCACGCACTTAATATTTTCTGCAAATTTCTTCAAAGCTGCCAACAGGTCGATCACGAAAACGCAAAATAATATATGACGGGAGAAAGACATGAGAGAAGATTGCCATCTTTAGAAAGAAATAAGAGAAGACTGTCATCTTTAGAAAAAAATGACAAAAGGCTGTCATCTGTTGAAAGAAATGAGAGAAGGCTGTCATCTGTAGTTTATGGATGGAAGTAAGTAACTGCCAGTGTAGACTGAAATGTTCTAGAAATGTCCGGACAGATCGGCTATTAAACATGTTTTCTTTATGGCCGAAATAATAAATACGACCCGCGATAGACGTGGAAAAAATGACTGTAAATCAAATATTATTAGCCTTTCACTCTTATATCTTTAGCGCTCTCAAATATTTTTTCCGTTTACGTCCATGTTCATTCTTCGTTGCCAGAGATTTTGTGTAGTTTGTAAGTATGTTTTCCGTTGATTTGACAAATGTCTGTTCCATCCATTTCTTTCGTTATATCACTGTTTTCATTTTAAAAATCTGTCAATCTGTCTGTCTGTCTGTCTGTCTGTCTGTCCGTTTCCTGCGTCGCCATCTAGCTTTATTTGTTCATTACTATTTGCATAAATCTGAACACTGATTGTTTAAAAAAGTAAGAAAGAAAGAAAAACACAGGTCGGAGACAGTGTATCGATGTAAGAAAGATTAATTCTAGTTGACATTAACTCGAAGCATGATTGCCTAGAGCAGTGGTTCTCATGCCCTTTTGCTGCACGGTCCACATGTAAAAGTCAAACGTTTTTGCAGCCCACTAATAAAGTGCTTTATATTTGCAAGGTATAAATCTAATTCTATGAAGTATTATGTAATATTTTCTCTATCTGTTTAACTCCATATTCATTGCTACACCAACATTCTTTTCATTTACCTTAAAGATGGCACTGTTTCCGGTTGGATAGCATGTCTATTCTGGCTGGAATTTGTGACAAACACACTCGAAGATCATCATCCATGTTCATTCTTGAACGATATTTGGTTTTCATGGCAGTCAATGCAGAAAATGAAACTTCACATAAATACGTTGTTGAAAAAAGATAGAAGAACTTTCATCACCAGGGCTGACAAAATCGGATATTCCAGGGAAACAGTGCAACAAAAGGAAGAGATATCCACAACAGGGTCGTTAAATTTGATTTGTAATGTGCCGTCGCTAGACAGTTCCATTAATTCTTCTTGTGCACGACCGGTTAATTCAGAGAATGCACATTGAAAAGGATTACGAATCCAATCGTACGCTTCGGGCTTGAAGTATTTGTCAAAATATTCAGCAAGAGATATCAGATGCCCTTTTATTACACCAGTGACCCATCCCAGAATCTCGTCATTAACTTCATTGCTCTCTATAAATTCACAGAACAAACGAAACATGTCTTGTGATTTGTTCTCGAGTCGCTTGCGCCAAAGTCGTAGTTTCTTCTTAAAGGCTGCAACTTTGTCGTATGTCTTGAGTATACTGGCATCTTTACTGTACAGTGATATGTTCAAACTGCCCAAAAGGCTAAAAATGTCAGCAAGGTATGCCAAAATGGCAATCCACTCAATATCAGCGACCTTATCTGCCAGGTCGAGATTGTGTCCTGTCAAAAACTGCAACAATTCTAATCGAAGCTCAAACACTCTTGCAAGAACTTTTCCTCTTGACAGCCAACGCACAGCCGAGTGCAATAGGAGATGCTTGTGTTCTGCGTCTGATTCAATACAAAGTTGAGCAAATAACCGAATGTTCACTGTTCTAGTTTTGATGAAGTTTACAATCCGAACACAGCCTTCGAGTACAGATCTCAGGTTTCATTCAACTTCTTTGAAGCGAGTGCTTCACGATGGATCATGCATTGGGTGCCTACAATCTCGGGTGACAGTTGCTTTATGTGAGTTACAACACCACTATTGCGGCCAGTCATTGTGGCAGCACCGGCGGTGAAAACACCGATGCAATTCTACCACTGCGGTCCAAAACTTGTGAAAAAATCGTTTAAAACACGAAATATTTCACTGGCCGTCGTTCTCGCTAGTAGTGACTTGCAAAAAAGAAATTCCTCTTGCATACTATTTTACTAACATTAGTGAGTAATAACAAGCAGCCGTGACTCGCCGGCGATGTCATTTGACTCAACTAACTGAATAACAAACTTAGTAGATTGTACTAGTTCTGTTAGCTGCCCGACAATGTCCTCGGACATTTCAGATATTCTTCTGCGGACAATATCGTTCGAAATGTGAATGCTTTTCAGCTTTGTTGTATATTCTGAGCCGAACAGTACGTCACAAATCTCAACAGCGGCTAGCATGATAAGATCTTCTCAATTCGTGTGCGGTTTCCTTGATTTTGCGATTCCCTGGGCACTCAGGTACGATGCTTTAAGAGCTTTTTCATTGAGAGTGATGGCTGTTGATTTTAACACTGTCTTCTATTTACTATATTCCTCAGCTTTACATTAGAAACATTCTTTATTCTGTAGATTTGGATGTCTTGTAGTTAGATGACGGCGCAATTTCGTCTGTTTCATTGCCTCATTAGAGAGGATTTGCAAACAAATAACACACTGTGTCAGATTTTGGTCATTTGTTGATGGAACTAAACCGTACTTAATATACTCCACATCATATTTTCGAGCGTATTTAGTTTTCTTACAAGTATCAACGTTAACGTCGTCTCGATTAAAATGACTATCGCTGCCACTACTATCAATTTGTTTGCACGAAGTCGAGGACTTACGTTTCACAAATCGACCCATTTTAGCGGCTAAAGTTTTAAAGTTTAAATATTAAAAAGAGCTATCCTGCACTATCAGTACGTGTGTAACTTGAATCAGTTGATTAATCCTGTAAGAATTACACACAGCACTAAGACCGAATAGCGGCTCTCAAGCCAACGAAATATGATTTGTAAACTAAGACATAATTGCTGAGAATTATATTTCACTTTTGCTCTCTCGCAGAATCCACGCCGACTGATCTCTAAAATTACACTGTAGAACTGCACGTTTCATCAACACGGCCAGAAAGACGCCTGTGTCGCACTTCGAAAGCGATGTCGTTTTTTTTATTTACGTCATATTTCTGTTTGATGCTGGAGGAAACGCTGTCTGGACCATCCTTTCTCCAATAGTTGCAATGTCGATATACTAATAAAGCGACCCACAATTCAGCGGCATGCACCCGTGCAGTCTGCATTGCGTGAAAAATGCGGAATAATTTAGTATCGTATCTAATGTTTTCTCTCTTTTTTTCTTCTGTGAGACTTCAGCGCGGCCCACAATGCTCCCTGTCACGGCCCACCTTTGGGCCTTGGCCCATGGGTTGAAAACCACTGGCCTAGAGAGAAGGAGAGAGAGTGAGTAAAGAATGAATTTTCACTGATGATAACGTGGAGCATGACTTTTTACAGTGTGTGTGAGAGAGAGAGAGAGAAAGAGGGGAAAAAGAAGAGAGAGAGAGAGAGAGAAAGGGAGATAAAGAGAAAGAAAGGGATGGAGAGAGAGCATATGGATTAAGAAACATGATTTCTCACTAACATTAGCGTGACGCATGACTGCTAGAGAGAGAGAGAGAGAGAGAGAGAGAGAGAGAGAGGTTGATTGATTGATCTTTATTTCAAAAGGGTTAAGATTTGGGCACGCAGGCCCGTCTGACATTCTGCCTTTTATCATACATCTTTCACTCTATTCCAGACATTCTACAAATATTCTGTTCATGTAACAAACATAATTAACACTGAAGCTAAGAGAAATAAAATAAAATATAACATCTACGTTTCGCTCTTAAACATTCACTCAGTACAAAAGTAACTACATATATTATAAATGACTATCTACTAAACAAAATTTTCGGTACTATTCAGAAAACAATTAATTGTATTCGGTGTCTGTAAGAGCAGTTTAAGATAACTTTTAAGTTTTATAATTCATGGAGGCATGTAGTCGAAATCAAATAGATATTGGGAAAGCTTGTAGTTATAGGAAGGAGTATAATTTATATTTTTTATACAGGATGGGAGAGTATTCCAAAGATGAGCAGCAGAATAACTAAAGCTTTTCTTGTAAAGATCAAGTCTAGGTTTTGGAAGACATATGTTGTTCAAGCGTTGGCTGCACTATGGGGTAAATTTAAACAGGTTCCATAGATAAGGCAGGGCATGCCGTGAAAGAATTTGATGTACTAACTTGGCTTTGTTGAAGAGGAACCTGTTCTTAAGAGGCAGTATTTTGATACGTTTGTGCTGGTTAGTTGTTTGTGCTTGATCTTTGTCACTAATAAGCTTTACTGCTCGCTTTTTGAGTCACCAAAGCCTCTTTGTATTTGACACTGAGCAACCATCCCAAACTGTTGAGCTATAGTCTAAATGTGTTTGTATATGAGCTATGTAGTATGTCTTCCTAGTGTCTTGATCGATGAAGTGCTTAATTTTAGCTAACTGGTATACTTTTTGTGCGATGAGTTTTGTTAGACATTGCACATGAGAGTTCCAGGTCAGATGTTGGTCAATAATAAGACCTAGCGTTTTGTGCTCGCTAACGTTTTCTATCTGTGATGTTTCTGTACAGAGCCGAAGTATTGTTTTTGTTGCGTTTTGTAGTTTCTGTCTTGTTGTTATGAGCATTGATTTTGTTTTATCGGTGTTTATAATCATGCCATTATTTTTGCTCCATCTAATTAAATTGTATAACTCGACCTGAAGAGTTGATTCTAGATTAGCACAATCGTAGTCACTGGTGTAGACTGTGCAATCATCGGCAAAAATGTCACAAGAAGAGTGTTTAAGATGAAGTGGAAGATCATTGATATAAAAAGCAAAGAGCAACGGGCCTAGAATAGAACCTTGCGGAACACCAGTCTAACCAGTTAGAGGAAGAGAGAAAATGATAGAAAAATTGAGAGAGAGAATGAGAGAGAGAGAGAGAGAGAGAGAGAAGAGTAATTTGAAATGAATGTTATAAATGATTACACAACAGATATAAAAAGAAGTAAATACAATCACAAGAACATACACAAGTAACACTCTCCTGATGTGAAAAGATTCTCCTCTGGTGCTCTGGTGCATCAAGTAACAGTCCAATTTTCCACACAACCGTCAAATTTTGCTTCAAAAGAGTTTTTCTTTAAAAATCACCAATGTGTTTCCCCTCTATTTTTTCTCTTTCTTCCGTGCCAGAGGAAAAGGGAGTTACAAAATTATTTCAGCTTACCTTTTGAATTCATTTACAAAATTATGTCAGCTTGTCTTTTGAGTTCATTATTGAAAATTTACATGGATTTATGAACACAAAAACAAGTTTTGTTTTGGTGAAATTTGAAAATAAAAATAAAAACAACACATCTCTGCAGTTTAGGTTCCAGTTCTAAGATGAACGAAAACAGGATTTCTGTTGCACCTTAAGTTTGGTTCATCTTAGTTTTCCCAGAAGAAAAGTAACTATCTATAAGATAATGTGTGTTGTCTGTGCAGTGAACAACGCCATCAGTTCTTGTCTCTTTGTTCGTTTACAGACTTTTCTTCATCCAGTCAAGTGATGGTAATAGTAACTTCATAAGTCATCCTGATTTATCATATCTAATGTGTTATTTTAGCATTAAAAAAGGAGGAAGGAAAGGAGAGAAAGGGCAATTGAAAACAGAGAAGAGCACGGAGGAAAAAAAAACACTCCTCAATCCTGTTTGTGACTTTTTTTTCTTCTTTATTCTCCTTTGTCACGTTTGCTTAAAATTGCATCATAAATCTCCATGTGATTCTTGTGCCAGTTTTACCGCAGTGATTCGTTCTTTCATCGTGGCAGTCATGTCTGGAGATATATTTATTTATCTTTCAGTTTTCCCCGTCACAAGCGACAAGTTACTTGCTTACGTGAAAACACAAGTTACATCAAACGTTCAGTTTTTTTTCTTCCTGTTTAAACTTGTCTGCGAGAGCGAACTTGTCAGTGATCTTGTCATTGATCTTGTTATTGAACTTGCAGAGATATTGGCAGTGAGTGAGTGAGAGAAAGAAAGAGAGAGAATGAGAGAGAGAGTGAGAGAGAGAATGAGAGAGAGTGAGTGAGAGAATGAGAGAGAATGAGAGAGAGAGGGAGAGAGAGAATGAGAGGGGGGGGGGAGAGAATTAGAGAGAGAATGAGAGAGAGAATGAGAATGGGAAGGAGAGAATTAGAGAGAGAAAGAGAGAGAGAGAAGGAGAATGAGCAGGAGAGATTTAGAGAGAGAAAGAGAGGGAGAATTAGAGAGAGAATGAGAGAGAATGAGAGAGAGAATGAGAAAGAGATAGAATGATAGAGAGAAAGAGAGTGAAAGAGAATGAGAGAGAGGGAGAGAGAGGGAGAGGAGAGTGAGAGAGAATGAGAGAGAGTGGGAGAGAGAGGGAGAGAGAGAAGGAGAGAGAATGAGAGAGAATGAGAGAGAGAATAAGAGAGAAAATGAGAGGAGAATGAGAGAGAGAGGGAGAGAGAATGAGAGAGATAATGAGAGAGAGGGAGAGAGAATGTGAGAGGGAGAGAGAATAAGAGAGAAAATGAGAGAATGAGAGAGAGGGAGAGGAGAGAGAGGGAGAGAGAGGGAGAGAGAGGGAGAGAGAATGAAAGAGAATGAGAGTGCGGGAGAGGAGAGAGAGAGAGAGAGAGAAGGAGAGGTAAAGAGAGGGAGTGAGAGAGAGGGAGAGAGAGGGAGAGAGAGGGGGAGAGCAAGAGGGTGAGAGAGGGAGAGAGAGGGAAAGAGAGAATAAGAGAGAGATGGAGAGAGAGAAAATGAAATGAAGAGAGAAAATGAGAGAGAGGGAGAGAGAGGGGGAGAGAGAATGAGAGACAGAAGGAGGGAGAGAGAGAGGGAGAGAGATAGGTAGAGGAGAAAGAGGGGGAGAGAGAAGGAGAGGGAGAGAGAGGAAGTGAGAGAGAGGAAGTGAGAGAGAGGGAGGGGAGAGGGAGAGAGGGAGAGAGAGGGAGAGAGAGAGGGAGAGAGAATGAAAGAGAATGAGAGTGCGGGAGAGGAGAGGGAGAGAGAGAGAAGGAGAGGTAAAGAGAGGGAGTGAGAGAGAGGGAGAGAGAGGGGAGAGGGGGAGAGCAAGAGGGTGAGAGAGGGAGAGAGAGGGAAAGAGAGAATAAGAGAGAGATGGAGAGAGAGAAAATGAAATGAAGAGAGAAAATGAGAGAGAGGGAGAGAGAGAGGGGGAGAGAGAATGAGAGACAGAAGGAGGGAGAGAGAGAGGGAGAGAGATAGGTAGAGGAGAAAGAGGGGGAGAGAGAAGGAGAGGGAGAGAGAGGAAGTGAGAGAGGAAGTGAGAGAGAGAGGGAGGGGAGAGGGAGAGAGAGGGAGAGAGAATGAAAGAGAATGAGAGTGCGGGAGAGGAGAGGGAGAGAGAGAGAAGGAGAGGTAAAGAGAGGGAGTGAGAGAGAGGGAGAGAGAGGGGAGAGGGGGAGAGCAAGAGGGTGAGAGAGGGAGAGAGAGGGAAAGAGAGAATAAGAGAGAGATGGAGAGAGAGAAAATGAAATGAAGAGAGAAAATGAGAGAGAGGGAGAGAGAGAGGGGGAGAGAGAATGAGAGACAGAAGGAGGGAGAGAGAGAGGGAGAGAGATAGGTAGAGGAGAAAGAGGGGGAGAGAGAAGGAGAGGGAGAGAGAGGAAGTGAGAGAGAGGAAGTGAGAGAGAGGGAGGGGAGAGGGAGATAGAGGGAGAGAGAATGAGAGACAGAAGGGGAGGGAGGGGAGAGGGAGATAGAGGGAGAGAGAATGAGAGACAGAAGGGGAGAGAGGGAGAGAGAGAGGGAGGGAGAGGAGAGAGAGGAGGGAGTGAGAAGGAGAGAGAGACCTTGTTCTAGTGTCAACTTTTATAACTTCTAACAACGCTTTAGTTCTTTGTTTAACTTACCATCTTCACCCCAGCTGTCCCCTAACTCAACTGTTCATCAACTGCTTATGTCCTTCAACTGCTGTCGTCACTCAACTGCCGACGTCACACAACGGCTGTCGTCACTCCACTGCTGTCGTCATTGAACTGCCGACGTCACACAACTGTTTACGTCTTTCGACTACTTACGTCCCTCACCTGCTGTCGTCATTGAACTGCCGACGTCACACAACTGTTTACGTCTTTCGACCACTGTCGTCACTGAACTGCCGGCTCACTGACTTGCTGACGTCACTCAACTTCTGATATCACTAAACTATTGACCCTTCTCATGTGCTGATCTTCCTCAGCTTTTGACTCACCCCAACGACAGCAATCTGAAAATGTTTGTGGATATGTCAAAGGTCAAACAAACAATCAAAATGCAAGTTTTCCTTTACCTCTGAACCTTTGTTATAATCATTGCACAAATTAAACAAAAAACAACAGACTACACCTTCCCAGGGTCTTATGCTGGATTTAGAACTTCAAAGGGCCCCAGTGCTGAAGCCCTTATCCGCTTAAGATTTGCCTGAGCCCCAGACGTAACAGAGTATGTTTTGCAGGGCGTGCAACTCTGGAAGAGCCATATAAAGTTACCACCCCTGGCTGCTTATATACTCGGTCTAATGGGGTATTTTCCATAACTTCTGAACTCAACTTCATGACCATCATCAGATGAAATGCAGTCTTTGCTTGGCCTATTCTGTTCTTAATTTCTGTTTTGCATTTCCCATCTGAATTTATTACTGCTCCAAGGTATTTGAATTTCTGCACCTGCTTTAGAATAGTTCCGTTTAATTTTATACTGGATTTTAGTGGATTCTGTTTCTTAGATATAACCATAGTTATCTTCTTGATGTTTAGAGTAGAGCTAAATATGGGCGCGCAATATGTTGCACGGGATTTGTGTGAAAGACGGAATTGTTTAGAATAGGAAAGATACGATATATTTTAATTAGTCTTGGTCTGCGTCAAACCTTGTGAGGATATAGAGCTGTTTTTGAAGAATCGTCATGTGTTTGCTGGAGAGAAAAAGAGACAGCCATGTCTCTAGATGTTTTCTTCAAGTCTGGTGGACCCAGCTAACTTAATGTACTTCCTGCCAGTGGGGTTTGTTTCTCTGTGTTGCCACCAGCAGTTTGATATATGTCTTGTTACACCAACCATCATACTGAACTTCATCATCTGGTTCCATCATTAAACGACCTTGTGTTTTGACTTGAATACTAGCATTTGTTAACTAAACGTGGACAGCTGTAGTCAACTGTTTTCATCTGTACTCCATGAGATGTCTTGGCTAGATCCTGTCAAGTATGTAATCAACAGGGAATCGTGAAGCTGTTTTTGAGTGTGGCACTGCGTTAGATGTTAAATCATCTCACCAAGTGGCAGCTGCTAGAGAATCAAGGGAGTCTGGCACACAGAGTGTTGGACATTTAAAAATTAATACAAATGGAAATATTTGAAAATAGTTCAATTTCTTCACCATCTGTATCGCATTACAAATATAATTGTTTGAAATAGTTTAAAGTCTTCACTATTCTATATCATTTTACAAATAAAAATATTAGGAAATAGCTGAATTTTCTACATACACAGCAAAGGAAGTAGAATATGTAGATGTAATTTCTTGCTAGACAATAAACATAAATCATCGAATTAAAAGATTTACAGTAAAATATCTAGTTCTCAGTTTTATGAGACACCGACGAACAATATGGTCAATTTGCTACAAAACAACGAAACAGACAGACCTACAGATGCAGCTGCGGTTAGGATAAAGATGACAGCGGCTGGAAACACAAGAGGAAATGTGACCTGGTATTCTAAGAATGGTGTCAAAGTAGCGAAGATTGTAGGGGGGGGGGGGGGGGTGGGTGAAGCTTCGAGAGAGGTCAAACACCATCACCAGTACCAGAAAGACGGTAAAAAAGACATTATCTAGAACAAGAAACATCAGTCACACAGACTGGAGTCAACTAACAGAAGAATACAGGGAAGCAAGACCAGATGTTAGTGTCCGATTATGTCAAATATTTGTTACAGTCAGCTAAAGGAAAGATTTTTCGTCATGATAAGCAAACAGAAACGACTTATAAGTTGGAAAGAGGCACTGTAAACGTAAACCGACATTCATGATAGCTATGATATTTGTTAGGTGGAGAGAGAGAGAGAGAGAGAGAGAGAGAGAGAGAGAGAGAATGAATGAATAATCTTTATTTTTAAAGGATAAAGAATTGGGCACGCAGGCCAGTCTTACATTCTGCCCTTCATCACTCCATCTTTTATTCTTCCCACACATACACGAGGGAGAGAGAGAGAGAGAGAGAGCCCACAAAGAAGGCTGATAATTTAAAGAGTAAAGCACTTGATTCAGATCAAGATAAGGCGCTGATGACCTCACCTATTGTGTGGCTCCTTGTCACTGAGTTTCCTGTCAGCGGTGCTCAAAGTAATGAAATACACACGTTCGGCTAAATCTCACTCGTTAGCGAACACTGAAAGCCGGAAATAGAATGGTAGTTATCATTATGTGGATTGGTTTTATCTAATTTGATGGATGTGGTGAATTTGTCTTTCCAATTCTCAAACACGCAAAGTTGGAATCTGCAGGAGAGAAGTTGGTGATGAGGTGTTGGGCCGGCTTTGCGTGTTTACAATTCTCCAGAGAAAAACATGTGCATGAAAGTGCTAACATCGTCACTTCTTCTATCTATCTATCTATCTATCTATCTATCTATCTATCTATCTATCTATCTATCTATCTATCTATCTATCTATCTATCTATCTATCTATCTATCTATCTATCTGTCTGTCTGTACCTGCCTGCTTGTCTTGCCTGCCTGTTTGCCTATTTGTCTGTCTCTTTGCTTTCTTTGCTTGGCTCTTTACATACTTTCTTTTTCTCTGTTATCTCTCTCTCTCTCTCTCTCTCTCTCGTTTTGCCAATATATCTGTTTCCCTGGCTGCCTATTACTCAGAATAGGTGCCTCTCTATCAGAATCAGTTATCTTTTTTCGCCATTCTGTACACGTCTGTCAGTTCCACTTCTCTCTCTCTCCCTCCCTCTCTCTCTCTCTCTCTCTCTATATATATATATATATATATATATAATATATATATATATATATATGAAAGTAGTTAATTTCTTCACCATCTGTATCACATTACAAATATAATTGTTTGAAAATAGTTTGAAAATATGTCAATTATGATTTATACGCCTCTAGTCACGAACAAATCGGCCCACGAACACAATTTCTGAACAAATTTTGACTCGACCCACAAACAATGCCTCGGCCACGAACGCACAAACATGGCTTTGGCGCCATATTTTTGGCTCGCGAATAGGATCAGCTGTACTCAGGTTTGCGCGCCGTGAACATTGTTTGTCGTTGCGTTGTTCTTTATACAATTTTGTTATGCGTTTTGCAACTAACCCTCATTATGGCTCTCAAGAAAGTGAAAAGTGTTAGTGATAGTGATGTAAAGAAGACCAAGCGTATTAAGTAGAAACGAAGAAGGAAATAATAACGAAACATGAGAATGGTGCTCACGTTTCTGATCTCGCCAAGCAGTACGACATGGCAATATCTATGGTCTGTAAGATCTTAAAGAACAAAGATGCGCTAAAGACGGCTGATGTGGCTAAAGAAGTGACTATGTTAACGAAGCAAAAGTCTGAAGTGTTAGAAGAAGTAGGAAAACTATTTTTAGTCTGGATTAATGAAAAGCAGCTTGATTGGAGATAGTGTTAGCGAGGCCGTGATATGTGAGAAGGCTTTAGTTTTGCACGGTGATTTAGTGGCGAAAGCGCCGAATACAAGTGATGCTAGCGTTGACGAATTTAAGGCAAGTAGAGGCTGGTTTGAGAAATGTCGTCGACGAACTGGAATTCCTAGTATTGTTAGGCATGGAGAGGCAGCTAGTTGGGACAAAAAAGCAGCAGATGCCTGTGTGGAGGAATTTGCAAACTTTATCTACTCTGAAGGTTACGTACCGCATAAAGTTTTTAATTGCGATGAAAAGGGACTTTTTTGGGAAAAAAATTCCAAGAAGGACCTGCATAACCCAAGAGGAAAAGTCACTGCCTGGTCACAAACCAATGAAGGACAGGCTTACACTTTTATTGTGCGCTAATGCAAGTGGGGATTGTAAGATTAAGCCTCTTTTAGTTGACCACTCTGAAAATCCGGGCGCTTTTAAACGCAATAAAGTGCTAAATGGTAAACTTCCGGTATTGTGGAGAGCGAATAGCAAGGCTTGGGTAACAAAGTTACTTTTTATGGAGTGGCTGACTGAAGTTTGTGCGCCAACTGTCAAGAAATACCTTGAGGGAAATAATTTGCCCCTTAAGTATCTGCTGGTTATGGACAACACTCCTGCCCATCCTCCAAGCATGAAAGAAGATCTTGATGTTGAGTACGACTTCTTAAAGTGAGATTTCTTCCTCCTAACAGCATTCCTCTCATCCAGCCCATGGACTAGCAAGTACTCTCCAACTTTAAGAGCTGATATACAAAGGCTCTTTTTTCCAGGTATTTCTAGGTCACCAACGACACGGATTTGACCCTGCGTGATTTCTGGAAGGATCACTTCCATATCCTCCACTGCATAAACCTCATTGACAAGGCATGGAACAATGTCTCTAACCGCACTAATCTGCCTGGGGGAGACTCTGGCCAGGTTGTGTGCCTAATAGAGACTCAGAGGAGACGGATGTAACTCTAGTAAACGAGATTGTGACCATTGACAAGAGTTTGGGAGGTCAACGAGGAGGATGTGATGGAGCTGGTGGAGGGCCACAGACAAGAACTCAACACAGAAGAACTTGCTGAGTTGCAACGTGAACAGATGAAAGTTTGCAAGAGGAGTACTCAGGAGAGGAGGAGGAGGAGGAGGAGGAGGAGGAGGAAGAGGTGGTACATGCTTCAAGTGCTGAGATCAAAGAAACTTGTAGCAAGTGGAGTGAAGTGCAGGTTTTCATTGAGAAGCATCACTCTAACAAAACTGTGACCAGCAGAGCAGTGGACATTTTAAATGACAATGTCATGTCCTATTTTCGGAAAATTATCCAACAAAGAAAAAGACACGTGTCTCTGGATCGTTATCTTGTGAAAACACCAGCCACCGAGCCAGCAATCGAACCACTTCCCAGGATACAAACAAGAGAAAAAAACACCAGAAATACCTACACAGTTGCCAGACGTTATTATGGAATGGGACTCGTCTTCGAAAGAGTAGTCTTCCTCCTCTTTCTCCTCCTCCTTCTCCTCCTCCTCCTCTATCATCTACCTGTGCTAGCAACTATCAAACACAAAGTTTAAGTTATACTGTATACTGTATTTTATATTATATATTTTTGCCACACATAAATCCATAAAAAGAAAAAAAAAAACAATGTGTTTCTGGGCCAGGCGAACGAATTAATTGGATCTGCGTTAATTTCAATGGGAAAAATTGTTTCGGTCCGCGAACATTTCGGTTTGCGAACGGAGTCAAAGAACAAATTAAGTTCGTGACCCGAGTTATCACTAAATATATATGCATGTATGTGTGTGTAACTGTGTTTGGTACCCATCTTCCCCTCTTTCCGCTGACCATGGATAGATTTCTCCCTGAAAGATTAAATGTACATTTAATTTAAATTTTCTTGGATTTGTAGCTTAAGTCAGCTCCAAGTCTGTATCCAACATAATCACAAATAATGATGCACTAAGTAGACCGCTGTCATCAGTTTCTCTCTGGTCTTGCTTTGGGCTTCAAGACCTTTAGTGCGCATGCGTCTCTGTACATGCCTGGATCACACTATCATAGATGTTGATTCTCTTCTTTTTGTAACAGAATGTCTCATTGGTTGCTTAAAAAGTGTTCTAGTTTATTAAAAATATGTGACAAGGAAGTGAAATTCTCTCTTTTGGCAGATTATCTTTGACCAAAAAACGTGAAATGCCGTATTCGATTTGTTGTCAACTTCAAATTATGTGAAACCAGCACTGAGAATTCTTTTTCTATCTTTGCATTTTATTATCAAGTTCATGTTTTGAAAAATCATTTTCTCAAAAATGTGAAATTTTAAAAAAATGAGGGCTGTCAACAAAAGTGTTAAGAGACTGGCATTTTCTAATATCATTGAGATTTGGCGACTGGTCGTTTTCTGATTACAGCAAGATTTGGTGGCTGGCGATTCTAATTTCATCAAGATATGGTAACTGGGGATTTCTAATTTTGTCAAGGTATGATAATTGGGGATTTCTAATTTTATCAATATACGATTTTTGCGAATTTCTAACTTTATCAAGATATGATGTTTGGGGATTTCTAATTTTGCCCTGATTTTGTGACTGGGGATTTATACTTATGCCAAAATATTGTGATTTGGAATTTCTAATTTTACCAAAATATTGTTGCTGAAAACTGACCGGACAGACTTATGTGGCTGCAGCAAAGGGCAACAGACGCCACATCACATCTTCCAGAGTTGCCAGCTATACAACCCACTCAGGCGAGGAACCTGGCCAGACCCCAGCCTCTAGAAGAGAAGCTCTACGATTATGGTGAAAACTTGGAACGCACAGTCTGAGAGAGAGAGCGCAAGAGAGAGTGAGAGAGAGAGAGATTGGTATTCATGTGTGAATGAAGGTCGAAGTAGTCACGAAGTTTGATATTCTGCCATCCATCGCTATTTGTATTGGTTTAAAATCTTTAGATCCAGGTAAGGACAGACGTGCTCTAAATATTGAACACCTGGTTCGGACGTTTCTGACACTTCCTTCCTTCTTTAGATTCACATTTATCTTTTCAAAATGACTGCCTTATTACTATACTAATTCTTGCAACTGTATTCTTCGTTCGTCCTTCCGGTTTCCTACCATTACTGACGAGTTCACTTTGCCCTACAGCTCTGCTCCAGCTGTACCTAACCACAGCATGAGAGAGCTGCCAACAATCCGGTGCATCGATTAACTTTTGTCGTCAACCTTTTCAAAGCATCGATTTATACGAAGAGAAAATCTGTAGCTTCCATTTAAAAAAAATAAATGGAAGTGAGGCTCAGAGTGGCCTCCCCTAGATTCTGACCGGAACTGAATGATAAGCTTTTGTGTCCGTCTGCTTTGATTGATGAACCTTTGAGTTTATGTACCCTGAATGACAAACCTTTGAGCCCATGTACTCTAAATAATAAACTTTTGAGTTTTTGTACTCTGAATGACAAACCTTTGAGCCCATGTACTCTGAATAATAAACCTTTGAGCCCATGTACTCTGAATAATAAACCTTTGAGTTTTTGTACTCTGAATGACAAATCTTTGAGCCTATGTACTCTGAATGACAAACCTTTGAGCCTATGTACTCTGAATGACAAACCTTTGAGTTTGTGTACTCTGAATGACAAACCCTTGAGCCCATGTACTCTGAATGATCAACCTTTGAGTTTATGTACTCTGAATGACAAACCTTTGAGCCTATGTACTCTGAATAACAAACCTTTGAGCTTGTGTACTCTGAATGACAAACCCTTGAGCCTATGTACTCTGAATGACAAACCCTTGAGCCTATGTACTCTGAATGATCAAACTTTGAGTTTATGTACTCTGAATGACCTTTTTTTCTGTCAAGGTACTCTGAATGACAAACCTTTTCACCCAAGTATTCTGAATGATGAACTCTTCAGACCACGGGCTCCGAATGGCCAACTCTTTCTCCTGTGTGCCCTGAATTACCCACCAACCCTTGCGCCAATGTACTTTGTACATTCCACAGAAGGACCCCACAAAGTCAGCCCATGTATTTTGTGCATTCCAAAATA
The DNA here is from genome assembly GCA_009760885.1 of Achatina immaculata. Taxonomy (NCBI): domain Eukaryota; kingdom Metazoa; phylum Mollusca; class Gastropoda; order Stylommatophora; family Achatinidae; genus Lissachatina; species Lissachatina immaculata. Next base: position 65,720,956 of record CM019717.1, on the reverse strand, counting down.
GGACCCACAAAGCCAGGTCGGAGTACCGATAGAGGGCGCTAAGAGTCACAAAAAATTGTGACTGAAAAACTTTCTTTTTAATCTTTCACGCATTTCTTGGTGTTGCCAGTCACTAACCATTCACATTACAACTTTGGCAATTATTACTGGTTCCCGATTTACGACATACTCGAGTTATGACGATTCACAGTTACGACCGTCTTTTGTAGTAAACTAAGTTTACATGTGGTATTTTATGATAGAAGTTTAACTGCTTGATATTTCATGTTTTCTAAACTTCTGAAACAATCAAAGAACAGATCTGTTAAAGTACTGATGGCAAATAGCTATAATAGTGAAAATGAACATAAACAAAATGTCACTAGAGGGAGTATTCGATTTACATTGGTTCAGACTTACAATAGGGTCGTTATAACAGAACCGCGTCGCAAATCGGGGATCACCTGCTTCAGGAACTCATTGACCATACTAACATACCGTGAGCTGTATACATAATCTTTTTATATATCGGTTCACTTGAGACCTGAACATTATTTCGGTGCTTCAGGGTATAAAAAAGGGTCGAGAAACACTGATCAAGATGTTTAGACACATTTATCTTCTTATATCTTATATCCTTCCCGTGCCGTTAAACGTCACATAGGGCTCGCAAAGTAGTTCGCCAGTTTTTCCTGTCTTCGGCGAGTCTTTCAACCTCATCAAAGGATTTTAGACACACTACCGAAGCTGATTTACTTGTGTGTTAGCAGTTCTCTGACATTCTAGGACAAATGTACTTTCTGTGCATGTTTGTGTAAGATGTATGTATGTATGTATGTATGTATGTATGTATGTGTGAGTGTGTGTGTGCCCGCGTGCTTTCTCAGTGGTTCATACTCCTTGTTGCCTCGATCTATTCTCATTTGCGGATCTTTCAAGAACCTGTTCAGCTGACTTAGCATGACCTCCTTCAGTAGTTTTGTGCAAACACGATCATTATGATAGTGCCACATACTGAGACAAACACGCATGCGTATTTAGACATACACGTATGTTTCTGGAGACACCTATTGAGGCAATCACGTGCATATTTGCAGACAAATATATATACTGAGACAAAATGTATACGTATTTAGACATACACGTATATATTTGGAGACGCATACATCTATATATTTGGAGACGCATACATCTATATATTTGGAGACAGATATACATCTTGAGGCAAACATGTATACGTATTGAGACATACAAATATATTCTTTTGCGTTCGAGGTTGTTGGTCACTTCAGATCCTGATCCCTGTTGACATGGCAAAGCCCGCAGCCCTCTCCAGATCCTGATAGGAGCCCCAAAGCTTTTGTCTCACGCTTCAGGTCTGCATGGTTTAGGTACTTTTATAGGATATGTTCTGGAGTCTGGACTCCACTGCCACATGGAACACTCACTCGTCTGTGTGAGACATTTTGAGTCGATTCAGATGGCTCAGTAGACTGCTGTGGTCTGTCCTTAGGCGAAAGAAGATAGTTTGCTGATGTTTTTGTAGTTGGTGTGTTGCATCTAGTTCATTGTTGCATTTCAGTTTCCTTTTCCATTCAGATCTGCGCTGGTTAAGGATTATGATTTTCACCTCTTGGTAGTAGAAATGCAGAAAATAGTTGATGTTCAAGCGCTAAAGGAACGTAGAGACACAAAGGTCATGACCATGGGAGAGAAATTCCTCAGCTCTGTAAGCCAACCCCTGGAGGAGAGATTCAATAACTTGGCACTAAGATGACTTAAAAGAAGCAGCTTCATTCATCAGGCCAAGCGTATGCGTAAGCTGATACCTGATCTTCCAACTGTAGTTGCTCCATTATCATTTGTACCAGAGCATACACTATGGAAAGAAGCAGGTTATACACAAATAACTATTCAGACTGAAGTGAAAGGTGTGCAGAATGGTGAGATGCAGAGCAGTCTTGTAAGATCAACAGCCACACTTAGTGTTCTAGATGACAAATATTCACGTGACATCTGGATATGTGTGTATACAGACGGATCTGCACACAATGCCATAAAGAATGGAGGGGCAGGAGCACATATTGAATATACAAACAACACCATTGACAAGATTTCCATACCCACTGGAAAATACTGCAACAACTATGATGCAGAAGTTAGGGCAATTATTGCTGCAGTTGAAAAATTATCAGACTCCAGAATTGATAATGTTCCGTAGTAATTCTCACAGATGCAAGATCAGTACTGGAAGCTCTTCAGTGCAACAAACTACCAGACCTTAAGGATGCCTCGTCAAAAATTGGCGTACAACATGGAGTCACTTTGCAATGGATTCCCTCCCACTGTGGGATACCAGGCAATGAGAAAGCTGACCATCTAGCCAAAGAGGGCACTGAAATGGAGCAACTAGACATACCAATCACCTATAATCAGAATAAAAGCATGAAAAAAACCTACAGGAAGCCACAAACACCACCACATGATGACTATCACATGCTAAACAGAAAGGAACAAGTCACCATCTTCCGTCTCCGAACAGGACACAGCCGACTCCGAAGTCATATGTATACAAAGTTTAAGGTTGGTACTACTAATCTATGTACATGTGCCCAGGTGCCCCAAACTGTAGAACATATCCTCCAAAACTGCACCAATTATGAGACACTGAGAAATAATTACTGGCCCAGTGAAACCACTAAAGAACATGAGCTCTACGGTTCCATATATGAATTTACAAAAAACAGTGAAGTTTGTCCAAGAGACAGGACTACAGCTATAGACAGACAATGCGAACGAAGAAGAAGACCTTTTTGTAGTTTACTGGATGATTGGTTTGATTTTGATTGCTGCCAGCTTTAGATAGGCTGTCAGCTATTTCACTGCCAGCTATTCCACAGTATTGATGTTCAAGTTTGCACCAGACATGGCAGGAGACCGTGTGATTGTTTGTCTAGAAAGTTGGTACCTGCTAGAGAGACTGAATCTAAGGTACGGAATTTCTGTGTCACGACCTCGTTGCTTTCTGGGTGTCACGATCCCTCGTGTCTACTGAGCGGTTACTAAAGTCTATGTCAATAAAACACCTTTTTTTGGGGGGTGCTAGTTGGCTAAGTCGATGGTACGCTGTTCTCTCGTGGCTAGACGGCTGCTCGTCCTACAAGAGTTCGCGTCGAATCCCAGGTAATTCTCTTGCGATTTTTCTTTCTCTCACGTCTCACTAAAGTGCTTTGACTACGATTTTTTCGAGGTCTAATCCTACAAAACTGTGTTCTCTTACTTTACCGTACCAAAGCCTCGTTGTTTCTTATTTATAAAAAATTGTTTCTTAGAAGGTTGGTTTATCTGTTGGTGTAGGTACTTTTGTAGGATATGTTTTGGAGTCTGGACTCCACTGCCACATGGGATACTCACTCGTCTGTGTGAGACATTTTGAGTCGATTCAGGTGGCTCAGTAGACTGCTGTGGTCTGTCCTTAGGCGAAAGAAGATAGTTTGCTGATGTTTTTGTAGTTGGTGTGTTGCATCTAGTTCACTGTTGCATTTCAGTTTCCTTTTCCATTCAGATCTGCGCTAGTTAAGGATTATGGTTTTCACCTCTTGGTAGTAGAAATGCAGAAAATAGTTGGTGTTCAAGCGCTAAAGGAACGTAGAGACACAAAGGTCATGACCATGGGAGAGAAATTCCTTAGCTCGGTTAATGAGGGTTAGTTTGTTGTCTGTCATCCAGTCTTCCAGTTCTTCTCCTCTGTGGTTCAGTGTCTCATAGCTCCAGCTTGGAGAGTGGCTGTTGAAATCCCCAACAACAAGGTATTTTGTGCTTTCGACTTTTATTTTGTGAAGCTGTAGGGCTGTGGCAGGAGGGCTTTAGCAGTTTGTAATTTGTATGTCTCCACTGGTTAGGAAGAGTTTCACTGTTAGGTGTTCCAGCTCGCTTTCTGTGAATCTGCTTGTTTCAATAGCTGGGATGGATGTTGTGACTAGGCTCATTATTCCACCTTTTGGTCTGTTCGGCCTGTTATGTCGAAAGCACTCGTAGCCTCGTATGGAAAACCAGAGTGTCTCTCTTAGATGTGTTTCTTGAATGCAGAGTACGTCTATGTTTTTTATTTTGAGAAAATCTTGCACTTTGATTTTCTTGTCTCTCACTCCCTCTGCGTTCCAGTGAACCACTGCGAGTACTGCGTTGTTGAGTTTGCTGGCTCTGGCCTGCCACTGTGAGTACTGGGCTGTTGAGTTTGCTGGCTCTGGCCTGCCACTGTGAGTACTGGGCTGTTGAGTTTGCTGGCTCTGGCCTGCCACTGTGAGCACTGGACTGTTGAGTTTGCTGGCTCTGGCCTGCCACTGTGAGTACTGGACTGTTGAGTTTTCTGGCTCTGGCCTGCCACTGTGAGTACTGGGATGTTGAGCTTGCTGGCTTTGGCCTGCCACTGTGAGCACTGGACTGTTGAGTTTGCTGGCTCTGCCCTGCCACTGTGAGTACTTGGCTGTTGAATTTGCTGGCTCTGGCCTGCCACTGTGAGTACTTGGCTGTTGAGTTTGCTGGCTCTGGCCTGCCACTGTGAGTACTTGGCTGTTGAGTTTGCTGGCTCTGGCCTGCCACTGTGAGTACTTGGCTGTTGAGTTTGCTGGCTCTGGCCTGCCACTGTGAGTACTGGACTGTTGAGTTTGCTGGCTCTGGCCTGCCACTGTGAGTACTGGGCTGTTGAGTTTGCTGGCTCTGGCCTGCCACTGTGAGTACTGGACTGTTGAGTTTGCTGGCTCTGGCCTGCCACTGTGAGTACTGGGCTGTTGAATTTGCTGGCTCTGGCCTGCCACTGTGAGTACTGGGCTGTTGAGTTTGCTGGCTCTGGCCTGCCACTGTGAGTACTGGACTGTTGAGTTTTCTGGCTCTGGCCTGCCACTGTGAGTACTGGACTGTTGAGTTTGCTGGCTCTGGCCTGCCACTGTGAGTACTTGGCTGTTGAGTTTGCTGGCTCCGGCATGCCACTGTGAGTACTGGGATGTTGAGTTTGCTGGCTTTGGCCTGCCACTGTGAGTACTGGGATGTTGAGTTTGCTGGCTCTGGCCTGCCACTGTGAGTACTGGGCTGTTGAGTTTGCTGGCTCTGGCCTGCCACTGTGAGTACCTGGCTGTTGAATTTGCTGGCTCTGGCCTGCCACTGTGAGTACTTGGCTGTTGAGTTTGCTGGCTCTGGCCTGCCACTGTGAGTACTGGGCTGTTGAGTTTGCTGGCTCTGGCCTGCCACTGTGAGTACTGGGCTGTTGAGTTTGCTGGCTCTGGCCTGCCACTGTGAGTACTGGACTGTTGAGTTTGCTGGCTCTGGCCTGCCACTGTGAGTACCGGACTGTTGAGTTTGCTGGCTCTGGCCTGCCACTGTGAGTACTGGGCTGTTGAGTTTGCTGGCTCTGGCCTGCCACTGTGAGTACTGGGCTGTTGAGTTTGCTGGCTCCGGCATGCCACTGTGAGTACTGGGATGTTGAGTTTGCTGGCTTTGGCCTGCCACTGTGAGTACTGGGCTGTTGAGTTTGCTGGCTCTGGCCTGCCACTGTGAGTACTGGGCTGTTGAGTTTGCTGGCTCTGGCCTGCCACTGTGAGTACTGGGCTGTTGAGTTTGCTGGCTCTGGCCTGCCACTGTGAGTACTGGACTGTTGAGTTTGCTGGCTCTGGCCTGCCACTGTGAGTACTGGGCTGTTGAGTTTGCTGGCTCTGGCCTGCCACTGTGAGAACTGGGCTGTTGAATTTGCTGGCTCTGGTCTGCTTTTCTGATCCTTTCAGGCCGTCGTGAGGGGTTGTTCTCTTGGTTTGTTGTGAGGCGCGGGGTTCTTTCCCTTTCCTTCCCGCTGGAGTAGGACCGGGACGAAGCGACACCGTGAGATCTGACCGTATCAAGAACATTCTTAGCCTTGTAGGTGGTGTCCTGTTTTACCTGGGCACTGCGCCGCAGCCAACACCCTCCGTCCTCGGCTGGCCCGGGGGGGGGGGAGGGGGGGGTCACAGACAAGAGGGCTACATCGTACACGTGCTCGCGATACCGGTGGTCGACATTAGGTTACACTTCGTTTAACAGCGGCACAGCTTTGAATTATCCGTTAAACCTGATTAGAATTTCACCACAATAGTATATTCTGGCGAGCTCCTGTCAGTCGCGTTTAGATAATGTCACTAGATTATAATCCGTGTGCGAATTAAGTCCGAAATATAAAGAATTAGTTTCACTAGTTGACAGCGCGTAGTACGCCGGTCGCCATCTTGACAGGAAAATCAATTCACGTATAGATAATGAAACATACACTTATGTGTGTGAAAGAAATATTGAAATATGTTTGTAACAATTTTACTTTCCATGGATCAGGGACGCGTGAATTTTTCTGACCTTGTGAAAGCGACTTGAGTCATGTTTCACAGCTATAGAAGTGTTTGTCCATGTGTCACAGCTATAGAAGTGTTTGTCCGTGTGTCACAGCTATAGAAGTGTTTGTCCGTGTGTCACAGCTATAGAAGTGTTTGTTCGTGTGTCACAGCTGTAGAAGTGTTTGTCAGTGTGTTACAGCTGTGGTCTATAGAAATGTTTGTCTTACACATCATCATCATCATCATCATTATGTGCCGTGCCGACTGGCGTTGGCTTTTATGCTTCTCCAGAGTACGCGATCCTTCATGCAGGCCATCAGCTCAGTTGGTGATCTCCTCTCACACCATCCCGTCAGACTGTCTAGTATCATTTCTCTTGGTCTTCCTCTTGATCTTCTTCCTTCTATTTTTCCTTACACATGGCAGGCATATTTAGAATGGAGAACTAAAGAGTTGGAAACAACAATGCTTCTTTGAAGCAAAGTTACAGGGAAATTAGAAGTTATACAAGACATTATTAGAAATTATATACAACACATTTTAGACAATGAAAAAAAAAAATTCAGGGACTTTGTAGGACAAGCAACCTTGGGGTTGCTGGGGAGCAAGGCACAAACATATCATGAAATGTTTCGGACGTTAATTTTTTTTTTCTATTTTAATTTCCACATTTTGAAGTCATTTAAACGAAAAACGTTTAACCGAACTTGATCTAACAATGAAAACTGGAAAGATCTTTTCAGAATGTGACATATATATATATATATATATATATATATATATATATATATATATATATATATTTTTTTTTTTATTTTTTTTTTTTCAAATTGAAGTGGTAAGTAAAACTTTCTAAATATTATTGAAGAGTCTGAAATATATGTTCCCAATTTTCCTGATTTTTGTTTAGGTCAGTTTGTCATTTGTTATTGCATCACTGAGCTGGTGCTAAATCTACATTTTTGTTGTTGTTGATAAATTGGGAATAAATAGATCAACCCAGCTGTTTCAGGCATTCCCTTAGCACGTACTAAAGTACTGCGTGGCCAAGATCTCGCGACTTCCTTGACCGCCAACCCAGATTTTCTCCTACAAGGATAGAGCATGCCAGTTAATTCAGCATTTATCCATTTATTAACATTCTCTGCATGTATCATGTAGTGACGCCACCACAGACATTACATACACAGGACATCAACATTTATCATCATGATAATAATAAGGCGTGACATAAATACAATGTATTATCTCTAAGTATCGACTAAATCAGTGGACCAGATTTGCCTGGACTCCTCTGGCCCTACTAAGCAATTATACATTTATCTCAATATTGTGCCGATGCAATGGTAACACATTTCAGCCGCTGCTGCCACGAACCTCACCTCCCCATACTACACAGATCTCCATGTACTAACACACTGAATTCTCACATAATTTCCATTTGTGCTAACGCACTGAATTTTCCCATAATCTCCATTTGCGCTAACGCACTCAATTCTCACCCTATCTCTCCTCCCGTCTCCAGGAATCACCATGTTCTGTGCACATCATTGGTGATGCAGCTGCCTGCTGCCGGGTTAGTATCTCTTGATACCTTGACATAGCATTATCCATGCAAAAGAAGCATGATGGACTTGATGTGTGCCCATCCTACATGACAAGACTCAACAGAATCAGCGAAATCTTCACGTACGACGAATGTGACGAATATCCAACAGCGCAGTATGATTATGACACATCATATAATCCATAGTACACTGAATCAAACATTGTGAGGTCGGCAAGGCTAACCAGACGAGGTGAAATTAGCTTCTTGCCAAATTAACACCATGATGGCATCCCGTGCCATTCAAGAGAACATTAATCACCATGAATCATACACACACACACACACTTATAAATATATATATATATATATATATAATAAGGCGTATATATATATATATATATATTTAGGGCGGCTGGGGCTAAGTATTTCCATATCAAACACCACAGACGAGATCAAACCTCTCACTATGACCTTTCCAGCACGCTTTTCCTTTATGTAGGTCTTCCATCCCCGCATCACGTGAACTGCATCTCTCCATCCAGGATCCGTACACTATTCTGGGCTTTGAAGGGCAGTTCAAAACTCCATCAATACCGAGAGGTATATGAGGAAGTAGACAAGCTTTTAACAAGTGGAGAGGGGGAGGGGGAAGAATCAGAAATTTCTAAAAAAATGTCTTGTTCTTTCATTAAATTCATGAAATTAGGGCTCCCAAGAAAGAACAGACGAAGAAGACTTAAGCCCTTGTTTGCAAAAACAGAGAAATTTTAACTTTTTTCACTTATCAGTCAAAGATATTGCGGACACCTGGAAGTGTCATATCCGGAAGTTACAAAAGCCACTGAGGATGAGATATTAGGAGGACAGCAACACCTCCGTAACTAGGAGCGGGGCTAAGGTACTGTTATCATACCAAGTGATGCAGGACAGCATACACTGGACAGCTTACTGCCATAACAGAATCATCCTGCCCGATCACTTCTCTTTCAACTCTTGGTCTGTGTTGGAAAAATGGTCAGTTAATCTTATATATACATACTGAGACTGTAGGGTGAAGATGTGCCCCCCCCCCCCCCCAGCTGAATGAGATGTCGGTCAGTGATCCATAGCTGAGAGCCTGAGTCATAATTAGCGTACAATAGCTTGCCAAGACCCTATTTTACTTCGCAGTCATGTTCTTGGAAACAGACAGTAGAATATCAGGGTGAATAGTGGTCGAAAATGAAAGACGAAATCTGTTCTAAATATTGTAGATCTTACGTCAAGTATCTTAAGCCGTACTTACGCCTGATATGTTGGGCCAAACTTACGCCTGATATGTTGGGCCAAACTTACGCCTGATATGTTGGGCCAAACTTACGCCTGATATGTTGGGCCAAACTTACATCTGATATGTTGGGCCAAACTTACGTCTGATGTGTTGGGCCAAACTTACGCCTGATATGTTGGGCCAAACTTACGTCTGATATGTTGGGCTAAACTTACGTCTGATATGTTGGGCCACACTTACGTCTGATATCTTAGACCACACTTACGTCAGATATTTTGGGCCGTGCTTACGTCAGAAATATATGGCAGGACTTAGATATCTAAGTAAAAGTAAAGTAAAGATAGTCCCATAGCAAATGCCGTAGGGGGTGAAGCGTTAGAGACCTCATTATGCTGGGTCATCAGCGTATGAGGTAGGGTGACCAGTTCCTTTCCTCGCTGCCTTTACTTCCCAGATTTTCTCTGGTACCCATTTTACGAGGCTGGGTCGACCTCGGGGCCGTATTGGTCGGAAAAAAAATCCCGCTCAGCTGGGGATTCGAACCCTCGACCATTTGGTTGCTAGACGAGTGCTCTAACCACTACGCTAGCCGGCCCCCAAGATAGATATCTAAGGCCGCACCTAATTCAGATATGTTGGCCCGCAAGGCTCATTACGGAAACACAGCGCACTCAGCGCCCTTTTGAGGGCAAACATCGAAGAAGAAGAAAGATACATAAATACGAATTATATAAGCAGTCAGATATATTTCCATTTAGAACATAAAGAGCTCCTTGTTTAGGAGAATGTAGGACATTTATTGTCAATCGCACTATAATCTAATCTCTGGTATTTCATAACCTCCAATTTTTATTACGTCATAATATTCTTTGTCTACATCTTCCCTAACATTCCTCATTATATTTTTCAGTATGCAAGCTAAATAAGTAAGGCGACAATATGCATCCCTGACGGACCACTTGTTTTATGTCAAACTAAGTTGTTGTTTCACCATTTATGAATATAAAAGCCTTTGACTGTAAATACTACAGAAGAGCTCTTCATATATCATGGACACAGAAAAGAACAAATATATCCTTACTACAAGAACATAATACTGAAGAAGGCTGGCTAGTGAAGAGGATTAACAGAGAAAACTTAAATATTCTGAACACATTAAACGTCATGATAATTTAGAGAAGACCGCCATGGAAGGGTACATAATGGGAAAAAGAAAGAGAGGAAGACCAAAGCGAAGATGGCTACAAGATATCGTTGACGATCTGCAAATGGATGAATCAGCAGCAGGGCGTCTTGCTTACAACCGAGAGACCTACAGGAGAGCTGTTAGGGAGGCAAAGTTCCACAAGAGACATGCAAATGACTGACTGACCGACGCACTATAATAATTATACAGCCGAGAAACAATGCTCATCACAATACATCAAGAATGATATACTTAAGCTTATCTCGCATAAATATGGCAGGCCGATTTTGTTTATTCTCGATAAATCATACTAGGTTTGAGTAGTTTTAGTTCCCCTCGTTCTGTCCATGTCATTTCATTTGTTTCAGAGTTATCTATTTATCGTTTTTTTCCATTACTTGTTCAGAGTTTGCTTTCTGGAACATTGTTCTAATCTATGTCTTTATTTTTAATACGTTTCTGGGGAGTAGCCAGACTTCTAATCAGGGAATGAGTTGCTCCCTAGGGATTAACTCCAGACACTTCATAAAAGCATTTCCGCCATGGTACGTAAGGCGTGGATCTGTGTTCAGTTAGGTCCCAGTGTCTGTGTCTTCCCCTAAAAGTCTTCAGTGTTTTCCCTGATGTTCTGTATTTTCTCAAGAGAGAGAGAGAGAGAGAGAGAGAGAGAGAGAGAGAAAGTATCAGACCGGTGGATCTTTTGAGAAAAGGATGGCGCAGTTTTCTTTATTTGGGCCAAAATACTGGACTTCCGGGAACACTCACGGGACACATACTCTGTGTGACAGAAAACATTTAAGAGGGCCGTCTAAGAGCTTCTGTAACTGCGATGTATTACTACCATGAATTGTTAATCCGCATTTGTTATTTACGTAGACACTGATAGGTCTCTGAAGACATTGCACGTGGACGATAATACATCAAGATCTTGCGGTGCACAGACAACGATATCCCACATTACAAACTGCCTTCTCCGGGGAACTATTTTACTCTCTCTCTCTCTCTCTGAACCTTAAGTGCCCAGGGCACATTGCGCTTCCGCAAGTGGTTTCCACAAATGCCTGTCCTTTATCTTTTTTTCTGCTCTTGCCCAGGTGAGCCCTCTATTGCTCAAAATCCTTTCTGTTGTTCTTCTCCATGTCTCTTTTGGTCTACCCTTACTTCTGTTCCCCTGTGGTGTCCATCTTAGTGCTATTTTTGGTAGTGAGTTGTCAGTCATTCGGAGCACATGTCCCAACCATCGCCAGCGTCTTTCCTCAATAATTGCTGTCTGTGGCTTCATCTGCATTTCTGCCAACAAGATGCCATTTCTTATGGTGTTTGGCCCAAATATTTTTCTAATTCTTCGTAAACATTTAGTCTGGAAAGAATTCAACTTGTTTTCTATTGTTTTGGTGATTTTCCAGCATTCACTTCCATAGAGTAGTACAGTTAGAACATTACTCTTAAATATCCTGATTTTCCTGCTCATGCTTTGATTTTTAGATTTCCATATAGTCTGCAGCATTGCAAAAGCCTGGTTTCCTCTAGTAAGTCTACTGTTAATGTCCTCTGTTCTGTCTCCATCTTCTACTACTCTACTGCCAAGGTATACAAATTCGTTGACTTCCTCCACTAACTTGCTATCTACTCTGAGTACATTTCTGTTGTTCACATTTTGCTTCATTAACTTCGTCTTTTCTACTTTGATGTTTAGTTCCGTTTTTGCTTCAGGTATGTCTATTGTCTGTACTGTTTGTGTTCTGTTTAGTAGGGTGTTAAAGTGTTCCCTCCATCTTTCAATTTGTTCTCTTTCTCCACTGACCTGTTGTCCCTTATGTGTCCTTACTGCACTCTCACATCTTGTGCTGGAGTTACCTGTCATCTGCTTTGTGATTTTGTATATGGTTTTCATGTCATTTGCATATGCTGCTTTCTCTGCTGTTTCTGCTAAGTTGTCATAATATTGACGTTTATCTTGACGGCATGATTCCTTCACTTCTTTGTCTTTTTGTGCATAATTACTTAAAATTTGTTCTTTTAGCCGTTGTAATTTGGTGTTCAGTAATTTTTTCTTGATTTCTTTTCTTTGCTCTATCTTTTCCCATGTGGTCTTGCTTATCCATTCCTCTTTTCTTCGTTTCCGATATCCCAGCACCTCTTTTGTTGTTTCCTGTAGTGTTTTATTGAACTCTAGCATGGACATTTCTGCTTCGTCTTGTAGGACACTGAAGCGGTTCTTAAGTACTATTGAGAATTCATTCCTTGTTTGCTGGTCTTTCAGTTTTCTTGTATCAAAACGTGTCTTTCTGTGTTCTCTGATTTTGGCTTTCCTTAATTTTGGTTTTATTTTTGATACCCGAAGGTTGTGATCACTTCCTACATCTGCTCCTTTCCTTGCTCGCACATCTCGTAGTGACCGTTTCCACTTGTTGTTTATGTGATCGATTTGGTTTTCTGTGGTTTTATCTGGGGACCTCCAAGTCACTTTATGGATGTTTTTATGTTGGAAAATTGTCCCTCCGATGGTCATCATGTTTTCTTCACAGAAACTGCACTGTATTTCTCCATTTTCATTTATTTCTCTGATTCCTTCTCTTCCCATGATTCTTCTTCTATCTTCATTTCCCTCACCTACTTTTGCATTGAAGTCGCCCCAAATGAGTAGCATATCATGCTTGAGTATTGTTTCTAGTGTGGCTTGGAGGCTGTTGTAAAAATCTTCTTTTAATTCCTCTTCAGCTACTTCTGTTGGTGCATAACAAACTATAATAGACAGCTTCGTGAATCTTGAGTTGAACCGTGCATATAATAACCTCTCATTTATAGGGGTACATTTCAGCAATGCTCTTGATGTTATAATCAATGCTACTCCTCCTTCATGATGATCTTCTTTACCTGACCATATTATTGTATCTTCTATGTGCTGTGTTGTTAATTTCCTTCTGCCTTGTCCTGTCCATCTTGGTTCTTGTATTCCTAGTATGTCTAATTTGTATCTGTGCATTTCCTTGATGGTTTGTGCTAGTTTTCCAGTCTGGTTAAGTGTTCTTACATTCCAGCTGCCTATTTGCATCTTGTGTTTAGGTTCCAGGAGGTCTGCAGTCGGACTGGGGACTTCCAGTGGCTGGCTTTCATCCACGACCTTCATGGGCTCAGTTTCCTGATAAGCATTTCTCCTTCCACCTGCATTTGTTTTTTCCCTTGCTTCTGTTTCTGTAGCAGTCGGATAGTTTGTTTTTTTTACCAGATAGGGTTGCTGGCCCTATGTCGAACCTCCTTAGTCGCCTTTTACGATCATGCGTCGTAGGGTACAGTGGTCCTACTCTTTGCAGATCCCAGGTACCACGCGGGGGTATTTTACTCATTTAAGAGATATAATTTCGTTCATTTGATCTGAACACAAGCTACAGTAGTTGTTTGCTGTGTCACCAGAAAGCTGCCCCTCTGAGTTAGACTGCAAGTTTCGTTCCACGAGTTGACCATGGTAATATGGCAACTCCTCTGAACTTGAAATATACTTCCACGATACTTCTGTACGCGCTGCTACATTTGTTGAATATCATACTAATGCTCATTGCAACTGGTGGGATGACTGCTGGATATCATATCCTTGCTAACTGCAACTGCTTAATTATCGGTTTGATATCATATCTCTGATAACTGCAACTGCTTGGATGTTTACATGTCATGCCCATGGTCATTGCATCTGCTTCGATCCGCTACTTTATATTCACCTTCGTCCTTTGGGGTTCTCCACAGGAGCGGAGAACGAACACTGTCTTGTGACTCCTACATGTATTTCTAATCGCGTTTCGTTTTATCAGGACGCTATTTATAATCTGAACGTTGATTTTATCACTGTACCTTGACAAACTTCAGGTCACAGACAAGTGGTACTTTTTTTTTTCACTTCGCTGAATGATCATTCCTGTTGTATGTGCACAGAAGAAACATGTATTATTAATATTTACACAGTTCAAATATGGAACACATTAACCCAGCGGTTTTCAAAGTATTTAGTTTGATGACCCATTTTTTTAGTATATAGCAATTTGCCTTCCATTTAGGAAAGTGGTTGATCTGTTGTTAGATCTGATGTTAGATCTGATGATGTTAAATCTTATGTTAGATCTTATGTCAGATCTGAAGATGTTAGATCTTATGTTAGATCTGATGATGTTAGATCTTATGTCAGATATGAAGATGTTAGATCTTATGTCAGATACGAAGATGTTAGATCTTATGTCAGATCTGAAGATGTTAGATCTTATGTTAGATCTGACGATGTTAGATCTTATGTCAGATATGAAGATGTTAGATCTTATGTTAGATCTGATGATGTTAGATCTTATGTTAGATCTGATTATGTTAGATCTTATGTTAGATCTGATGATGTTAGATCTTATGTCAGATCTGAAGATGTTAGATCTTATGTTAGATCTGATTATGTTATATCTGATATTAGATCTGATGATGTTAGATCTGATGTTAGATCAGTTTAGAAGAAGTGTACATTATAATCTGTAGAACATTTTTCGTCCCCTCCTGCCACCCCCATTTTTTGATGAGTGTAAGCAAGTGTCCTCCACTGAGAATTGTCCTGAGCCAGGGAATCTCAGCTCATTGTCTCTGATTTTGTTATTTCATTTTCTGCAGTTATGAAACTATCAATGTCTTTCTTTGTTTTGTGGCCTGAAGGGTTTCATTCTATGGCAAGCCAGACATGTCCACTGTTTTCTGTTTCTTGTAAGTATCCCATGTTTTCTGTTTCTTGTTAGTATCCCATCTTTTCTGTTTCTTGTTAGTATCCCATCTTTTCTGTTTCTTGTAAGTATCCCATGTTTTTTTTTTGTTTCTTGGAAGTATGTCACTGTAAACTTCATCGTTTGCTTAAATTTTAACAGGAAAACGGAAACAAAATTTCAAATGTAAAATGCCATATTTACATTATATCCATCCTTGAAGTTGTAAAAACGACTTTTTTGTCAGATTTTACTGATTTACTCTCTCTCCCTCTGTCACTTTATTTATCTCTTCGCCTGCATGTATGCATGTGTATGTGTATGTGTATGTATGGGCGAGAGAACGAGACAGACAGAGATAGAGAAAGTGAGAGAGAGAGAGAGCGAGAGAGAGAGAGAGAGAGAGATTCCCTTCTTAATATGTGGCATGTCCATTTTAGAACGTTTCCCTCTTAAGTTGCTGAACTGGGCAGCCATGTATGAGCAGACCACAGAGTGATGCATTACTGACCTTTCAGCGGCACAGCTTATATCAATATTTCTCTCCCTCTCTTCCTCTCTCTCTCTCTCTCTCTCTCTCTCTCTCTCTCGTTTGAGTGGTTCGGGAGAGAAGGTGCATGTTGTTAGTCTTAACTAGAATATAGCCCAAACCAGCTCTGACTCTGTCTGGTCAGAAAAAACTACCGCCATCTTGAATCAGAGAACATCTTGTACATCATGTGAAGGATATGAGTAAATATTCACGTCAAATATCAGTGCCATGAATGAGGAGATTACGGCTGACATGAAAGTAGCATGAAGGTAAATGTTAAGATAAGTTATCTGAAACCTACAAGCTGTGTTTTTGAAACATTTCAGAGTTTTAGGTAACTCTTTCATCCTTTCTATATCCTATTCAAACTATAAGCTACTGTACGCACGATAGTATATTCAGCATAGGCTTTAGTCGCGAAGGTACCTGCTTTTCACTAGCTAGATCTGGGATAGATACCCGAGGGCAGTATTCCAGAAACCTTGAATCTGCCAGTCTCGCACTTACACATGGAATTAAATCCTTTCCTTCGTCTCCCAGTCTCTAGCGTTTTTCTTAGTGCTACGGAGTTCATGCACTGTGCTGGGATTCTCCTTCATATGAGAGATCGGAGCTTTTATATATTTATCCGATATGCAATAATGATAACTTTTCACGGTCAGGATGTGACGTGTATGATGCTATCAACATTTTTTTTCTTTTATTTTCAGTCACCCGCTGTTGGCGAGATTCTTCAGCTGCCGTGCATGGAGCGGTGCTCCTTCCGGCCAATGAAGAAAGGTACAAATGGGGTTGCCGCTCAGCATCACTGCGGAAAAGGTGGTAGAAATGATAAAGCGAAGCAAACAGTCAAATCATAGCACCTCTGGTCTGGAGGTCGGCCACGTCCTGAGTGTAGTCATATCGGGTGAAAAGCATGAACCGGCTTGTCCCAGAGGTTAAGACACTGCTGGCGAGACTCTTCGAATGCCGCGCGTGGAGTGAAGCTCCTCCCGGTCAAGGAAGAAACTGCGGAAAAGAAATAAAGGTTGCTGTGTGGTGCCGATGTGAAAAGGTGGTGGAAAGGATAAAGTGAAATTTAATGGGTATGCCCAGTAGTATCGCGGCGAGAGCTACACATACCACGGCACCTCTGCTCTAGAGGCCGGCCACGTCCGAAATACACCTACACTGGTGAAATATGCCTAAACCGGCACACACCAGGGATGGAACTTGATGGCTAGACATGTCATGCCACCTCCGCTCTAGAGGTCGGTCACGCCTGATATACACCCATAATGGTGGAATATGCCTAAACCGGCACACTCCAGGGGTGGAACTTGATGGCTAGACATGTCATGCCACCTCCGCTCTAGAGGTCGGTCACGCCTGATACACACCCATACTGGTGAATTATGCCTAAACCGGCTCATACCAGGGGTGAATCTTGAAGGCTACACATGTCACAGTACCTCTGCTCTAGAGGTCGGTCACGTCCCAAACACGCCTATACTGGGATAATATGCCTAAACCGGCTCATCCCAGGGGTGGAAGTCACTAGTGGCGAGGATTCGTCCTCCTGGACAAAAGCTCCATCCTGGTCACAACTAGGAAGGATAGCGGCCACGACCACAAAATGCTGAAGTCAGAGACACTGGACCAGGGCAGTCTAGATAGGCAACCACCTCTCACCCGGCGGGGATGTTTGCATATCCTAATCACGCTGAGGTTTTCCCGTGAGAAGGTCCAACTCTGGACTGGATGGGCAACCGCCTCTCACCCGGCGGTGATACACGGGTATCTCAAAACACGTCGAGGTTTTCCGGTGAGAAGGTCCAACTCTGGCCTGGGTGGGCTACCGCCTCTCACCCAGCGCAGATGCACTGATATCCTAAACACGTCGAGGTCTTCCGGTGAGTAAGTCCAACTCTAGACTAAACTGGTGCAACGAAAACCACGGTGTCACGCAATCCGCTTCAGAGACCCACCAAGAATACAGGCTAAAGCCCTGCGATACTCTGAACCACTTGTGGTCCTCTCGGGGATCTCATGTGGTCCTTTCGGGGACCACACAGGAGACCACGGGACCTAACGAGGCCCACAGGCGTAAATTCAGTAGGATCATAGTGCGGTCTTGGTGGTAGAAGCGAACGAAGAAGAAGAAGAAGATTTTCAATCATGCGTGTGTCATTATATTTTCATCCTTTGGCCCTGGTAGCTGAGTAAATAAAGCCAGCTCAGCCCACTCCCTATCAGATTTGATACAAGTATACCTGAACCTGAAGAATATCATCAGCCTCGAAACATCAGTTCTAATCTACAGCAGTGGAAAGGAGAAAGGACTGAAGGAGTTATTGCCCCTAATTTGACTGTCGGAATGTGTTGGAGGAGATCTTGTATAATGGTTAGCCTGAGGCTCTGTAGCTATAATACTGTGGTGAAGATCTTGAAAGATTAGTATAGAGTAGGAGTGGGGGGATGGGGGCTACTCTTACATTCTTTAATTCTGTGACTGGACTTCTTCACAGAAGGATCCTTACAACCACTGACAAGTTGTTTATACAAAAAAATTTAACAGAATTCATCGCCAGATCGGGTTGGCTGGTTGTTGTTGTTGTTCTTCTTCTTCTGTGTTCGAGGTTGTTTGTCACTTCAGATCCTGATCCCTGTTGACATGGCAAAGCCTGCAGTCCTCTCCAGATCCTGATAAGAGCCCCAAAGCTTTTGCCCCATGCTTGTGTTCTCTGGCCATGTATCACGCCTCAGGTCTGCATGGTTTGGGCACTTTTGTAGGATATATTCTGGAGTCTGGACTCTACTGCCACATAGGACACTCGTCTATGTGAGAAATTTTGAGTCGATTCAGGTGGCTCAGTAGTCTGCAGTGGCCTGTCCTTAGGCAAAAGAGGATGGTTTGCTGATGTCTTTGTAGTTGATGTATTGCATCTGGTTCCTTGTTGCATTTCAGTTTCTTTTTCCATTCATGGCTGGTCGTGACAACCGTATCGTCTCCCCAGCGCAACCATATTCCTTTCGATATTTGGCTAGTGGAAAGTACAACATGACAACAAACTATAACCTCGACTACCATCACTCCCACAGTTTAAAAAAAATAAAAACTCTCTTTACCCCCCCCCCCCCCAACCTCTTTCACCCACCCCAAGTTGTTGCCCAGCACTGGCATCCATCTCTTAGGGAGAACAGCATCGCTGAATCTCGGAACTGGCCGAAAAGTGGAATCCAGTTTCCTTTTCAGCTTGCAATTGCATTTTTAATGCCGAAGAAAGTAAATAACATACTTGATATCACTTGCGAATGTGAGCGAAAGATAATAAGCAAGAGCGAAAAGTGAAATAACTATCAACATACCTTTAGTTATTTTAATTCTTGTGTAGGTAGATGTTGTTTTTTTTCAGTCATCGAAATCGTTCGAAAGAGCGGATCACGCCGTCGAAATAATGGTTTCTAGTTATAATGGAGACATTGTTGATGATGTGCAAATGGATGCGTCAGTAGCAGACAGGGCATCTTGCTTACAACCGAGAGGCCTTCAAGAGAGCTCTCTCTCACTCTGAACCTTAAGTGCCCAGGGCACATGGGGCTTCCGCAAGGGTTTTCCACAAATGCCTGTCCTTCGCCTTTTTTTCTGCTCTTGCCCAAGTGAGCCCTCTATTGCTCAACATCCTTTCTGTTTTTGTTCTCCATGTCTCTTTTGGTCTACCCTTACTTCTGTTCCCCTGTGGTGTCCACCTTAGTGCTATTTTTGGTAGTGAGTTGTCAGTCACTCGGAGCACATGTCCCAACCATCGCCAGCTTCTTTCCTCAATAATTGTTGTCAGTGGCTTCATCTGCATTTCTGCCAATAAGATGTTATTTCTTATGGCGTTTGGCCAAAATATTTTTCTAATTCTTCTTCAAGAGAGCTATAAGGAGGCAAAGTTCCGCGGGGGACATGCTAATGAAATGAACGAATGAATGATTATAACTGAAAACGGTCGAAAGAGCGGGCGTTTGAGAAGCGGGAAACGTCTGGACTTCAAAGGACGATGAGTGACAAATACTGACTAAAACTATGAAATATCGGTCCTGCTGAAGTTATACGGATTCATTTTGAATTTTTCTTCTCATGAAACCAAAATTCAGCAAGATAAATCACATTTTTAATGAATATTAATTTTAAACGTATTAGAAACACCTTTCAGTTCAAACAGTGGAAGACATTTTAAAAAATAGCTTTCTATCAAATGGTTTAAGACATGTTAAAATCAGTTTTATGTCAAGTGGTTTAAGACATGTTAAAATTAATCTTCTGTCAAGTGGTTTAAGACATGTTAAAATTAATCTTCTGTCAAGTGGTTTAAGACACGCCAAAAAAGCTTTGTGTCAGTAGCTTAGACCTGTTAAAAATAATTTTCTGTTAAGTGATTTAAGATCCTCAAAAACTTGTGTTTCTATCAAGTGATCAAAGGCACATTAAGAATAACTTTGTGTTAAAAAGGGTTTACACATGTTAAAAATAGCTTTCTCTCAAGCGGTTTAAGACATGTTAAAAATAGTTGTCTACAAGTGATCTAGGACTGAAGTTATGTCGGTTACTAATTTTTAACCACCTCAAGGTAAAACACAAAAGCTGGTTTCTGTTTGTATTTGCCTAAGATAAGAATTTTATTTTGAAATCCATGTCTGAAAAAGGAAACAGATAAAGAAGTACTAAATCAGTTAAAATGTATAAGAAGCAGTTGAACATTTTAGTGTAGAGTAGATGGCAAATCTTTTCTCTCTTTTTTTTTTGCGTGTATATAATAGCAGAATGCTGTTGATTTAAGCTTACAATGATTGATTTAAGCTTACAATGATTGATTTAGTTATGAATGCACTTGAATGATACTAATGTCATTTTCGTTCTTCTTTGCCTCACTTGTACTGCTGTACATCGATAGAGTGTGTTGTACATGTTTATAGGCATTCATTCTCTACTACCCCATGGTATTTCAGACTTGTGGGCCGTTCGTACATAGCTCCTTTAACTGATGTTCAACTTTCAACCCAGAATTATTTCAACAATAGCGCTAAATCAGTCGACTTAATACATCTAATGCCGATCGCAAAACATTTAATTAAGGACACATGATGATGATGTTGGCCTTTGAATTCATGTTAGTGAAAATATGCCATGGCATATCTCAAACTGATCAGCAAAAAAAGAGGAGATTTCTCATCTCTGAACAAGCGTAGGACAAGCCACATCTACTTACAAGCCACATCTATTTACAAGCCACATCTACTTACAAGCCACATCTTACAAGCCACATCTACTTACAAGCCACATCTTACAAGCTACATCTACTTACAAGTTATAGCTAAGTGCCCTATTCATTTTATTTCCTTTTTTTTTAACATAGCATTCATGTGAATCTATACTTTATCTCCTCTCTATATTTCATCGTCCTGTATGTTTTTATTTGATTAAGGCTCGCGCCGAAACGTCACAATTTTGTAGTCGTTAAGTAATAAATCTGTTCCTACTTTTTTCATAGTTTATACACTTTGGTATCACAGCTTTACTGCAGTGCTTCGTGTATAATTGTATACTTATGCACTAATTATCGTGTGCTACTAACGAAAAAATACGTCCAAACTGAACTCTGTACCCATCAAAACTTAATCACCCGCTTAACATAGCCACGGGCTGGACCTTCTAGAAAAACACCAGCTGCACGCATGGTTCATGCAGAACTTTCTCGAATGTATAATCATTAGTGTTTCGGGGGATTTTAAAAAATGATTTCATTTAACTCAGAAGATTTACTTGAGTCACATCTCTTTAACCATGAGTCGTATCTCTTTAACCACGAGTCACATCTCTTTAACTATGAGCCCCATCTCTTTAACCATGAGTCGTATCTCTTTAACCACGAGTCACATCTCTTTAACTATGAACCCTATCTCTTTAACCATGAGTCGTATCTCTTTAACCACGACTCACATCTCTTTAACCATGAGCAATATTCCTTAGATAGTCATGTCAGGAGGCATAATTCAATTTAAAAATTATCAGTGTTACTTGCATGTCCCTTGCGGAACTTTGCCTCCCTAATAGCTCTCTCTTGGGCATCTCGGTTGTAATATATATATATATATATATTCCATTTCATGTTAGTAAGGTATATATATATATATATATACATCTTAAATATTTTATTTGACTTTACGTTGGTAGTGTTCATTGCTTTCAAAGACACTTTACTGCCAAGAGCCATGCAACGGGCGGTAATCCGATCTCTGCTTCCTGTCTGCCAGACATTTAAGATGGTACACTTTTTTTTGGTACTTGCGAGTTGTCAAGATAAAAGCGAGAGAGAACTTATCAGCCATTTTTGAACAAGTCTCCAAGGCGTAATCTCGTCTTGTTTTCGGATGAGTGGTGTTATTTCATGTCAGCTTTTGTCGGTGGATTTCCTCTGCTCGTCCTAACCCCACTAAGAGGAGATAATCACACTCTTGTGACGTGAGCTGAAGAACTCTTGGAACTAAAAAAAGATCGTAAATATTGGTCGTGTTACAAAACTTTGGTCTTGTTAGCACCGCGCGCGTAAACCGCAGCATAAGCATACATTAACCCGAATTCTGTGCGACCGAACAGAAACGGAGATCACGTGATTTATATTTCATTTGCCAGAATATTGGGTGCACTTCCTGAAAGTGACATGGTCGCCTCCAGGCACGTATTCCTGCTCTTGATGCTCCCAGTGTGGCTGTTGGGTGCTGGGTCTGTTTTCCCCATCTCTTGATCCAAATGATGGCCATTTTTTTAGCAGGGGTGTAGAAATTGGCTAAGTGTGATTAAACTTTTTTTTTTTGTTGGTCTTTCGAAATCTGATTTAAAAAAAAAAAAAGTTTTTCGTGCTGTCAAAATTTTTCTTCTGATTCTTCTGTCTCCATGGAACTCTCAGCTGGTGTTCTTTGCAGTCGATGCGGTGGAGATGTTGCATTACAGCATCTTGTCCGATTGGAAGAGGGATGTGGCGGCTATTTTTTTTGTTTTGTTTTAGTCTCGAGTGAAGCTAAAAACACGGGAGTGGGGGGGGGGTGGGGAGCACCCCCACTGAGACTATGCCCCCGGGCAGAAGTAGTGATCACGTGATTTCTGCTTGAGATTTCTAGCTCGCTAGCCAGGCTGGGCCTGTTACTTGGGATACCAGCGCCAGCTCTGACGCAAACATGCAAGCTATGGGTCGTTTCACCACCCCCCCCCCCCCCCGAATGTTCAAAATGTCTGCATGCTTAGTACTTTTGGCACAGGCATGGACTAGTTCCATCTGGTCTATGTCATTCTGCCCGTGTCACGTTGGAGTGAACTTCTTAGACTCTCTAACATCAGAGAATGACCCCGTGACACGACGAGACAGGTTAGAGTGCCCTATCAATCATTTGCATGTCCCTTGCGGAACTTTGCCTCCATAACAGCTCTCCTTTAGGCCTCTCGGTTGTGAGCAAGATGCCCTGCTGCTGCTGCGTCCATTCGCAGATCTTCAGCGATGTCTTACAGCCGTCTTCGCCTTGGTCTTCCTCTCTTTCTTTTTCCCATTATGTACCCTTCCAAGACTGTCTTCCCTAGATTATCATGACGTTTAATGTGTCCAAAATATTTACGTTTCTCTGTTTAATCCTCTTTACTAGCCAGCCTTCTTCAATATTAAGTTCTTGTAGTATGGATATATTTGTTCTTTTTTATGTCCATGATATCTCCTGTAGCATTTACATTCAAAGGCATTTATGTGTTTCTCAGCTGTTTTGTTAAGTGTCCAGGTCTCACAGGCATATGTTGCGATGGGAAAGATGTATGCCTTTAAATGACTTATTTTTGTAGTTCTGTCTGCTCCTCTCCACAGTTTCTTTAGTTGTTTTACTTTCCGAGGAGCGATAGATGTCCTCCTTTTAATTTCCCTCTTATCTCCGTTATTAGTTAGTAATGATCCAGGATATTAAAAAAAGTAAGAGACCATAGTTTTGTATGATTAGACTTCGAAAAAATCGCAGACAAAGCGAAATAGTGCACTTTGTTAGTACTCTGTTCTCTCGTGCCTAGAAGGCTGCTCGTCCTACCGGAGTCCGTGGTTCGAATCCCAGGTAATTCTCTTGTGATTTTTCTCTCACGTCTCACTAAAATGCTTTGTCTACGATTTTTCGAGGTCTAATCCTACAAAACTGTGTTCTCTTACTTTACCGCTCGAAAAGCTCATTGTTTCCTATTTATAACAAAAAAAATTGTTCAAGATATTCAAAACTCTCCACTTCTTCTATTTTTTTCCCTCATTGATATATATTTCAGCTGCCTTATTTGTTTTGTCAGTTGTCATCAATTTAGTTTTCTTCGCATTAAGATAGAGGTTTTGCTCTTCACTATTCTTACACAATTAGTTTTTTCATTCCTTTTTGTGTTGTGGACAGTAATACTGTGTCATCAGCATATCTAATCTCTGGTATTTCATAACTTCCAATTGTTATGGCATCGTAATATTCTTTGTCTACATCTTCTCTAACATTCCTCATTATATTTTCAGTATACAAGTTAAATAAGTAAGGCGACAATATGCACCCCTGACAGACCCCTTGTTTTATGTCAAACCAAGTTGTTTCACCATTTATTCTTACTGCTACCTGTTGGTCTAGACACAGCAATGATGTTAATTGTATCAGATGTGTTGGAAATTCCATTTTTTCCATTATTTCTCAAATTTTCTTGTGTTTTACACAATCAAATACCTTTGAGTAGTCTATTAAAGATAAATATAGATTCACATTAAACTCTCTGCATTTCTCTATTATTAATCTTATATTGAATATATGATCTCTTGATCCTCTTCCTTGCCTGAAACCAGCTTGGACCATATTGACTTCTTCCCTTTTCTTATGAAGTCTACCCATTATGACTTTTTAAAATAGAATTTTACTGGCATGACTATTCAGGGCAACAGTTCTTTATTTGTGCGTAATTTCAAGTTACCCTTTTTCGGTAGTGGTATGAATACAGTTCTTTTCCATTCGTTTGGCCAAATACCTGAATACTGACCACATCATACTTTCATGTGCCAAAGGTCATGGAAAATACGGGCCTAACATAACATTCCCCAATATGCCTTAATGGCATGGAAACGGGAATTTTACCTTTTACCTTTACCTGAATGCCTTTTTGCATAGTGTATAATGGATTGTAGCACATTCCTTTCCTCCTGCCTTAATAAATTCAGCTGTTATCTCATCACATCCTGGTGGTTTATCATTTTTAAGATTCTTTATTGCCCATAAAACTTCTTCAATTGTCGGTTCGGGTTCTTTCTCCTCTAATAATAATTCACACTATTGGTTTTTGCCTTCACAGTCAGTTGTATCATGCATTCATCTGTAATATTCCTTCCATCTTCCTAGAATGTCCTCTGTCTCTATCAAGGTCTTCCCCATTTCGTCACAAATTACATTTAGCTTAGGTGTGACATTTCTCGTCAATGTCTTCATTTCTTTAAACATTTCATTATCTCTTCAAAACTTCTGATGTCCTTCTATTCTTTCACAACAATCTTGTATGTATTTTTTTGTTGGTCTTTTCTTCTGTTTGTTCTTATCTCTTTTGTTAGAAATTTATATTTCTCCCCGTGGTTATTTATGTGTTATAAAAGTCTTCTAATTCCTGTTCTACTGTTGATGTAGATGCATATAACTGGATAGTTGTTACATTTTTAAGGATGCCTTTAAGTCTGATAGTAAGGATTCTATCACTTACTGGGATGTAGCCTAGTAATGCTTTTGATGTTGATTATTCCAAGTAAAAAGCCTTTCCATTCTTTTCTCCTAATTCTCCACCAGAGTATATAAAGATATTATCATTCTTGCTCTTGAAGTGTCCTGATCCTTTCCATCGATGTTTGCAGATTCCCAAAATGTGTATCCCCGTTCTTTTCATCTCGTCACTTATTATTTGATATTTTCCCTCATACATACTTCTCACATCCCATGTTCCTACTCTTATTTTTCTTTTTGGTTTAACGCAACGCTTTTCCTTTGTAACGCCGTCAGGATTTTGTCCGTCATCACAGTTACTAGTACTGACCTCTGCCTCACACTCTTCCCCAGTGTTAAAATTAGATCTATCTGGCCTGGGGGACTCACCACCAGATCTTTTTTTCTATCTGACCATCCATGTTGCTGCTTGGGTTTCTTGGTATATTTCCAGAAAATAGTTTGCCATTGCTTTCCTTCCGGACAGTGACTGTACTAGTCAAGTGATCGTAGCCATTGTCTCTACACTGAGATCATCTGCCTACCATCATAGAATAGTGACCATAACCAACATTATCTGTCGGCTGCTCTCCCATTCCATCCATTACCTGCTCCCGTGGCTTCACGTCAACCTGATTTTTTTTTGGGGGGGGGGTATACAGGTACTCCACCTTGCCTTAGGGTGTCCCGTAGACTAATGGAGGTAAGGAGGCGTCTCACTTCTCCTTTGATAGGGGATACCCCTACCCCGCTAACCCTATACACATTGGGATTGGTGCATAATGGGGTTTGAATATTTTCACGAGTTGTGGGAGAACAAAAATGTTCCGGTAACAAAGGCGGAGCTCCTGGGGACAGCGTGACCTTGTCACAAACAGGCGCCTGAAGTCTCAGTCACTTACGTAAATACTTGAATATTTGTGCTGTTGTCGTCAAATATGCAGACTTGACAACTTGTTTGTCCGTGAGGACACGCAGGTTTGAGTTACAGTAAGATAATGTGGTCTTTTTTCCCCCTTCAAAATCTGGCTTCTTAAGGATAAATAAAAGTCTGACATGAGTTCTTTAGTGTCTGGTGTGAAATGAGAAGAACCCAGTAGGACGCAGTAAACCACGAAGCAAACAGTGCAAGCTGCCCAAAGTCCACTTTGTATAAATCACTCAAAGTTTCCAGCCTCCAGGACAGGTCCTGGCAGTCACTGCTCGCCGAAGGGACTTAAGAATCTAAACCTGGCCCCAGGGAGAAACAAACAACAAAAACCTTGAAGTTTACCTCTGATGACCTTCTTCTGGCGATGGGATTTATAGAGACAACCCATCTCCTTGTCTAAGTAGGTGATTAACAAGAAATTGAACGCAGAAAAAAAGACTTCAGTTGACAGACTCCCTGCCCATAGAACAGTGGAAGCAGCCTTGACCCCTTCAAACTCAGACCACATCCCAGCGGCACTGGAAAACTGCTGACGCGCTTTGTATAACAGTTTGTTTTTCAATTAAAAAAAAAAGTCAGATGATTTAGTAGAGCGTGACCAGGGTTTCATGCTCTGTTTACAGAAAGATCTCAACATTTCTCGCTGCTAATCATACCAGCTTCTTCTCTTACTACCAGTCTTAACAAAAAGAAAACAGCTAAAGCTTAACATGACCTAAAAAAAACCTCGAAGGAAACAAAAGCTAAGAAAGCCAGGCGCAGAGGAAAATATATTGACGGGTCTCAACAAATATCACAGGGACAGAAAGACAGCAGGTCTTGTTAGGGCTATCGAGATCAGCACACAATAAAGAAACATGGATGCCAGCGTCTTTTAACGTGGCTTTTAATAAACGAGTGGCGTCCCAGCCGGAAGAACACAAGAACGGATGGGTATTTTAATAAATGAGTGGCATCCCAGCAAGAAGAACACAAGAACGGATGGGTATTTTAATAAATGAGTGGCATCCCAGCCGGAAGAACACAAGAACGGATGGGTATTTTAATAAATGAGTGACATCCCAGCCGGAAGAACACAAGAACGGATGGGTATTTTAATAAATGAGTGACATCCCAGCAAGAAGAACACAAGAACGGATGGGTATTTTAATAAATGAGTGGCATCCCAGCCGGAAGAACACAAGAACGGATGGGTATTTTAATAAATGAGTGACATCCCAGCAAGAAGAACACAAGAACGGATGGATATTTTAATAAATGAGTGACATCCCAGCAAGAAGAACACAAGAACGGATGGGTATTTTAATAAATGAGTGGCATCCCAGCCGGAAGAACACAAGAACGGATGGGTATTTTAATAAATGAGTGACATCCCAGCAAGAAGAACACAAGAACGGATGGATATTTTAATAAATGAGTGACATCCCAGCAAGAAGAACACAAGAACGGATGGATATTTTAATAAATGAGTGACATCCCAGCAAGAAGAACACAAGAACGGATGGATATTTTAATAAACGAGTGAAATCCCAGCAAGAAGAACACAAGAACGGATGAGTATTTTAATAAACGAGTGAAATCCCAGCAAGAAGAACACAAGAACGGACGGGTATTTTAATAAATGAGTGACATACCAGCCGGAAGAACACAAGAACGGATGGGTATTTTCTATCAGCAAAGAGATACAAAGAAGGCTGGAATCAGCTGAAATGTGGTCCTTAATAAGATTGCTGAAGTTAGCGTGGGCATCGAATAGATAATGAGCAAAGAAGTTCTGAAACAGACAGAAGAAACAATGACAATTTAAGAAAGATCAGAAAACCAGAATCCAAATTTGTGGGACATGTCTGGAGGAGGGGCGGGCTAGAGCACCTAATGGCAACAGGGAAGATCGAAGGTAGAAGAGGCAGAGGGAGACAGAGAGAAACGATGTTTGATGCTTTGGCATCCTGGTATGGGAAATGCTCAGTGGCAAGCTTGTTCAGCTGCACAAGGGATCGAGGGTTATGGAAGGACATGATACCCTACGCCTGTCGGCAGGGACCTTCAGTGAGAGAGAGAAAGAGAGAGAGAGAGAGAGAGAAGAAATTGATTTATTGATTAACTGATTGATTGAATGATTGATTGATCCGTATTTCCAAAGAGTTAAGAATTTGGCACACAGACCCGTCTGATATCTCTCTCTCTCTCTCTCTCTCTCTCTGAACCTTAAGTGCCCAGGGCACATGGGGCTTCCGCAAGGGTTTTCCACAAACGCCTGTCCTTCGCCTTTTTTTCTGCTCTTGCCCAGGTGAGCCCTCTATTGCTCAACATCCTTTCTGTTGTTCTTCTCCATGTCTCTTTTGGTCTACCCTTATTTCTGCTCCCCTGTGGTGTCCATCTTAGTGCTATGTTTCTGTGGTTTTATCTGGTGACCTCCAAGTCACTTACATTCCAGCTGCCTATTTGCATCTTGTGTTTAGGTTCCAGGAAGTCTGCAGTCGGGCTGGGGACTTCCAGTGGCTGGCTTTCATCCACAACCTTCATGGGCTCAGTTTCCTGATACGCATTTCTCCTTCCACCTGCATTTGTTTTTTTCCCTTGCTTCTGTTTCTGTAGCAGTCTGATATTTTTTTTACCAGATAGGGTTGCTGGCTGATATACTGCCTTTTAATTACATAACGTCCTCCCTGTTCCAGGCACTCAACAGTTACGATGCGGGTATACTAAACAAAAGTAACATTGAGAACATTGAAGAAAATACAATAATATGAAGTAAGTCAGTACCTTTCACTCATATCTATGCACTCAGTACAGACGATGACGCATACTAATACATAACTGCCAAAATACTATTCAGGAAAGACAAAATAATCAGTCAATCGCACTCAGACGTGGATGAGAGAGAGAGAGAGAGAGAGAGAGAGAGAGAGAGATTGAGTGATTGATCTTTATTTTAAAAGGGTTAAGAATTGGGCGTGAAACTCTGAAGAGGACATTATTAAGAGAGGCCAAGTTAACAGGCATAAAATCCTTTGTTGAGGTTGAAAGACTCGCCGAAGACAGGAAAAATTGGCGAACTACTTTGCGAGCCCTATGTGACGTCTAACGGCACGGGAAGGATATAAGATAAGATAAGATAAGATAAGAATTGGGCACGCAGGCCCGTCTGAGATTCTGCCCTTTATCATACATCTTTCACTCTATTCCAGACACTCTACGAGAGAGAGAGAGAGAGAGAGAGAGAGAGAGAGAGAGAGAGAATAAGGCAACGGAAGTCTCGATAGACCTACATTACTAACATTAGATAACTCATAGCACATCATTTAAGAAAACAAGAGCGTATTTTAGGTACTCTCTCTATATTTGACCAATCTTTATCTAAAATTCACACAAGGAGCGACATATTTTCTCTTTGTACTGGCTTCTGATCAGGAACTACGTAGGTCGAGTGTAAACATGGACAAGTTTAGAGAGGAAACCACCAGTTCCAGACAGATAGAGCGAGTACGTGTATACTGAAGAACATGAAAAAATGTCTGTTTGTATATTTGTAGGCTATGAAAAATGTCTATTTGTAGGGTATGTGCAGTGATATCAATATCATAAATGTTATTCTCACGTAGAAAATTACTATCTTTATTGTGTATCAGATAATGAGCAAACATTTCTTCCAGTGTAGGAAGTTCTTTTTTTTTTCTGTGCACTCGTTGATTGGTTCAAAATGTCAGCAGTAACGGATACATACCATCTGTAAATCATAACAAACACCAGGAACTAGACATTAGAGGACGTAATAATCGCTGGAAAACTCAAGGGAAACAGATGAAGACCGATTAAAAAAATACTGGCAACAGAACGGGTAGACCAAGTGACACATGAAGTGTCCAGAAATACCGAGGGCTTCACAAAGTGGCGAAACATGGTCACCAAGAAGACTAGATGTACGGCAAATAATGACTGGATATGTTACAAGTAACATTTTTAATATGAATTTTATGTGATATGATGGGCGGGTGGGGGGGGGGGGAGTTCAACGAAAAACCTGGCATATGAACGCTTTAATAAATAGTGACTGCTGTGTGTTAATAATTCCCGTCTGAGTGGCCGAGTGGTTAGTGCACTAGTCTCTCAAAGCGAAGGTCCAGGGCAAGAGTCAGGTCGGAGACGCCCCAGTCCCCCAGGTTGTAGAAGTCGGGGGAAGGAAAGGTCAAGGAAAAACTGGGCACAAACATCATTTCCCTTAAGTGCATCCATGACATAACAGAGTTACTTTTTACTTTTACATTTATGTTAAAATTATCTAAAATTTATAGCGTGGCTCGCCAGACTTATTCTGTTTAAGTAACATCAATACTTGCTACTTTTCGCTAAAATAATTACTTTTAGATGAATTACAATATTTTCGACAATAATCTTTCTCGTGGGTGGCGGTTCTAGTGCGGTTGTTAGTTTAGGGTAGGATCCAGAAAAAAGTAGAAAAACCGCTGCACAAGATGATGATGTGGATAGCATGGTCCCTGACAACTTTTCCTTCCACAGCTACAAAAGGAGCCAGGTAGATGATTCTAATACTGGGCGACTGGGGGTCCTCCTTCCGAATTCGAACCGCCGGCCTCGCTAATGGGAGGCAAGTACACTAATCACTTGGCTACACAGGTGCCAAATCACAACACAGTTAGTGGCCAGAAAAGGGATGTAATCCCGACAAAATGTGAACGTAAAAACAAGTTAATTTTGTAATACTGAGGAAGAGGAGGGGGTGATGGGGGGAGGGGGGGGGGAAGCAGTAACAATGAATGGTTTACTCTCTTTCAACACCGTGCCGGTGGACGTTTGCGATCATGCCTCTCTTTGTGTGGTCACTGGTAAATCCAATCAAGTCAGTTGTCTTTCCTTTTCTGTGTTGCTCTTTCAGATATTTTTTTTTCCCCTCTGAATCCCTTTCTCGTGTTCTCCTTCCAGTTTTCCTGTGACTTGGAGGAATCTACCAGAGAAAATATCAGCCAGCAGAAACATCCAACGCCCGGACCAAGCTGATCATGAAAGCTTAAGTCCGGATGCTAACTCGGTCTAGCTAGAGAACATTTGGTACCTGTTTCTATTTCTACCCTTCTCATTGATATTTTTCTACATTTTCGTGCGAAAGAAACAGCCGCATCCCCCGTCCTCTGTCATAAAATATCCTAAATTTTAATCAAGTTATTTTTAAAAAATTAATTCATATTTCCCCCGCCTCAAATATATTTTTTAAAATCAACAGCTGGTAAAAACTTCTTCCTTCCTTTGTGCACTGTACTGGCTGTTTATTGAACTTAAGATTAGCGTTGTCGGTGTTTATATTTGGCTTTTGTGATCTGATAAGTGCATATATTTTAACAAAGCGCAAATGCCGTACGTACTAGAAAACATATGTGGTATAAAGATCGATTTTGTTTCGGTTACATCTGACACCCTGGTAGAAAAATTGGTTCGTTGCTATGTGTGTTTATGATAATTTTTAATTTGCCGGCCCAACAGGACGCTGTGCATGTTCATTAACTGGCTTTCTTCAGTGTATGTCCTGGTGGTGGAGCCTGATTAGAGGATACTGCCTAAGTTCGCTTCATGAGGTAAGAAAAGCCGCAGTTTGTGTAGCAATATTACTTTATTATGCGAGGACGAATCAAACTAATCAGTTGGATTAGACTTTGAACCCCAAACTCCATTTTCTGTATAAATTGTTATTTTATTTTATACAAACTCTAAGTAACTGTCCTCAGTGTTAGTGGATTTAGATACAGGAAAAAAAACGCATAATTTTACCTGAATTTTATAATCGTAGTTTTACCACAATTTTATAATCACAGGTTGTATCTGTAATTTACATTTAATTTGAAACCTAGATATTAGCACAAAGTATCTGCAAAGTTTTCACAGAGTTCTGATATTGCGCAGAAGCTCGCTGATATTGCGCAGATGTTCTCCGATATTGCGTAGAAGTTGACTGATATTGTACAGAAGTTGTCTGATACTGCGTAGAAGTTGACTGATACTGCCTTAAAGTACTCTGATATTGCGCAGAAGCTCACTGATATTGCGCAGATGTTCTCCGATATTGCGTAGAAGTTGACTGATATTGTCTAAAAGTGCTCTGATATTGCGTAGAAGCTGTCTGATATTGCGTAGACGTTGTCTGATATTGCGTAGAAGTTCTCTGATTTGTCTGAAGAATATAGTGATACGGAGGGTGTAGATTTTTGAAAGAGGACTGCGTCAGTTTGTACACCGCAGGAACCTAGCAAGCCTGTTAGAACATATTAGAGGTCATTGCTGCTGTCAATTGTAATCATGTAGACACTTGTCAGTTGCTGTCAACTGTAATCATATAGACACTTGTCAGTTGCTGTCAATTGTAATCATGTAGACACTTTTCAGAGATAACTTATTATAATCACGGAGACATTTCTCCAGACATAGTTCACTACAATCTTCTTCTTCTTCTCCTTCTTCTTCTTCTTCTTCCTCCACCACCACCACCACCACCACCACCACCACCACCACCACCACCACCACCACCACCATCACTACTACTACTACTACTACTACTACTACTACTACTACTACTACTTCTTCTTCTTCTTCTTCTTCTGTTGATGCCATTAGCGATACAGGGAGTTTCAGATATAGATCCAGAGCAAGCTGAGACACTTGGGTAGCTGTCATGTTATGATTCTCCAGTGTGGCTTTCATCCCATCTACCCACTTTTTCCTCGGTCATTCTTGTATGGAATATCCAGATGTTTTCGACTTGTATCCACATGCAGCCTGTAGTTCTGGATTCATGCATATCAAATCCCTGAGCCACTTAATTCTCTGATTTTCGATGTAGTCATTGACAGGTGTTGTTTAGAACTACATCGAGAATCAGAGAATCATGTCTCCACATCTGATATTTATTTAAAACATTAGTGCAGTGGTTCTGCCACATTACCTAATTTCCGTCATCTGGTACTTTTATCCCCGGATGTTTATTAGGGAGCGGGATGCTAAATATGGGATGAGGGGGGGGGGCTGAAGGGTTTTGTGGGGCCAAGTAGGGGTGGGGTCCTTGTTACGTAGTATGCTACATGAGTGTGAAGATTTTAACATGGGAGTACCGGAGAGAGAAGACGGGAAGGCTGCAGAGAACTATCATTATCTTAAGAGGTACACTCCCTAAATAAGTTGATAAACACTGTACTTTGACGTAAGATAACACAGCTAGATGAAGCTTGTTTCTATAACACCGATCACAGAGATGCCCTAGTCAGTCCGAGACTGTAGAAAGATCTGGGGAAAGGGAGGCGATCAAGCGTGATACTTACACCATGATACCCTGGTATGCCGACCGTTCAAGGACACTAACGTCATATCACCCTGTATGCCTCAATAGCACAGAAGAGGATTTCCAGCAAAACTTTCGCTTAATGATCTTCTGCTAAACTTAAACCCAAGTAATCACTTATCGCCACTGGCTACTTTCTGAATCGATTCAGATGTATCGGGCTTTAACAGATCGTGACTGTGACCCGAAACTTATCCAAGTTTCAAGTAATCTGTCTGTCTGTCTGTCTGTACGTATATAAGCGTACTTACATCTCACACACACTGGAGGCGTGCCTGTTATGTCTACTACAAGTATCAAACTTTTATTTAATAATTAACTCTTCAATATAAAACTGATCTTATATTCGGTGTTATTTGCACCATTAATTATTTCTCTCTCCCCCCCCCCCCCCCCCCCCCCCACGAGATAACCAGTTACAGAAATCTGTAACATGGAAGTCAGATATGAACCCTCCGTTTATAGAAGGAAAATGTCGCTGAGATGCCAAGAAACAAGGATGTGCGAGACAAGACTCCGAAGTTCACTTGGGAAACCATCATCCAGTTCGTGTCAAGTTTTAATATCACATGCTTTTTCAAGTATTTTTCTTAGATTTCATAGTTTACTAATGAGTTTAAGCTTAGTTTCGTATCCTTAGACTTGATTCGGTGTATTCTAACAAGTTATTTCATGTATTGTTATTTGTGTTTCCAGCACAACAGGATGCGGCAAGAAGGGTAGAGAAATATGTTTCTAGATACTATAAGGTTTTATAAGATTTCTTCTTCAGCATACCCTCCTCGTTTTATTATGTTGTCTTCCACGCTGTATATTGTTATCTTCCATGCTGTATATTGTTATCTTCCATCCTGTATGTTACTGTCTTCCACGCTGTATATTGTTATCTTCCACCCTGTATGTTACTGTCTTCCACGCTTATATTGTTATCTTCCACCCTGTATGTTACTGTCTTCCACTCTGTATATTGTTATCTTCCATGCTGTATATTATCTTCCACCCTGTATGTTACTGTCTTCCACACTGTACATTGTTATCTTCCACTCTGTATGTTACTGTTTTCCACGCTGTATATTGTTATCTTCCACGCTGTATATTGTTATCTTCCACGCTGTATATTGTTATCTTTCACCCTGTATGTTACTGTCAACCACGCTGTATATTGTTATCTCCCACCATGTATGTTACTGTCTTCCACGCTGTAGACTGGTATCTTCCACCCTGTATGTTACTGTCCTCCACACTGTATATTTTATCCTCCACGCTGTAGACTGGTATCTTCCACCATATATGTTACTGTCCTCCACGCTGTATATTGTTATCCTCCATGCTGTATATTGTTATCTTCCACCATCTATGTTACTGTCTTCCACGCTGTACAATGTTGTCTTCCACACTGTATACTGTTATCTTCTACCCTGTATGTTACTGTCCTCCACGCTGTATACTGTTATCTTCTACCCTGTATGTTACTGTCCTCCACGCTGTATACTGTTATCTTCCACCCTGTATGTTACTGTCCTCCACGCTGTATACTGTTATCTTCTACCCTGTATGTTACTGTCTTCCACGCTGTATACTGTTATCTTCTACCCTGTATGTTACTGTCCTCCACGCTGTATACTGTTATCTTCTACCCTGTATGTTACTGTCTTCCACGCTGTATACTGTTATCTTCTACCCTGTATGTTACTGTCCTCCACGCTGTATACTGTTATCTTCTACCCTGTATGTTGTTGTCTTCCACGCTGTATATTGTTATCTTCCACCCTGTATGTTGCTGTCTTCCACGGTGTATATTGTTATCTTCCACCCTATATGTTGCTGTCTTCCACGCTGTATATTATTATCTTCCACCCTGTATGTTGCTGTCTTCCACGCTGTACAATGGTGTCTTCCACGCTGTAGACTGGTATCTTCCACCCTGTATGTTACTGTCCTCCACACTGTATATTGTTATCCTCCACGCTGTAGACTGGTATCTTCCACCATATATGTTACTGTCTTCCACGCTGTACAATGTTGTCTTCCACGCTGTATACTGTTATCTTCCACCCTGTATGTTGCTGTCTTCCACGCTGTATATTATTATCTTCCACCCTGTATGTTGCTGTCTTCCAAGTTGTATATTGTTGTCTTCCACGCTGTATATTATTATCTTCCACCCTGTATGGTGCTGTCTTCCACGTTGTATATTGTTGTCTTCCACGCTGTATATTATTATCTTCCACCCTGCATGTTACTGTCTTCCACTCTTTATACTGTTATATTCCACCCTGTATGTTGCTGTCTTCCACGCTGTATATTGTTATCTTCCACCCTGTATATTGTTGCCTTCCACACTTTTTCTGCTTTAGCTCTCCCCAACTGTAATTAGAAAAAAAATGTTGCTGAGTATAATCATTGACTTGTCATTTAATCGTGCATCTAATAACTAAACCAGATTTATGACACAAAAATTTGTAACAACCGTTTTGAAAACAGACTTGTTATTTTCGCAATGTTCCAGCATTCAAAGCATTAATGGGCCTCTCTAAAATCGCTGTAATTTGTAATTGCTTTTCAAATAATAATCATAAGACCATAAAGCTTTCGTTAATCTTTACAAACACTGGCAGAATTCTAAAGACAAACAGAAAGCTCGCAGAGATGCCGCAGAAAAACGTTTGGGTGTTACGAAATGGTGAAGCCAAATGGGGTTTTCCCCCGAAACTAATGGCAAGTAACATGCTTTCTGCAGCTTCGTGAAACTTGGCCAACATTCGGAGCCTGTTTGGCTAGGCTTGCCCGGGATAACTGTAATCTGGTCATGTAAAGAACCATATTCGTAAGGGAAATAACTCAGGCACGAAAGAGAAACAACTGCATCAATATGTACTAATAATATTTCTGACCTAGATTATAACTTGTTATGCAATTTTTGCAACCAGTTAATTATTCAATATTTTTTTCACATCTTGCGAAAAATGTATTTTCAGTACGTTTATGTGATTTTATAGATATTCGCAAAATATTTAACAATAAAAAACGACCAAAAGAAAAAAAAAACAACTAAGGAATTTTCTTTTACATATTTAGTATACTTCTGATACTGTTAAAAGAAGAGACGCAACGAATACGATGTTGTGATTTAAACTGAAGTTTGCTGATCAGACAAAGACAAATTGCCTGAAACGTTCACTTGTAAATCAACTTCACGTGCTGACCTAAATTGTACTCAGCAGATGATTCATGAGCATAGAAAAGTGACACTAGTCAAAACATCATTTTTGACAATAACTCGTGACAGGTTCACGAGAATCCCGTGAAACTTACTTAACACAAAATTCACTGACCATGTTATCAAATGTCTATAAACGATCGACGCTCCTCGAATCAATTCATTTGAAAGTTCAATGCGCAGGTATAGCTCATCTCACTACAGAAGAACGACTCATCATGATTGAACGTTTACAGACTGGACAGTCACAAAGTGTAGTGGCACCATTAGTCGCCTTTGGAGACGATTTCAAGAAAGTGGCTCAGTTGCAGACCGGCCGCGCAGTGGAAGACCCATAGTCACAACTCCTGCCGAAGACCGCTACAAATGGGTGCGTCGCCCCAGGAATCGATGTGCATCTGCGTCCTCAACAGTCCGGCTGCATGACGCTGGTCTTGGACTAGAAGACCCTACAGAGCTCCTGTTCTTACGGACCGGCATCGCCAGAACCGACTGCAGTGGGCAAACCAGCATCGTCAATGGACCGTTGTGAATGATTGGAGAAGGGCTTGGTTTAGTGATGAATCATTCTTTCTGCTCCAGCGACACGATAGACGGAGAAGAGTTTACCGCAGAGTCCATGAGCGCTACGTCCAGAACTGCGTGAATGAGGCCCCTCCACATGGTGGTGGAGGTGTACTGTTGTGGGGAACGATCAACTTCATGGGAAGAAGTAGCCTGTTGCAAATTGAAGAACGCCTGAATGCCCAACGTTACTGTCTTCCACTCTTTATACTGTTATATTCCACCCTGTATGTTGCTGTCTTCCACGCTGTATATTGTTATCTTCCACCCTGTATATTTTGCCTTCCACACTTTTTCTGCTTTAGCTCTCCCCAACTGTAATTAGAAAAAAATGTTGCTGAGTATAATCATTGACTTGTCATTTAATCGTGCATCTAATAACTAAACCAGATTTATGACACAAAAATTTGTAACAACCGTTTTGAAAACAGACTTGTTATTTTCGCAATGTTCCAGCATTCAAAGCATTAATGGGCCTCTCTAAAATCGCTGTAATTTGTAATTGCTTTTCAAATAATAATCATAAGACCATAAAGCTTTCGTTAATCTTTACAAACACTGGCAGAATTCTAAAGACAAACAGAAAGCTCGCAGAGATGCCGCAGAAAAACGTTTGGGTGTTACGAAATGGTGAAGCCAAATGGGGTTTTCCCCCGAAACTAATGGCAAGTAACATGCTTTCTGCAGCTTCGTGAAACTTGGCCAACATTCGGAGCCTGTTTGGCTAGGCTTGCCCGGGATAACTGTAATCTGGTCATGTAAAGAACCATATTCGTAAGGGAAATAACTCAGGCACGAAAGAGAAACAACTGCATCAATATGTACTAATAATATTTCTGACCTAGATTATAACTTGTTATGCAATTTTTGCAACCAGTTAATTATTCAATATTTTTTTCACATCTTGCGAAAAATGTATTTTCAGTACGTTTATGTGATTTTATAGATATTCGCAAAATATTTAACAATAAAAAACGACCAAAAGAAAAAAAAAACAACTAAGGAATTTTCTTTTACATATTTAGTATACTTCTGATACTGTTAAAAGAAGACGCAACGAATACGATGTTGTGATTTAAACTGAAGTTTGCTGATCAGACAAAGACAAATTGCCTGAAACGTTCACTTGTAAATCAACTTCACGTGCTGACCTAAATTGTACTCAGCAGATGATTCATGAGCATAGAAAAGTGACACTAGTCAAAACATCATTTTTGACAATAACTCGTGACAGGTTCACGAGAATCCCGTGAAACTTACTTAACACAAAATTCACTGACCATGTTATCAAATGTCTATAAACGATCGACGCTCCTCGAATCAATTCATTTGAAAGTTCAATGCGCAGGTATAGCTCATCTCACTACAGAAGAACGACTCATCATGATTGAACGTTTACAGACTGGACAGTCACAAAGTGTAGTGGCACCATTAGTCGCCTTTGGAGACGATTTCAAGAAAGTGGCTCAGTTGCAGACCGGCCGCGCAGTGGAAGACCCATAGTCACAACTCCTGCCGAAGACCGCTACAAATGGGTGCGTCGCCCCAGGAATCGATGTGCATCTGCGTCCTCAACAGTCCGGCTGCATGACGCTGGTCTTGGACTAGAAGACCCTACAGAGCTCCTGTTCTTACGGACCGGCATCGCCAGAACCGACTGCAGTGGGCAAACCAGCATCGTCAATGGACCGTTGTGAATGATTGGAGAAGGGCTTGGTTTAGTGATGAATCATTCTTTCTGCTCCAGCGACACGATAGACGGAGAAGAGTTTACCGCAGAGTCCATGAGCGCTACGTCCAGAACTGCGTGAATGAGGCCCCTCCACATGGTGGTGGAGGTGTACTGTTGTGGGGAACGATCAACTTCATGGGAAGAAGTAGCCTGTTGCAAATTGAAGAACGCCTGAATGCCCAACGATACGTCGCTGAAATTCTTCGTCCTCACGTCCTTCCACTTCTGGCTGCACCAGGGTCAATTTTTCAGCAAGATAACGCTCGACCTCATGTGGCACAACTCACCACCCATTTCCTCGCTGACAACAACGTCCAGACCATTCCGTGGCCATCCATGTCATCAGACATGAACCCAACACTTATGGGATGGACTCAACAGACAAGTCCGCCAGCGAGACGTGGCGCCAACCAGTCTCCGAGAGTTGTCTCTTGCACTGCGGGAAGAGTGGGCAGCCATCCCACAACAACAGATCCAACGGCTAATCGGATCCATTTCAAGGAGATGTCGTTCTCTGATACAGGCCAGAGGAGACCATACACCTTACTGAAAAGGAGGCCTCAGTCGCAAAGAAGAAAAGTTCAAACCAAATTTAATGAACATCATTTTATTGTTAAAGTCTTAAAGTTTCTTCATGCCAAGATTACAACATTAAAATAAAAATGTGATACAAGTTTGAGATTTGGTGCCCATCACCACTACAGTAGCGTTGCGTTTCTTTTTTTTTTTTTTTGAACAGTATATGTACACGAGAATGAGTCTGCAGAGACTTAAGTCAACTATAGAAGTTAGGAGCACCCGTCATTTTCTAGATAGATTTATTGTCCGAATTTTGATATCTTGTATGGGCCTGTATAAACAAGCAAAATATTACAAAACAAGGTTTAATGAAGGCATTTGTTTTCGCTGTATCTCCGAACAAAAGACGAGGAAATTGTACCCCAGCTGCCCTCCCTATATAAACGAAAGCTGAGATTCATCATAATATTACCACACTAACTACAACAAAACTATGAAACAACAAGCGCCTTCATCACGCCATGTGTCTGTTTTAGATAAAGAGTTTTTTTGTGCCCGTTCTCGGCAAATCCTTTCAAAGTCTACTCAGTTGCGTTGCATGTTTTTTTTTTTACAAGAAAAAAGGACACTATATTTTCATAATCCCACGAAACATCTTAATGTCTTAACGTCGCTCAACCTTTGACCTCTTTCATCCAAGTGGCGCCCGCCTCTAAAGAGAAGCGATGGCCATCGGGCATACTGACCTTCAAACTGCCACCTAAAATGGTGCAGTTTGTTCCTTCATCCAGAACCCCATCAGAATTGTATCTCATAAACATACAACTCATTCTCATGACCAGATCATCAAACTCTGTACCTTTTCATTGTGTAACCATGCATGTATATCTTTGTATGTGTCTCATGTAAAGACGATGAATGACATTTAAAATTTGATGGAAATAAGCATTACTTTTTTTTAAATGTCATTTTCTTGAGCTTTCACGTGTGATATCTAAAAAAAAAATAACACATCAGATCAATATTCCCACTCTTTTCAACAGAAAGCCACTGGTATCAGTACTTGGTATGTCCACCTTTGTTTTTTTTTTATTAATTTCAGATAGAATACAATGTAGCATACTTTCAGTCAGGGATATGCAGTCAGTCAGTCATTTGCATGTCCCTTTGTGGAACTTTGCCTTCCTAACAGCTCTCCTGTAGGTCTCTCCCTTGTAAGCAAGATGCCCTGCTGCTGATGCATCCATTTCTAGATTATCAACGATGTATTGCAGCCGTCTTTCTCTCTTTCTTTTTCCCATTATGTAGCCTTCCAATACGGTCTTCTCTAAATTATCATGACGTTTAATGTGTCCAAAATATTTAAGTTTTCTCTCTTTAATCTTCTTTACTAGCCAGCCTTCTTCAATATTAAGTTCTTGTAGTATGGATATATTTGTTCTGTGTCCATGAGATATGAAGAACTCTTCTGTGGCATTTACATTCAAAGGTATTTATATGATTCTCGGCTGTTTTGTTAAGTATCCAGGTCTCACAGGCATATGTTGCGATGGGAAAGATGCATGCCTTAAAAATCTTATTTTTGTAGTTCTATCTGTTCCTCTCCACAGATTCTTTAGCTGTTTTACTTTCTGAGGCGCGATAGATGTCATCCTTTTAATTTCTCTCATTGTATCTCCATTACTATTTAGTAATGATCCAAGATATTCAAAACTCTCCACCTCATCCAATTGTACCCCATTTTACACGTATTTCAGCTGCCTTATTTGTTTTGTCATTTGTCATCAGTTTAGTTTTCTTCTCATTAAGATAGAGATTTTGCTCTTCACTATTCTTGCGGACTGACATAATTAGTTTTTTTCATTCCTTTTTGTGTTGTGGACAGTAATACTATGTCATCAGCATATCTAATCTCTGATATTTCATAACCTCCAATTGTTATGACATCTTAATATTCTTTGTCTACATCTTCTCTAACATTCCTCATTATATTTTCAGTATTCAAGTTAAATAAGGGATTTGCAGTAGACACAAGAAAAGTAGTTGGACTAAATGTACTTTATTGGTTCAATAAAGTCTTCAGTATATTATTATGTTATGTATGAAGGAAAGGCGGCCAGGCGTGATACTGACCATATCACCCTCTAGTGTGCTGACAGGTCAAGGACAAATATGGGGACTAACACTATATCCCTATATGCCTCTAAGGCATGAGAGGATTACCTTTACGTTTTTACCTTTTTAAATTATCATGACGTTTAATGTGTCCAAAATATTTAAGTTTTCTCTCTTTAATCTTCTTTACTAGCCAGCCTTCTTCAATATTAAGTTCTTGTAGTATGGATATATTTGTTCTGTGTCCATGAGATATGAAGAACTCTTCTGTGGCATTTACATTCAAAGGTATTTATATGATTCTCGGCTGTTTTGTTAAGTATCCAGGTCTCACAGGCATATGTTGCGATGGGAAAGATGCATGCCTTAAAAATCTTATTTTTGTAGTTCTATCTGTTCCTCTCCACAGATTCTTTAGCTGTTTTACTTTCTGAGGCGCGATAGATGTCATCCTTTTAATTTCTCTCATTGTATCTCCATTACTATTTAGTAATGATCCAAGATATTCAAAACTCTCCACCTCATCCAATTGTACCCCATTTTACACGTATTTCAGCTGCCTTATTTGTTTTGTCATTTGTCATCAGTTTAGTTTTCTTCTCATTAAGATAGAGATTTTGCTCTTCACTATTCTTGCGGACTGACATAATTAGTTTTTTTCATTCCTTTTTGTGTTGTGGACAGTAATACTATGTCATCAGCATATCTAATCTCTGATATTTCATAACCTCCAATTGTTATGACATCTTAATATTCTTTGTCTACATCTTCTCTAACATTCCTCATTATATTTTCAGTATTCAAGTTAAATAAGGGATTTGCAGTAGACACAAGAAAAGTAGTTGGACTAAATGTACTTTATTGGTTCAATAAAGTCTTCAGTATATTATTATGTTATGTATGAAGGAAAGGCGGCCAGGCGTGATACTGACCATATCACCCTCTAGTGTGCTGACAGGTCAAGGACAAATATGGGGACTAACACTATATCCCTATATGCCTCTAAGGCATGAGAGGATTACCTTTACGTTTTTACCTTTTTATATTATTATGTCTTTTGATATGGCCAAAGTACTTTATTTTCTTCATCTTTATTTCTTTGAGAGATCCACACTGCACTTGAAGCTGTTCTAAAACTTGTGCGTTTGGTCTTTCTATTCTCCAATTCTCCATGTTATATGATATAGTTTTCCGAAGAACCACATTTCTGCTGGATTAATCTTTCTCTCCATCTTTTTTATTTAGAGTCCAGGTTTCTGCTCCATACAGTAAAACAGAGTAGATATAACATTTTACAAATCTTAATTTAGTTTTTATGGTCAGATTTCTGGATAACAGCACTGTCTTCATGGTGTAAGATAACAGCACTGTTTTCATGATGTAAGGTAACAGCACTGTCTTCATGGTGTAAGATAACAACACTGTCTTCATGGTGTAAGATAATAGCACTGTCTTCATGATGTAAGATAACAGCACTGTCTTCATGATGTAAGATAACAGCACTGTCTTCATGGTGTAAGATAACAGCACTGTCTTCATGGTGTAAGATAACAGCACTGTTTTCATGGCGTAAGATAACAGCACTGTCTTCATGGTGTAAGATAACAGCACTGTCTTCATGGTGTAATATAACAGCACTGTCTTCATGGTGTAAGATAACAGCACTGTCTTCATGGTGTAAAATAACAGCACTGTTTTCATGGCGTAAGATAACAGCACTGTCTTCATGATGTAAGATAACAGCACTGTCTTCATGGTGTAAGATAACAGCACTGTCTTCATGGTGTAAGATAACAGCACTGTCTTCATGGTGTAAGATAACAGCACTGTCTTCATGGTGTAATATAACAGCACTGTCTTCGTGTTGTTGAGTGTATATTTTGCCATTCCTATTCTTTTCTTTATCTCCGTCTCACATCTCCCATCCTTGGTTAGTGTATGCCCTAGGTAATAATAGTTTGTCATTTGTTCCAGTCTCTCTTTGCTTATGGTTATATCCATCAATGACTTCTGGTATTTCCTGTTGAACACAATTACTTTGGCCTTCTTGATCTCGATCTCAGGCCCCCATTCTTGGCCTGTGTTGTGTATCATATCTATTAATTTCTGTAGGTTCTGTGGATTATCTGCTATAAGGACTGTATCATCTGCATATCTTAAACTGTTTACATTTCTCTTCCCCCCCCCCCTCCCATGTTCAGCCCCGGAAGTTCATCTGAGTGTCTAAAGATGGTCTCTGTGTGCCGGATTGAATAGACACGGAGATTGAACACAAGCTTGTCTCACTCCCCTCTTTATGGTACATTTATTGATGTCACGGTGCCATATCTTACTGATGCATTGAACATTACGTTCAAGTTTTGTTATTAAGTTCAACTTTTGTCGTGACGTTTTAGTTTTGTCATGACGTTCTAGTTTTGTCATGACGTTCTAGTTTTGTCGTGACGTTCTAGTTTTGTCGTGACGTTTTAGTTTTGTCATGACGTTTGTTTTTCATGACGTTTTAGTTCTGTCATGACGTTTTAGTTTTGTCATGACGTTCTAGTTTTGTCATGACTTTCTAGTTTTGTCATGACGTTTTAGTTTTGTCATGACGTTCTAGTTTTGTCATGACGTTCTACTTCTGTCATGACGTTTTAGTTTTGTCGTAATGCTTTAGTTTTGACATGACGTTTTAGTTTTGTCATGACGTTTAAGTTTTGTCATGACATTCTAGTTCTGTCATGACGTTCAAGCATTGTCATGACGTCTTTGTCACGACGTTCAAGTTTTGTCATGACGTCCAAGTGTTGTCATGACGTTGAAGTTTTGTCATGACGTTGAAGCTTTGCTGAGAAAATATAACAATCCAATCACTTATTCTGAAATTAAGAAATTATACCGAGGCATTGCGACAACAGCATCTTATCACAGAGTTTGTCTGACTATGCCAGGTTTGGCACCAGACTTCCTGTGACATAGTTTGAAACAAAATATTCCAGAATAGTAACTTTATCTGTAACCTGGTGCCTCGTAGGAATACATGAAAGTGATGCTGTGAGTAACTGGGAGTTTATTTTTAGAAATAATGGAAGTCTATGGAATTGACTTGTGTCCTCACTAAAATTAATTACGTCTTTCTTTAACAAATGAGATAAAGGGTGAGG
This sequence comes from Achatina immaculata, assembly GCA_009760885.1. Classification (NCBI taxonomy): domain Eukaryota; kingdom Metazoa; phylum Mollusca; class Gastropoda; order Stylommatophora; family Achatinidae; genus Lissachatina; species Lissachatina immaculata. Next base: position 65,676,035 of record CM019717.1, on the reverse strand, counting down.
ATGTGAGTGATGTGTTTGGGAGAGAGAGAGAGAAAGAGAGAGAGAGAGAGAGAGAGAGTTTGATCTTTATTTTCAAAAGGGTTGCGAATTGGACATACAGATTCATCTTACATTCTGTCCTTTATCACATAACTTTCTCTCTCTACCAGACATTCTACAACATGTGTACAATATATGTTGTACATATGTCGTATTTATGTCTACAACATATGTTGTATGTATGCTAAACATAATTAACATTGTGAAAATATAACAAAGTGAAATAAAGTAGTTACCTTTCACTCATATCTATGCTCTCAGTACAAAAAGTGACTCACGCTAATAATTATCTGCCAGATTACTGTTCAGGAAGAGGAAATAACATAATCAGTTAAATTCAGGGAGAGAGGGGGGGGGGGGAGAAAGAGAAGGAGGAGAGAGAGGGAGGAAGAAAGAGAGAGAAAGGGAAAGTACTTATAATATTAATTATATTTTGGGTGAAAGATTACCTGCTGTATTAATATCTTTTCTGGAAGAAAGATAGCCTGCTGTATTTAAGATATCTTTCTGATTTCTCGATATAACAATCACTTTATCTGACCGTTATTTTTTGTTGTAATAATGACGTATTTTCCTGCCTGGAGACTGGTAAGTAAGGTCATCTTATGTGTTCTGAGCACACTGGAATAGATGCTATTATCTGGTTTGTGAAAAGGGGGAGGGGAGTGTGCTCACTGATGTGTCTTCTTTGCAGTTAGTGTCTGTGGTGTAGCTCTTCAGAAGTTGCCAGTTGGATTTAGAATGGGACTTCAGGGGATTTCCTAACATTTTAAAGGGAAAATGGACGATCTCAGCTCCCCCAAATCCCCTTCCCCCAAACAACACACATACACCTCCCTATTGCCGATACATCATGTATATAACATGTCAGTGCTAACCAGACTGTCTTAACAATAAACCCTGTTTCCCCGTCTCGAGGACATGACCTTGACCTACTTTGATATGCTGCATATGACACTGGACTTACGATGACATATCCTTTCAACCTCTGATTTCGGTTTTTTCCTCGTCATTCTTCCCAGTGTCCTATTGTTCCCACTTGTAATAAAGGGAGATAATGAAATTTACCATTTGCAATGAAGGAAGATAATGAAAGTTACAATTGGCAATTCATTCATTCATTCATTTGCATGTCCCTTGCGGAACTTTGCCCCCCTAACAGCACTCCTACAGGCCTCTCGGTTGTGAGCAAGATGGCCTGCCGCTGATGCATCCATTTGCAGATCATCAACGATGTCTTGCATCCATATTCGTCTTGGTCTTCCTCTCTTTCTTTTTCCCATTATGTACCCTTCCAAGAAGGTTTTCTCTAGATTATCATGTCGTTTAATGTGTCCAAAATATTTAAGTTTTCTCTCTTTAATCCTATTTACTAGCCAGCCGTCTTCAAGATTAAGCTCTTGTAGTATAGATATATTTGTTCTTTTGTGTGTCCACGATATTTGAAGAACAATTGGCAATAAAGAATAATTTGAAGAACAATTGGCAATAAAGGGAAATAATGAAAGTTACCACTGCTAATAAAGGGAGACAATGGAAATTAATTACCCTAGTATTTAGACGATCATTTTACTGCCAGTCTGTGATAAGAATTGCTCTATACTCTGCCTAGTTAGATTTTCTTTTCTTTCGTTTTGTTTCTTGCTCGTGCACTTTTTAAAAAAAAATTACCTGCTTTTGATGTCTAGTATCTGATGCATTTTTGTTTGAAGAAAGTTTCACATAGATTTTTTCCTATAGTAAGTGGAGATGTTGTGCTCGTAACATAGGCATTATGCTGTTTGCTGACATTGTTTTATCATTGACGAAAACATTAATGTGTACATTCTTATCGTGTACACTTGGTAGAAAACATTACAGCAAACACTGCATTTATGCTGTGGAGAAGATGGCAGAGAAATCTGTTTCTAAACGTGGCAGACAAAACTATAATAGCAGCTACTTGGAAGAGAAACTCATACTGCAAATAAAAATATAATCTAATCACTTGACGGGCTGACATATACAGTTTATACTTGACAGAAAGACATATGATGTAGATAAAAATATGATGTAGACACTTGACAGACAAGCACATACTGTATATACTTGGCAGAAAAACATATAATTTACACAAAAATATAATGTAGATACTTAACAGACAGACATATACAGTTATACTTGACAGAAAGACATACAGTTTTTCCTTGACAGAAAGACATATATAGTTTATACGTGACAGAAAGACATACAGTTTTTCCTTGACAGAAAGACATATATAGTTTATACGTGACAGAAAGACGTATGATGTAGAGAAAAATATAATGTAGACACTTGACAGACAGACATATAACGTAGACAATTCAAGAACGGAAACTCGGGCATAAGAAAAGAAGAGCATATATTTAGTTACATCTAATGATTGCAGAAAATAATCTATACACAATATATACTTCCAGCCTGTGGCGGCAATTACCTTATACCTCAACAACATATTCCACTCTGTACCCAGACAACTTCTTATCTTGAAAGCGAGGATATAGAGGGCGCAGTGGACTAATACTGAAATGAACTAAAAAGTATAGAAAAACAGTCTTATAACGAATATCCTTTATACAAACATTGAAATGACAGTATTTATCCGACACTGCAGTTTACCGTTTTATTTTTCTTCAACAAAAATTGCTGAGTTTTATTCCTTGTTTCTGGAAATTGTATGAGATCTTTAGTTGTTGAATTTTTTTTTTCAGAAATGAGGAGATCGATAATTTTCCTGTGGAAAAATTTAATGAAGCCTGCAATCTTTGTTGGTGTTTGAATAAATTCAAGATATATTTAAGAGTTATGCTCGAGGGATTTCTGTTTGTGTGTCTTTAGCCTGCGCCTGTGTGGCTGTTGTGGGTGAGATGGAAATGGAAGGTCAAGGCTGGGATAAACTAATGAGCTTTATTTTCCTGACTATAGATTTTTTTTTATTTTGACGATTTGCTCGTCTTTTATACGTGATAAAGTGATTTTTTTTTTCATTTGAGCTTTTTGCAAATTTTAGATTTAAATCCATCACTGTCTGGAGTCACAGGGTCTCGAGATCGATAATGACGAGACAGGTTCTGACGACAGATCAATATAACTAAAACCGGAACGTGAGGTTCGCGGATATTTTCGGTAATTGTTAGACTACACAAATACAGAACATTAACACTTCAAGCTGGCATTATAAGCCTCTAGTCAAATAATTACATTATTTCATGGTCAATTTTTTTTTGCGTAATTTTGACAATGTCTTTGATAGATCCAGTTGTAGCTTCCATTTAAGAACGACAAACATCTGGCTCTGTGATTGACGTATTCAGCAAAACTGGCACGAGTTAAGTCAGTTTTATCTCTTGTTTTTTTCAGTTTCTAGCCATCTTAAAAAGCAGAACTCTGTTTTAGCTGTATCTACAACTGCAGATTGTGCTGTAAATGTACAGGTTCTCCCCCCTGCTCGAAAGTAAAGCTTTCCCATGAAATCTTTCTTAAGATGTAAACAATGTAAAGCCAAGAAACTACGTCGTTTTCGCTTTTCATCTTTGTTCCTCGTAAAAGAGGAAATCTCTTCAGATTTCTTTCGGCTAGCGAAACCACGTACTAATGTGAGTCTTTCCTAAAAGCAAAGAGGTGTAAAACGAACTTTCGAAAAGCGAGGGATATCTGTAAACACTTTATCCTGTAACAAAAGACTACAGAATTGTAGGTTACACATCTGTGTTGAAGTGAATACATTAATAAGTGTTCTATCTTGCCATAAACATGTCTTACTGTTTTTTTAAGTGCAAAAAAATTTTAAGTTTTTAGATATGTTGTTTAAGGAGAATTTAATCTTTTAGATTAGTGCTTTTCTGTAACATCTAATCTCAGAGTACTTTTATGTAACATCTAATTTCAGAGGGTTTTTCTGTAACATCTAATTTCAGAGGGTTTTTCTATAACATCTAATTTCATATGGTTATTCTGTAACATCTAATTTCAGAGGGCTTTTCTGTAACATCTGAGAAGATGTGATGCTCCTGTCTGTGTCTTGAGTTCATGACCAGCCCCTTTATGTTGCTAGTGGGAAGATGGCGAATCTGAAAACTTTATATACTCGTGCCGTTTTTGCAGTATGCATTTTGCTTCAAATGTTCTTCATGTTTTTTTTATATGTTCTTCATATGCTTTTCATATGTTCTTCATGTGTTTTTTCATATGTTCTTCATGTGTTTTTCATATGTTCTGCAAAAGAAAATGAAGATTTTTCTGCACACTGTAGGTCATGTGATTAATATTACACCCAGCAGCTTATTCATTCCCTGCTGCTTTTTATCCTCGGTTGTTTATGTTCCTGATTATTTTATCCATATATTTTTATCTCCATCTCTTTTTATCCCAAGTTTTTTATCCCCTGCTCACTTTATTCCTGGCTCTTTTTATCCCCAGCTCTTTTCATCCCTTTCTCTTTTTATCCCCTTCTCTTTTTATCCCCTTCTCTTTTTATCCTCTTCTCTTTTCATCCCTTTCTCTTTTTATCCTCTTCTCTTTTCATCCCTTTCTCTTTTTATCCTCTTCTCTTTTCATCCCCTTCTCTTTTCATCCCCTTCTCTTTTTATCCTCTTCTCTTTTCATCCCTTTCTCTTTTTATCCTCTTCTCTTTTCATCCCTTTCTCTTTTTATCCCCTTCTCTTTTTATCCCCTTCTCTTTTTATCCTCTTCTCTTTTCATCCCTTTCTCTTTTTATCGCCAACACTTGTTATCTCCAGCTCGTATCACCCCCTTCTCTTTTTATCCCCTTCTCTTTTTTATCCCCTTCTCTTTTTATCCCCTTCTCTTTTTATCCCCAACTCTTTTTATCTCCAACTCTTTTTATCTCCTGCTCTTTTCACCCCTTCTATTTGTATCCCCAACTCTTTTTATCTCCAGTACCCTTGAAAATACCCGTTCATCCCCGGTATCTTTGGAAATCCCTGATTCGGTCTTGGGGAGAGATACATTTCTCACACTCCCTCTTCCCTTGTGTGAGTGTGGCCACTAGATTGAATAGTTCGCCGTTTTTTTTTTTATCTCCAACTCTTTTCATCCCCTTCTCTTTTTATCCCCATGTCTTTTTATCCCCAGCTCTTTTTATTCCGAACTCTTTTTATCCCGAGCAAGGTATCCATTTCATTAGCTGGTCTACGAGAAGTCGAACTAACGACTTGTGACATGAAGTGAGATCGCTAAGAACTACAACACATTTGTACATGATATTTTTTTTCACATATAAGAACTACAGACATTAATATACACCTTAGGCACTGTCAAAACACAGCTTAACCCGATTTCACTTTTAGAAAGAACTTTCTTCATTCCTCATATCTTTTAATGGGTTAAGTGGCACAACACAGCCCTTCTACGTCTTGGTGACAACTCATATTTGTACAAATAAGGTCTCAAAGCAATCCTTTTCCCACTGGCCCAATCCCACCTTACTTTCATCCACAGTGCTTGGAAATCCCTGATCCAGTCTTCGGGAGAGATAAATGTGTGACACAGATACCCCTCCCTTTCCCCCTGTGTAAGTGTGGCCACTAGATTTAACAGTGCACAGTTTAGGCGAGTTTTAAATTCCTTTCTTATCATCGGAGCCGGCTAATTTTTCGTTGCTTGAATCTTGTCAAAGATACGTGGCATACATTGCTTTTATATATGGTCTTCTTCTTCTTCTTCTTCTTCTTCTTCTTTATAAGATGAGCGAACTCTGCTAATCCTCTCTCTCTCCCTCTCTCTCTCTCTCTCTCTATCTCCCTCTCTCTATACCTCTCTCTCACCACTCAGTCTGCGCAGACGGCGTTTGCTCATGTTTTAAAAAAGACGGAAGCGGAAACAATTGTCAAGCGCGGTTGTGTCCCCTTCAAATGGCTGGATCTTTTGGATTAGACCAGACCAGATCTAGACACTTTTGTCTATGTGTTTCGGACCAAAACGTCCAGGATAGTTGTAACCTACAAGTTTTGTCAGTTTCAAGTTTGTGAGTACAGTAATACTAACATGTGACTTTTGTTGGCCGTGCTATGTGCGCCTTTTTATATTTTCGGTTTTGTTATTTTCTGTCAGTATTTTTTAGTCTTGTTATTTTCTGTCAGTATTTTTGGTCATGTTATTTTGTGTCAGTAGTTTTTGGTCTTATTATTTTCCGTCAGTATTTCTGGGTATTGGCGAACTACTTTGCGAGCCCTATGTGACGTCTAACGGCACGGGAAGGATATAAGATATAAGATATAAGATAAGATTTCTGGGTAGTATTATTTTCTGTCACCATTTTTGGCAGTGTTATTTTCTGTCACTGTTTATGGTAGTGTTATTTTCTGCCACAGTTTGTGGTCGTATTAGCTTTTTTCATATTTTTCTTGATCGTGCTATTTTCTGTCAGTTTTATTTTTGGTCATGTTATTATCTGCCACTGTTTTCTTTTTGTCCCGTTATTTTTTTGCCACTGTTTTCTTAATCGTGTCATATTCTGTCACTGTTTTCTTGATTGTGCTTTTTCTCGTTCTGTTTTTGTGGTCGACTTATTTTCTGTTGCTATTTTTGGTTGCATTGTTTGATGTGAATAATTGCTTTGGTCGCGTTATTTCCTATAACTATGTTTTTTTTTTATTGGTCGGGTTATTATCTGTCACTGTTTTCTTGGTCTGGTTATTGTCTGCCAGGTTCAGCGGTTTACATCCTTAGTGGGTGTTGTTATCACAGCCCGTACCAAACACACAAGACCCAGACATTAATCGTATAGGTTAGAGCCCAATACTCAATATTCCCCAAGGGCTCAAATACTGTATTAAATAAGCTCATCCCGTTCTTCTTCCTCTCATACGGCCATTAATGTTGCATAACATCTCCTATTATCTTCACGCCAACGGCCAGGAAAAGAGCATGTCGATATCAGCGTGTCTCGTCCACAGATCGAAATGTACGCAATATTTGATAAATATGCAAGAGAAATATTAAACATTAAAGTACATACAGAAACATGTTTGAATAATCTGGGGCGGTCTCATTTAGTCTTTTTTTTAAATCGCCTTCTTAAGACATCATACGACATGGGATAGTTGTTTATGTTTCTTATTTGTTTTGCGGGCCGTTCATTATCCATCCTTATTTCTAAGTTTTTGTTTGTGTTCTGTTATAGTTTGTTCGATGGAGAAGTTTCTTGTCACTGTTTGTACTTTGTTTGAAGGAGGGGTTTCTGTCACTATTTTCATAGTTTGTTTGATGGAAAAATTTCGTGTCACTCTTTGTAGTTTGTTTAGTCGAGAAGTTTCTTGTCGTTGTTTGTAAGTTGTTTAATGGAGAAGTTTCTTGTCATTGTCTGTAAGTTGTTTAATGGAGAAGTTTCTTGTCATTGTCTGTAAGTTGTTTAATGGAGAAGTTTCTTGTCATTGTTTGTAAGTTGTTTAATGGAGAAGTTTCTTGTCATTGTCTGTAAGTTGTTTAATGGAGAAGTTTATTGTCATTGTCTGTAAGTTGTTTAATGGAGAAGTTTCTTGTCATTGTTTGTAAGTTGTTTAATGGAGAAGTTTCTTGTCGTTGTTTGTAAGTTGTTTAATGGAGAAGTTTCTTGTCATTGTCTGTAAGTTGTTTAATGGAGAAGTTTCTTGTCATTGTCTGTAAGTTGTTTAATGGAGAAGTTTCTTGTCATTGTTTGTAAGTTGTTTAATGGAGAAGTTTCTTGTCATTGTCTGTAAGTTGTTTAATGGAGAAGTTTATTGTCATTGTCTGTAAGTTGTTTAATGGAGAAGTTTCTTGTCATTGTTTGTAAGTTGTTTAATGGAGAAGTTTCTTGTCATTGTCTGTAAGTTGTTTAATGGAGAAGTTTCTTGTCATTGTCTGTAAGTTGTTTAATGGAGAAGTTTATTGTCATTGTTTGTAAGTTGTTTAATGGAGAAGTTTCTTGTCATTGTCTGTAAGTTGTTTAATGGAGAAGTTTCTAGTCATTGTTTGTAGGTTGTTTTTAACGGAGACGTTTCTTGTCATTGATGGAGAGGTTTCTTGTCATTGTTTGATGCAGAGGTTTCTTGTCATTGTTTGATGGAGAGGTTTCTTGTCATTGTTTGATGGAGAGGTTTCTTCTCATTGTTTGATGGAGAGGTTTCTTGTCATTAATGGAGAGGTTTCTTGTCATTGTTTGATGGAGAGGTTTCTTGTCATTGTTTGATGGAGAGGTTTCTTCTCATTGTTTGATGGAGAGGTTTCTTGTCATTGTTTGATGGAGAGGTTTCTTGTCATTGTTTGTAAATTGTTTGATGGAGAAGTTTCTTGCTATTGTTTGTAAATTGTTTCATGGAGAAGTTTCTTGCCATTGTTTGTAAATTGTTTGATGGAGAAGTTTCTTGCCATCGTTTGTAAATTGTTTAATGGAGAAGTTTCTTGCCATTGTTTGTAAAGTGTTTGATATAGAAGTTTCTTGTCATTGTTTGATGGAGAGGTTTCTTGCCATTGTTTGTAAATTGGTTGATAGAGAAATTTTTTGTCCTTGTTTATAAATTGTTAGATGGAGAAGTTTCTTGTCGTTGTTTGTAGATTGTTTGATGGAGAAATTTCTTGCCGTTGTTTGTAAATTGTTTGATGCTAAGTTTCTTGTCATAAAGAACACTTAATCAAACTGGGAAACTTGCACAAAACATCAAGGAAATGCACAGACACAAACTAGACTTATCAGGGATACAAGAGGCAAGATGAACAGCGCAAAGCAGAAGGAGATTTACAACACAACACACAGGAGATACAATAATATGGTTTTGTAAAGAAGATAATCTTGAAGGAGGAGTTGCATTGATTATGGAAAAAGAAGCACCAAGAGCACTGCTGAAATGAATCCCTATAAATGAGAAATTATTATATCCACGCTTCAACTCAAGATTCACGAAGCTGTCTATTAAAATTTGTTATGCACCAACAGAAGCAGCTGAAGAAGAATTAAAAGAATATTTTTACAACAGCCTCCAAGCCACAGTAGAAACAATACCCAAGCATGATATGCTACTTATCTTGGGCGAATTCAATGCAAAAGTGGGTGAGGGAAATGAAGATAGAAGAAGAATCATGGGAAGAAAAGGAATCGGAGAAATGAATGAAAAATACTGTGCAGGTTCTGCGAAGAAACCATGCTGACCACCGGAGGGATCATTTTCCAACATAAAAACATCCATAAAGACCAGCAAAAAAGGGATGAATTCTCAATAGTACTTAAGAACCGTTTCAGTGTCCTATAAGACGAAGCAGAAATGTCCATACTAGAGTTCAGTAAAACACTACAGGAAACAGCAAAAGAGGTGCTGGGATATCGGAAACGGAGAAAAGAGGAATGAATAAGCAAGACCACGTGGGAAAAGATAAAGAAAAGAAAGCGAAACAAGAGTAAATTACTGAGCACCAAATCACAAAGGATGAAAGAACAAGTCTTCAATAAATATGCACAAACAGACACAAATACGAAGGAATCGTGCGCCGAGATAAACGTCAATACTACAACTTGTCAGAAGCAGCTGAGAAAGCAGCATATGCAAATGACATGAAAACCATATACAAAATCACGAAGCAGATGACATGTAATTTCAGCACAAGATGTGAGAGTGCAATAAGGACAATTAATCAGTGGAGAATGAGAAAAAATTAAAACACACTACTTCGACACCCTACTAAACAAAACACAAACAGCACAAACAGTAGACATACCTGAAGCAAAACTAGCACTAAACATCAATACAGGACCAGTAACAATAAGTGAAGTAAAGGAGGCGATAAAGAAGCTAAAATTAAGCAGGGAACCAGGTTAAGATGAAGTGGCTGCTGAGATGTTGAAAGCAGAAGAAACAGAAACACCAAAACAGCTCTGTCGGACACTGCAACAAGTTTGGGATCTAGACATCTTCAGAAGAGTGGAAAACTGGCGTTATAGTAAAACTACCAAAGAAAGATGATCTCAGAGATTGTGGGAACTAGAGAGGCATTACCCTCCAGCCACTCACCAGTAAAGTATTATGCAGAATACTCATTAACAGAATTGTACCAGCACTTGAGGGAAAACTTCGGAGAGAGCAGGCAGGATTTAGGAAAGGAAGATCATGCACACGTAAAACTTGTTGGTGCAAGTTGCATTAAAGCTAGTGGGAGGAATATTTTCTCAAGATGGTTACAGACCAACATTTTCCTTGGCAATGTACTGCCTTACTCGAGGCCAATCTTAGCTCCCCCATCATGACCACCAACCCAGGTTCTCCCCTCCTTGATATATTGTATGCTAATTTTGCCTAAATCCTCAAGCATTCAATCAACACAACACAACAATACATTGACATGCAGTACAAATCACGATGTCTGATTCAATAATACAATAATTTTAATCTCAACAATGAAAACAAGAACCACAAACAACTGGCACTGACAATCAACATGACGTTAAGACATTATTCATCAATAAAGGCAAAATAATGTGAGGAAAACAATCCATGAAAATCCAAATTAAGTCAAACATAATACCAGTTAATAATGAAACTTCTCATGTCTGCAATATTTACATTGTTACTCTATGTACCTGGGGCCCTCAACTCACTGAGCCCAACCTGTGAGATCTACCAAGACTATATCTGCCATTGCACTTTCATCTCTGCAGCCATTGCTGCCATTACCTACATCAACAGCATCTGTATTGACACATGACCAATCTAAATGAAAAAAACATAATAAAAAAGCATGGATGCTACCAATCCAATCCAAAGAGAAAATCACAATGAAATCAGACACAAATTATCTTTTTATACGGAATGACACGAACCCTACATCACAGCTTACTGCACAACTACATAACCTACACCACATGAGATGGGTATGGGCAGAATATAACGATCACAATACATAGGAATTTACAGCACATCCATAAGCATAACTAAACAAGACATCGCCCGGCCATTGGCTCTGTCTAGTCTGATGCAAGCCAATCTTTCAGTATATCCCCCCCCCCTCCTCTAATCCAACTATCAAATCATGTGGACGATGACGCTTCGGTCAAGATCGTACACCCCTCGATCTAGCGTGTATCGTCCACACATTTCATCAGCCTATTTCTACTTAGACAAATATTACAACAGGAAAATGAGTAGCATACCAAAACATACGCATTGTTTATATATTTTGAGAAAGCCTTCGACAGTGATGCACTGTGGAAAATCCTAAGATGACATGGCCTCCCCTATAAGATAGTGAATGTCATACGAGGGTTTTCAGTGCAAAGTGATCTGTGGAGAACATACCTTTAGCAGCTTTAGGGTAAAAACAGGAGCAAGTGGAACACAACAGGCCAAAGAAAAGAGGGAGACCGCGTGAAACTCTGAAGAGGACATTATTAAGAGAGGCCAAATTAACAGGCATAAAATCCTTTGATGAGGTTGAAAGACTCGCTGACGACAGGAAAAATTGGCGAACTACTTTGCGAGCCCTATGTGACGTTTAACGGCACGGGAAGGATATAAGATATATATATATATATTTTTTTTTTTCTGTGGTCCTTATGTGTGGAACGTAGCCTACACCGTTATTGGTGTTGTTTGTGTTCTTGATGAGTATGTATATATGTATATAACATAGAAAGCAATAGCAATAGCAATATATCCCTGCACGAAAATATGGAAATCAGTAATCCTCAGTCATATCAACCTTCGTTGTCATAAGAAAATTTCAGCAATCAATAAATCAAGATATATACGTACTTCTTCTTCTTCTTCTTCTTCAGCTTTCCGAGCCATTAAGGCTCACTGCTGCAGATAAAGTTCTCTCTATTCCTCTCTATTCCTAATCTCTCTCCAGTTGGTGACACCAGCTTCTTTCATATACTCTTCTATGTTGTCTTTCCATCTCTGTCTTGGTCTACCCCTTGGTCTTGTTTCCCTCATCTCTTGTGCGTACACAATTTTCGTTTGTCTGTTCTCTTCTATTCTTTCTAAATGGCCCAGCCAGCATAGTCTGTTCAGTTTCAAGACATTTATAATTCGTTGGGATTTAAATAAGCTGTTCAGTTCAGTGTTCTTTCTAGCTCTCCAATATCCATTGCTGGTATCTTCTGTGGGCCCAAAGATTCTTCTTAGGACCTTGTTATCAAAGATCTGCAATTGTTGTTCATCTTTCTTTGTTGTACTCCACGTTTCCGATCCATACATGACAGATGGTCTTATTATAGTTTTGTAGATTGTTATTTTGGTATTTTGGGAGGACAGACTTTTGTATTTTAACAGGTTTTGCACGGCGAAGTATATTTTATTCCCTATCTGTGCTCTGCTTTTGATTTCATCGCTTACTATGTTGCTTCTGATGAAAGTTGTGCCTACATATTTGTATGTTTCTGCTTTCTTAATAATCATATTTCCAACATTTATATAATCTGGATCATTCTGCCTCTGGTCTCATGATATCTTCATATACTTTGTCTTATCTTGGTTAATGGTCAAACCCACTTTCACTGTCACATCTCTCAGGTGTATGCAGGTATTGATGACTTCTTGCATAGTTTCCCCCACTAGGTCAGTGTCAATCAGCATATCTTAGTATTTTAGCTTGTTCTTCTGTACTGCTTTCTTCTTTACTTTTCTGATTACCTATTAGGTTGAATAGTAATGGAGATAAAATGTATCACCTTGTTTTAAACCAAGGCATAGCAGGAGACCGTGTGTATGTTTGTCTAAAAAAGTTGGTACGTGCTGAGAGACCGAATCTAAGCTACGGAATATCTGTGTCACGACCTCGTTTCTTTCCGGGTGTCACGATCCATCGTGTCTACTGAAAAGTTACTAAAGACTATGCCAATAAAAACACCTTTTTGGGGGTTGCTAGTTGGCTTAGTCGATAGTACGCTGTTCTCTCGTGGCTGACGCTGCTCGTCCTACCGGAGTCCGTGTTCGAATCCCAGGTAATTCTCTTGTGATTTTTCTTTCTCCCACGTCTCACTAAAGTGCTTTGTCTACGATTTTTTTCGAGGTCTAATCCTACAAAACTGTGTTCTCTTACTTGTTTTAAACCAGTTCTTATACAGAAGGGTTCTGACTTTCTTCCTTTATATATTACTATATTTTTTGTATCCTCCATACATATTCCAATCAAATTGATTAATTTATTAGGTATCTCAAATTCTTTCATAATTTTCCATAAGCTGCTCCTACCTATGCTGTCATAAGCTTTCTTGAAGTCAATGAAGATATTATGTACTTCATTTCCATATTCCCAGTACTTTTCTGCTCTTTTGATGTAGATAAAATATTTGGTCTACGGTCGATCTATTCTTCCTAAAACCTGCTTGATAGTCTCCTAGTATGTTCTTGCTGTATGGTTTTAATCTATTTAAAAGTATAATAGATAGCGTTTTGTAGATTAGATTGTTCGTAGTAAGGATATTCCTCTGTAGTTTTCACACTTGCTCTTATCGCCTTTTTTAAATACTGGGATCAGTAATGGTTCTCTCCATTCACTAGGGAGTTTTTCTTCTCTCCATATTTGTTGTATTAGTGCGCATATCTGTTCGTGTAGATTTAGACCTCCTTCCTTAACCGATTCTGCAGCAATTCCATGTGAACACGTTTGCTTTGTTGTTTCGTAGAAACATGATACTGTAGATGACTTCTTCTAAGTCTGGTTCATCTATTTCAGGTTCACAAGTCTGTATTTATTTGCATGGTAATGTGTTTACAGGGTCGTCACAGTTTAGTACTTTTTAAAAAAATATACTTTCCATCTGATACATATTTTCCCTTCATTATTTATCATGTTTCCATTACTATCCTTCAAGTTCTGTAGAGGTTAATTAGACCCTTGCTTTAGTTTTCGCAATTCTTTATAGAATTTCCGCTTTTTTTATTTTGATGCCATGCCTTCATCTCGCTTACTCTCGTTTTTGTTGACGAGTAACTTTTTTAGTTTCTTTACATTGTGTGTGATACTTCTCCTCGTTTGTTTCGTTGTTCATGTCATTCAACCATATCTGTCTTGCTGTTTTTTTTTTCTTTATGACTGCCTCTCTGCAGATTTCATTGAACCAGTTCTTTCTTTTATTTATGTTCTTGTCTCCCAGGCATTCTTCCACTGAGTTGTTTATAATGGTTTTTTATATCTTCCCATCTGTCATCAGTGCTTTTATTTTCTTCATTCCCTCTTCTTATGGTTTAGCTCTTTTCTGAATTTTTCTTTAGTTTCTTCTCTTTTCAAACCATCTCTGTTTATTACTGAGATTTATTTAATTTACTATAACAACTTTTCTTCATCTGAATTTTAATTCAACTGCAACAAGATAGTGGTTGGTACTGCATTCAGCCCCTCTGTAACTTCTGATCTTAATTATGTTTGTTGCGTGCTTGGTATCAGATAAAACATGGTCTGTCTGGTTGCTTGTTAGTTTATTGGGGGATTACACGTTTCTTTATGGATGTTTTTATTTTGAAAACGTGTGCTGCTTATTCTCATTCCATAAGCTTCTGCTATATTTATTAGTCTCCATCCATTATCATTAGATGTTTCATGTAGACTTTCTTTTCTTGTGACGCATCTGTGTGACTCCTCCTTTCCTATCTTTGCATTGAGAAATCTACTAGTATTATTATTACTGTTACTCTCTCTAACGTGTAAAATTCTTCTTTGACTTCATCCTCTGTATCTTCTGTTGGCGTTTGCACATTAATCATTGTTATATTTTTCTTTGTTTCCTTGATGCGGAGGCTGCTGATTCTTTCATTGGTGGCCCTGAAGTCCTTCACTAAGTCCCAGACTTTTCTCTTGACAGCAAAACCTGTCCCAAGTTCACGTCTTCCACTGTAATACCTCCGTGTACTAGAACCATTTCTCATGTGACTGTAATATCTTTTCCAAGCCATCTGATTTCCTGTAATGCTGTAACGCCCATATCATACTGCAGAAAAGAAATGAATATTAACATCACTCATAAGTAAAGCATTATCAAAAGAGAGAGGGTCCTCATAACAGCTTTATCATAAACATTAGAATATAGCAAGCCGTCCCTCTTTATTATGAACAGCTGTTAATAAGCACCACATCAGATCTCAACGTTACATATATACTATATGTGGATGGTAAAGTAAGAGAACAAATTTTGTATGATTAGACCTCGAAAAAATCATAGACAAAGCACTTTAGTGAGACGTGAGAGAAAGAAAAATCACAAGAGAATTACCTGGGATTCGAACACGGACTCCGGTAGGACGAGCAGCCGTCTAGCCACGAGAGAACAGCTTACTATCGACTTAGCCAACTAGCACCCCAAAAAAGGTGTTTTGTTGACATAGTCTTTAGTAACCGCTCAGCAAACATAAGGGATCGTGACACCCGGAAAGAAACGAGGTCGTGACACAGAAATTCCGTAGCTTAGATTCATTCTCTCTAGCAGGTACCAACTAGACAAACATACACACGGTCTCCTGCCATGTCTGGTGCAAACTTGGACAACAATAACAAACGAACGAATACTTATTACATGAAGTTAGTTTCGGATATAGTGAACAATTTTTTATAATTTTTTATAAATAGGAAACTACGAGGCTTTGGTATAGTAAAGTAAGAGAACAATTTTTGTATGATTAGACCTCGAAAAAATCATAGACAAAGCACTTTAGTGAGACGTGAGAGAAAGAAAAATCACAAGAGAATTACCTGGGATTCGAACACCTTTTTTGGGGTGCTAGTTGGCTAAGTCGATAGTAAGCTGTTCTCTCGTGGCTAGACGGCTGCTCGTCCTACCGGAGTCCGTGTTCGAATCCCAGGTAATTCTCTTGTGATTTTTCTTTCTCTCACGTCTCACTAAAGTGCTTTGTCTATGATTTTTTCGAGGTCTAATCATACAAAATTTGTTCTCTTACTTTACTATACCAAAGCCTCGTAGTTTCCTATTTATAAAAAATTATATGTGGATGGCAACGACATCAAACTGCGGGCAGAGTAATATGCGTTCAAGGTCTCTTGCATAAATAAATCATACCATACTGTCAGAATAGACCATACCATTATTGTATGTCAGCCCATATCTGCTGTATATAAATATGTATATTAAAACCATACCAACTCATACTACAACCTTACCATACATACCTATGGGTGCACCAGCACATACACTATCACCCTTACGAAGTCATCTCTAATAATCAAACTCATAGGCAATCAACCTAAGTCTGGGGTGCTTGACGGGGTCATAGCCAAAAACCACATATCACATATACTTACAACGTAATAAATGCTGGGGACAATAACACTGTATGTACTTCAATATCAAGAACAACTACATCCACAAAACCAAACGATGGCTCGCCCGCCGAGACATATCCCGAACTAACTGGAAAATATCCCTGCAACAACTTGTCCCGGCCTCTGACAACAGGTTGTTTACATTGTTTACATCCTCCGTGTCCTAAAAAAATGTTGTACTTTACAAAATTTTAGAAAACAAGTTAATAAATATCATAATTTACTTGACTTCAGCTGAAAATACAGCATTCCAGACACAGCAAAATCAACATAATTTATCTCAGGACTGTCAAGTTCATATGCTTTGCTTCCTGACTTCATTTCTCTCTCTCTCTCTCTCTTTCTCTCTCTCTCTCTCTCTCTCATAAAACACTGACCTGTTGATTTAACGTTCTTGGCGTGGGATCACCGCTCTGCCCTAACTGGACCTCACATGGTCCATAGGGTCACCGCTCTGTCCTAACTGGACCTCACATGGTCCATAGGGTCACCGCTCTGCCCTAACTGGACCTCACATGGTCCATAGGGTCACCGCTCTGCCCTAACTGGACCTCACATGGTCCATAGGGTCACCGCTCTGCCCTAACTGGACCTCACATGGTCCATAGGGTCACCGCTCTGTCCTAACTGGACCTCACATGTTCATGGGGTCACCGCTCTGTCCTAACTGGACCTCACATGGTTCATGGGGTCACCGCTCTGTCCTAACTGGACCTCACATGGTTCATGGGGTCACCGCTCTGTCCTAACTGGACCTCACATGGTCCATAGGGTCACCGCTCTGTCCTAACTGGACCTCACATGGTCCATAGGGTCACCGCTCTGTCCTAACTGGACCTCACATGGTCCATAGGGTCACCGATCTGTCCTAACTGGACCTCATATGGTCCATAGGGTCACCGCTCTGCCCTAACTGTACCTCACATGGTCCATGGGGTCACCGCTCTGCCCTAACTGGACCTCACATGGTGCTGGCCAGTGAATATTTAAAATCTTTCCAAGGCAGGTTGTGTGGGACGAGGATAATTTGCTGATTTTCTTTTCACTTGTTCTCCAGCATCTCTGCTCCATTGAGGAGTATGGATAACACACAACTTTGGTACAGTTTTATTTCGGTTTCTCTCTTCTAGATTTTCTTTAAACAAGAGAACGCACTGAACGAAGAGAGAAAAGACAGATGAACTTAGAGAAGCGTTGAAAAGGAATCAAGAAAGAAAGAAAGTCCTGTAATTGATGTGTAACACACACGTGAAGCCTGACTTGAGAATGTCTGCGTTTTGTCTTATTTTATACACCAGGTTGATAAACAAGTACAGCAGAAATGTCTTTTCCCTTTCTCTCCGTATATTAAAAAAAAACTTTCTTCATATTCCTCTAAGCTGCAACATACGATGTAGTTACCCTTTCTTTTGTAGTAATTACAAACCCGAAATAAATTTTTTATGCAAGAATATCGTGATATTGCATCATTTTTTTTTTATTAGACTGTCTTGTTCTGTTCATCAAAATACATAATTAATGAGCAGAATCCCGAAGAGTGGTTCTTTCACCAAAAAAATGACAAAACATTTGCACAGCTTCTACGCTGTATCTCGAGAAATAACGAGGCTGAAGCTGTTCTCGGGAGATAAATTGAGATCGACCAGGACAATATTTACTTTTGAACTACAGTTATATCTCGGAACAAGTGGACAGTTCTTTCTTTGCACTGTTCGTGTTATGCCCCAGTTAGTCAAGACAATCTTGGAAAGAATCTTCCCAGAACGTTCTAAGATAGCACTGGAAATCATCTGTAGCACGCATGTCAAATTAACGCAGTTCTTGTGTAGACAGAGACGACTGAAGAGTGCTCCTTGTGACGTCACGTTTGTTCGAAAATGTGACAAAATCTCCATCTTGTGGACATAATTAGGTATCCTAAAAAAATGCGTAACCCAATCTGCGGTTTAGAAAAGTTCGTAAAAGGAAAAACAACAGCAAATAATGACTGAATATAACAGCAACGAATAGAAGATAATGAAATATAAATGAAATACGTCCTACAATACGTTCTTTGTTAAGTTCTGAGATTTTAATGGTACGGAATGCTTTGCCAAGGCCAGCGGTTTTAAAACTTTTCACAATAGTGCCTCACTTGACACATGAAATTCGATTGGAAGGTCCTTTTCGAAAGAGTGCGGGTAGCATGTCATGAGACGTTCTTCTTCTTCGCCTTGTCTTCCTCATCCTCATTTTTCTTCTGTTTGCTTTGGCAGCATAATATGAAGTTTTCGAGATCAGTGTGAGACTGTTGGCCTTTTGCTGTTTTCTTTTTTACCTAATTAGGAAATGCTTCCCTCCTTCCTTCCTTCCTTCCTTCCCTCCCTCCCTCCCTCCATCCATCTCTCCTTCCCTCCCTTCCTTCCTTCCTTCCTTCTTTCTTCCTTCCTCCTTCCTTCCCTCACTTCCTCCCTTCTTCCCTCCCTCCCTCCCTCCCTTCCTTTTTATCACATCAAATGCACGTTTATTTTTCTGTTTTCCTTTTGAATCTCAAAAGCTTATGTGAAAGCCCGAAAGCTCCATCCATATTATTTCACTGAACCAATTTTCCCGTAGCTTGTGTTGCATTAAATTTAATCAGTTGCTGTTTTGAAAACTCCCCCAAGCTGCCCCGACCTTTCATTTCAAACAAAATCTGGCTATTTTCTGGGACGTTCTGACTTTGAAATCTGAATTCAGTGTTCCATGGCCTTGATTGACTTCAACAAATCATAAATTTACCATTTCATTAAGTCGTCTCACGGATGATAGATTGAGCGCCTTCAAACAAACAGATCGTTTGAGTTCTTCTCTTCCCTTTTCCTGCACTATAAATTCACGGGCTTTGCTTGGTCCTGGGTTGATTGACGTCTAGTTTAGACTCCAAAAGCATGTCAAAAATAGACAGGATTGGCCGAATCGATAGAGACGGCTGTCTTTCAGTCAGTGTTGGAAAAATGGGGTAGGATCAAATCCCATTCGTCATCTCCAGTTCGTCATGATTCCTGACGGTGCTATGGAGTACCTAAATCCTCGTTCATACGAAGAGATGGGGGCGCATACGAACTTGTTCAACGCGCAGGAACGTCAGATCTGAAATATTTTAACAGTTCTGAGCTTGTCAAAAGTGTGACTCATAGAAATGATGAACACGAAACAATTTTAAAGCGTGTCTTCTTTATTTTTTTCTGTTCCGACGAGCTGTGATGGCGTCCCCAGTAGAGAAGTGCTAAAACGAAGAAGAAAAACTTTTCAGCCATTAGAAGTTATCTGCTCCCTCAGCCTCACATATCATACGCTTTTTGTTTCCTGCATTTCCTTCATTATTTCGTTTTTTAAAAAAATCTAAATGGCAACTTGGACGTTGTATTGTGACGTGTCAGCTTCGTTTTCCAGTTTTTTGTTTGGTCCTTCTTTTTGGAAGATCATATCAAAGACTGGACATTACACCACAAGTCAGGAATAGTCTACCAAGTCTCCCCAAGCCAGGACAAAAGGGTCAAGTTTCCTAAGCCAAGAAAAATCGGTCAGGTCTCCTAAGCCAAGAAAAATCGCCCAGGTCTCATCAAGTAAGGGAAAATTGGACAGAGCTCCATACGTCAGGTCTTCGTTAGCTGAGGAGAACCGGTCAGGTCATCGTTAGCTGAGGACAACGGGTCAGGTCTTCGTTAGCTGAGGAGAACTGGTCAGGTCTTCGTTAGCTGAGGAGTCAGGTCTTCGTTAGCTGAGGAGAACGGGTCAGGTCTTCGTTAGCTGAGGAGTCAGGTCTTCGTTAGCCGAGGACAACGGGTCAGGTCTTCGTTAGCTGAGGAGAACTGGTCAGGTCTTCGTTAGCTGAGGAGTCAGGTCTTCGTTAGCCGAGGACAACGGGTCAGGTCTTCGTTAGCTGAGGAGTCAGGTCTTCGTTAGCTGAGGAGTCAGGTCTTCGTTAGCCGAGGACAACGGGTCAGGTCTTCGTTAGCCGAGGAGTCAGGTCTTCGTTAGCTGAGGAGTCAGGTCTTCGTTAGCTGAGGAGAACGGGTCAGGTCTTCGTTAGCCGAGGACAACGGGTCAGGTCTTCGTTAGCTGAGGAGTCAGGTCTTCGTTAGCCGAGGAGTCAGGTCTTCGTTAGCCGAGGACAACGGGTCAGGTCTTCGTTAGCCGAGGACAACGGGTCAGGTCTTCGTTAGCCGAGGATAACCGGTCAGGTTTCAGGAGAGAACGGAACAGAAGTCTTCGTGTTTCCGGCTGATGATGTTCAGAGTAGTAAAAGCTCCAGAGCTGGCTAGATCCGTGCTCGGATGTTCTCTCTCGTCACATTGAAATGATCTTTAACATCCTTGGCCAAGTTATCTTTGTAACACTCTTATGTTATATCCGGCATTCTTTCCTTGCCTGCCCGTTTCGGTATACTTATATAAGTTATTTATTATAATTATTGTATATGCCCGTTCTATCTTTGTGGACTGAGCAAGTTCATTGGAAAAAGAAAAAGCGTTTGAACTGATCGAAGACGCCAGTGACAGCGCAAGATGGAGAACCATGATAGCCAACGCTTCTCAGCCTGGCTAATAATAATAATTATAATTTTATTTCCTGCAGCCAGCCACACCAGGAAGTTATTTTTAGTAGGTCACGGATCTCTCCTGAAGGTAGATAAGAGCAGAGTGGTCATGATAAGTGTGGTAAAAGTGCGGGATCTTTGTTGTTTCATTTGTCACAGTTCAGGAAATTAGTTCGTACGCTCGCTATATAGGGCCGCATTTTGTCGGAAAACCGCGTGCTTGTCCAAGTTGAAACATACTTGCAGGCTAGACCCTGAGTGCAAGAAATCTTTCACATTAAGCATCATTTCGACTCTCCCTTACTCAATAACCCTCGCTGTGTGTCCTCAATAACCCTCGCTGTGTGTCCTCAATAACCCTCGCTGTGTGTCCTCAATAAGCCTCGCTGTGTGTCCTCAATAAGCCTCTCTGTGTGTCCTTAATAAGCCTCGCTGTGTGTCCTCAATAAGCCTTGCTGTGTGTCCTCAATAAGCCTCGCTGTGTGTCCTCAATAAGCCTCGCTGTGTGTCCTCAATAAGCCTCGGTGTGTGTCCTCAATAAGCCTCGCTGTGTGTCCTCAATAAGCCTCTCTGTGTGTCCTCAATAAGCCTCGCTGTGTGTCCTCAATAAGCCTCGCTGTGTGTCCTCAATAAGCCTCTCTGTGTGTCCTCAATAAGCCTCGCTGTGTGTCCTCACTAAGCCTCGCTGTGTGTCCTCAATAAGCCTCTCTGTGTGTCCTCAATAAGCCTCGCTGTGTGTCCTCAATAAGCCTCGCTGTGTGTCCTCGATAAGCATCGTTGTGTGTCCTCAATACGCCTCGCTGTGTGTCCTCAATAAGCCTCGCTGTGTCCTCAATAAGCCTGACTGTGTGTCCTCGATAAGCATCGTTGTGTGTCCTCAATAAGCCTCGCTGTGTGTCCTCAATAAGCCTCGCTGTGTGTCCTCAATAAGCCTCGCTGTGTGTCCTCAATACGCCTCGCTGTGTGTCCTCAATAAGCCTCGCTGTGTGTCCCCATTAACCATCCTCTACTTAACATTTACATTTTCTGTATTGATTATTGTCTTATTCTTTTTGTTTCCTTTTTCATTTCAGTCGCTAGCTAGTCGGGCTGAATATGAATTTCTGCTTTAGATGCCTCATCGATCAGCCCTGCAGCTATTTGATCAGCTTTTCATGGCTCTTATAGACTCTAGACTTTAGAGGCTTTAACTGTAGCTCAAGCGTCCTTTATTTAACCCTTTTAAAGCGCTAAACTTTCAGAATAATCCATCAGCTTCGGTTTACGACGTTGTTTTGGATGATCGCAGGGAGCAAAGGTCATTGTGTCTGAGCAGGAGTTCTCAAACTTGGCGGCATGTCTGCTCTTCTGTCTATCTCCAGTTAAGGGAGGGCTGGTCGACGGAAAGCCCCAGAGGGCAGTGCGGGAAGAAGAGACTGACAGGAGATATTAGAATCCGTTGAGTGAAAAGTGTTTCTGGAAATGCTAAGGATGGATGGGGGCTTGGGAGGTGAAGGGGTGACAACCAGAAAAAATGTGGTAACTACTGTGCTAAGGTGCACGTGGGAGTGCTGGCCAGTCAGAGCTGACCAAGAAAGTTTCCTTGGTAATGGAGTCTCTGACACACTTGCCTCTGTAGTACTCAACCAAGCTAGACTACTCCCCCTTCCCATCTTTCTCTCTTTCTCTCCCGCCCTCTCCGACACGATTACCTGTTCTTCGACTTAAGCCCCGAGGCTACAAGGAACAAGATCTCTGAATAAAGTGAAGAACAGGACATGAGCAAAAACAGAAGAGATCTTCGGTTAGTTACCATGGTTACACTCCTCACTGAGAAATCTGGACAGCCAGAAGCCGAAGATCGTTAAGTTCCGCGTTTCAACAACTTTTTAAAGTTTTGTCAGAGACGGTCAGTTAAGTTCCGCGTTTCTACAACTTTCTTAAGTTTTGTCAGAGACGGTCAGTTAAGTTCCGCGTTTCTACAACTTTCTTAAGTTTTGTCAGAGACGGTCAGTTAAGTTCCGCGTTTCTACAACTTTCTTAAGTTTTCTCAGAGACGGTCAGTTAAGTTCCGCGTTTCTACAACTTTTTAAAGTTTTCTCAGAGACGGACAGTTAAGTTCCGCGTTTCAACAACTTTTTAAAGTTTTCTCAGAGACGGTCAGTTAAGTTCCGCGTTTCAACAACTTTTTAAAGTTTTCTCAGAGACGGTCAGTTAAGTTCCGCGTTTCAACAACTTTCTTAACTTTTCTCAGAGACGGACAGTTACGTTCCGCGTTTCAACAACTTTTAAAAGTTTTCTCAGTGTCTGTCAGTTAAAGCCAGTCAGATTCTCAACTCTATGTTGTCAGTTGAACTACAGCATGTCAAAAGATCCACCATATTTTTCCATGACAGATCGTTTAGCACGAGCTCAAGTCAGGACGATGTGCTCGCGAGTCAAAGCTGCAGGGACAGACAGGGCAGTCTGTAGCAGATGTTTCCTGCTGTAATTAATTTTTACAAATCTTGATATAGAAAACAAAATTCTTATTTCTGATCTCGTTTCTGGTTTTATTGTTGAAACAGACGTTGAATTTGTTGTTTTTGTTTTATAATTGTATATAATAATATTATATAATATTTTAATATTATAACTGCATGTCTGTATTACTGCTGCTACTTCCACTACTACTATTATTACTATAAATACTACTACTACTACTACTACTACTACTACTACTACTACTACTACTACTACTACTACTGATCCTGTTGCAACTATTACTACTATTAGTACTACTACTACTACTACTACTGCTACTACTACTACTATTACTACTACCATCACTACTACCACTACTACTGATCCTGCTGATATTACTACTACTACCACTACTACTACTACTACTACTACTACTGCTACTACTACTACTGCTACTACTACTGCTACTACTACTACTGCTCCTGCTGCAACTACTACTATTACCACTACTATTATTATTATTATTGTTATTACTACTACTACTACTACTACTACTACTACTACTACTACTTCTATTATTATTGTTATTAATACTACTACTACTACCACTCCCATTACTACTACTACTACTACTACTACTACTACTACTACTACTACTACATTTTTTTCTTCTTCGTCTTCTTCAGCGTCCGCTTCGTTAGGGCACTGATTGCACTGTGTTGCCCGCCGTTGTCGGCCGTGCGGCCCGATGCACCCTACTCTGGCTTTGTAGGCTCACCTTCCAAACTACGACTCCTATTCACTTGACCAGGCTACTGTCTGTTTCGACATAAAAGAGGGTCTTGGTCGGCTATGGTTTGCTACTCTGACTCAAGTAATTAGCCATGACTCGCTTACCTCATTCAGTGTGGGTACAGCATTTTTGCTCAAGTAATCTTCTCGGTATGGAAATGTTTCCAGTTTCTGTAATAGGCTTGTTGTCAGTGGACTCCAGATGTTTTTATCCTTGTTTACTTAACTGCGTTCGTTCAGTTTTTACTCTGTTTATATGCACTCCAATTACAGGGAGGTATTTTTTCCCCTGGAAGTTGGGTTTTGTTGACCTCATGCATTACGCATGTTTTGTGTGACTGTGTGTATGTATGTGTGGCTGTGTGATATTGTTGTTGTTGTTGTTGCTGTTGTTGTTGTGGCCAAATGCAGATTTATTAACTTATGCTTACAAAAGATAGAAAGAGGAAGGAAAGTTACCAGAAGCTGCGTGGGTACATACTAAGATGAGAATATAGATAAATGTATTTTTAAAGAGTAAAACATCCAATATTTCGGCACAGTGCCTTTATCAAAGTGAACAGACACGGCAAAGAAACAGATAAACACAGGTAAAACAAATTATAACTGTCAGAGAGACTGATTTACATTTTATGACCTACTTTCGTACTGAAAGGATCTCTTACATCTGGAATAATTATGGGACTTTTTCATTTAATGATCTAAAATTTCATCGGCGATGAACATTCTATGAAGTACATAAAAATAATTACGTATGTGTATACTCAAAGACACGGCAGCTTACAGTGTTTTACAACAACGCTCTCTCGAACACAGCTTCATACAAGTCACAAGATAACTAGTCCCCTTATGTCCTTGCTTTCCTGTCTTTTATGTTATAAATCATACATGTTATTTTAGATTTTCCCTTTTTCTTCCTATGTCTACGTCCTGTATATCTTTGTACACCAAAATGTTACAGTTGTGTGTTCCCTTAACGAGTAAAGCTGTTGCTAGCTTTTTTTCTTTACAGTTTAACTGTTCAGTATAGTTGTAAGTTGTAAGTGAAAAAAGAAAGATTGGGGGGGGGGCAATTTGAGGCACACAAAGGTTGTCAAACTTTGACATTGTTCATATTATCTGTTGAGCTGATAAATTTTGACATTGTTCATACTATCAGCTGAGCTGATAAACTTTGACAGTGTTCATATTATCAGTTGAGCTGATAAATTTTGACATTGTTCATACTATCAGCTGAGCTGATAAACTTTGACAGTGTTCATATTATCTGTTGAGCTGATACACTTTGACATTGTTCATATTATCATTTGAGCTGATATACTTTGACTTTGTTCGTATTGCCTGTTGAGCTGATAAATTTTGACATTGTTCATATTATCAGCTGAGCTGATAAACTTTGACAGTGTCCATATTATCAGTTGAGCTGATATACTTTGACACTGTTCATATAATATGTTGAGCTGATAAACTTTGACATTTTTCATGTTATATATTGAGTTGATAAACTTTGACCTTGTTCATATTTGTTTTATTTGTTGAGCTGATAAACGTTGACGATCAAACTTATCAGTCTGTTCTGGGACTCATTCATTCATTCATTCATTCATTTGCATGTCCCTTGCGGAACTTTGCCTCCATAACAGCAATCCTGTAGGCCTCTCGATTATGAGCAAGATGGCCTGCCGCTGATGCATTCATTTGCAGATCCTCAACGATGTCTTGCAGCCATCTTCGCGTTGGTCTTCCTCTCTTTCTTTTTCCCATTATGTACCCTTCCAAGACAGTCTTCTCTAGATTATCATGACATTTAGTGTGTCCGAAATATTTAAATTTTCTCTCTTTAATATTCTTTACTAGCCAGCCTTCTTCAATATTAAGCTTTTGTAGTATAGATATATTTGTTCTTTTTTGTGTCCACGATATTTGAAGAACTCTTCTGTAGCATTTACATTCAAAGGCATTTATGTGTTTCTCAGCTGTTTTGTTAAGTGTCCAGGTCTCACAGGCATATGTTGCGACGGGAAAGATGAGAAAATCTTAATTTTGTAGTTCTGTCTGTTCCTCTCCATAGATTCTTTAGTTGTTTTACTTTCTGAAGAGCGATAGATGTCCTTCTTTTAATTTCCATCATTGTATCTCCATTATTAGTTAGCTGTGATATAAGATATTCAAACCTCTCCACTTCTTCCAGTTTCTAAACACGAATACATGCATCAGCTGCTTAGTTTGTTTTGTCATTTGTCATCAATTTAGTTTTCTTCGCATTAAGATAGAGGTTTTGCTCTTCGCTGTTCTTACGGACTAACATAATTAGTTTTTTCGTTCTTTTTTGTGTTCCTGGACTGGTATTTCTAATTAGCTTGGTTGCTTATTTATCTATCTATCTATCTATCTATCTATCTATCTATCTATCTATCTATCTATCTATCTATCTATCTATCTATCTATCTATCTATCTATCTATGTCTGTCTGTCCGTCTGTCTGTCTATCTGTCTGTCTGTCTGTCTGTCTGTCTGTCTGTTTGTCTGTCTGTCTGTCTATCTGTCTGTCTGTCTGCAAGCCCTAACAAAGCTGGACCTCATGCCCCATTATTGATTCACATCCAGGTATTTGCGTTCGAATTTTCTCTATTTCTTTTTCCCCTCTTCACAATGTCCCTCTAACTTCCATCATTCCTCCTCTCCCCTTTCTTAACTGTTTCTAACTTCCATCATTCCTCCTCTCCCCTTTCTTAACTGTTTCTAACTTCCATCATTCCTCCTCTCCCCTTTCTTAACTGTTTCTAACTTCCATCATTCCTCCTCTCCCCTTTCTTAACTGTTTCTAACTTCCATCATTCCTCCTCTCCCCTTTCTTAACTGTTTCTCTCTAAATTCCATCATTCCTCCTCTCTCCCCTCTTAACTGTTTCTCTCTAGCTTCCATCATTCCTCCTCTCTCCCTTCTTAACTGTTTCTCTCTTAACTTCCATTATTCCTCTAATTTTCATCATTCTTTCCCTCCCCCTCTTAACAGTAACTTCCATCACTCCTCCCCCTCTTAATAGTTCCCTCTAGTTTTCATCATTCCTCCCCCCCCCCCTTAACAGTTCCCTCTAATGTTCATCATTCTTCCCCCCCCCTCTTAACAATAACTTCCATCACTCCTCCCCCTCTTAACAGTTCCCTCTAATTTTCATCATTCTTCCCCCCTCTTAACAGTTCCCTCTAATTTTCATCATTCTTCCCCCCTCTTAACAGTTCCCTCTAATTTTCATCATTCTTCCCCCCTCTTAACAGTTCCCTCTAATTTTCATCATTCTTCCCCCCTCTTAACAGTTCCCTCTAATTTTCATCATTCTTCCCCCCTCTTAACAGTTCCCTCTAATTTTCATCATTCTTCCCCTCCCCCTCTTAACAGTTCCCTCTAATTTTCATCATTCTTCCCCCCCCCCTCTTAACAGTTCCCTCTAATTTTCATCATTCTTTCCCTCCCCCTCTTAACAGTTCCCTCTAATTTTCATCATTCTTCCCCCATCTTAACAGTTCCCTCTAATTTTCATCATTCTTCCCCCCTCTTAACAGTTCCCTCTAATTTTCATCATTCCTCCCCCCTCTTAACAGTTCCCTCTAATTTTCATCATTCCTCCCCCCTCTTAACAGTTCCCTCTAATTTTCATCATTCCTCCCCCTCCCCCCTCTTAACAGTGTCCCTTTAACTTCCATCATTCCTTCCCCTCCCCCTCTTAACAGTAACTTCCATCATTCCTTCCCCTCCCCCCTCTTAACAGTAACTTCCATCATTCCTTCCCCTCCCCCCTCTTAACAGTGTCCCTCTAACTTCCATCATTCTCCTCCCCCCCCCCCCACAATCACACACCATACACATACTCAGCCCACTCTCAGGACGTGAGAGTGAGTGGGAAAATATTTCCGATGCACAGCAGAGAGTTACGAAATCATTTAGTCAAATAAACAAGAACAATAACAAAAGTAACAACGCGTAACAAAAAACAAGAAAAATGTCTGGGCAGACAAAATAAACACACAGTAATTAGAAAATGTTAATTTAACTGTCATATAAGAGAAAGTGTTTTGTTTATTATTTCTTCATCTCTCTCTCTCTCTCTCTCTCTCTCTCTCTCTCTATCTGTACACATCTTTGCTCTATCGTCATGATAATATTTCCTCTCTCTCTCCCTGTGTGTACACATCTTTGCTCTTTCGTCATGATAATATTTCCTCTCTCTCTCTCCCTGTGTGTACACATCTTTGCTCCTTCGTTATGATAATATTTCCTCTCTCTTTCTCTATGTGTACACATCTTTGCTCTTTCGTTATGATAATATTTCCTCTCTCTTTCTCTCTGTGTACACATCTTTGCTCCTTCGTTATGATAATATTTTCTATCTCTTTCTCTCTGTGTACACATCTTTGCTCTTTTCTCGTGATACTATTCCCCCCCCCCCCTCTCTCTCTGTCTCTCTCTCTCTCTCTCTCTCTCTCTTTAGTGTTTTTTTCC
This sequence comes from Achatina immaculata, assembly GCA_009760885.1. Classification (NCBI taxonomy): domain Eukaryota; kingdom Metazoa; phylum Mollusca; class Gastropoda; order Stylommatophora; family Achatinidae; genus Lissachatina; species Lissachatina immaculata. The sequence continues at coordinate 65,647,438 of CM019717.1, read as the reverse complement.
TTCAATGTCCTTTATTTGTTTCTTTAGCTGCAGTGTTTTTTTGTTAAAAGTTGCCATCTTGAACTTTCTTTTCCTGAAGCTACCTGTTCGATTTGGCAGTCAGCGATCTGTGGCTAACATGCTAGCGTCGGGGTTGGGTAATCATAGCTGACATGCTAGCGTCAGGGTTGGCTAACCATAGCTGACATGCTAGCGTCGAGTTGGCTAACCTTAGCTAACAAGCTAGCGTCAGGGCTAGCTAATCGTATCTGACATGCTAGGGTTGGGGTTGGCTAACCATAGCTGACATGCTAGGGTTGGGGTTGGCTAACCATAGCTGACATGCTAGGGTTGGGGTTAGCTAATTGTATCTGACATGCTAGGGTTGGGGTTGGCTAACCGTAGCTGGCATGCTAGGGTTGGGGTTGGCTAACCATAGCTGATATGCTAGGGTTGGGGTTGGCTAACCATAGATGACCAAAACCTTGCTCTACTACTCCGTTGATACCTACTGTAACAGGCCTAGCCTAGTTAAGGAGACATGAATGGCCATAGTCCCACACGGTGGTGGAGTCTCCTATAGAAGTATCGTACACCATCCTGCGTTTAGCTCCTGTTGGAGACTGAAAAATAGCTGGATAACCTGCTCCCACTGCAACATATGTGTGTGAGACCTGGACACTTAACAAAACAGCTGAGAAACACATAAATGCCTTTGAATGTAATGCTACAGAAGAATTCTTCAAATATCATGGACACAAAAAAGAACAAATATATCCATACTACAAGAACTTAATATTGAAGAAGGTTGGCTAGTAAAGAGGATTAAACAGAGAGGACTTAAATATTTTAGACACATTCAACATCATGAGAATTTAGAGAAGACCGTCTTGGAAGGGTACATAATGGGAAAAAGAAAGAGAGGAAGACCAACGCGAAGATGGCTGCAAGACATCGCTGATAATTTGCAAATTGATGCAGGCCATCTTGTTTACAACCAGAGGCCTACAGGAGAGCTGTTATGGAGGCAAAGTTCCGCAAGGGACATGCAAATGACATGATGCTGTACCTCGACACCTTCATCGCGTCAGCTGCAAAGATCATCAAGCTCGCAGTCCAGGGAGATAGATGAACAAGAAGAAGAAAAAGAAGTACTCGTAAGCACTTCTCATTGTCTTCTGTCTCTCTTCTTTCTCTCCTCTTTATGTTTTACCTTCTTACACAACTGCATTGTAACCTCCATCATGTTCCTGCAATATCTTTATGTACGTCACGCCAAGTTGCGTGTTTAGCTAAACTCTTCTCTCATGAAGATGTGCCAATCTTGTTGCCATTTCTTGACAGAAAAATGAAATTATATAATTTCTTGTAGATTTCTGAATTTAGTTCACACCGTTATCCCTAAATTACTTAGAAATTACTACACACTCGTAAAAGTTCTAATCTGAAGACAACGGTTCATGAAAGATTTTGTATTACTGGTTGGTGAGAAAATTTTTTAATTAGTGATGGACGTTAATAACATTATTTGGTATTAGTAATTAAGGCCGAAATAACAGTTTAACATCTGTAGCACAATGTAAAATAGCAGTTTAACATTTGTGATAGAAAAATAGAACTATTTAGTATTAATCATGTACGCTAAATAATATTAAAATATTAGTTTTAATATTTGTATTTGCGTCTAATCTTTCATATTAATCATGGTACTAAACTAACAGCTTAACATTTGTGTAGACGCTATTAACTAAATAACATTTTAACATCAGTGATAGAACTCTACAGAAAGAAAGCATTTGAGAGAACTCTACAGAAAGAAAGCATTTGAGAGAACTCTACAGAAAGAACCATTTGAGAGAACTCTACAGAAAGAAAGCATTTGAGAGAACTCTACAGAAAGAAAGGATGTGATTGAAATCTATAGAATTAAAGTGCCTGATAGAATTCTACAGACAGGAAGTAACAATAGAAGGAGGAGTTTGGGAAAATCATTTCAAAATCACTGCAAATTACGGATAGGTCTTTTCGTACAGTCCAAAGTTATATGTGAATTAGCCGATAGTTACAGTTGTAAGAATTTTTATACGTAACATTGTAGAAGACAATCCTTCTTTTTAAGTAAGCAATGCTTGTAATTTGTGATTTATTATTGATGAGATTTGGAAAAAAGTTACTGTAATATCCATTTATAACATATAAGCATTTCATTTCAAAGAGTCAATACAACAAATGTTTACTATCATCTTCGAAATTGAAACGGGGGAGGTCAAAGGTTAGGGCAGAAGTCTTGTTGCTGTCATATTATTACCCTCTCCATGTTTAGAGACGAAAAACTTCAGAACAAACTGCTCGTGGTTTGAGAGACGGCCGAGAATATACTTTCTGCCTGTATTTAGCTGCGCGTTCATGTGGGAACTGACCAGAAATATGCGTTCTGTTCGTGTGGAAGACGTTTTTTTATATGGAGAAAATAATCGATGTAAGGTTTACCCAGAAGAAGAGCAAACAGACTTCAATCAAAACCGCATAAAAGGGAGTCCGAGAAGGCTGATGAAAGGGGCATACTCTCTCTAGCTGTAGAAGCTGGGGCTAGTAACCATTATTCCTCTCCAGCCGTAAAAACAGGGGGTTTTAACTATCATCCATCTATAGCTGTCCCAGATGTAAAAACAGGGGGTTTTAACTATCATTCATCTATAGCTGTCCTAGATGTAAAAACAGGGGGTTTTAACTATCATCCATCTATAGCTGTCCCAGATGTAAAAACAGGGGGTTTTAACTATCATCCATCTATAGCTGTCCCAGATGTAAAAACAGGGGGTTTTAACTATCATCCATCTATAGCTGTCCCAGATGTAAAAACAGGGGGTTTTAACTATCATTCATCTATAGCTGTCCCAGATGTAAAAACAAGGGGTTTTAACTATCATCCATCTATAGCTGTCCCAGATGTAAAAACAGGGGGTTTTAACTATCATCCATCTATAGCTGTCCCAGATGTAAAAAAAAACATAGGCTTGTAACTATCATTGTGTAGTCATTACTATATGTATCCTCGACAGAGGATATTTACCAACATGTAGGAAATTATCAACCATATCATGAGTTGATGTGAGGACAACAATGCAGTGATAAACTCCACCACGACCGAACTCCTGCCGTGCTTATACAACAGATCTGTGAAGACCATCCTTCTAGCAGTGCAGTGTAATGGCGAAACCACCAAGAGGGAACAAGGTCTGAAGTACCTTAGGATCACATCTGACAGAGTGGTATCTTTCAACCACCACATGGACATGATCATTCAGAGGGCAAAGAAAGGGCTCAGTGCAGTGAAGACTAAAGCAAGTGCTGAACTGCCACAACGGACACGCTTCCTGCTGATGCAGGCGTTTCTGATGTCCGTAATTGACTGTGGCCTCGGCCCTCTGGCTTTGTCTACAACTCAGATAACCAGGCTTGAAAGAATCCAGAATAAGGCCATGAGAGAAGTTCTGGGGTGCACTAGAGATACTCCGATCACAGCTATGCGTTATGTGCTGGATATGTCCAGCATGAAAGTAAGGCACAAGTATGCGCAAGTGAAGACGTATCTCAGGATTGCCGGCACAGCAAACCACTCCCTTCTATCAGAGCTGAACTCAGCAAAGGACAAGCATATTAAGCGAGAAGATTGTGGATAGCGGAAGCAGAAGAGACATTGTCAGCTTTCAGTGACCCAGAAGAGACACTGTCAGCAGTCTGTGACCCAGAAAAGACACTGTCAGCAGTCTGTGACCCAGAGCAGAGCCCGCTAGAACTGGAATGGACTAAAGTGCCAAACTTGCCAAAACCTAATGAAGGTCGTGACCCAGCTTGGCCGTGAATGGCATGACTGAGCTCAGGGTGCAGCACAAATCCAAGTGCAGGAAACATTCAACAACACTTCAAACCACATGATCCTGTGATCTTCACTCCAAACCACATGACCCTGTGATCTTCACTCCAAACTACATGACCCTGTGATCTTCACTTCAAACCACATGATCCTGTGATCTTCACTTCAAACCACATGACCCTGTGATCTTCACTCCAAACCACATGACCCTGTGATCTTCACTCCAAACCACATGAACCTGTGATCTTCACTCCAAACCACATGAACCTGTGATCTTCACTCCAAACCACATGACCCTGTGATCTTCACTCCAAACCACATGACCCTGTGATCTTCACGGACGGGTCCGTGGTACGAGACTTAAAAAGTGAAAGAGGCTATATTGTCTGTTGAAATGGCAAACTGGCTGCTAGTAAATCAGGAGCCTATGCAACCATCACTTCGAGCAGAACCAACTTCCTGGTTAGTGGAGTGGGACGACTCGCATGAGGGTCATTGTGACGGAGTCCCAAAGAATGTTACGGAGAATTGAGAGATAAGTTTTTTTTTCTGCAGGGATAGGGTCAGAGTTAGGGTTGGGCTCTCTGGTTGGATCCAGCTTCTAGAAGGCTCTATTGTATCAAGTGTGACCTGGATCTACTGCCCAGGTCATGTGGGAGTCAATGACAGTGAGGAAGCAGGCAAGCTAGCAGGCACGGCAGCGATTCAGGGTACCCTCAGAATGGGCAAGGGTCACTTTGGACAGGCTGTGTATGGAGGACGACATCTGGCTGAATGATAGCAGTTACATCAGGAGGATGATCAAATGTTACATCAGGAGGATGATCAAGTTTGGGGAGAAAGGGAGTGGATTAGCACGCGTTACCCACAACCAGCGCGTGACTGCCTCCATCAGCAGGGGCACGCTTCAGTAGGTTGTGGAATGGAAGGAGGAGCACGTATGGGAATGTCCACAGTGCAGGGATGCCAGTCTCTGATTACAGATTACAGATGTCCCGGCTGTAAAAACTGGGGTTTGTATGTATCTCTCCTCTCTAGATGTCCCAGTTGTAAAAACGGGTACCTGACCACTAGTACTGAGGAAATCAACCTCAGAAATTTCAGGCCTCATATCTACATGATGAGGCACACCAGAATAGGCTGTACACACGCAAGCTGTCGGGGCTCTACACATTAACTGTGGGGTGTACACACGAGAGCTGTGAGGTTGTACATATACAGCTGCTGGGCTGTACACACGTGAGCTTTCGGGCTGTACACACACGGACGTTATCAGACTAAACGCTGGTTGTCAGATTGTACACACACGGCTGTCAGACTAAATACACACGGTTGCCTGACTGTACACTCAGGACTGTCAGACAATGCACACACGGCTGTCAGACTGTACACTCAGAACTGTCAGATTCTACATACACGGCTGTCATACTGTACACGCACGGCTGTCTGTGCAATCAAATAATTATCTCGAATTCTCAATGAACGAAGACAAAAAAAAAAAAACAGCCATGAAAATGAAGCATTATAAAAATGCTTGATTCTAAGAGTTAATTAACAAAAGTTTTTTTTCTTAGTTGATCTATAGAAATTAGCTACAACAGCCACTCTTTTCAGAAAGCAGCCACGCCTTTGACACTCATAAACTTTTCCTAAGAAATCATCCTTCCTTTTCCTCAAGATTTTTTTTTACAAAATCTTCTTCCGGCGTCACTATTTATGTAGTCGGAAGTCAATTTGGGTAATGTTTTCTAAAGTTTCCCTGAGATTAGCTAGGATTTCCACGTGCCCAACTTTAACTCTTTGCTCCTTTTTACGATATTAACCCCAGAAGCAGTTTTCTGCTTCCATAAAATCAGTGTTTCTCAAACCGTTCGTCCCTGTGACCACCAACATGAACAAAGAATTCTCAGCTATACGTTTATTTCTAATACTGCACCAAGAACTAGTCACATCTTGTTTTATCGACCAACATCCATGATCTTATAAGATGTTAGAGTAAATAATTTAGACAAGACAGAAGATAATTGAAATTCACTATACTTCTAAAGTCAACTATGACTCTGTCAGGCTATTACAATGATTTTTCCACGTGAAAACTTTGCTGATTCTGTTCCCTTTTTATTTAAAAAATATCCGTTTCTTTTTCATGAATGTCTTCACTTTGATGAGAGTAAGAGGTTACTTACTCGTGGTTTTTATGACAGGGTTTTGCCAGCCACTCAGGGAAAAGAAGGTTTAGTTATCAGGGTAAGAGAACTATCATCGTAGAACTTTACTGAAGATCTTGTAGCACAGGAATAGTCTGGGTATAAGTAAATATAAAACTAAATATATAAATGTACACGAAGCCACTGTAGTGAAGCTGTGATAACAAACTGTTACAACTATTTAAAAGAAGAGCAGGAACAGCTTTTTTGATTAATGAGCACACAGTTGTCACGTTTCGGTTTACTCCTTAGTCGTACAAAGCCATAGAGGACAAAGAAGTAGAAGAAGATAAAATGTAAATTCACATGAATGCTATACAACAAATAGGAATGGGAAAAAATAGAAAAAAAGAGCACTTAGCAGTGACTTATAAGAAGCTGAGTCCAGGAGTGCGCATAGTGGAGTACTGTAAAAGTTTAAATGAATACTTGGGATGGGTGATATTTTGGTAGTAAAGAGGGGGTGGGGAAAGCGGAAAAGGGAGAGAGGGATACAATGGCAATCAAGCCGAGAAAAGAGTGAGTGAATCAGATGAATGTGATAGAAGTAGAGGGTTTGTAATCTAGTGCAGTAAGGGGATTCTGGAATTTAAGTTACAGATGAGGAAACAGTAGAACGTAGTAAGGAGATAATATGAATGCGAAGAAAAAGAGAATGTAAAGTGTAGCTGAATTTCCAGTTCAAACCGTGTGGTTTCAGCGTCCCAGGTTCCTGAATGTAAGGGTTTTAAATCGCCAGGCAGCTTATATCATCAGATTGACATTGTTTGATGGCTGTTGGAATGGAGGGACTCACTTGCGAGTTACGCTACATAATATATGCCACTGTGTGCAAAAAGTAAAGGATAACTTATATTGAAAAGACTGGGCTCAGAATAGGTGACCGTATGCAGAAACATTTTTGTGGTATCTCCTAGCATGCTTCTAAGCCAGTCTCTAATCATTTCAGTGACCCCAACCATAGAAGCAATTCTGTATACTTTAGTATAGTCCATGGACAACGTACAGCTGCGCTAGTTTTTATTACAACTTTTCAACCACTCCTGGTCTAATGCCCATGTCACACGTGCCTCTATACGATTACTGTTTACCATTTTACACTTTGGAGAGCTACTGTCTTGGAGTACACAGTTTCTGAGTGTTATAAGACATTCATTTTAGTTGAAGACTGACTTGCCAAATTTGATGCATGATGAAGTAATACAATTACAGAATTGATTTTGGATCATCATCATCATCATCATCATCATCATGATCATCATCATCATCATCGTCATGATCATCATCATCATTATCATCATGATCATCATGATCATCATGATCATCATCATCATCAGGTCCTGTGCCGACTGGCGTTGGCTATTATGCTTTTCCAGAGTACACGATCCTTCACACAGGCCATCAGCTCAGTTGGTGATCTCCTGTCACATCATCCCGTCAGACTGTCCAGTATCATTTCTCTTGGTCTTCCTCTTAATCTTTTTCCTTCTATTTTTCCTGTTGTTATAATATTTTCAATGTCCCTCTTCTCATTGCATGTCCTATGAAAGTACATTGTCTTTCTCTTATTTTTTTGACAAGGTTTTTTGTCTCTCCAGTTCTTCTCATACATTCTTCATTAGTTATTTTTGCTGTCCAGAGGATTCGCAACATTCTTCTAATAAACCACATTTCTATTGCTTCCAATGATTTTTGTGCAGATCTGCCTATTGTCCATGATTCACTTCCATATAATAAGATAGGTTCAGTATAGCATTTTAGGACTCGTTTTCTAACATTCATTGATAAGGATGTGTTGCATAATATGTTTCTCATTCTCTGAAATGCAGTCTTTGCTTGGCCTATTCTGTTCCTAATTTCTGTTCTGCATTTCCCATCTGAAGTTATTACTGCTCCAAGGTATTCAAATTACTGTACCTGCTTTAGAATAGTTCCGTTTAATTTTATACTGCATTTTGGTGGATTCCGCTTCTTAGATATAACCATAGTCTCTGTCTTTTTTATGTTTAGAGCAAGACCTTTCTGTTCACTTTCTTTTGCGACTTTATCCAAAAGATTTTACAGATCTTGTTGGTTCTCAGCTATCAGTACTGTGTCGTCAGCTTACTGAAGGTCGCAAAATTTAATTTTCATTTCTTTTACTGTTACTTTTGGCGAGCTATACCGAGTAAAATATACGGGCAAAAAAAAAACAAACTCGGAGTAGCATATCACGATAAATTTATTTTGTAAGATCACGAATTTTAACCGAATCTCATAATGCAAGCCAAGATTAAGATAAAGCCATAACAAGGTTGCAACAAATATCACCACAGTCTTTCTGATTTGTTCATCTTTATAATCATCTTTTTTATTATCATTCATTATATTATCTATGAACCTTCTCAAACATGTCATCTCTCCTTAAGAGAACCATAAAATGATTTTAAAATCTTGCGAGCATCATTTAATCAATCATAAATGCAGGCCTCGTATAACTAGGGCAGCAATGAACTGAACTGTGGATGTTAAGTTGCTTGAAGTGCACAGCTTCTGAGTGAGATAAGACCTCCATCTTGGCTGAAGATCGAGTTGTCCAGATTTCCTGCATGATCCAGTACCACAATAACAGCCTTGATTGTGATGGTAACATTTAGTTTTCATTTCTTTTACTGCTACTTCATCTCCACTCCATCTTGTTACTTCTATACTCCATCTTGCGGCATTTTGTCTAGTGGTTCTTCTCTGAGATTTGTCATAAGAGATTTGTTTCCATGGATACTGACCAAACATTATCGAGAATGCCTCCATTTCATCCTGAGCTTAATCAAATCACAAATTACCCAAATAGTCCGGATCTTTTTTTTTAAACACCGCCTGACGAAAAGAAAACGTTATTATCAATGTTAAGTTAACTCTTTGGAGTCATTGTCCAATCTGGACGTTAAATAAACAGCAGAAATAAAACATCGGCAGACACAAAGACCTAACATGTTTGAGATACACAACTAACGAGTTTGTACAGATACACAACTAACGAGTTTGTACAGATACACAACTAACGAGTTTGTACAGATACACAACTAACGAGTTTGTACGGATACACAACTAACGAATGTGTACGGATACACAAATAACGAGTTCGTACAGATACACAACTAACGAATTTGTACAGACTTTACATTAAATGCCCAAAACAGAATTTACCTAAAGGAGCCAGAGAAATAAGAACACAGATGAAATATGATGAAGCAACAACTTTTACAGTAAGAAGAGAAAAATCAAGAAAATTAGTATAATATACTCAATAAATAAACTAATAGCAAACAGCCCGTAGAAATAATGAGAAGAAAATTAGCTGCCAGCAGCTGTAAATAACAAGCCTGTAACAAAATAAAGTTAGAAAGCAATTTTGTGTGACTGATATAATAGTTTAAAACAACATAGTGAAGATATCGGTCCCTGAAGAACTGGCCAAGTTGGATCTATGACTTGTTTTAAAGCACTCACAGGCTGATCATCGCTAAACGTGATTTAACGTAAAATAAAAAAAAAATAAAAAAAATCTGGAGTAAAAGAGTAAAACACATGGAAACATAAAGAAAGTTAACTCTTGTAATTCGTTCACTACGTAGCGACAACGTAACATAATATGTAGATTAGGTTAGCGTAAGACCCACAACCTTACATTTGTACTACCCCATATCTCAGTGGTTCTTGGACATTTTTTTTATTTTGGGGCCCCCTTACAGGCTGAGAACAGCCATAGACTCTTCGTTAGAAATAAAGTAACACATGGAACCTACACGATGTTAAGATTTTTTAATCGAGCCAATTCATTTGCTGGCCCATGGACCTCAAATCCTACCGTCGTACATAGAACCACTGCTATACCTGCTAAGATTCCCTCGTTAAAATCTCTTATTGCAAGGAAACTGCTGACACCTATTCCATGTTGACTGGCAGCTCTTCTTGACAAGAAGAAGCCCTTGGCATGACGAGCAATTATTTTCATCACCGTATTAAACTCCACTTATCTTTCCTCCTGAAGTGATGCTACAAGCTACAGTATGAAGTTCCTGTCCTGCTGACCTCCTCCACGCCGGCGTTAACCATATCGGCGCCGTCCGTTGTCCGCTTCCTTGCTATTACACTTGTAGATATTATAGACTGGGCGTTTCTTCTCTGCCGTGCCAAAACTATTTTCTTTCTTGCCAAGTCGTTCCCCGCGCTTAATGGGTCAAAGTGTACTTTTCTTACATGCAGCTTTTGTTACATAAACATTCTTTAGCGTCTTAAGTATTCAGTAAGTGCTCTGAAACAAAGGTTGACAGTAACTGATTCTCTAGATTACTCTGTAGCTTTCGAGGGACACCTGGGCAAACTGTCTGCTGCCTGTCTCTAGGCATTGCTTACTTATCAGTATCTTCCTTCTTTGTCTTGAGAATTTCTCGCAGACTTCGCTTCATGATTTTTTCTGTTTCTCATGATGTGACCCAGAATGAACCAGGACAACATCTTTACTGAAAATTGTATACTAGATTGAAGATTGCAGCTTGCTGCTGATAAGATTCTTCAGCTGCCTTGTGTAGGGTGAAACTACTCCCGGCCAATGAGGAAAAATGCGATCACGGTTGCCGCGCGGCGCCGCTGTGAAAAAGATGATGGAAAGGATTAAGTGAAGTTTAATTGGTATGGCCAGTAGTCTCGCTGCGAGGGCTACTAATACCACGGCACCTCTGCTCTAGAGGCCGGCCGTGTCCTATAAACACCCATACTGGGGGAATATGCCTAAACCGACTTAATCCAAGGTTGAAACTTGATGGCTACTCATATCACGGTACCTCCGCTCTAGAGACCGGTCACGTCCTATATACACTCACACTTGGATAATACGCCTAAACCGGCTTAACCCAGGAGTGAATCTTACTAGTGGTGGGGATTCATCCTCCTCGACAAAAGCTCTGTCATGGTCACCACCAGGAAGGGTAGCGGCCGCGACCACAAAATGCTGAAGTCGGAGACACTGGACCAGTGCAGTCTGGATAGGCAACCACTTCTCTCCCGACGGGGATATACTGATATCCAAAAACATGTCGAGGTTTTCGGGTTAATAAGTCAAACTCTAGGTTGTATGGGCAACCACCAATCACCCGGGGGGGGGGGAATATATTCATATCCAAACTACGTTGAGGTTTTCAGCTAGGCTAAACTGATGCAACGAAAACCACAGTGTCAGGCAATTCCGCGTCTACGACCCACCGAGAATATAGGCCCAGCCCCACGATACTCTGAACCTCTTGTGGTCCTCAAAGACCACAGCGAGGCTTAGTGGGGTCCTCTCAAGGATCACAGGAGTAAATTCAGTAGGATCACTGGACGATTTTGATGGTAGAAGCGTACGAAGATGAAGAAGAAGGAGATTGCAGCTTTAAGTACAAATCATATTTTCATTCACTCTTTTTACTCACATTTGACGAATTACAGCTCATTTCAAGATAAATATGCCAATCATCTTGACATCTGTTGGGAATACACGTTGTCATTTTTACTTGTATTCTCTAAGTACTTTGAGATTACACTTCTAGCTATATTTTAACCACGTGGCCGGGGTTTATAAAAAAGTTGTACTCTTAAAATTTGTTTCGCCATTTAATCGAATACTGCCGTGTGTGTTTTAGTTCTTTGAGTCCTGCATTGATTTTGTTCGCTCTGGTTTGACCTTGTCTTTAACTCAACATTCTGTAAGGTCTCTGCTACTACTACTACTACTACTACAACTACTACTACTACTACAACTACTATTATTACTACTACTACTGTTACTACTACTACTACTACCACCACTACTATTACTGCTACTACTACTACTACCACTACTACTACTACTACTATTACTACTACTACTACTACTACTACTATTACTACTACTACTACTACAATATTTTATAGGAACAAATAATTTTTATAAGATCTCCTTCTGGATTTATGGACATGATGAATTAATCATTAAAATTCTTCCTTAATATTCTTCGTATTTATTTTATTGCACAGCACCACTACTATTATTAACGGTTCCCTCCATAGCACAAACGTTGAGAAACCATGTGCTATACCTGTGCAGTGAGTGCATCAGGCACGATCGATGGTGACACTTTGAAAAATGACTTTCACTGATACCCTCGTGGCATTTGAGTGCATGTAGTCACGAGAGAGTTTTAAAAGCGAGGATGCTTCGAGGAATCTGTTCCTGGCATGGAGTTATGTGCCCGCTTACTCGTTGGCTCTGCTAAAATCTACATTCTCAACGGAATTTATCATCCATTGTGCTTCTTCTTCGTTTCTTTTCTGGCTTCCTTTGCCGAAAATGTGTGGAGTTAAAAAAAATATTTCGACTTAACGCCTTCACTAACGATTCACAATTATAAAAGACGAAAATCGACGGAAGTTATACACAAGTATACAAAAAAAGAGCAAAATGCGTTATAGTAACGTTTATCTTCTTAGGCTTTCACGTTAATTATAATGAAAACAGAAAAATATCAGCGATTCCTGTATCAGTTACCGCTGTACTTGACGTGACAAAGTCAGCGGGGAAAAAAGCAACAGGCCGGAAGAAAACGGAAGTGTATTAATCAGTCTTCGACTCACATTTCACCCGCCTGAATGTTCATCTTGCACGAAACAGAACAGTAGACAGCCAATGAACGTATACGGACTAAATGCGTCCTTGGTAACGGAAATAACTCATGATTCTTAAAAATACAAACCGGTAAAAGCAACGACAGATCTAAATAGGAAAAAAAAATAATCTTGAGAGTAATTAACGAACTATTTAAGAGAGAATTTTTTGCAGTCTCTCCGTACACCCGCTTTCAACTAATGCATAGTGTTATACACGTGAAACAAATATTTGCTTGAATATCCTGCAGTTAATAAATACACAGGACAGGATAACACCCTCCCCAGGACTCTAGCACCTCCAACACTGAAAGACTAATGTTACGAAACCTATATTTACAGAAGCTGGAAGATAAACTGTTACAAAACCTGTATTTACAGAAGCTGGAAGATAAACTGTTACAAAACCTGTATTTACAGGACTGTCCTGACCTACACTCAAAGCGCCCATAGACCCAGAGTCTACGGTAGTTAATGAACTATTTCCTCAGAGTATCTGAGAAAAATGAAATGTAAACGATAGCCAAGGAATGAAAGACTTTCAGGCTTGTAACTTTTGATGAAGGCGATGAAACCGTCACTCGGTGTGTACAAAGTGTTTGGTTTGTTGAGTCACCAAACTCACGTGAGTAAATGTATACGAACATTCTTTCTATTTCCGCATTTCTTTCTTTCTCGCGTTCTTTACCTTTCTCAGAATTGACAAGTTAACTGTTCCCTAGTTCTATCATAGATAACAAGTTAACTGTTCCCTAGTTCTATCATAGATAACAAGTTAACTGTTCCCTAGTTCTATCATAGATAACAAGTTAACTGTTCCCTAGTTATATCATAGATAACAAGTTAACTGTTCCCTAGTTCTATCATAGATAACAAGTTAACTGTTCCCTAGTTCTATCATAGATAACAAGTTAACTGTTCCCTAGTTCTATCATAGATAATAAGTTAACTGTTCTCTAGTTCTATCATAAATAACAAGTTAACTGTTCCCTAGTTCTATCATAGATAACAAGTTAACTGTTCCCTAGTTCTATCATAGATAACAAGTTAACTGTTCCCTAGTTCTATCATAGATAACAAGTTAACTGTTCCCTAGTTCTATCATAGATAATAAGTTAACTGTTCCCTAGTTCTATCATAGATAACAAGTTAACTGTTCCCTAGTTCTATCATAGATAACAAGTTAACTGTTCTCTAGTTCTATCATAGATAACAAGTTAACTGTTCCCTAGTTCTATCATAGATAACAAGTGAACTGTTCCCTAGTTCTATCATAGATAACAAGTTAACTGTTCCCTAGTTCTATCATAGATAATAAGTTAACTGTTCCCTAGTTCTATCATAGATAATAAGTTAACTGTTCCCTAGTTCTATCATAGATAATAAGTTAACTGTTCCCTAGTTCTATCATAAATAACAAGTTAACTGTTCCCTAGTTCTATCATAGTTTGACATTGTGGTGTTTCTCTCATTTTATTCTTTCTTTTTTTATTTTGACATCGTCATTGTCTCTGTCGTGTTAATGTTTCCTGCCTTTCTCTCTCTCTCTCTTTCTCTCTCTCTCCCTCTCTCTCTCTGCCCCCTCTCTCTCTCTCAGAATGTCTGTACCCAGTTCGAAAATAACATTTATTCTCTCTCTCCCATATTCCTCTCCTCTCTCTCTCTCTGTCTTCGTCTCTATTTCTCTGCCACTGTTCCTCTTTCCTGTCTCTGTGTCTTCGTCTCTGTTTTTCTGTCTTTGTCTCTCTCCCTTGTCTGTCTCTTTCCCGTCTCTCTCTATCCTCCCTCTCTCTCTCTCTCTCTCTCTTTCTCTTCATGTAGTATTCTCTGTATCATCGCCCACTAATCTGCTGACGATATATCCAAACTTGAGTAGTTTTTACAGCCAATTTCCCCAGCCATTTATCAGCCAAAGCTAATCAATATTATCTATATTTTCTTTTTTTAACCAAACCTTTCTTAATCATGCCCAATTTTTTTTTTTTTGGGGGGGGGGCCGGGGTGGAGTTGTACCCTTGTGGCCTGGACTGTTGAAGGGGCCCAGCGACCCTGTTTCCCACCCACCCCCCCCCCCCCCTCTTTTTTTCTTATTTCAGACAAAATTACAGTATATGAGAGTTGTTTTCCCTGCCTGAATATGGGGCCCGATAATAACTGAGCTCGGACCCCGACTTGGCCCTCCACGACCCTACGCTTATCTACATCAGCTCGTTTACTTTTTGCTGTAACATCCCCCTTCTATGAGACATGGTGGTCAACCTTGGCGGGAGAACGCTTTCTTTGAAATCTTCTAATCTTATTTTGTGGCTGAAGCAGCAAAACTCATTTGTACTGGACGGTTTTATGAGAAATATTGAAGGAAAAAAATCAGCTCTTTTGAAACAGCATTTTTTTTTCTTTGAAATTTACGGTTTTAAGGATCTTTTCTTCTTCTTATTCTTCTTCTTCTTCAGCTTTTCGAGCTCATTGCTGCAGATAGAGTTCTCCTCCATTCCTCTCTATTCCTAATCTTCTCTCTCCAGTTGTTGACACCTATTTCTTTTATATCCTCTTCTATGTTGCCTTTCCATCTCTGTCTAGGTCTACCCCTTGGTCTGGTTTCCCTCAACTCTTGTGCATACATCATTTTCGTTTGTCTCTTCTCTTCCATTCTTTCTACATAGCCCAACCAGCGTAGCCTGTTCAGTTTTCATTCGAAGTTGGCAACACTAATTTGACGGAAGTGAAAACTAAACAAGCGTGTCTCTGAGATACTGCGGGTTCATTCCAGACCATCAGAACAAAATGAGTAACGCAATAAAACGAATCAAACGTATTTTTGTCACTTCCAGGTTCACATAAAATCTTTGAACGATTGTAGTCAATTAAATGCGCAATAAGGTAGCTCTAAAAACTATGTACTGTAAAAATTGAAAGTAGTTTTTTTTTAATAAAATTCTGTTAAGAAAAAAATTGGACAGATTCCACAAAGAGCTAACTTGAAACCATCTTTCTATGACGAATGTAGTAATTATGAAATCTGACAATTCTCCAGTGCTAGATTCCGTTTGCCTCCGTGAACGGTCCCGTCTAAAACTAAATTGAATTAATCTCAGAAGAGCCACAAGAAGCGGTAGCTAAAATCAGGGTAGCGAGATACTCCTACCATCACTGGTTGGGTTAGACATAAAGTTAAGTGAGCTGAAAATCGTGGGTAAATATTGATGGTTTTTGTTTTGTTTTGTTTTTTGGTGCGGATTCGTTTTGTTTCATGCTGTTTCATTTTGATTCACAATGATTCGAGTTTTCTTTTTCCGTGCTGCTCCTTGTTGCTTCATACTGAAACGTGTTTTCCCACGTTATTTCATGTTGTTGTTTCATGTTGACTCGTGTTATTTCATATTGTACCTCACCGTTTCATGTTGATTCATGGTGTTCCGTGTTGTTCCATATTGGTTCGTGTTGTTTTCTGTTGATTCATACCGATAGTTTCATGCTTTTGGAACTGATCTAACTGTTTCAGGCTGTTTCATATTCATTCATGTTGTTTGTCGATGTTTTCATGTTGGTTTACGTTGTATTTCCTGTTCATTCATATTCCTCCGTGTTGCTACATGGTGCTTCATAATTTTTTCATGTTGACTCATGTTGCTTCATTTTGTTTCACGTTACTTCATATCGATTCATGCTGTTTCATGTCCTTTTGTGATGATTCATGTTGTTTGATGTTGATTCATATTGCCTGATGTTTTTATGCTGTTTTTCAAACTGCTGTGTGTTTTTCATTTTGTTTCGTAAAATTACTCCAGAAAATTCTGATCTATACTATTTCCTATTGTCTCCCCCTCCCAATAACTGATTTTGTCTTGCATATCACGTTTTCTATCATCGGCATCCAAACAAAATGTCTCAGGAGAAAATAAGTCCAGATGCTCCTCACTGCACCAGATTACAAGACTTCTTCCCCAATCACATTCATCTCTTGCACTCACTTTTTTCTCGGCTAGATTATCATTGTATTCATCTCTCGCTTTCTCTCTCCCTCTCTCTTTCTCTCTCTCTTTCTCTCTCCCTTTCTCTTTCTCTTTCTCTCTCTCTTTCTCTCTCCCTTTCTCTTTCTCTCTCTCTTTCTCTCTCTCTTTCTCTCTCTCTTTCTCTTTCTCTCTCTCTTTCTCTCTCTTTCTCTCTCTCTTTCTCTCTCCCTTTCTCCTTCTCTCTTTCTCTTTCTCTCTTTCTCTCTCTCTCTTTCTCTCTTTCTCTTTCTCTCTCTCTCTCTTTCTCTTTCTCTCTTCCTCTCTTTCTCTTTCTCTCTCTCTCTTTCTCTCTCTTTCTTTCTCTCTTTCTCTTTCTCTCTCTCTTTCTCTCTCTCTTTCTCTCTTTCTCCTTTCCGCGTTCTTCACTCCCACTCCTTCTTTACTGCCAATCACAGATGAAATGTTGAAGTGAGTAAATGTAGCAGAACGGCATAAACTAGCAAGTCAGATTAGACCTTGACTTAAGTCAGTCGATCAAGTTAGACCTCGACATAAATCAACCAATCATATTCGATCTTGACATAAATCAACCTGTCAGATTAGACCTTGGCATAAACCAACCAATCAGATTAGACCTTGGCATAAACCAACATATTAAATTAGACTTTGACATAAAGCAGTCTATGAAATTAGACCTTGACATAAATCAATCTATTAGATTAAACTTTTACATAAACCAATCTATTAGATTATATCTTGATATAAACCAACCTGTCAGATTAGATAAATCTTGACATAAACCAACATGTCAGATTAGATAGATCTTGACATAAAACAACCTGTCAGATTAGATAGATCTTGACATAAACCAACCTGTCAGATTAGACAGATCTTGACGTAAACCAACCTGTCAGATTAGATAGATCTTGACATAAACCAACCTGTCGAAGATTAGATAGATCTTGACGTAAACCAACCTGTCAGATTAGATAGATCTTGACATAAACCAACCTGTCAGATTAGATAGATCTTGACATAAACCAGCCTGTCAGATTAGATCTTGACATAAACCAACCTGTCAGATTAGATAGATCTTGACATAAACCAGCCTGTCAGATTAGATCTTGACATAAACCAACCTGTCAGATTAGATAGATCTTGACATAAACCAACCTGTCAGATTAGACATTCTTTCTGTCAGTCCATCAGCGAAAGAAAGCCTTAAAGGCTCCTCCAACTTTTGTATGTTTGTAAAGCTAGTACTAAAAAGATATTGGATGACTGAGGTTTGAAGGAAAGCTCGAAAGATGAAGGGCAGAATGTCAGACGGGCCCGAGTGTCCAGTTCGTAACACTTTGAAAATAAAATTTGTTCTTTCGTTCTGGTGTTTGTTCTTCTAATAAACCAGTGTTATCTCGGTGACGTGTGATGGTTTTGTTTGTGCAGTGAGATTATTAATATCTGCCAAAGATGATTGGACTGTGCTTCATAGCGAGTGTAAGAGCGACGGAAATTGATGAGGTTATCGAAGCCAGAAGAACGTGCGCGAGAAATCATAGTGCGGTTTTTGTGCATTTTGGAGAGCTGATATAATCCGTGCTAATTCAAACTCCTCTAGGAGATGAAGACCAATGTTATTTGCCACAGATTCTAGGATGAACTGTCATCATTTTGAAATCCGCGAATAGAGTCGGATGTGAAATGGCATGCAGTGATTTGCTTGAAGACTTTGAATGGATGCAAGGAGCAAAATTCACGGCAGACACTATCATCATGAGCATCAAGACGAGCTCTACTCTGCTAGCCCGACTAAAGGAGCACATCGACCAGTTACAGTGGGAAGATATTGACTAGGGCCGTGCTTAAATCGCAGCTCTCCATAAACGTGTCGTCAGTTTGGTGTGGCTATTTTTTGTTTTCATTCTCTGATATATGAAGAAATGTGTACTCAGACAATTCATTCATTTTCATTTCATTCATTTGCATGTCCCTTGCGGAACCTTGCCTCCCAAACAGCACTCCTGTAGGCCTCTCGGTTGTGAGCAAGATGGCCTGCTGCTGTTGCATCCATTTCCAGATCGTCAACGATGTCTTGCAGCCATCTTCGTCTTGGTCTTCCTCTTTTTCTTTTTCCCATTATGTATCCCTCCAATACGGTCTTCTCTAAATTATCATGACGTTTAATGTGTCCAAAATATTTCAGTTTTCTCTCTTTAATCCTCTTCATTAGCCAGCCTTCTTCAATATTAAGCTCTTGTAGTATAGATCTATTTGTTCTTTTTTGTATCCACGATATTTGGAGAACTCTTCTGTAGCATTTACATTCAAAGGCATTTATGTGTTTCTCAGCTGTTTTGTTAAGTGTCCAGGTCTCACTGGCATATGTTGCTATGGGAAAGATGCATGCCCTTAAAAATCTTATTTTTGTGGTTCTGTCTGCTCCTCTCCACAGATTCAGACAATAGCCACCGGCAAATATACACGCACACATGATCAGACACTGGACAAATGGGTGGACAAATGGATGAATGACCGGAGAGACAGATAATATGTTGGATGAATGAAAGGATGTATTTCCCAAAGACAGGCAATATGTTGGATGATTGAATGGATTCAGCTGAAGAGATAAGACAAAATGTTGGACGGTTGAATTGATTCATTCGAAGAAAATGTTGGATGAATCAATAGATGTACCTGTGTAAAGACAGTCACAATGTTGGATGGATGGATGGATGGATGGATGGATGGATGGGTGGGTGGGTGGGAGCATGACTGAGAAGCGAATAATTGCAACAGTGGAATACAGGAATGAACTGATGTATTTGCGATTCAGATAAAATAGGTCAACAGTAAAATCCATAAAAAAAATTATCAGTAAAATCAGCCACGCAATCCCGCTTCTGAGACCCACCAAGAATACAGGCTCAAGCCCTGCGATACTCCGAACCCCTTGTTGTCCTCTCGGGGATCTCGTGTGGTCCTTTCAGGGACCACGCGGCGGACCACAGGACTTAACGAGGACCACAGGCGTAAATTCAATAGCATCACAGGGCGGTCTTGGTGGTAGAAGCGAACACAGAAGAAGAAGAAGAGTATGAGATCAGTAGTAAAATCTAGAAACAAAATCAACAGTAAAATGTGTGAGATCGACATAAAATGTTTAGATACACAAAACGGACACATTTTTTAAAAATACCAATAGCATAAACAGTAAAAGTATTTGAATAGGACTGAAAGATTAAGGAAAAGAAAACTGACAGAGAAAATACCACGAGGAAACAAATAATTTTACATGTGTCCTCCTCTCGTGAATAGTTAACGAGCACAGCTGCACATATTCTGAGCTTCCAGATGCAGCGAGTGTAGATAAAGTATATAATCTGCATTGGCTCAGCAATTACTATGCCCTGGAAGAATCAAACATCAAAACGAAAGTTAAAAATAGAGGGAAAACAAACGTATAACGATTAGAACGATAAGCTGCACATTTAAGGAAATTTGACGCGAAGAACTAAGGATCCCGGGTTCGTGTACAAGCTTAGCAGAATGTCAGTACATTACTGTGGCTTCCGGTTTTGAAGTGTTGTGGGAAGGGCTGACTTGGAGTCAGAAATACTGGGGCTTCTAGCAAGCCCTAGATTCAGGCTTTTGGTTCAATGATACTAGAGATAAAAGCCACGTTTAACGTTATGTGTTTGGATGTAGTAAATAGTGGAATTTGAAAGCAACCTTTATTTGTAATCATTTGGGGGAGGGGGGCAACTAGCTCATCACTGTGTTTGTGTAGAGTACAATACAGTGTGTACATTACAATGTGTACAGGTCAGTGTGTACAGTACATATGTAGTTAGTTTATGAACTAATGATTTGTGAGAGAAAATAAAACAAATACAGGAGTGGTCTCCTTCCTGCTGGAAATGCGCCATGTAATATTTTTGTGGGGAGATAACGTTGTCTTCCATTCTTGTTAAAAGCTCCATCCATATATCTATATCTGTCTTCTGTTACTAAATGTTGTCATGAGGTCTGGAGACAAAATATCTATACATCCAACCATACATCCATCCATACATCTATCCATTCATCCGTTCGTGTATCCGTTCATACACCCATCCATACATCCTTCCATACATCTATCCATACATCCATATGTCCATCCATACATCTATCCATACATCCTTCCATGCGTCTATCCATACATCCACATGGCCATCCATCCATCCATCCATCCATACGTTCATACACATATCAAACTGATCGACGAAGCAGTCTCTTCCCACTTGGCGTCTGAGAGCAGCATGAATTCTAGCCACTTCTCACAATACAATCTCTAGCCAGGGATTTACATGGTAACTCATCTGTCCATCATGCTGTCCATCTAGACTTCAATACTTTCTACCATTTTATCCTTGCTTTATGCAGTCTCTAATCCGCTCAAATGACCACCGCATGGGTGTTATATGATTACTTTAGCCGCCTTTTTTTCCGAACTACGATACTCTCTCTGAACCTTAAGTGCCCAGGGCACATGGGGCTTCCGCAAGGGTTTTCCACAAATGCCTGTCTTTCGCCTTTTTTTCTGCTCTTGCCCAGGTGAGCCCTCTATTGCTCAACATCCTTTCTGTTGTTCTTCTCCATGTCTCTTTTGGTCTACCCTTACTTCTGCTCCCCTGTGGTGTCCATCTTAGTGCTATTTTTGGTAGTGAGTTGTCAGTCATTCGGAGCACATGTCCCAACCATCGCCAGCATCTTTCCTCAATAACTACGATACTAAATACGAATATTTGTGACAAAATTCATATCTTAACATTTTTCCTTTGTATTTTCATGAATATCTGCTTACATGTATCGCTAGATTCCCTTCTTCATTGCCATTTTCTGTAATTTTCTCCTTCAATTTTTATGAAATTTCTCTCGCAGGCGTGGGCCAGTTCACTCCAGGGAATGCTAGATAGTGATTCTGAGCGCCCACAAGATCAGCCCGTAAGGTTTCTCCTCTGACGTAAGATAGTAATGAAACCTTGCTGATGTAGGCGCGGTTATTTTAAAACATTTCTAGGAATCACGTTAATCCGAGGTTGAGTAGCACTTTAATACGACAAAGCAGGTCTTGGTCTCGTGGATGCGTGGACCAGGCGACCTCTTGTAAATAAGCGCCGACCTGGTCAATGAACCAGCTATAGAGACATTTATGTTTTCATTAAGTAGTCAAGCAGGGCAGGGACAGAAAGGCTGACTCTCCTCTTGACAAGGACAGAGGATCTTTTAGTCCGTCAAGTATCTTATTTCTTTGTCTTCCTCTGTCCCTCCGTCCCTATAGTTTTCCTGCTGTCACTAGGCGTTCCAGTTTGGCTCTTTTCTAAACATATCCTTCAAATCTGGACTGTCATGTTCTGGATTTTCCATAATTTCTTTTCTTTATCCAGCCTGTTTAAAAATCTCTTCATTTGTTTCCTCGGTTTCGCACAGTATTCTCATAATTCTTCTTAGGAACCACATCTCAGCTGTTTCCAGTAGATTTTGAGTGCTCTTGGCTATTGTCCATTCATCATCATCATCAGCAGCAGCAGATGCCGTGCCGACTTGCGTTGGCTATTATGCTTCTCCAGAGTACTCGATCCTTCATGCAGGCCATCAGCTCAATTGGTGATCTCCTCTCACACCATCCCGTCAGACTGTCCAGTATCATTTCTCTTGGTTTTCCTCTGGCTCTTCTTCTCTCTATTTTTCCTGTTGTTATAATATTTTCAGTGCCCCCTCTTCTCATTGCATGTCCTAGGAAAGTACATTGTCTCTCTCTCTCTCTCTTTTGGATAATATGTTTTTGTCTCTCCATCTCTTCTCAAACATTCTCCATTAGTTATTTTTGCTGTCCAAGGGATTCGCAACATTCTTCTAATAAACCACATTTCTGCTGCTTCCAATGATTTTTGTGCAGACTTGCCTATTGTCCATGATTCACTTCCATATAACAAGATAGGTTCAATATAGCACTTTAGGACTCGTTTTCTAACATTCATTGATAAGGATGTGTTAGCTAATATGTTTCTCATTCTCTGAAATGCAGTCTTTGCTTGGTCTACTCTTAATTTCTGTTCTGCATTTCCCATCTGAAGTTATTACTGCTCCATGGTATTTAAATTTCTTTACCTGCTTTAGAATAGTTCCGTTTAATTTTAAACTGCACGTTGGTGGATTCTGTTTCTTGATATAACCATAGTCTCTGTCTTTTTGATGTTCAAAGTAAGGCCTTTCTGTTCACTTTCTTTGGCGACTTTATCCAAGAGATTTTGCAGGTCTTGTTGGTTCTTAGCTATCAGTACTGTGTCGTCAGCATACCGAAGGTTATTATTATTGTATCCTAAGATTTTTATACCTGGTTCTGTAATGATCATTCTTAGAATATTCTCACTGTACAGAGAAAAAAGGCCTGGATACAGTACACATCCTTGTCGCACTCATTCTTTTATTGGTTGATATTTTCAAATTTTATTTTCGACTCTTCTTCTTCTTCTTCTTCGTTCGCACTGTCTGTCTATATCTGCAGTCCTGTCTCTTCGATAAATTTTACTGTTTTTTGTAATTCATGTATGGAACCGTAGAGCTTATCTTCTTTAGTGGTTTCACTGGGCCAGTAATTATTTCTCAGTGTCTCATAGTTGATGCAGTTCTGGAGGATATGTTCCACAGTTTGGGGCACCTGGGCACATGTACATAGATTAGTAGTACCAACCTTAAACTTTGTATACATATGACTTCGGAGTCGGCTGTGTCCTGTTCGGAGACGGAAGATGGTGACTTGTTCCTTTCTGTTTAGCATGTGATAGTCATCATGTGGTGGTGTTTGTGGCTTCCTGTAGGTTTTATTTTCGACTCGAATCGCTGCTTCCTGCTGCCAGTATAGATGTTTTACAATCCTCAGGTCTTTGCCGTCTATGATTATATCTTCAAGCATTTTAATAATTTCATCATGTTTCACCTTGTCGAATGCCTTGGTGTAACTACTGAAGCATAAGTAGAGATCTTTCTGTACTTCTAAAACTCTTTCTGTTAGTGTTCGTAAAGCTTAAGCGGCATTGTATGTTCCCTTTCCTTCAACAAATCCAAACTGTTCATCTGCTATTTCCATTTTTATCTTTTTGCTTGTTCTTTTCATAATAATTCTCAGAAGTAGCTTTGTTTTGTGACATGAGAGGCTGATAGCCCTGTGATCATCACATTCCTTTGTACCTGGTTTCTTTGGTATTGCTATAACCGCGGATTTAAGCAAATCATATCTCCATCTCAATTCGTCCCATTCATATAATAGCAGCGATTGAATGTAACATTGAACAACTTTGTGGCACTCATCAACAGAGCTTTACTGTAGAGAATATTTTTCGTTTTCATAAATGCTGACTTGGCCTGGGCTATTCTGCTCCTCTTTTCATCAGATGTCGAAAAAATAAAAAAAGGCACACACTAAATGGTTCTGGCTACCGAACTCCGTCGATCAACAATGATACAAGGTCATCTTAGATCATTTACGTTATTCTATGAAGTTCTAGCGGCCTCTGCCGTGCATGCCGAGAAAAACTCATACAGTGAGTAAATAAGTTCGAAGCCCTTCTTCAGGGGTAACAGATGCGAACACGCAATTCCGTTTCCGAATGTTGAGGAACTATTCCGAGCAGAACATCGCGTGCGAGATGTTGACAAGGGCAGAGAATGTTGCTCTGAAAGGGAAAGAATCGACATTTGAGATGAACGGCTACAAAAACTCGATAAACTTCACTGTCTGTTTTTTTTTATTCTTTTGTCGGCGCTGCATACCTTGAAAGATCCTATGGTTTTCTGAATTCTAAAAAGTTAAAATTCAATTGCTTGTGTAATTGAATTCAAAATATTGTGCCCCAGGGTCAGTATATTTTATCAGCGAAGCTCTAGGGTTAATAAAAAAAAAAACAGTCAACATTGTGGGGGTAATGATGAAATTTATGGAAGAGCTCGATTTGGAAGATTTGGAGATAGTGCGATATCGAAGATCCCTCCAGGAAGTAAATTGCTGAAACTACAAGACTGAAAATATTAAAGTAAATGAGATGTTCTTAAGAAAATTATACAGGAAGTTAAAAAGTGAAACATCAGAAATATTGATGAACTGAATGAAAGAATACAATACGAAACAATTCTTAGAGGAAATACTTCCTCGTGTACGCTGTAAAAAATATTTAAAACGTAAGTTGTGGAGAGTAGGCATGCTTCTTTATTACTAAAAGTTGCAGAAGAGCAAGATGTTTTTCCCCTTTAACTTTAATTGTTTCTTTTTCCGCTTTTATGCCCTTCTTTATTTGATTGAAAGACTTCTAAACTTTGTCGTCTTTACTAACCGATGTGCTCAAATCAGCGACATGTTTCTAGCAGCACAGCCGAGCTTTAATCTTGGTCGTCTGAATTCATTCCATGATAATGGCCCTTTTCATCACCGATGACGGTCGTGAAAGAGGTTAAGTCAACTGTTTGTGCAAGTAACTGAACACATGTAACTGAACACGTGTAATTCAACACATACAACAAGTGTAACTTAACTCATGTAAGTGAGCATATGTAACTTAACACATGTAACTTAGCACATGTAACTTAACAGCAACTCCCTGGTTTTTTAAAATTTCAATACTTGATGGTTATGATTAGCCACAGCGAGAGAACTCCGTGATCTTTGTTAATCTGGCTTCTTTGAGCGCGCGTCTTCTACCTTCAGATGTGTCTCTCGTGTTTGTCTCCGTTAAAACAGCGACACAGGGACAAGTTACTCTCCAAGCTATAGTTCTCTAGTTCTGCCCAGACCTCGTGGATGATGGATAACTCCTCTTCTACAAATATCCAAACATTAATGTATGCATCTGTACTCCCTGTTGCAAAAACAACGAAAGAAAAAGAACAACTGCAGCTGGGAGGGAGAGAGGAAGAGAGAGAGGGAAAGAGAAGGGAGAAGAGAGAGAGAGAGAGTGTATGAGCTAGAGTGTGTAGACTTATACATTTTGGATTTTTTTCTGAGCGACCGACCAGAAAGATAAAAGTGAGCGCCTCGTACTGATCACGTGACTGGCTTGTGTAGCTTGTGTCCAGTCAGTAATGTGTAGTTGATTAATTCAGTCATAGTTTGGTCTTTGTGAGGTATGTCCTGGGAAGCGAGGGAGCGTGTTTTTGTAATTGTCTTATGGATATTAGTGTGATATGTTGTAAAATCTTCTCCTGCCATGATCTCCAACTGCGTCTCCTTCAAGTTTGTGTAAGTCTTCGTATGCCTGATGTTTGTTATATGTGAATTTAACTGTAAGTTTTGTTGTAAGAAGTATAGCACGTGGTTTATGTAGATAAGTTGAAGTTTCGTTGAAATGCAAATGTTTCGATTTTTTACATATGTATATTAAGTGTTTATCATGAATCACCATTATTTGATCATGCCATATTGCTATGTTGATTAATTGTATTTTATTGAATATGGCTTTGTTGTATTTTATTGTACGTGGGCATCGAAACTTTGTTATTTTGACATATTTTGTCTTTATGTCATTCCATTTTGAATATTTAATCATATATGTTGTCAGATGTCAAATGTAATTGCTCACTGAATTATTTGCGCATTAATATTTTTTTTATGTTCACGATTCATATTTAGAAATGTCACAGGTTTTTATAGTGATGTATTTCATAGTTGTGATGTGATGAGTTTCTCATTTCATTTCATTGTCACTTTTTGTGGACAAGTGCAGTTGTGAAAAAAACTGCGCGATTTGATTATGATTTATGAATTTGTAGAAGTAGATATGTTTGATCCGTGCTTTGATTATGATTTATGAATTTGTAGAAGTAGATATGTTTGTTCCGTGATTTGATTATGATTTATGAATTTGTAGAAGTAGATATATTTGTTCCGTGATTTGATTATGATTTATGAATTTGTAGAAGTAGATATGTTTGTTCCGTGATTTGATTATGACTCATGAGTCTGTAGATGTAGAAATGTTAGTGAAGAAATAATATTGAAGAGTAGTGCGATGTGCACAATTCTCTTTGTGAGGCCTTATGTTGAAGAGAGGCCATTTGAAGTACAGGTATAGTTTAACATGAGAGTCACCATGATAACAGTTATTTGAAGTACATATATAGTTTAACATGAGAGTCACCATGGAGACAGTTATTTGAAGTACATATATAGTTTGACATGAGAGTCACCATGAAGACAGTTTTTTGAAGTACATATATAATTTGACATGAGAGTCACCATGAAGACAGTTTTTTGAAGTACATATATAGTTTCACATGAGAATCACCATGGTGACAGTTATTTGAAGTACATATAAAGTTTAACATGAGAGTCATCATGATAAAAGTCATCTGAAGTACATATATATAGTTTAACATGAGAGTCGCCATGGAGACAGTTATCTTCTCGTGTACTTTGATTCATGAAGTGTCTAAGCTTTTGGTTAAGTGTTCTCGTTCTTGTTGCGTGAGTTATCGTTCTTCCCATCTGAGGTTGTTTTGTGTGATATGTTTTTGTTATGTGATTAAATGATATGTACGATTTCATACACGAATATACGATCGATATATACAAATAGTTACGCGTTGTTGCTCCTGTGCTAAATGTCAAAGTGTTAATTCTTCCTACAGTTAAAATTCACGGATAGCAAGCTAGACATAAATGAGAGAGTTGGTCCTGGGTTATTTTATGAAAAGGTGCAGTTTTGGGTCTAATTTATACGGCTGTACGCAAAATATTGGGAAGAAATATATATATATATATATATATATATATATATATATATATATATATATCTGTTCAGCTATACGTGTTCAGTTATATATTTATATTATGAAAAAATTATGTGAGACCTTCAGGCTCGCCTAGACAAATTTTAGCCCAGATGATACATGTTAAGTTACATGTGTTAAGTTACATGTGTTAAGTAACAAGTGTTCAGTAACACGTGTTAAGTTATATGTGTTTAGTAACATGTGTTCAGTAACATGTATTAAGTTACATGTGGTCAGTAACATATGTTCAGTTACATGTGCTCAGTTACATATGTTCAGTAACATGTATTAAGTTACATGTGTTCAGTAACATGTGTTAAGTTACATGTGTTCAGTAACATGTGTTAATTTATATGTGTTCAGTAACATGTGTTCAATAACACGTGTTCAGTAACATGTGTTCAGTTACTTGTGTTCAGTAACACGTGCTCAGTAACTTGTGTTCAGTAACACGTGTTCAGTAACATGAGTTAAGTTACACTTGTTGTATATGTTGAATTACATGTATTCACTTACACGAGTTCAGTTACACATGTTCAGTTACATGTGCTCATTTAGATATGTTCAGTTACAGTTACATATGCTCAGTTACATATGTTCAGTTACATGTTTTCAGTTACATGTGCTCAGTTACATGTGTTCAGTTACATGTGCTCAGTTACTGTGTCTTTCCTTCAAGTATTAATGCGCCATTATTGCTCCGCACGTGTTCTTTCGGTATGGGTTACAATGACCGTAAAGCACTGACCATGTGACTTGGCTTCTCTCACAGAATATCATCAGCAGTTTCATAACTTCTCATTCTTCGTGTGTAGCTAATCTAGAAGCTGCAATCTCTCTCTCTCTCTCTCTCTCTCTCTCTCTCTCTGAACCTTAAGTGCCCAGGGCACATGGGGCTTCCGCAAGGGTTTTCCACAAATATCTGTCCCTTGCCTTTTTTTCTGCTCTTGCCCAGGTGGGCCCTCTATTGCTCAACATCCTCTCTGTTGATCTTCTCCATGTCTCTTTTGGTCTACCCTTACTTCTGTCCCCTGTAGTGTCCATCTTAGTGCTAAATGCTCTACATTCTTATTTTCTGCTATTTTCTGTACTTTTCTTCATTTTTGTTTGTTTGTTTAAGCCCTTTATGTCAAGGAATTCTCAACCTTTTGCAAGTCGCGGACCCTAAAGACAGTAATAATTTCACACGGTCCCCTATACTTCCCCGCCGTCTGGTAATAAATTAAACACCTGCGCATATTTATAGAATTCTGCACAATCTATACCTACTACCCTTACCCCAGACAGTTTGCAGACCTGTAGAGTTACTTGGACCCCATGCTGGGAATCTATACCCTCTGTCCACATTCTTTCTAGTCGCTAGTATTGTTTGAGGGGTTCTTTCAGAGCCAGAAATATCCTAGCATTGTTATGGTTTTTATGTATCGGATCAGAAACTTTCGACTACCGACAGTTGGCGTACCTCTGTTCGAGATCAATGTTAGATAAAAATACAAACGGAAAAGAGTGGTAGGGCAGTTGGTATTGATTTCAGCTTCTTGTTTTGAAAATCAACTTTCCAAAATGGCAGCGCGTGCAGCAAAGATCGTTTGAATATGATGGTGATTTTTACTCTCATGAGAATTTAGTTTAATGTAGAAAATTTAAGGCAGCTGAAAATCTGATATTCAGCATTCTTTTCCTTCTTCTTATGCGTCCACTATTATATGCAGAGCCACCTTAACAATAAGAGGGGTTGTTTCCAGTAATCCCATCGTCAACAGGAGTTCTTCAAGCGTGTTCCACAGTTTTTCATATATGCTCTTTTTTTCCTTGGGTCCAGATTTGGGCTATTAAGACCACGTAGAAAGTACATATTTACAAGATGTGTTCTTCTTTCAACATTGAATTGTTGTCTTGAGCTAAATCTCGAGAACTCTCGTCTAAACGAGATCCACAGTTCTCTTCGGATTTCGGAGTGTGGCAGCATCTCAACAACTTCCGCCGTGTGGCCAACGGAAGAGCTAGAATGGGCCCCATTTCCCGGGTCTACTTTCTGGGGTAAGAAAATAAAATATTAGTGGCCTTGACCTCTACAACCTCAACCCTCAGACTGGCGCACTCAAGATAATGTTTTGTTTTTTTTTTGTGTGCAGAAAACGATCTGTAATTTGATAGATACTAGTAACGTGACCCCCCCCCCCCGTGTGGTACCCGGGATCTGCAAAGAATAGGACCACTGTACCCTACCATGCATGATCGTAAAAGGCGACTAAGGAGGGTTCAGCATAGGGCCAGCAACCCTATCTGGTAAAAAACTATCAGGCTGCTACAGAAACAGAAGCAAGGGAAAAAGCAAATGCAGGTGGAAGGAGAAATGCGTATCAGGAAACTGAGCCCATGAAGGTTGTGGATGAAAGCCAGCCACTGGAAGTCCCCAGCCCGACTGCAGACCTCCTGGAACCTAAACACAAGATGCAAATAGGCAGCTGGAATGTAAGAACACTAAACCAGACTGGAAAACTAGCACAAACCATCAAGGAAATGCACAGATACAAACTAGACATACTAGGAATACAAGAAGCAAGATGGACAGGACAAGGCAGAAGGAAATTAACAACACAGCACACAGAAGATACAATAATATGGTCAGGTAAAGAAGATCTTCATGAAGGAGGAGTAGCATTGATTATAACAAAAGAAGCATCAAGAGCATTGCTGAAATGGACCCCAATAAATGAGAGATTATTATATGCACGGTTCAACTCAAGATTCACGAAGCTGTCTATTATAGTTTGTTATGCACCAACAGAAGCAGCTGAAGAGGAATTAAAAGAAGATTTTTACAACAGCCTCCAAGCCACAGTAGAAACAATACCCAAGCATGATATGCTACTCATCTTGGGCGACTTCAATGCAAAAGTAGGTGAAGGAAATGAAGATAGAAGAAGAATCATGGGAAGAGAAGGAATCGGAGAAATAAATGAAAATGGAGAAAGACTGTGCAGTTTCTGTGAAGAAAACATGATGACCATCGGAGGGACAATTTTCCAACACAAAAAACATCCATAAGGTGACTTGGAGGTCACCAGATAAAACCACAGAAGACCAAATCGATCACATACTAATAAACAACAAGTGGAAACGGTCACTACAAGATGTGCGAGCAAGGAAAGGAGCAGATATAGGAAGTGATCACAACCTTCTGGTAGCAAAAATAAAACTAAAATTAAGAAAAGCCAGAATCGGAGAACACAGAAAGATACATTTTGATACAAGAAAACTGATAGACCAGCAAACAAGAAATGAATTCTCAATAATACTTAAGAACCGCTTCAGTGTCCTACAAGACGAAGCAGAAATGTCCATACTAGAGTTCAATAAAACACTACAGGAAACAGCAAAAGAGGTGCTGGGATATCGGAAAAGGAGAAAAGAGGAATGGATAAGTGAGACCACATGGGAAAAGACAGAGCAAAGAAAAGAAATCAAGAAAAAATTACTGAACACCAAATCACAACGGCTTAAAGAACGAGTTTTAAGTAATTATGCACAAAAAGACAAAGAAGTGAAGGAATCATGCCGTCAAGATAAACGTCAATATTATGACAACTTAGCAGAAACAGCAGAGAAAGCAGCATATACAAATGAAATGAAAACCATATATAAAATCACAAAGCAGATGACAGGTAACTTCAATACAAGATGTGAAAGTGCAGTAAGAACACAAAATGGACAACTGGTCAGTGGAGAAAGAGAAAAAATTGAAAGATGGAGGGAACACTTTAACACCCTACTAAACAGAACACAAGCAGCACAAGCAATAGATGTACCTGAATCAAAAGCGGAACTAAACATCAATACAGGACCAATAACAATAAATGAAGTAAAAGAGGCGATAAAGATGCTAAAATCAGACAGGGCACCAGGTGAAGATGAAGTGACTGCTGAGATGTTGAAAGCAGAAGAAACAGAAACACCAAAACAGCTTTGCCGGATATTACAACAAATTTGGGATTTAGAAAAAGCCCCAGAGGAGTGGAAAACTGGTCTTATAGTAAAACTACCAAAGAAGGGTGACCTCAAAGATTGCGGGAACTGGAGAGGCATTACCCTACTGCCACTCACTAGTAAAGTATTTTGCAGAATAATCATCAACAGAATTGTACCAACACTTGAGGAAAAACTTCGGAAAGAGCAGGCAGGATTTAGGAAAGGAAGATCATGCATAGACCATATATTTGTACTTAGACAAATATTAGAACAGGCAAATGAGTGGCATAGCACAACATATGCATTATTCATAGATTTTGAGAAAGCCTTTGACAGTGTCAACAGAGATGCACTGTGGAGAATCCTAAGATGGCATGGCCTCCCCCATAAAATAGTTAATGTAATCAAAGCCCTATACGAGGGTTTTCAGTGCAAAGTTATCTGTGGAGAACATACCTCCAGCAGCTTTAGGGTACAAACAGGAGTGAAACAGGGATGTGTACTATCACCAACATTATTTATCTTTTCAGTAGACTGGTTAATGAAGGAGGCAACATCAGACAAACGCAGAGGATTACAATGGACCCTTGACACAGTGCTGGAGGACCTTGACTTTGCGGACGACATTTGTCTATTATCAAGCAGTCACAAAGATATGCAAGATAAAATAAACAAGTTAACCCAGAATGCAAACAACATAGGACTAAAGACCAACGTAGGAAAGACAAAGTTAATGAAGCAAAATGTGAACAACAGAAATGTACTCAGAGTAGATAACAAGTTAGTGGAGGAGGTCAACGAATTTGTATACCTTGGCAGCAGAGTAGTAGAAAATGGAGACAGCACAGAGGACATCAACAGCAGACTTACTAGAGCAAACCAGGCTTTTGCAATGCTACAGAATATATGGAAATCAAATAAACTAAGCATAAATATAAAAATCAGGATATTTAAGAGTAATGTTCTAAGTGTACTACTCTATGGAAGTGAATGCTGGAAAATCACCAAAACCATAGAAAACAAGTTGAATTCTTTCCAGACTAAATGTTTACGTAGAATTTAAAAAATATGTTGGCCAAACACCATAAGAAATAACATCTTATTGGCAGAAATGCAGATGAAACCACTGACAACAATTATTGAGGAAAGACGCTGGCGATGGTTGGGACATGTGCTCCGAATGACTGACAACTCACTACCAAAAATAGCACTAAGATGGACACCACAGGGGAGCAGAAGTAAGGGTAGACCAAAAGAGACATGGAGAAGAACAACAGAGAGGATGTTGAGCAACAGAGGGCTCACCTGGGCAAGAGCAGAAAAAAAGGCGAAAGACAGGCATTTGTGGAAAACCCTTGCGGAAGCCCCATGTGCCCTGGGCACTTAAGGTTCAGAGAGAGAGTAACGTGACCGTAACTTTCTTCTTCTTATCTTATATCCTTCCCGTGCCGTTAAGCGTCACACAGGGCTCGCAAAGTAGTTCGCCAATTTTTCCTGTCTTCGGCGAGTCTTTCATCCTCATCAAAGATTTTATGCCTGTTAATTTGGCCTCTCTTAATAATGTCCTCTTCAGAGTTTCACGCGGTCTGCCTCTTTTTCTTCGGCCTGTTGTGTTCCACTTGATAGCTTGTTTTGGGATTCTCTGATCATTTCTTCTCATCAAGTGACCAACATATGTCCATCTCCTTTTCCTGATCACCCATGAGACTGATTGTTGTTCAGTCATCTGTTTTATTTCTGCATTGTTCTTGAATTCGTTCCACTTGATGCCAAGTATTTTCCTTAGGCATTTGTTTTCAAAAGAGTCTAATTTCTTTTCTATTTCTTTAGTTGTTTTCCAGCTTTCGCATGCATAAATGAGGGTGGATATTACATATGAATTGAATAGTCTTAACTTGGTTTTTGTGCTTATAACTTTTGAGTTCCATATGTTCTCAAGATTCTTGAAGATTGATGCTGCTTTTGCAATTCTGATCCTAACTTCCCTTCTAGTGTCACCATCCTGGTCTATGTAGCTGCCAAGGTATGCAAATTTATTGACTTATTCAATATATGTCCCTTCTTTGTGTATTTTTCCATATTGATTGAGAGGAATTTTCATTATTTTTGTTTTGTCCTTGTTAATTTCAAGTCCTATTTTGCTAGCCAGTGAAGACAGGCTATCTGTTTTTTCTTGCATGGAATTCACATTATTACTGATAAGAGTTATGTCATCAGCAAATCAAGGTCTTCTAGTTGGTTCCCATGTACCCAGTCAATACCTGTGTTACCTGTGCAGCATTTTTTCATTATGAAGTCTATTGTAATCCCAAAAAGTAAAGGAGACAGTATACATCCTTGTTTCACGCCTGTTTCAATCTGGAACCATTCACTCATCCCTTCTTCTGTCTTGACTGCACAAACATATCCATTGTATAAGTCCTTAATGATGTTGACAATTTTAGATGGTATTCCATATAGACTTAAAATTCTCCATAATGAATCTCTGTGTATGCTATCAAATGCCTTTTTAAAATCTATGAAAGTCAGTATTAATGGTTTCTGCTTTTCAATATGTTCTTCAAGTATTATTCTTAGAGTAAAGATCTGGTCGAGACAGCTTCTCCCTTTTCGAAATCCTGCTTGTTCTTCTCTCATTGCAGTATCCACTATATCTTTGAGTCTATTCAAAATGACCTTGCAAAATACTTTTGACACAACTGATATTAAGGTTACTCCTCTCCAGTTGTTACAGTCACTAAGGTTGCCTTTTTTGATATTTTAACAATGATTCCTTTCTTCCAATTAGAAGGGACCTTTTCTTCTTTCCAAATTTTGTTAAACATTCTCTGTAGTTGCCTAATGTTGTCACTATTGATAGCTTTTAGCATTTCGGCTGTTATTTCATCTTAACCTGCATCTTTGTTGTTAGCCATTAAATTCACTGCTGTTTCAATTTCATGCAATTTAATTTCATCTAGGTTGACATTTAGTTGTGGGGCTGGTAAGTCAGTTTCAAGGTTTAACAACTCTTTTGGGTGTGGTCGATTAAGTATTTCTTGGTAGTGGTCAGTCCATCTTTGCTTTTGGTCTTTATTTGATGCTAACAGGGTTCCAGTTTTGCTAAGAATTGGTCTTTCTTTAGATGTAATAGTACCTGTTAGCCTCTTTTGTATGTTATATAAAGTTTTGCTGTCTCCTGTTTTTGCTGCTTTTTCTGCCTCTTTCGCCATATTGTCTATGTATTCTCTTTTATCCCTTCTAGCTGAACTTTTTACTTTCTTGTCTATTTCTTTGTATGTTGCTTTCGCCAGATCTTTTCCAAGATCTGTTTTTGCATTCAACATGTCTAATTTGACTGCTCGTCTTTCATGTATATACTTCCATGTTTTATCTGATATCCATGCTTTTCTATTTGGTTTTTTCAGTCCAGCGCTTGCTTTTACTGTTGTGATTATGGCTGTGCTGTAAGAATTCCATAACTCATCTATACCTATCTCCTCAACTTCACTGGGTGTTTTGGAATGATTGGCAAGTTCCTGATTGAAATTAATGTTAGTATTTTCTTCTTGTAGGCTGTGGCATAATTAAATGAATGTTAGAAAACGAGTCCTAAAATGCTATATTGAACCTATCTTGTTATATGGAAGTGAATCATGGACAATAGGCAAGTCTGCACAAAAATCATTGGAAGCAGCAGAAATGTGGTTTATTAGAAGAATGTTGCGAATCCCCTGGACAGCAAAAATAACTAATGAAGAATGTATGAGAAGAGCTGGAGAGACAAAAAAACCTTGTCAGAAAGATAAGAGAGAGACAATGTACTTTCATAGGACATGCAATGAGAAGAGGGGGCATTGAAAATATAACAACAGGAAAAATAGAAGGAAGAAGATCAAGAGGAAGACCAAGAGAAACGATACTGGACAGTCTGACAGAACTGATGGCCTGCATGAAGGATCGGATACTCTGGAAAGCATAGTAGCCAACGCCAGTCGGCACGGCACCTGATGATGATGATGAGGCTGTGGCTGTTTATCTTTCTGCGTACTGATTTCTTGTGTTGTCTTTTCAATTTTAGTTTTATTTTCCCTATGCACAGGTTGTGATCACTGTTGACATCTGCACCCCTATAAGCCCTTACATCTGTGAGAGATGTTCTGTATTGCTTTCTAATACAAAAATGATCTATCTGGTTTCTAGTTCTATCATCTGGAGATATCCACGTTGTGTTATGTATCTCTTTGTGTGGGAATATTGTGCCTCCAATGACCATGCCCTCTGTTAGACATATTTCAATTAATCTTTCTCCGTTCTGATTAACCATGTCAATTCCTTCTTTCCCCATCACTTTTTCAACGTCGGTATTATCCTTCCCTACCTTAGCATTGAAGTCCCCCA
The DNA here is from genome assembly GCA_009760885.1 of Achatina immaculata. NCBI lineage: Eukaryota > Metazoa > Mollusca > Gastropoda > Stylommatophora > Achatinidae > Lissachatina > Lissachatina immaculata. The sequence continues at coordinate 65,611,607 of CM019717.1, read as the reverse complement.
TAGCAATTAGGATGTCGTGTTTAGGGACTTTGTTGATGATTTGTTGTAGTTGGTGATAGAAGTCGTCTTTCACATCATCATCTGCATCATTCGCGGGTGCATAACACTGTATTATTGTCATTCTTCCGTGTCGTAGGTTGTATCGTGCTCTTATTATACGACTGTTCACTGGTTCCCATTAAGGCTCTTTGCAGCTACATTTGACATAATAATGCCCACCCCATCCCGGATTTTACCATCATTTCTGCCTGAATGTATTATTAATTTACCGTTTTCCGCCGATCTTTTACCTTCTTCTGGCGATCGCATTTCGCTGATGCCCAGTATGTCTAGATGGTATCTCTCCATTTCTTTGATGACCTGAGTAGTTTTTGTCGGAGCTGCCATCGTTCTCACATTCCAGAATCCAACCCTTGTCACATGTTTGGGGCCGACGAATGAGCTCCTCGGAGTTGGCATCCCTGATGCTCGGTTGGTTTCTCTGCCAGTTTCCGTAACGATATCTTTTTTTCCCATCTGGAGTTGCCTCTAGATAGGTCCCAGGATAAGGTTGTTAGCATTATGCCCAACTCCCGGTACATGATATGTAACAGATCAAGCGGAATTCCGCTGATTTCTGCATGCCGGCGAGAGCGTTAAAAAAACGTCCGCCATCTTGCACGTCACGCCGTAACTTTCTATAGCAATACAATTTGATAGGCAGGCGGAGTAGTAGTTGAGTTAATAGCATACTGACTTCTAGAAGCGACTACAGTTTCTAGACCAAACCACCTCCATCGTGCTCCAGTCGAATCACAGCGAAAATATTTACATCACACTTACCTCATAGTACCAGAGAATACTTTCGGCATGGCCAGGCGCATCAGACCACGCTCTAACACATGGCCTGTGGGTATATAATGGAATAAATAATGAAAATATTTACCCACATGAGTGTGGTGACACAGCGCTGGATCTGTTTTGCTGAGACAACGAGAAACTGTGAATGTGTAAACCGAAAGCAGGTAATGGCGTTGTTTGTTGTTCGCTCTACGCCATTTTGTCTACAACGACCTCAGTATTGAATTAATGTCAATCGAATTTTTTTTATTTTCACCAGTTTTGTGTGTAATATTGAATGTTTACTTCCACTGGCTGATATCTATGTGGAGGTTATAGTCGTGTGAGCTCCGTCGTATCTTCAGATAGTCTCCGTTTTCAGATAAAAAAAAAATGTTCACAATAGAAAGTATCGAGTACAGGCGAGTCGGCTTTTCGAGTGACGAGAAGGAGTCGATTTCACGACTTAAAGTTCTGAATGACCAAGATATTCAGTATCGATTCTGCCAATCTAACATTCTCGTGGCTGTTCAAAACAGATGTTGTCTCAGTAATGTTCTTGCTCATTTCTTGACAATATTCTCATGCTTTGCATACTCTGTGTAAAACTCAGAACTTAGATAAACATAATTTAATAAAGCCATCGAACAGAGAATTTAAACACACGATAAAAACCAAACGGCAACAAAATGGAAACAAAATGGCCGTGGGTACTAAAACGGAAGTGAAAGAATAAACGACTTTTTTTTTTCAAAGGATGTAGATTTGGGCAAGCAGGCCCGTCATGCATTCTGCCTTTATCTCTTAGCTTAACTGTGCTACAAGCATTCAGTTTAATACAAGAACACTCAGTCCATACGAGCATACGGGGGGGGGGGGGGGGGGGGGAGAATAAAATTAGAAATTGAAAATTCATACCCAATGAGAAAGCGCTGAGACATTTACCTCGGGGCAGCCAAAATAGGAAATGTCAGACTGACATCTGATATCTCACGCAAGGATTTATAAAAGGAAAAAAACAGTTAGAGGGAAATGGGCTGGGAGAGAGCGTGAGAGAGAGAGAGAGAGAGAGAGAGAGGGGCAAAATCTTGGATTATCTCCCTTCTTATATCGTTAGTAAATGTCACATTCATAAAATGAGGAAGTTACTTACTAGCGAGATAGTGCCCATTAACGGGGAGAAGAAGAAAGATAATATAATGTCATGTAAGCAGAAGATTTGTTGGTTGATATCCCTTGAGGATTTGTATCATCTTTAATTACTGTTAACGACCAAGTACTTATAACCACATCAGAGAAACACCTACATCAGAGAAACACCTACATCAGAGAAACACCTACATCAGAGAAACACCTACATCAGAGACACACCTACATCAGAGAAACACCTACATCAGAGAAACACCTACATCAGAGAAACACCTACATCAGAACATGGATAACTTAGCAAGGGATTGTAAAAGCCACAAAACTGAAGATCAGCGCTGAAAAACTAGAAGTCATGACCATAGATAGAGAAGAAATCCAAACAAAGATCTTTCTAGACAATCAGCCCTTGAAACAAGTGAAACATTTCAAATACCTCTAGCTAGCACAATATCATCCTCAGTGAAAGTTGACGCTAAGATTAGAACAGATGCAGTAAATCGAATCTGGTCACTGAACGAATGACACCTTTACTGAAAAACAAATACATGATAACTAAAACAAAAATGGCACTGTACAGCACAATTTTCCTCCCAGCTCTATGCTATCAATGTCAAACATGGACACTAACAGCCAAGAACAAAAGAAAAATCATCGCGACAGAAGTGAGATGGTTAAGGAGAATACTAAATGTGACAAGAAGAGACTAAATCAGAAATGACACCATCAGGGCAAAGATTGGAATAACACCAGTATTACACTACATCCAGAAACAGCAAGTCAAATGGTTTGATCACTTTACACAACTGCTGCCAGACAGTATACCACACACACAAAAAAAAGACAAAAACCATTGACGCTAAGATCTATAGATAACAGAGAAAGGGGCTGCCCATGCAAGAGATGGAGGGAGGAAACTACAGAAACCTTAAGTATCCCATAATATGAACCATAGCGCCGAGCCCTATCAAGACACCCATTTGTCGTCTCAACACTGAAAGGTATATGAGGAAGGAGACAAGACAAGACAATTGTTGCTACAGCTTCAACACTTATATCGTCTGTACGTCTTTACCATGTTTCATGTTATATTTTATTCACTTGTGTTTTATTATCATAACTAGGCGGCTGTGTTTCCCTAGGAAAGGTTGACCTGAACTGACCCACCAACCTGTTCTCTCCCTTGTATTTGCAGCGTATCCTGACCATGCCGAAGCCAGTCCATCTCTTTCTGTTGTCTGGTCGTCTATATCTCTGTCGTCCTCTTGCTCTGTTTTCATTCTCCTGTTCCCTCAAGTGTCGTATTATTACTCGAGATGTGACCGACATATTTGAACTGTCTGCTTCTTGCTTACGTTTTTCGTT